>JAJHZJ010000300.1:1407500-2007500 GCA_023548195.1 Bettongia penicillata ogilbyi
TGCCATCAGGGAAATGATGACATGACTTGCACTTGACTTTGTTTTGAGTGAGGGAGGGCTGTGCAGGTCACCAGCCTCATTTCTCCTTCAGAGCCATCTGAATCCAGTGACCAGATATTCATCAGCATGACTGGAGAGGACCCAGGATGCACTGGGAGATCTTGACCCTTTTAGGCCAAATTCTATTCAGGTACTCACTTATGGTGCGGTAATGCCCATTCATTGAATAGGCCTCTTTAAGAAGCAGCCAGGGGGATGGCCTCTTTAATGAGGCAAAGAAAAAGAAAGACATCAGGCTGGGAGGGAAACAGCTACAGTTACTATTGATAATGACTCTTAAGCCAGGAGGATCCAGAAGAGAGCTCTTAGGCAGGGGCCAAGTGTTGTCCAATGTAGGAGAAGAGAGGGGAGGGGAGGTTAAGGGAAGGGAGGGGAGGGGAGGGGAGAGGAATCTAATCAGTAAAAGCCAAGTACTGGACATCTTCTGGCCATCCAAATTTACCTTCCTTTGGAAAGGAGAAGGAAGGGAAGGGGGAGACAATCAGGAGAGGAGGAGTTGAATTACCCAGGTAGCTGGGTCTCCAGGCAGGCAGCTGCATCTATTCACAGATTGTTGCGTTCATCCTTCATTGACGAAGAGATCCATGCCATCAGAGAAGTGATGACATGATTTGCGCCTGACTTTGTTTTGAGTATTTTTGAGCCTCCCTAAGTCAAAGACAACTCTCTAATATTGTAAAATAGAGAGGGCTGGACTAAGTTCCCATCCTCACAAAATCACAGTGTTTTATGGATTGGTGTAAAGCTTCTAGTAGTTTACTCTTACAGTAACTGCAAGGTTCAAATGAGGCAATGTAAATATCCTTGTGAGCTTTAAAGAACTACATAAAATATCAATTACTATTCTAAGGTAATTCTATAAGAATCCAGTGGGTCTCACACTGCAAGTTCTAGAAGCAGACAGAACTGAGCGGATGGCCAGGTTCAAAACATAACTATGTTTGGTTCAATATCAACATGGCAGGAGGTCTCCAGCGGAAAACCCTGGGTATTTATTCTGTTTAAAATTTTAAAGAACAAACTATCTGCTCATTTCTTTGGAGATGATACAAAGCAAAGGGGGATCCTGAATGACTGAGCCAGGATCCCCAAAGATTTTGATAGGCTACTGGAATGAATCTAATTAGATGGAATTCCATAGGGATAAATTTAAAGTCTTGCCTGGGCACAAAAAAAATCAACTTAAATATAACATAGAGAAGATATGGCCAGATAGACATTCTGAGAAAGATCTTGGGGTTTTACTGGATTTTAAACTCCATATGAATGAGCAATATGATGTGGCCTTCAAAAAAGAGAGCGTGATCTGAGTCTTCAGGAAAAGCATAAGTTAGAGAAATTAGGAGGGGATAGTCCTACTGCACTCTGCCCTTATCAGACCTCACCTGAATTATATTGTTGAGTTCAACGCATTATAAATTAAGAAGAGTGTTGACAAAGGAAAAAGGAAAACAGGTTTATAGGCACCTATTATGTGCCAGATACCATACTAAGTTCTTTATACATATTATCTCATTTTATCATTATGATAACTTTTAATTTTCTACTTTGATTTGGATTGGGGGCATAGTTTGGGGTTGTTTATTTTATTCCAACTTATTTTCCAACATTTGTGAGCAAAAAACAATTTGGAAATCAGGGTTTGTCAGCCAACAAGCATTAATTAAGCACTTACTGTGTACTTGTCCCTCTACTAAACTCTGGAGACACAAAGAAAGATACTTCCCCCTCTGCAAGATTTTTTGATCTTGGTAAGAGCCAAAGGCAAGGAAACTTTCTGTTGACTCTGTGTTCTATGAGCTTGATAAAAGAGCGACCTCCAAACGAGATAGAGATTTTTCTCTTCTCTGGCTCTATTACTGGGTTAAACAACGCTGAATGTTTTGTTTACCAAGTCCTTAGTTACAGCCGGGAGTTTACGTAGGATGTCTCATTTTGGAAACTGGTACACATTGTACAGGACCTAAAAGAGGAAAAAACATAGCACTGTGTTGGCTGGAGGCTACAGTTTATTATAGAGGGGATTCCAAGGGTGTTAAAGGAGGAAAGAGATGATAACAAACTCCTTTCTCCTAATGGAAATAGATGAGCTGTTTAGACTTTGATAAGAGGAATTTTTTTTTTTTTTTTTGCTTTACTTTGAATCAAGAGGAAAATGTGACAGTGAGGGTGGTGGTTGTACTAATAAGGAGGAACCTCTGAGCTTGTAGAGTCACTTACATTTCAGTTCCCCCAAGGCACACCTTAAAGTTTTGCCCTCTCCAAGATCCTGGTGAAATTGTAAAGCATCACCAGTAATTGACACCCTGTGCCAACTCTGACCTTCTTGCAATTCAATTTAATTCAACCTAATGAGCATTTATTAAGTGGTTACTATATGCCAGACACTATATGACAGATTCTGGGGGCACAAAGACAAAAGTGAAACTCTTTCTGCCTCTAGGGAGTTTACATTTTACTTGGGGTGCCCCTTGGGGGGCTATGTGTACTTAGATGAAGTAAATACATGTCATCCCAGTACTGGTTTTACTCCTTCCAGTTTGCACTTATAGTTTGGGGTCCCCATAGGGTGACTGGTCTTCCTTCTCCTCCTTGAGGTTCTAGTGGCAACACTATCTTTCTAGTATCACTGCTACTAAGCCTCCACTAATATGCTCCCCATCAATAATCAGGCTTCATTAGTTTTTATACAGAATATTAATTAAGCAGGTATAGAAAGTATAGCTGTTATGGAAAATTCCACCAAACCAGGGACACACTCTCCCCTTGCACAAACAGGGTCCATGAGGAGAATGGGCTAAAAACTTACGACAACATGTGACCAAAAGGGAAACAAGCATTTATTCAGTGGATACTATGTGCCAGGAACTGTGCTAAGCAATTTTGAGGGGCAGATGCTTTGGTTATCTTCATTTTGCAACTGAGAAGGGGAAGCAAATTTTAAGTGACTTGCCCAGAGTCATGCAACCAAGTGTCTGAGGCCACATTTAAACTCAATGGTTTACCCATTGTACCACCTAGGTGCTTTACTCAAGATTCTTTAGTTATTACCTATTGGCTCTAGGCAAACTCCTTTGTCTGCCATTTAAAGCACTTTTTTATCTAACTTACCTACCTGCCTTCCAGTTGGTTCTTTGTATTATTTCCTTCACTCACTCTCTCTTCCCATTCACACCATTCTATCTTCTTCCAACATGGCTTTCCCACAAGCTGGTCCCCAGTCCTCTAATACTCTCCCTTGTCATCTCTTCCTTTTGGAATCCAGGCTCAGCTTAAGGGCCCCCTGCTACATGAGATTTGCCTGACTGCTCAATGTATAGTGCTCTCCCCTTGCCCAAAATACTTTGTATTTACTTCACCTAGAATATATATATATATATTATATATATATAATTATATGTATGTATATATAATATATATGTATGTATACATGTATATATATTTTCTCCCCTGGAAGAATGTAAGTTCTTTGAGGTCAAGGATTATTATTTTTGCTTTTGTATCTCCAATGACTAGCATAGTGTTTGATGTATCGTAATTGCTGAAAAAATATTCTTAGAGTTGAGCTGAATGGACAGTTTGAGAGTATACTGTGACTTACTTACAGAGGAGACCTAACATACTTAAGGGTGGTTCCCCTTATGGACAATTAATGGGAGGACCTAGGTAAAAGTTGCAGATAGATTGGACAGGTTGTGAACTGCATCACTGGAGGGAATAACCACCTCAATGGCATGACCAATTGATAGTTTTATTGACATATATTAAGTCTAACCACAGTCATTGTGTTTGTTGACCTGGTTCTCCTTGCTTTACTTCATCTCATTTTGTGTGTACTTCTATGTTTCTTTATAGCATCCAGAGGGCCAGGGCAAGACACATGCATCAAGGGTATGAACAGTCTGTATTTCCAAAGAAATACAGGAATGAAAGGCATGGTCAAGGAATTATAAGGTAGGAAGAGAACATGGACTGGGTCACAGGATGAGAGCAAGAGATGGGTAACCATTGATACTTTTGCAATGTCAAGAGAAAGTAATGAAGGCACTCAGTCTGGTGGGTAGACCTACTATGGCAAAACTTGCAAGAGGACACAGACAAGAATCACCCAGGATGAGCAGGTAAGGATGGCTTATTATCTACTTTGGTGGAGGGAACTTTGGAATCCATAAGACCTCAGAGCCATCTGAGCATTTGAATATATTCATCGTTCTTCATTGCATAATACTTTTAAAAAATTACATTGGTGTACCATGTTTCTTCAGACATTTGTCAATTACTGTTCCCACCACCACCACCACACACACAAATGACAAATAATTATAGTATAGATAACTTATAACTTACAAATAACAGGGGCAGCAAAGTGGTTCAGTGGATAGAGGGCTGGGGCTGTAGTCAAGCAAGGTTCATCTTTGTAAGTTCAAATCTGGCCTCAGATACTTACTAGTTGTGTGTCCCTGGGCATTTAATCTTGTTTGCCTCAGTTCTTTATATATAAAATGAACTGGAAAAGGACATGTCAAACGACTCCAGTATCTTTGCCAAGAAAACCCCAAATGGGGTCTTTAAGAGTTGGACATGACTGAAACAACTGAACAACAAATAATTTTGAACAGAATTTTTTTTTTTTCTCTTTGATAATGTTCTCAAGGGATATTCTCAATAGTGAGACTATTTTCCTGCCAGAGAGTATGTACAAAATTATAGAATGCTGAGACCTTCAAGATTAAATGTTTTGATTTTATAGATGAGGAAAATGGGTCTCCAAAAGAGTACCTGATTTCTCTAAAATCACACAGGTAGTTAGTTATAGGTTCAAAGTGGTATAAGACAGAGAATGATTGTCTTCCTGCTAGAAGATTCGGGTTCAAATCTGGTCTCTGAGACTTCCTAGCCCTGAGCAAGTAATTTCGGTTGAGCTTCAGTTTCTGAATCTGAGAAATGGGAAGAATAATGTTTTCCTGCTTCATTGATTTTTACTATTGTTGGGGAACTCACTTCATGTACCTTCAGGTCTTTTCTAAATGTGCAGTGATGAAAATGATGAAGACGATGATGATGATGATATCATCTAGGAGAAAAACACCCTAACTTCTAACATAGCTAAACAAACTGCATAAAATAATACTAAATAACTTTTCTAATACAGTCTTCTAATACATTCCAATACATACAACTGTAATCAATTTTCTTATTCTTGGGTCATTTTTAGAAGTATTTGCATATTTTCTTTTAAAATGTTTTGTTGATATCTCTTGTTTCTATATCAATTTCACTTCTGAATATATCCTTCCTGCCTGTCCTTCCCAGCTAGTCATTCTTTGCAGCAAAACTTGAAAAAAAAAAAAAGAAAAAAGGAGTACTTAATTGTACATCAGTTAAATAAATCTGCCCATGCTTCTCTGTACTCCTTACATTCAGGTCAAGTTAACAAGCATTTATGAAGTGCTTATTATGTGGTAGGCATTGGACTGACTGCTGGGGATACTAATAAAGGCAAAAAGCAGTCCATATCTTCAAGGGTGGGAAGAGTATGGGGAGAAAGATAATGAACTCAGGTCCAGACGGACTGAATTTTTGATCCATTATTCACTGCTCACTGTTTCTTTCTCCACTATGATGTTCCATTACATTTGTGTGCAGCAATTTCTACAACTATCCTTGCAACCAACAGGCAGTTACTCCGCTTCCAATTTTTTTGATACTACAGAAAATGTTTTCATGAATATTTCATTGTATTAGAGACCTTTCCATATGACCTCCTTGTATGTGGTGTCACTGGGTCCAAGTTGCTTTGTAGAATGGTTGGATCAATTCACAACTTCACCATGTATTAGCGTGCCTGTCTTTCTGTAATCCCATTAACAATGACTCTATCTTTTATAATTTGCCAATTTTGGGTGTGATTTTACATTACTCTTTACTATCATAATTTGGAACAATCTTTTTTATGGTTGATCATAACTTAGGATTCTTT
Organism: Bettongia penicillata ogilbyi; assembly: GCA_023548195.1. NCBI lineage: Eukaryota > Metazoa > Chordata > Mammalia > Diprotodontia > Potoroidae > Bettongia > Bettongia penicillata. Next base: position 1,413,541 of record JAJHZJ010000300.1, read on the forward strand.
TTAGAACTATTTGTTCGTATTATTTCATCACTTACTGACTGGGGAATAACTCTTATCCTTGTGTTAGTTCTCTATATATCTTGTTTAATGACCCTTATAAAAGATATTTGATGCGAAGCTTTTTCGCCTCCCATAAAACTATTCTTAGAAGATATTCCCTGGTACTAATTTGTTTTTCCAACAATTATTTCTTACTTATTATGATCCACAACCAAAAACCAACAGTAATAATTATGCAGAACCTACTATGTGCCAATCATTGTTTTACAATCCTCATAATAGCTCTGGAAGGTAAATGCTAATATTAATGCCTTTTATAGATGAGGAAAATTGAGGTTAAATTAATTGCTCAGGGTCACATGACAGGTCTTCCTCACTCCAGGTCCACCATTCTATCCACCACACTACCTAGCTGCCATCCCTGATTGATAAGATTACAAACAAAACAAGATCCTCACAGGGGTTGTGAGTGTGTGGTTATACATATATACACACACATACATATATACATATATATGTATATATGTGTATATACACACATATGTATATGTGTATATATGTGTGTATATGTATGTATGTGTATGTGTGTGTGCATGTATAACCACACGCTCACAACCTCTGTGAGGGTCCTGTTTTGTTTGTGTGTGTATATATATATAATATGTATATGTATATGTGTGTATATGTATGTATGTGTATATATATGTATATATATGTGTGTGTGTGTGTGTGTGTGTATGTATACACACATACGGCACTCAGGTGAGGCCTGGAGTTCAGAGGACCTGAGCTCAAATTCGGTCTCATATAATACTTAATAGCTGTGTGACTCTATGGAAGTCACTTAGCTCTGTTTGCCTCAGTTCTTCATCTGTAAAGTGAGGTGGAGAAGGAAATGGCAAATAACTTCAGTATCTTTGCAAAGAAAACTCAAAATGGGGTCATAAAGAATTGGATATGACTGAAAATGATTGAATACAATGCACATGAGTAGTATCTTACAATGACTTTTTTCTCTAATTATATCCCAAAGTAAAATAGAAATGATTTTAAAGTAATCTAAGATTTTGGATTCAGTTCAGTGACTATTTTTTATTAAGCACTCGCTATGAACCAAGGAGGCAGCTAGGTAGCTCTATGAATAGAACAACGGGCTAGGAATCAGAAGACCTGAGTTCAAATGTGACTTCAAACATTTACTAACTGTGTGACCCTGGGGAAGTCACTTAACTTCTGTTTGCTTTAATCCACTGGAGAAGGAAATGGCAAACCACTCTAGTATCTTTGCCAAAAAAATAAACAAACTCATGCGTGGTATTGGTACACTATGGTCCAGGGAGCATGAAGAGCAGGACATGATGAACATTAGTGAGCCAGGAGCCGTGTCAGGTGCTAGGGATACACAGACAAAGCTATCGGCCCTTCTGTCTCTCCTCTGGCAAATGAATAAAGGAATTTGATGTCCCATGGATGTGAATATTTTCAGGAAATATTTTTGTTCTTTTGAACTGGTTTTATGTTTCCTTCTCTCCATAAACATGTAATAATAATATATAATTGTAATTATATATGATAATGTATATAAGTCAATAAATACACATGTATGTATATACATACACACACTCTAATACATATATGCCTTTAGAGAACAAAGAACATTGGATTTAAAGAGAGAGGAATTGATTTACATCCAAATGTGTGTTGCTGATATAGACACCCCCATGTACATGTACACACATGTCTCTATGTACATATATACGTGTGTATATGTACATATGTGTTTATACACACATATATGTATGATTTTTTTTTGCAAGTACCTTGACTTCTCTGTTCTGGATTGCATTAGATGTTCTCAAGCATCCCATTCCAACTCTAAATCCTAGGATATTTCATTTTAATCCTATCCCCTCATCTTACAGATAAGGAAAATGGTCATTAGAGAGGTTGAGAGACTAAGATCCCACAATGAACTAGCAGTGGGGCTGGTGCTAAAACTCCCCTCCCTTGCCTTCCATTCCAGTGTTCTTTCATCACATCACTGTCATTTTTATCCTTGAATAATCTATTTTTAGTCATTCCATTTTAGGGCTTGGATAAGAGACCCTGGAAGTTTGGATTTTTGCTGTCACTGTCGTTCAAAGCAGGCTAATTTTTGCTTTTTTGATCAGCATAGATCTGGCATGTCCAAGGTCCAAGATGGGGGCCCATATTCAGAGGTAGTGGTCAAATCCCCTCCCAAAGTCAAAGAATTCTTTAAGAAGCAAGGGCACAAAAAATTTCTATAATTGAGATGGTACAGTGGATAGAATCTAGAGTCTGAGCTCAAATCCGGCCTCAGACACTTACTAGCTGTGTGACCTGGACAAATCTCTCAACCTCTGTCTACCTCAGTTTCTCTAACTATAAAATGGGGATAATAATGGCACCTGCCTCCCATGACTGTTGTGAGGATCCAGTGAGATAATTGTAAAATGCTTAGCACATAGTAGGTACTTTATAAATGTTAGTTAATGATGATGTCTGGTACCCAATAAGTCAGTCCTGAGGCATGTCTAAATCCAAATCTCTAGTTCCTCCTATTGAGAAACTACTACTTAGATAGCATTTCTTGTGTGTGTTTTTATAGGGCCTTGCACTTACATAACAGTTATCTAATACATATGTTTCTCTCCTAGTTGAGCTACTTGGGAAATGGGTGGGGGATTGAGTGAAGAAATGGAGGGAGAAAAAAGATACTCCTATACTTTACATTTATTCACTTTTCATTTTCATCTCTGGGTGGTATCATGTTTCCATCTATCCATCCACCCATGGACCTGCATTCATGGACCTGCCAGGGCAAGGCTCTCTATTGAGGCCTTGTGTGCTTGTGCTAAGGGGAAATGGGAATTCTAACAAAATACCCAAGATACAATGCCACTATTGACCCACACATAGCCCATCAATCATTGAAATGTATTGAGAAACTATTTGTGTATGTTATTGTCCTGGGTACGGTGCATATAGAGAAGTTACTGTGTCTACCCCAGAGTTATAACTAGGAACGTTAGTGCTGAGGGACAGCAGCAAAGGATAGAAGTAGAAGTGTAGGAAGAGGGTGGTAGTATATGGGTGCCTTACTTGATCTGGGGAGGAAATGTACCAGGGGACTCCCTAAGACTTTTCTAAGGGCATGAGACTGGGCAGGAAGAAACATTTCCAGGGGTAAGGCTCTCACTAAATTTTCCACTCTAGGGCCAAGTTTCAGTTGACTTGCCTCAGTCACAGTTCTGCTCTGACCTCATGGACCTTGCAGTCTAGTTGGGGAGACTAGGTTCATTTGCTGCATCCAAATGGATCTTCTGATGGCTTTAGGTCTAATGCCTCTTCACTGAAATGAAATTGTATTTCTTTGAATATATTTTCTATAAAATTACATATGTGCATGTTTTCTCCCTCAATAGAATAAAGTCTCCTTGAGGATAGGGACTGTTTCATTTTTGTCTTCACATTGCCAGTACCTAGCACAGTACCTGGCACTCAGTAAGTGCTTAATGCATGCTTGCTGATTGATTGAAATAGCAATGCAGAAGCAGTAATATCTATCCTTCTGAAAGAAATGTTGATACTTCTGGGATGTTTAAATCTCTAGTTCCTCCTATTGAGAAAATACTACTTAGAATGTACCTAGCAAACAGCATATTATCAATTCAGCCTTCAGGACACAACACCTCAAAGCCACATCTACCCAAGTGCCAAGTTAAAGAGTTTGTGTTTCCGCCCCATTAGGGCTGTTTTGGGAGCAATAACTGGATCTCCTCTATGGTCTATATTCTGTATCCTAATCCCAGAGCACCCTGTCCAGTGCCAGACTTCTTTGGATGTTCCATGGATGTGAAATAAATGGAAATTTCACAGCTTGGGATGCCAGGATCTTGAAATCGACGTGTTTGTGCAAACACCTATTTGGCTTACACATGTAATGTCAATATTCCCTTTTAGAGGTGAAGCTCACAAACACATTTTTATTTTGTACCCAGTAAAAATATAAAGATGCTAAAGCTTTAGTTCAACCTTTTTCATTACCCAGCCTGATAAGTACACATGAAGACTGTCCTCTTATAGCCTTGCTGAACCCTTTCCCCACTGGGGCTTCCTCAGGGTTTAACTTGATTTTTTCCTCTATTGGTTTTCTACTGTCACTACCTCCCAACTCTCTCTCTGTACTACTGTTTCCAAAATCAGCATTCAACTCTCTTTAAGACTTTTAATTGTTAACCACTCCAAGGAAATGTTCAAAGTCTTTAAGATGAGAAACAGTCATTAAGTTCCAAAGTGAAATGGTTATGGAAGTCTCAAAATGAATTCTGGTCTTTCTTGCAGATTCATGAAGGTCAAGCCTTAATCCTTCTTCCCTTTCACCTCTTCTTTAAGCTCTTATAGCCTATAGTAGGCTGATCCCAATTCTATCTGAGTCACATATTGGATCACAGATTTAGATTTAACTAGCTAAAAGGAACATTTGAGGTCATCTAGCACAACATACACATTTTATAGGTAGTTATTGTCTCACTCACAGGGCAGGTCCCTCCTAGTGGAAGGCAATTGCAGACTCAAGGTATTCTGGCCTTAAATAATCTAAAACCATAGTTTATGAGCCCCCATTGAAGTAAAATACTTTGTAAACTTAAGAGCATTTTATCAATATAAACTATGATGATGTTGTTATATTTACCTTTAATAATCAGTCATAAGACAACGAATTCAAAGCAAAGGGGCTTAATGAAATAGCATAATAAGAAAAAGTAGCAATGAAACATTTCTCCTCATATACATGGGGCATATTTCCCCACAAATGTGTATAATATCAGTGGGGAAAGTGGACATATATAGGGAATGCATATGGCCAGAGAAAACAGATAGTGAGATGAACACCCAGGGATCTCAAATGACCAAGGCACATCTGTGGAGGTTAGTCCTGCAGGGACCCCTATGTGTTCTGATGAAGTGACTGTCCTGCTGCTCCTGGTTCTGATCCCCTCTGTGCTCCGGGGTGGTCGTATAGTCTCTTTAATCTGGGAACGTGGTCAGCTGGATGCTGCTCTGCCGCAGATCCTTTGGACCATGCTCCACCAGACCCAGAGTGTTGAGCTTCTAGCCCACTTGACTCTTGGCTCTCTCTTTGAGGGAAGAATTGAAGAAACCATAGTTTTTCCTTGCAATAAATCCCATAGGTTTTTCCTGGCTCTTTTAGAAAAAGGTAGAAGCTTTTGTCTAGGATGAGGAAAAAACTTCTCTTTCAAAAGGAGTTTGGAACCCTCTGGTTCTCAGAGTCTTAGCTTAGAAACTTTTATTTCTTCAGCAATAGAATATCAGCTCAGGTACTTTGTTCTTTAGAACAAAGAGCGAGGTTTGTCTTCCTGTCTTTCTTTTTTTCTTCAACATCTCCCTCCTCATCTCTAACTAATGATCCTCCTTAATTTATAATAAAGACTCCATATAGCTCTCACTTTTAATCTTTGTGAACTGGATTATAAAACAGGCAATGATTAGTAAGAGCCGCTAGGTGGTGCAGTCAATAGAGCGCTGGACTTGGAATCAGGAAAGACATCTTTCTGAGTTCAAATCTGACCTCAGACACTGTGTGACCCTGAACAAGTCACTTAACCCTGTTTGCCTCAGTTTCCTCATCTGTAAAATGATCTAGAGAAGGAAATGTCAAACTCTAGTATCCAAGAAAATTCCAAAAGAGATCATGAAGAGTCAGACATGATTGAAAAATAACTAAACAACAAATGATTGATAATTACTAATAATTATCAAACATCTCTGGGGTTTGGGGTTGTGCAGTTTTCAAGCTCCAAGTTACTTCTATTCTCCCATGTAGATAAATTGATGAGGTAAAAGCAAAGAGACAAACTAAGCTCAGAAAGTAAATTATTATACAGATGGAGGAAGTCTAAAGACTGAGAGGAACCTCGTTCCTTTCCCTTGTATAGAAGAGTAACTAAGGTAATTAGGCTGAGTCGGAATTTGAATTGAGGTAGTCTAACTCCAAAACCTTTTCTCTGTCTATTATACAAGGGTCATTCTTTGGATGCTCTAACCAAAGCTATTGGGTCAGGATTCTTCATCACTTTGGAATATGCTTTCTCATGTATTTTCTGGGTTGAGATTCCATCTTAGCTATAGAGCTATAACAAAGGTGATACAATTAGAACTTTGTCCTAGGATGCTGTCTTTAGCAGGCACTGAATTCTAGGAGCACTTTGAGACCCTCCACAGCAGAACAACAGAGCTTAACATCTGGTTTCTAAGAATAACATCTGGTTAAAATAGGAAACTTCCAGATTATTGCCTGGGATGGTATCTATTCTACAGCTGCAACATGCTGGTGCCTCTGAATCTCTGTCTTCCTTTAGCTTCTCCAACTGCCTCCTCAAGTATAGACATCATTCATGTTACTTGTTGCAGATAAGAAATTCCCAGTTATGGCTTGATTTTTTCACTACATTTTTTTTTCTGCTCAGTCCATATCATGAAGGATTTAGGAGACTCAAGTGAGATTTTATAAAGAACAGCTATTAAAATGTATAAAATGATACAAAGGTGACATAGAGGAGAATATGATTAAGAGGGTAAATTGTCAACCAAGAAATCAGAAATCAATCAAGAGATCAAGTTGGTTTTCACATTTGTTATCTCTTTTGATACTCACGGCGATCTGTAATTGCTATTTTTTTAAAAAAAACTTTAAAATATTACAACAAGCTAAAAAAAATATTCTAGATGCTTAGCATCCCTGTTCTATGACTTTGAAAATAGTTTTCTCATTAAAATTCCTCTTTTCTATATTGTTTTGAAAGATTGTTAAATTCTGGAGAATGATTGTATTAATTTAAATGAATTTTCAAGTGGTATATATCAAAACTTATTAATAGAAGTGAATGGGAAACTGTGATTCCACATACAGAAATGTAGTTAATTGATTTATAGAATCTCAGTGGTGAAAGTCATCTAGCTCAATGCACCTGAATGGGAATCTCTCAGCATCTTCCTTACTAGAGGTCTTCAAGATAAGGCCAAATTAGGATGTTGGGGGAGAGATTTCTGTTTCAGTGCTTCCCTAGACTGAGTTCAGTGGGACTATCCCCTCCCTACTCCTAGACACCATGCTTCTCTCAATGAAGCCTATGATTGCATTAGCTTTCTTGGTTACCATATGAACCTATTGATCTGTATCGTTGTTACTGAGTCATTTTAGTTGTGGTTGACTCTTCATGACCCCATTTGGAGTTTTCTTGGTAGAGAGACTTGGAGTGGTTTGCCATTTCCTTCTCCAAGTCATTTTACAGATGAGGAAACTGAGGCAAACAGGGTTAAGTGACTTGCTTAGGGTCACACGACTAGTAAGTGTCTGAGGCTGCATTTGAACTCAGGTCTTCCTGACTCCAAGCTGAGTGCTCTATTCATTGTGTCTCCTTGTGTGCTTGTGCTAATTGATTTATATAGAGTTCCCTAAAATCCTCACACCTTTTTCAGACAAAGTGCTGACTATATCTCTCCATTTTCTATTTAAGATTATTGGATTACAGTTTTAATTTTGGAAGGCAGCTTGGAGGTCATCTAGTTTAATCCAGACATTTATAGATGACAGATCAAGGATTGCCCAAGGTCACAAAACTAGGGGAGAGTAGAACTCAGGTCTTCTTGACCAGAGTTCAGTGTTCCATCAACACCATACTCATTATATAGGACTATTTACAATCCAAGTGTAAATTTGAGAGTATCAGGAAGAGGGCAGTTAGCTAAGGATCTTGAATTTATGGCATGTGGAAATCCACTGAAGACCTGGAACTTATTTAGCCTGGAAAAAAGAAGAGTCAGGAAGAACATGAAAGTTTTCTTCAAGTATCAATGAGTCATTCAAAAAGCATTTACAGAGCACTTGGGTACAAAGACAAATTAAAGCAGTCAGTGCTCTCAATGAACTTACAATATACAGTTACCCCTTCCACATCTCGGCGTTCCCCATCATAGGTTTCCATATATTGTGGGTTGGCATAAGAAATTAAATGGGAATTTTTTTGGGAGTTTTGCAGAAGCCGCAGACAACACATGAACTCCAGCAGATGACACAGAGCCTACAATTGAATACTTAATTCAAATTTTACAATAAAGTACTGTAAATATCCCGTAAAAGAAAAACAGAAAAAATCAAACTTCTCTGGTACAAAGGGAGGGTCAAAAATTTTTATGCGGATTTTCCAGATAGTGGGGCACTGCTCCCCTAACCCCCACAACGTGGAAGGGATAACTGCATTTAGAAGTATTTAAAGCTAGGAATGTTAAAGAGGAGTTGGCTTGTTCTGGTGTCAGAAGTAGTAAGCAATGCATAGAAGTTTCAGAGATGCATTTAGGTTTGATGTAAAGACAAACTTCCTACTAATTAGTTATCCAAAAACAGAATGGCTTGGTTTTGTAGGTAGTGGATTTTTTCTCACTGGAATTCTCCCTTTAGAGGATGGACAATCAGTCCCTTGACCAGGATACTACAGAGGAGGTCCCTGCTCAGGTATGGGCTGGGCTAGAAGACATCTGTGGTCCCTTTCAATTCTGAGAACCATTGATTCTAAGGACCACTTTGGTCTCAAGTGTGGGAGTCTCCTCTCTTATGGTATTTGCCACCACTCTTCCATGAGCAGTCTCCAGCTTGGGGGACACGCTCCTAATATAGGGCAGCTTGGGTTATTGTGTTTCTTGGAATATCATAGGACAGATTATGATTAATACTTGGCAAAACTCAGACTGGGAAATGTGAAACACGTGGCTGATTTGGGGCTCCATTCACATGTTTCTAATCAACCAACCAGATTTCACTCGAATCTTTTATGGCTTCTCTGAAAATTTGTAATGAAATTGGAAGCAAAACATAGCCCTGGACTATTTGTGGTTGTTATAATAACTACCCCCCTCCCCCTTCCTGGCCCCCTCTACTACTTAGGGAAAATTATTTATTATAGCAGTGAAATTTCTTAGTCATACTTTCCAGGGGGGAAATCACGATTTTTTGAAAATGTCATATGGATAAACATTATGTTACATTGGAGCAACATGGCTCCATGAGATTTGTATAGACCTTCACAAAGCATACACCATGTTCAGTTGGGGATTTAATAGCTAAACTGCACTGCTCTCAGCTCTCATGCTAAGCTTTCTAGCCCTTAGGTATTCCATATGACAACCATCTGTCCTGGGTTGTTTTGGCATCTACCTGGCTGAGTCATCACTCTCTGCTTAGGAATTACACTGGACAGGAAACTAGAAAGATCTAAGTATTGTTCCCAGTTCTGTTACTAGCTAGCTATGTGACTTTGGGTAAGCCTCAACCCTGAGGTAGGGCCTCAGTTTCCTTTTCTGGACAATGAGAGCATTGTACTGGATGATTCCCTAAGGCTCTTTTCAGCTCTAGAATTCTGTGATTGTAACTTCTCTGCGTCCCTTTCACCAATGATATCCTATGGTTGTACTTTATGTCAGACTGGCAGGGACTAGACAATTATTATCTTCTTTGCTGCTGTAGCAGTGGTGTGCTGGGATGGCTCGAGATGGCTTATGAGAATTGATTGTGAAATTTTCATTGTTAGCATTTATACCTTGGAAAATGACAAATGCTACAAACCAAGATAATTTATGATTTTGTTTATTGTCTAGATTTAAGAAAGTGATGGAAGAAATATTAATAACAAAAATTAAATTTAAAAGTGTACCATTAATTATATTTTATTTTTTCCAGAGAGCTAGTTGTTAAATATTACCAGTGTACCCCTGCACTGCACCCTAAGGACCATGGGACTTTTCATCTAACTTGCAACTGAAATCTTCCATTTGTGTTGTCTTCCCTAGTAGAATGTGAGCTTATCCATTTGTATCTTCAATGGTTAGCATGGTGTTTTGCATATGGTAAGTACTTAATAAAGGCTTTATTAGTTCAATCATTCATTCAATTTTTCCATGATTCATGCTCTTACCTTCAATTTTATAATCTCTAATTCCGGAAGTTTTGAGAATCATTAAGACAAGCATTGAAAGCAAAGTAGAAAATGTTATTCTTTCCTAGTTCAAATGATAACTAATATTGATAATGGTCCTTTAAGGTTTACAAAGTGATATACATATATACACACATATGTGTATCTATATTCTGTACTCTTGTTTAATTCTCACACCAACCTTTTAGTTACTGGTAGTATTTCATAACTTGCATTGATATGGTGACTTACAGTATGTCAAACACTTTGCAATGAACTCATTTGATTCTTACAACAACCCTGAGAAGTGGGTTCTGCTCCCATCTCCATTTTACAGATGAGTAAATTGAGGCAGACAGATCTGTGATTTGCCCAGGTTCATACAGTTAGTAAAAGTGTCCATAGCAGGACTGTCACCTAACTGCCTCATGTTTCAGAGATAAGGAAAACGAGGCCTAGAGATACTAAATGACTTGTCTGTGGTCACACAGTTAGTAATTATAGGGGTATGATTTGATTTCAACCTCTCCTGAGTCTAAGTCTGATATTCTCATGTCACTATACCTCAGATGACTCCATATGAAATGTTCAATGTTATAGTATCCTATATTTAGGTCTGAGCATTCAAACTAAGGAAAAAAATATAATGGAAGAGATGTAGAGAAAAGAACTGTAAAATGATCAAGACAATATTGAAAAGACTACTATATTTTGAGTTAGAAATGGGGTTTGAGGGGAAGAGGGTCAAAGACAGAGAGACAGAAAGAGAAAGTATTTTTTTAACCTTTTACTATGATCCAAGCCCTGTGTCAAGTGTCGGCAATACAAAACAAAAAGAAAGACAAAGAAAAGCAGTCTCTGCTCTGAGGAGCATACATTCTAATGGGGAAGATGATGCAACAAGGGGAGCTGGAAAGAGGAAGTGGGGTACAGGTGTAGCCGTGATGACCAGGAAGCAAGATGGAGACTTGGATCTGGCCAAGATAAGGTAAGAAGTCTGCCAATCAGAGTCCAGGATGTTCCTTAGTTACATTTTATTTATGGAGTATCTGAGTTTGAATACTGGCTTTGCTGCTCACTACCTGAGTGAATTTGGGCCAGTCATCAAATAGTTCTGGGCCTCGATTTCTTTATCTGTAAAATGAGGGAATTGGATGCAACGACCTTTAATATTATTTCCACCTCTAAGCTTGTTTTCTTATGAAGGTCTTGGCTCTGTTCCTTCACCACCAAATCACTTTTCGATATGATTTTTTGACCTTTTTTGTTGTGTTCTCGACCCCTTTGGCAGTCTGGTGAAGCCTGTGGACTCTTCCTTAGAATAATTTTTTAAATGAATAAAGTAAAATACATAGATTTACAAAGGATATAAATTATATTAAGATACGTTTATCAAAATATTTACAAAACAACTTTATAGACTCCAGATTAAGAACTTTTATATCTAAAGGGAGCTCAGTTTCCTCACCTGTAAAATGAGAGGGGACAAGTTAAAATGGGTCATCTCTAAAGTCCCTTTCAGCTGTAATTCCTAAAAGCCTGTGATTGCAATGGGTTACTAAGGGAAACAGAAAAGATTATATCGGAAAGCTTTGAGCATGACATAAGGGAAGACCACTGTGCCTTCCTGATGAGCATTCTTAGAGATAGGCTGTTGAGTTCACTCAGTGTCATCATTCTAATCTTATTGAACTAGATTTTGAAGTAGGATTCTTGAGCATACGTGTCATTGCATCCTATCTCTGTCTGAGCTGGATTATTTAATAGCAGCTTTAGCTTAGTCACATGATAAAGAGGGAATCAACTCAGTCAGAATGACCCACTAAGTGGTTCCACTGCTCTGTACTCATGTACATGGATAGTCTCCACCAAACTCAGTCTTGGCAGAAACTGGACTCTAATGACAGGATTTAGGTGTTCTTTTCTCACATTCTTTACCTTCTTAGGCTCCCGCTCCTGTACCTCAAAGATTTGTTTATTACAGATGTTAGCTCATGTCTAGGGACTCTTCAAAGGAGGGTATAGAAAAGTACTCAATATACAATATGAATAAGGTATGGGACAGGTATTTTTTACACACAATAGAACCTATGATAAACATAAAACACAAAGATTCATTGACAGAAAGATTTATGGGTTCTAATAATTTAACTTAAACCTACTATGCTGTCCCATCAGAACATAAAACTGTTTGCAGGACTCTGTCCTGTCCAAACAACCCCCAATCTATTCTTTTCACAATGAAGCCTAGGGCTTGGGCTAGTTCTCCTTCTGGTTGTCATTTTATCCAATATAGAAACTCCCTTTGAGGTGAAGCAGTTCCAAATGTTGGACCCAAATCTTTTCCAATTTATGAGACTACCTTCAAGCCCAGAAACATTTCTCTTAAAGTCATTTAGTCAATTACACTTGATAAGTGCCTACTATGTACCACTTACTGTGCAAAGCACTGGGAATACAAAGAAAGGGAAAAAAATAGTTCCTACTGTCAAGAAGTTCAGAGTCTAAGAACGGAGACAATATGCAAAACAATTGTACAAATAATATCTGTCTACCTATATCTGTCTCACTCTGTCTCTCTCTCTCTCTGTCTCTGTCTCTCTGTCTATCTATCTATTTGGGTAAATTAGAGACAATAGAGGGAAGATACTCACATTAAAGGGCATCAGGAAAGTTTTCCTGTAGAGTGTGGGATTTTAGATGGGACTTGAACAAAGTCAAGGAACCCAGGAGGTAGAAGAAGAGAAGAAGGAAAGAATTGTAGGCATGGGGGACAAGCAGAGAAAATTCTTGGCATTGTGAGATAGAATGTCTTATTTGAGAACCAACAAAGAGACCACTGTCACTGGATGTAAGGATATATAAGATACAAGAAGACTGGAAAGGAGGTAGGTTATGAAGGGCTTTGAATTTGAAACCGACGACCTTACATTTGATCCTGGAGGAGTATATTGAATCAAAGAGTGAGTAATTAGTCTTGTACTTTAGGGAGATCATTTTGACATTTGAGTAGAAGACTGACTTCCATGGGGAAAGAGCAACCATAGTCCAGGTATTAGGTGATGAGGGCCTGGACTAGAGAGGTGGCAATATCAGAGGAGAGACGGGGGCATACACAAAAGATGCCATGGAAGTAAAATCAACAGGATTTACCAATAGATTGGACATGGGGGGATGAGAGAAGCTAAGGAATCAAAGTTGACACCTAGATTGGGAGCCAGGGATCTTTAAAGTACAGGAGTCCTTATGGTGAGTCATACATGGCCAGAAGCCATGACTTTGTCATCTTCAAAGCATCAAGCAAGTGAAGGTTTTCCCTGGTGGAATGGGCAGCTGGGAACAATTTGTTCTAACAGCCATGAAGATAGCTAAAGCAGGTGAGGTGAAACAATTAGAACTTGGTCAGGCATCAAAGAAGCCAAGGTTATCCATTGCATCCTGACCCATCGCCAGTCATCTTGACTTTTGTCCTGCCATGGGACTTTGATAATTCAAGAAGAGAGAGTGAGGCTGATGACTTTGTGCAATTCTGCCTCACTTAAATCCAGTTCTTGCACAAGTCAAGATATACCCTGAGATGTCATTAGCCCTCTTCGAAAAACAAAGTGTAATAACAAGCCCTGAAATGGTATTCCTAGCTGGTTGGTTTAAGAAATGGTGACTTAGCACAGCTTAGCCTTGTTCAGCCTCTGGTTACACTTGTATGTATTCTATTTTCCCCATTGGAAGCATTTCCATTCATTGAAACTACTGATGTCTCATCTCCTTCTCCAAATAAGCACCTTACTTTTCCAATGTTTTACAGCATCACTGAGCTGAATTAATACAAGTTCCTGGTCTTACTAGCCTATGTATGATAGTGGGTTAAAAGGGGCATGTGAGGAGAGATAGATATTGAATGTTTGCATTCCCAAGAATGTGCTGGAACCAGCCCTGAAAGACTGCGAATTATAAAATGTTTATCTCAGAAAGCAGCAAGTGCTACAAAATGGGGCTTGATTTACTGTTTTGTTGATTGTTTAGACTTAAGAAAGTGATGGAGAATATGTTAATGCAGATTAGACTTAAAAGTGTTTCTATGGTTTCAGACAGCCTGTTGTTAAACATTTACCTGTATGCCCCTGGAATTTGTCAAACTTTTTTGGGGGGTGGTTAAATGATTGATTTTATGTTCATCTGATGTCTGGATTTAACCATGTCTCTCTACTCCTCAAAAACTCTTCAGTGGCCCTAGGCATAAAAAACAAACTCTGAAGCTTGATATTGAAGCCCTCCTTAGTTGGGCTCCAATCTCCTTTTCCATCTTTATTTCATATTATTCCCCATCATAAATTCTGTTTTCCAGCCAAATTGCACTTCTAACTATTTCTTGAACTTAGTTTTACCATCTCCTGCTTTGGGGAATTTTCATTATCTGTAGTTCTTGCCTGAAATTCACCCTTTTTTCATTGGAATAAGCTTTCAAATACTTACGATGTGCATCTTTCCCTTAAGGCTTATCCTAGCTGAAAGTGGGTCCCCCACTTAGATTTTTTCCAAGAGGGATTTTCCCCCTCCTTTTCTGGAGCTCTCTTTTTAATAGTAATAACAGCTGCCATTTATATAATATTTTAAGATTTGTAAAGTACTGTATAGATACAGGGTGTCCCCAAAGTGTTAGTTCTACTTAAACTGCCCTAAATGTAAGCTATTAAAGCTTAAAATTGCATGAAGACTTTGTGGACACCCTGTACATCTCATTTTAGTGCTTTAAAGCAGGCACTGCTGCAATTGTTACCCCCATTTTACAGATGAGGAACCAGAAACTCAGAGGATTAAAGTAATTAGCTTAGTTAAGTAATTAATTCAAAGGATTATATGAACACAAGTTTTTCTGTCTTCAAATCTCCCCCTCTCTATTCTCTATTCTATCATATTTTAGTCAGTCAATAAACATTTTAAAACATCTAATGTGGTGTAGACATTGTGCTAAGCTCTAGGGTTACAAGGAAAGGCAAAAGATAGTCCCTGCCTATAAGAGGCGCAAAGTTGAATAGGGGAAAAAACAACACATAAAAAGATGAAAAGGCAGGAGGAGAACCATTGTGCTGAGAGGGCAGGTGCAGGAGGAGGAGGCATGATGCAGACTTGCAATACCAGATCTCAAATGGCTGGTGCAGTAGATAGAGCACTGGGCTTGGAATCAGGAAGACACATCTTCCTGAGTTCAAATCTGGCCTCAGACACTTACTAGTTGTGTGACCCTGGGGAAGTCACTTAACCCTGTTTGCCTTAGTTTCCTCATCTGTAAAATGAGCTGGAGAAGAAAATGGCAAACCATTCCAGTACCTTGCCAAGAAAGCCCCAAATGGGGTTACGAAGAGTCAAGCACAACTGAAACGATTGACCAACAAAATAGAGAAGCCGTCTGTCCTCTGTCCACCCTCCCTGCTTTCCAATCAGAGGAAGGGAGGGAGGGGCCTCAGGGTCTAGAGGTGCCGAGAAGGTGCATTTCCAAGAGGATTTCATCTTGCAGGAAGCTGAGATTCTGGAGACAACGATGAGGTCTAGGAGAGCAGTTGTGTGGCAAATGAAGAAATATTTCTTCTGTATTGACCCCTGTCTTATTTTCCTTTGCATTATACTTCACCATATACATGCTGTGTCCCTAGGTAGAATGTCAGCTTGAGGGAAGGCATTGTTTTGACTCTCTATGTAACCATTTACCTAGCACAGATGGATAAGTGGTGCAATGGATAGAACACCTGAAGTCATAAAAATCAATGTTCAAATCCAGCCTCAGATACTTAATAGCTCTGTGACCCCAGGCAAGTCACTTAACCCTGTTTGCCTCAGTTTCCTTTTCTGTAAAATGAGATAGAGATGGAAATGGCAAACCTCTCCAGTATCTTTGCCAAAAACAAAACCCAAAAGGACGTAAAGAATTGGACATGATTGAACACAATAACGAAAATGTACAGTCAGCTTTGGAGCAGAGAGAATTAGATCAATGAATTCCTTGGCGCAGGGAATTCTTGGTCATGAAACTCCCTCTACTAATGCAGCTCAGCAGTTCTTAGAGACTTTAAGGGTTACCTGGGGACCCTGATCAGTTTAAGCAACTTGTCCCAAGCTACATATCTAATTAATTGTGTTAGAGGCAGCATTAGAACTCAAGTCTTCTTGGCTACGTGGCTGTGACTGGTTCTTTATCCACTACCAAGCTGCCTCAGGGTTTGCACATAGAAGAGCTTAATGGATATTCATCAAATGGAAATAAGACCAGTAACTGCCATGTTGCATTATACGCTGGCATCTAGGTTGGAAAATCATTTAATGAGTCATTCATTTTTCTTTTAGCTTTTCTAACCAAAAAAGAAATATTTTCTGATTTTCTAACAAGAGCAAAAAATTGATGCAGTGGAAAGAGCATAGTGGCAGCCAGACTACTGGAATGCTGATCCTAGCCCTGCTCCTCACTGGTTTAAAGTATCAGAAGCTTTAGAGCTGATGGGGCAGGTAAGTGGTGTGGTGGGTAGAACTTCAGTCCTGGAGTCAGGAGGACCTAAGTTCAAAGTCAGCCTCAGATACTTACTAACGGTAATGACCCTGGGGAAGTCACTTAACCTCAATTACCTCAAAACAAAACTTTGGAGTTGGGAGGGAAGTTAGAGTTCATTTGATCTTATCTCCTGCCTGATTTTATCAAAATACTTCCAAATTCTACAATGTTACTAAAGGGATGAATAGTGAATTTCTAGGAAGAGAGCTGTGATCCTAAGGAACCAGCATGAGTTCATCAAGCACAAGTCATACCAAACTAACACTATTATAGTTTAATCATTGTTCAGTCATGTCCTATTCTTTGTTACCCCCATTTGGTGTTTTTGTGGCAAAGATACTGGAGTAGTTTGCTATTTCCTTTTCTGGCTCATTTTACAGATGAGGAAACTGGGGCAAACAAGCGTTAAGTAACTTGTGTAGGGTAACACAGCGAGTCAGTGTCTGAATTTTTGTTTGAATTCTGACTTTTGGCTTACCACTCTATTCATTGTGCCACCTAGCTGCCAAACTAACATTATTTACCTTTTAAATAATCTATTGCTATTACATTTTTATATGATTACTTAGTGGGTAGATCGTAGGATTACTGTCAATTTAATTTACCTCGCTTTTTAGCAAAACATTTGATAAAATTTGATAAAAAAACATTTAGCAAAACATGATAAAAGTCTTTCATGCTACATTTGTGGAAAAGTTGGAAAGATGCTAACTATATGAAAATACAGGTAGGCAGAGAGATGGCATGGTGAAGTGAACCCTGGACTTAGAGTAGGGAAGACTGAGTTCCAATCCAGCATTAGACACTTATTAGCTCTGTGACTGAGTAAGTCACTGTCCCTCTTGAAGTCTCAGTTTCCTTATCTATAAAATGGGGATAATGATAGTACCTCCCTCACAGGGCTGCTGTGAGGATCAAATAGGAGAATATGTAAAATGCTTTAAGTGAAGGAAAGAAAGAAAGAAAAGAAGAAAGGAAGGAAGGAAGAATAAGCTAGAATTGGGTGGAAGCTGTGCCCAAGAGTAATATGGCCAAAGATAGGTTACAGTTGAAAAAGATGTAGGGGGTTTTACTGAAAAAGATGCTTAGTAGGAGTCAATAGAGTGACATGAAAGACAAAAAAAGCTAATGAAATCTTGGGCCGCCATGAGAGACACAGATTCCAGGAACAAGGGGTAAGACTCAGTTGTCTGCTCCTTGGTCAGACCACCTCTAGAGTACTGGGTTCCCTTCTGGCTGCCACATTTTTAGGAAGTACATTGTGAAGCTAGAAAGTACTCAGAGGTGGGCACTGAGGATGGGGGTTCATGCCTTGGGGATCATTTGAAGGAGCTAGATATTTTTAGCCTGCCGAAGATAAGCCCCATGGTGGGTAGGTGGGACCTGATAGCTGTCTCCAAATATCTGAAAGGCTATCCATCATTTGGAAGAGGGAGAGGGTAGAACTAGAAACAATAGAGAAATTTGCAAAGAAGTTAATTTCAGCTTCAAGTAAGGATAAAACACCTGGGCTTATCCAGGAATTCTTTCTCTCCTCATCTCCGCCTCTTAGCTTCCTTCAAGTCCTATCTAAAATTCCACCCTGGACAGGAAGCCTTTCCCAATCTCTTTTAATTTTGTGCGGTTACTCTGATTATCTCCAGTTTATCCTATAGGATATCTTATTTGTACATAGTTGTTTGAATGTTGTCTCCTCCATTATGTTGTGAATTCCTTGAAGGCAGGGACTAACTTTTGCCTTTCTTTGTATTCCCAGCACTTGGCATGGTGCCTGGAACATGGTAGGGGCTTAATAAATGCTTATTGACTATTGGAGCTATAGTAAAAGTATAATGAAAGGTAATGAGATTCCTCTCATTTGAGACCCTTCAACAAAGGCTGGATCAGGAAGCAGCAATCCCTACCTTTGCTGAAAGGTTCCAAAGAGGGAAGATTCATTGCCTTCTAGTCTACTTTTATTTTACATTTTATTTACATTATGCATTTATTTCTATTTTTCTTTTTCAGGTATGGGTTGAACTAGATGGCTAGTCACTTTACTTGTTTGCCTCAGTTTCTTCAACTATAAAATGGAGAAATAATAGGTCCCACCACCCACTGTTGTTGTGAAGATACAATGAAATAATCATTGTGAAGCAGCACAACTCTTCATGACCCCATTTTAAATGGTTTTTTTTGGCAGACATATTGGAGTGGTTTGCCACTTCCTTCTGTAGTTCATTTTTACAAATGAAGAAACTGGGGCAAACACGATTAAGTGACTTGCCCAGGGTCATACAGCTAGCAAGTTTCTAAAGCCATATTTTAACTCAGGAAGTCAGATGAGTCTTTCTGACTCTACGCTTGGTACTCTTATCTACTACACCACCTAGGTGATGATTCCCATGCTCTAAACTAGCCAGAATTATATGACTGAAAGGAGAGTCGAAGAGAATTTTGTGGAGAGTTGACTGATCTCTGTAATTTAGGTTTCAAAAGACTGTCTCTTGAACACCGCTATTTTATCTAAAAAAGATGTTATGGAGCTGGTACCAATAACTTTAACTACATTCATCTGAAATGTGTTTAATTCTTTAGTTTATACACAGAGCAGTAACTGATACAGACTGAATGAAGGGCTGAGGTGCTGACATCCAAGGAATAGGTATCCTCCCTCAAGAGAAGACTGGACTTCTATTTCAGAACCTCCTCTCACATTATTCCACTTACTGGTCCGTATTGTCCTATACAATTGCCCACAGGCTGCTGACTCCCTGGGAGCCATCACCATGGGAACTCTCTTCCAGGGCTGGTTTCTCATTCTCCCTCAACCCCAGGAAGAACAAGGGATAGGCTGCTCTTCCGTGGTCAAACTATCAAACCTTGCATTGATGTCATTTCATGTTCCCCTTCCCCCACCCCTACTATCTTTGTCCCAGATAAAAACACTCTAAGTTATGCTTCCAGTAGAATTTCGGTGACTACCTCTACAAGGCATTTGTTGGAAAGGTTTAGGAAGGGAGGAATGGGGAAAGATGTAGTTGTTCAGAGATATGCAGAGAGGCTTTACTTGCAATAGAAATAAACTGAAAATAGCTCATATGTCCAGCATTTGGGGGAGAGAGAAAGGCAGAAGAAAGGAACAAGTAAACATTAAATGACTACAAGGTGCGTGAGTCTGTACCAAGCATTTTGTAAATTTATCTCATTTGATCCTTAAAGCAACCCTGTCAACTAAGTGCCATTATCTTTTTTTCAGATAAAGAAACTGAGGCTGAGAATGGTTAGGTAATTTGTCCAGGGGTCACATAGCTAGTAAGTATCTGGGGTTAGATTTGAACTCAGATTAGGACTCCAAGACTAATGCTCTATCTTCCAAATAAATGATGGTATGCAGTATTATAAAACCAAACAATATGAAGAAATACAGAAAGACATATGAAGTGATGCGTAGCAAAAAAGAGTGGGAATAGTTATGAGGGATTTGTGACCTGTGTCTGAAGAGTAACCTGCTGATCTTCATAAGGAATATGTTGCAAAAAGGCAGCAATCAAATTTGAGAAGTACCTAGAGGGTAATCGGATCAGTAGAGGGATCACGTGAGATGTTAATATTGTTATTTTTGTTAACTTGTGTAGGTATCCCTTTTAGCAACCTATAAGTTGTTTTGAATTTAATAGGAGCATTAAGTTAGATATGAGAAGGACAAGGTTACGTTTAAGTCAACCAATCCAACAATTTTACAAAGGATGAAAATGAGGCTCTGGGAAGGCAAGTGGTTTGCTTAAACTCAAACAAAACATAAGGGTACAGAGCCAGGATTCAAACCCAGATCCTCTGAGTCAGGAGCCAAAATATTTCCCCTTTGTGCTGAGCTGCCTTTTTTCTTTCATTTTGTTCTATTTTCTTCCTTCCTTATTTTGTTCTTTTGATAATTTATGTTGAGATTGTTATTGAGTTTATGATAGAATTATATTTTTAATAGAAGAGACTTTTCATTGGTTAAGATGTTGAGCTAGATGACTTTCCAGATTTATTCTAGAACTCTCCTTCTTTCTTTTCTTTTTTGTTTTTCTTAAACTAAATGTTATTGAAGGTTTTTATTTTTTCATTGTTTTCATTTCAGAACACCCCCCACTCCCATAATTGAACCTTCCCTATGTAGCAACCCTCCCAAAACATTATTTATATATGTGTGTATGTATTTATATGTGTATATATGTATATATGTGTATGTATATATATATATAGTGATAACATATAACAACCTATATGACATTATCCCCTCTTAGTCCTCACCTCCATCCATTACATCCTCCTCCATCCCATCCCCCTCCTGAGGGAAGGGAGACATTTCTTTATCAGTTCTCCAAGACCATTATTGTGTATTCAATTACACATTTTGTCTGCCTTTTAGCAAATTTTTCATTTACATTTTGTTGTAATTCTTATGTATGCGATTCTTTAGTTCTGCTTTTACTCTATATCATTTCATATAAATCTTCCCATATTTCTCTGAATCCTTCATTTTATACTTTTTTCTTTTATGTTAATATTCTATTATACTCCTATTATATCACAGCTTGTATAGCCATTTCCCAGTTGTTAGGCAAACATTTTGTTTCCAGTTCTTTCCTACCATAAAAAGTCTTTCCTTAATTGGCCACATTGGTCTTTCTAGGCTGTCCTATAGGCAGGTTATAATCAACATTACTTCTAAAACTATATATTAATACACAAAAGCCCACATACAAAAGCACAGGGTCTTCACAGGCACATAGTGACTTGATTTAGGACATAAAAGTCTATAAAGCTGGCTTGCAGATCTCTTTTATTGAGTTTTTAAAACAAGAATCAGTTAAAATAATTTTAAAAAGACTTTATGAAATGAACCTAGGAAATTCTATAAGACTGAAAGTTAAAGACAGCTTGCTATCCTGCCCTGGTAGATAAAGTTTCCACTCTGAGAACTACCTAAACTGATGAAAATATGTCCTGATGGAAGGAAGGAAGGGAGGGAGGGAAGGAAGAAGCAAAGAAAAGAAAGGAAGGAAGGAAAGAGAGAAGAAGGAGGAGAAGAAGGAGAAGGAGGAGAAGAAGAAGAAGAAGAAGAAGAAGAAGAAGAAGAAGAAGAGCAATAGCCAATGAACTTAAGACGTGGGACTATGTCAGTAAACTTGGGACTGGCTTCTAATGTTGACTCTGCCAGTGAAAACTGGGTGATCTTGAGCAATTCACCTAATTTGTCAGTGTTAGGTTCCTTATTTATGAAATGAAAGTTTTAGAGTGTATTGGGGTCAGCAAACTGATTTCTTCAGGAGCAGCATAATTTTCTTTATGGGCAAACATGGGCCCTTTTAACCCAGGCAAATGATGACGTCTATCTGTACCTGTGTGTCCTTACTATTAAGAGGGAGCAGTGCTCAGCCCTGACTCTTCCATCAGCCCCTCCCCCCCAAGAACAGGGCCTGTCTGGGGGCCAGGATGGCAGGTGGGGAGTGGAGTGAGGGTGGAGGTGGGGTGAGGTGGAGACCTGCTTTCTTAGTAATGACCTGTTTCAGTAACACTTCATTCCTTTGCACCCCCAAGACTGCTGAGATAAACACATTTTCTTCTCCTCTTTCTCCTCCTCTAGGTCAGGCCCTTTCTTGCCTTCAAGGTGGCAATTAGCTAATCTGATAAACTCATTTTACCCTTGTTAAAGGTTAGAAGACTTCTGGGTAAGAAGCCTGCAGGGGCTCCTCTGGGGTTTCTTCCAGTTTAATTCAATTAACTGACTCAAAAAGCATTCAGTAAGAATCCACTGTGTGTTGGGCACTGTGCTAAGTGCCTGGGGTTAAAAAAAAGAGAAACAGTCCAAGACTTCAAGAACCTGCCGGGGAGGGAGCAGGACCAGGAACACATAAGACAAGTAAATGCAAAGTGCATCAAAATATGTGTGTGTGTGTGTGTGTGTGTGTGTGTGTGTGTTAAGTAATTTCAAGAGGAAGTGAAAGCTAATGACAGGTTGGGTAGTGATCAGAAATGGAATTCTGTGGCTCAGGTGGTGCGTGACCTATGTTTTCAAAGGAAGCTGGGTCTAATGAGCATCTTCTGAAGTCACTAAATAATAATGATTTGGTCTTTCTATTGTATAATTCACAAATAAAGCAAAATAAACATACAAACCAGTGTTAAGGAAATTAGTAGAAATCCTATGAGGCAACAATTGGGGAAAAAAGAATAATAGAAGTCTTTAAAAATTATATTCTATGTAAATATGTAAATTCTATGTAAATACACACATATATATAGTACCTATGTATATGCAGACATTTTAAAGAAAGACTTTTTACACAATCTACATAATCAATAACATCCCTTTCAGAGCTAACATTTTGTGTTTCTCTTTTAGGGTAATTTAGTCCATACATATAAATGCATAACAATAAACAACATTTATATAGTGATTACTATGTGCCAGATATTGTTCTAAGTGCTTTACAATTATTATCTCAATCCTGGGAGGTAGGTGCTATTATTATTCCTATTTCATAATTGAGGAAATTGAGGCAAATGACTTGCCCAGGGTCACACAGCAAATAAATAAGTGAGGCCACATTTGAACTCTGGTATTCTTGACTCCAGGCCTGGCAGTCTTTTCACTGTGATACCTACCTGACTAAAAATAATTTACACATTAATTAAATTAATATAAAGGCACTAGTGGAGAGAATGATGGAGGTGGAGTTAGTAAACTTGGTTTCATATTCCACCTCTGACATTTAGTAGCTTTGTGACCCTAGGCAAATCCTTTTCATCTGTGTATCTGGATAGTTCTTTAGGATGTATCTGAGTCATAGGCAGGTAGTGATCTGCGCTGGTGGAGGGAATTCTGATACTTGGAGCTTCCCATAATAATCCTTCCTGTATCCCTTGCAAATATTTGGTCAACAATATAATGCAATAAATTTGCATTCAATGCCTACTAAATACCAGGCACTGTAATATGTGAAGTGGATACAAACAGGGAAAAGAGAGTCTCTGCCCTCAAGGAGCTAATGATTTGATGGAGAAGAAGACACAAATGGAAGCTGGCCTGGAAGAAGGATGATGGTGGAATGAAAACAAAGAAGAGCAGCTGGTTGGAAAAGTTGGCTGAGCTTCTGGGCCCTCTTCAAAGACAGGGTTTGGGATGGAGGAAGCTTTTTGTTCTGCCCTCCAGGCCTCCAACTAGAGGGACAGAGGCAGCTGAGAGTTCTGATAAGGTGTGAGCCTAAGGCTTAAGTAATCTCCTGAGGAGTGCTGAACTCATGCTAAGGATGGGGAGGATGGGGCAAGGACTTGATGCTGGGGGAATCAAAACCAGGCTGAGGAACTGGTGGGAAGCAATGTCGTTCACCAAGCATTAGTAAGCACTTAGCATGTGCCAGGTACAGGTAAGTCCTGGGGATCGGCAAAAAGCATTCCTTGCTTAAGAAACTCACAATCCAACGGGAGGGACAATTTGCAAACAATTATGTGCAAACAAGATAAATACAGGATAAATGGATCTAATCACAGCAGGGAGGTAGTAGCATTTAGGAGAATGCGGAAAGGCTCCTGTAGAAGATGAGATGAGAAGGAAGCCGGGAAGTCAGGGAGTTTTCCAGGGAACTTTTCCTGGCTAGTGATCATGACCAGAACGGGGAGATGGAGTACAGTGCTCAAGAATTACTAAGGAGACCTGTTACTGGGTCGCAGAGCACTAGGAAAGAGCAAGGTGGGAAATACTGCGATGGGAAGGAGAAGGTCTGTTAGAAGGGCTTTCAAAGAGAAGTAGAATTTTATAGTTGATCCTAGAAGTAACAGAGAACCATGGGAAGTTATTGAGTGCGTGTGTGTGTGCGTGTGTGCGTGCATGTGTGTGTGCGTATGTGCGTGCGTGTGTGTAGATCACATTTGTGCTTTAGGAAGATCACTTTGACAGCTGAATGGAGGGTGGGCTAGAGAGGGAGAGACCTGTGATAGGCAAATCCAACAGCAGTAGTCCGGGAGTGAGGGGATGGGACCTGTATCAGGGTGCTGGTAGTGTCAGAGTGGGGAAGGGGGATGTAGTAGAAAAGTGTTATGAAGGTCAAAGTGACCAGATGTGGCAACAGATTGGATACAGGGGACTTAGAGGGAGTGAGATGTCCAGAATGCTACCTAGGTTGTGAGCCAAAATGCCTGGGAAGGAGGAGAACATGGCCAGTACAGGGATGATGGCCTGGGAAAGAACTCAGGATACCAAGCAGTAGAGGTTGTAGAGAAAGAGAAGAATGAAGTTAAGGGTTCCTAATACAGGAGAGGTGGAATGACAGCAGATTATATAAGGGAATCATACAGGGGGATTTTAACATATAAGGTAATATAAGATCATATAAGGGAATTATTTTAGAGTTCATGAACATGGAAATGAAACAATTGTTGGTGATGACAAGATACAAGCTAATAATAGCTAGATTTTATATAATTATTTAAGATTTGAAGAGCACTTCATAAATATTAATTCATTTTATCCTCACAACCACTGTGGAAGGCAGGTGCTGTAATTATCATCCCTATTCTACAAATGAGGAAACGTTGACTGAAAAATGATTAAATGACTTGCCCAGGGTCACAGAGCCAGTAAGTTTCTGAGGCCTAATTTGAACTCAGGTCTGACTCCAGGTCCAGTGCTCTGTTCACTGTACCACCTAACTGCCATCTTTATGTGAGGCTGAGGTGAGGTGGAAGAGTGAAGCATGGGAAATAAGTAAATTGAGGAACTGAAAGTTAGGGTATTTGAGAGAGCAAAGAGATGTAGGTTAAAGTACCCTTCAGGAGTTGGGCAGAAGAGAAAGACTGAGTCAGGCATTGCACTTATTGAGATATAAGATAATATTTCTCATATTGGGCCTAAAAACAACCTTTTTGTCCTTTCAAATCATGCTTCTCCAGGTCCCCTAGAACTAGCAAGCTGGTAAAAATTGACCTTATCTATTCCTTCTGATGTTTAAAAATCTGATTATATAACCTCTTTTCATTACTTAACTATATACCACTTGTTCAGTCATGTTTGACTCTGTGATGCCATTTGGGGTTTTCTTGGCAGAGCTACTGGAGTGATTTGCCATTTCCTTCTCCAGCTCATTTTACAGATGAGGAAACTGAGGTAAACACAGTTCAGTGACTTGTTCAGGGTCACACAGCTAGTAAGTGTCTGAGACTGGATTCAAGCACTGTACCGAGAGTCAGGAAGACTCATCTTCCTGAATTAAAATCTGGCCTCAGATACTTGCTGTGTGACCTTGGGTAAGTCACTGAACCCTGCCTGCCTCAGTCTCCTCATCTGTAAAATGAGCTGGAGAAGAGTTAATGCAAACTACTCCTAGTATCTTTGCCAAGAAAACTCCTAATGGGACCCTGAAGTGTAGGACACAACTGAAATGACTCAAAAACAACAAAAACCTTCTGTCTCCAGGCCCCTCATTCCATCTATGGTGCTACCTAGCTACCCATATATATACTACTATCCCACTCTTTTCGTCTGAAGACTCTTTTAAATAAGTTTTCTTCATATAGATATTTCTTCATCTTGCTATCATTTTAGCCTCTTAATTGCTTTGCTTTTGAATGTACAGTGGACATCTCCTGGGTTCTGAGTCACAGGACCTAGATTTGAGTATTGACTATGGTACTATTGTATGTATGAACTTAGATAAGTTAAATTACTGGCTTTGGGTCTATTTCCTCACTGATTAAAAGTGAGAGCTAAGCTAGATGAATTCTAAGACCCCTCCTGCTCTGGATCTATAATCTATAATCCTAGGATTCTCTGCCCCCCGCCACCCCCTCCCTTACTCTGTGTGGTAACTGGAACTACAAAGTCAGGTTTAAATGCAGAATAGCGTTGTAGAGGGCAGGATACTGTTTTCCTATGACTTCCAAGACAGCTCCTGATTATGTTCAGCACCTTGTAGGTTTCTGGGGCTGTAGCAGCACATTAAACTACAAGTAATTGTATAATGACTCCTAAATTCTTTACTGGATCCTAATGATAAACTAGATCCTATTGTTGCACAGATAATGAGTATTCCTCTCCATTTTATTTGCCCAGGATTAAGTTAAATTTGCCATTTAAAATTTCTTTTCTTTTTCCTCTCTCCCTCCCTCCCTCCCTCCCTCCCTCCCTTCCTTCCTTCCTTCCTTCCTTCCTTCCTTCCTTCCTTCCTTCCTTCCTTCCTTCCTTCCTTCCTTCCTTCCTTCCTTCCTTCTCTCTCTCTCTCTCTCTCTCTCTCTCTCTCTCTCTCTCTCTCTCTCTCTCTCTCTCTCTCTCTCTCTCTCTCTCTCTCTCTCCCTCTTTCTGTCTGTCTTCCTTTCTTTCTCTCCCATCAACAAGCATTTATTAAGTGCTTATTACATGTCAGGGATTGTGCTAAATTCTGGAAATACAAATGCAATCAGAAAGACAATCCTTGAAGTTCCTTGAGGAAGACAACATATAGAAGGAGCTAAAGGGGAGAGGGGGGCACACTGCTGAGAGAAGGTACACTTATGGGGAAATAGTAGAGAAAGTTTAGAGAATCAGAGGTGGGGCTAGGAAAGGAATGAAGTCCCTTCTGATCTGGTTCTTAAAATGGAGGGTCTAGGAGAAACCAGCCATTCAGAAGAAGGGGCTATGGGGCAGCGTGTACTTCCAGTGGGAAAAGAAAGTTAAAACCAGTCCCTACCTTCAAGAAGCAAACCTTTTAATGGGGGAGACTGAATGTGGTAAAGAAAAGAAAAGAAGGTGGAGGGATACTAACAGATACATGGCTGACACTTCTTTCTTCCCAGGATAACAACCTAGGAAGTATCTGGGGTATACCGCCTAGAGCCTAGGATAGAATCCCAGCCTTCTATTTTTCTAAGTGATCTGAGGCAAACTATTTCCTGGGCTTTGGTCTCAATGTCCTTAATCTTGAAAAATAGGAGTGGAAACGAAAGTCTCTAAAATAATTTCTATGTCATTTCTTTGTTGGCAGGAACTTGTTGTCAGAGAGGAAGGTATGATGGACTGATTTGGAGTCAAGAATCTGAGTTTAAGTCCCAGCTGGATCATGTGCCATTGTGTGAAATTATTTGGTGAAATTATTTAATATCAGTTTCCTCTACTACATCAAGGTTTTTAACCTGGGGTCCACAAACTTGTTTTTGTTGAATAGCTTCCATCGTATCAGACTCTTCGTGACCCAGCTTGGGGTTTTCTTGACAGAGATACTGTAGTGATTTTCCATTTCTTTCTCCAGCTCATTTTACAGATGAGGAACCTTATAAGGCAAATAGGGTCAAGATGCTTGCCCAGGGTTAAACAGATAGTAAATAACTAAGGCTAGGTTTGAACTCAGGTGCTTCTGATTCCAGGTCTGGGCTATATCCATTGCACTACCCAGCTGCACCTAAATGTGTTTTAAAAATACCCTTATAACAGTATTTCAATATAATTAGCTTCCTTTGAAGTTCTTGGTATGATTGAATTTAAATATGATTTCTTCCTGACACTCATTTAGTGTACATGTGTATTGTTTTTAGCTGGTATTTCTTTGTATTAGGGCATTATTTAGTGTTGTGCTCTTTTAGCACTACATTCCAGAAGGTGTCATTAGGCACCTATGTAAAACCTAAGTGTTGGTGTGGTTAAGTTGGTTTTCAGTTGCACCTCACTCTGTGGGACCCCATTTGAGGTTTCTTGGCAAAGATACTTGTCATTTATTCCTCCAGATTATTTTACAGATGAGGAAACTGAGGCAAACAGGGTTAAGTGACTTCCCTAGTGTTGCACAGTTAGTAAGTGTCTGAGGTGAGATTTGAACTCAATAAGATGTGTTTTTCTGGTTCCAAGTCCAGCACTCTATTCACTGCACCACCTAACCACCCCGGGCATTTTATTAGACACCAACTATATGCCAGGCACTGAGCTAGGGGGCTTGGAAATTCAAAGGCAAACAAGAAAACTGCCCACGTCTTTAAGGAGTTTACATTCCACAGGGGAAACAACATGTACAAAGATTAGCAAATGCAAAATATATACAAAGTAAAAATCTTTGGTGAACCTGTGGTTAGCATGAATAAGAACTGGTGGAAGGACTACACTAACAACACACCAGGTCTATCCTACAAAAATCCTTTTAGACACAAGGGAAAATAATCTGAAAGTTGGGGCGGGGGGTTTAGGGGAAATGGCAGAAATCACAGAGATCTTCCTTAAGAGATTATGTGGTGAAAAATTAACTTGACCCTGTTTGGGGGGTGGTGGTGGTGCAGATGATTTAGACGACAGGCCCGTCTTCGGTGATCTGACACTTTCCTTCCATCCAGTTCTTGTAGTCAAAGGTCATGTGTATGCCTGTAAAACACTATCTGGTAAAAGCAGCTCCTTTGTTCAAAGGCCATCTTCCAATTGAATCATTGTCCCCAAGGACAGCTGCCCCCTGACTTCATCTGCATTGGAGAAATCTCAAACGCAAACGACAGTGCAAACAAGACCAGCCGGCTCTTCGCACTTGGAGCACAATTCCATCAGCTGTCCTGGGCCCTCAGGGACAATATCTCTCCCGGCTGCCCCCACTGACCCTCCCGAACTCTCCGGAAAAAAGGCAGAACGCATCGGTGGCAGTATGAGTGCTAAAGACCAACCGGTACGGTAGGAGACTGACTTTCCCTCCCCTCCTTCTGTTATGCAAGCGGCATCTGTGAACTGCTCTTAGGTCAGGAAGGAAAGTTGGAGGGGAAGCAAAGTAACAATTTTCCCCAATACCCCTCCCTATTAAGATGAAGCGGTTCTAAAGACAGTAATCTGGGACGCTCTGAGTAGCCCCAGAAGCAGAACCCAGTTCCTTGCAAGTTGTATTTGCCAAATAGCATTTTGGTTTGGAAATTGAGTGTTTCATTTCTTGAAAAGGAGAAGATAATCTATCCAGCGATTGTGTAATGTGCAGCTGAGTGGCGTGTTCTTCTTTGGAAGGCTGTTTGCCTTTTGAGTTAGTAGGAAAAGGGAGGGCAAAACTGGTTTCTAGGCATTCACATCCTGAATTTTGTTATTCATTGTGTCAGTCAAGGGACAGGCTTCATTTACACTTATTAACTGTTGAATCTATCATTTTGTGCAGATGGTGGGCAGTCTTGGAACAATCTATTTCAGGGATGAGTTCTTGGAACACAAGCGTGTTAATTTCCTGTGCATTTCAGACAGTCCTTCTCCCTTTCCTTGCTTCTTAGAGTGAGAGCAGAGGCAGTGATTATCATTTATAAGGAGGGGGTTCTTAACCTTTTTGGAGACATGGATCCCTTTGGTAGTCTGGATTCTTTCTCAGAATAATATTTTTTACATGCATAAAACACATAGGTTTTAAAAGGAAACCATGTCCATGGAAATAAAGATGCATTTCTTTTTCTCATCCAAGTTCATCCCCTGAAATCTCTCTATAGATATGGACCTCAGATTAAGAACACTTGATCTATAGATAAGAGGAGCACATTTCTAATTCTAATAAAAAAGTCTTTTATACTTGCTTTTCTGTTATGTCCCTATCCCCTGCCCCCTTGACTTATGCTTTTGAATTACTGTGCCCTGTAACCCTAGGAAGAAACTTGCTTGACACACTTGGTCTCTAAACAGATTATCTATCCTTTTGATCTTTAATTGCTCATTATTAATACAAACAGACTTGTTTGGGGAGTACTGTGAGGAAAGATCATTGTCTTTGGCTTGGAAGCCTCCTGGAGGGGTCTCAATGTTTCCCAAATTACCTTGCTTGGAAATGGTGTTCCTTTTAGCAGGAAATAGAAGAGTTTCTAGTTTAGCTAGACGATCAGAGGAGGGGAAGATGAAAACCTATGTATTTATTGATTGGCAGGTCAAAGACTGGAAGAGCTAATGTTCAACATGGCAATTTTTTGTATGATAACGCACAAAGAGATTTGCATTCAAAAAAAGTAGAACTACCAGGAAACTGTCTACATCTAGAGTTCACTCTTTCTGGGAATCTGAGATGATTTAGAAAAAGACCTTTTTCAAGACAGTAGGTCTCCTTCTCAGTCCATGCACAGGCTTTGACTCTCTAAAATATTTCGATTACTTCTGTTCTGGGCTTCTGTGAATTATGGTATTTCCTTGTATGTTGTCTTTGGGAAAGAGGAGAGGTTGTGAATTCCTTTGCCCTTTAGACTTTGCACAGACAATTTCCCATCACTCTTGTAGTGACTCACTGACTCTCTGGCTCCCTCTTGCTACACAAGGTCATAGGAGAAGAGGCTTCTTTGAAATCCTTCATCTTCAATGGCGTGTGTACAGAAGAAAGGTATTGCCCTCATCTACTCAGAGAGGAAGGATGAAGGATGAAGGCGACAAATAGGAAGAGGTAGAGAGGTAGGCAGTTTGCCATGAATAAATGAGTCAGTCAACTGGGGAAGATAAATGGAAAACACAATGGAATCAAGGGATTTTGAAAATTCATTTTAGTCCCCATTGTTTTGTCTTTGGGGAGTTGTGGTGAGTCAACATATTGTTTTCATTTTCTTTCTAAAAACTTGGTGGATGTTCAACATTTTAAAAGAGAATGACCTGCCAGGTCTTTTAAAATGGTTGTAGGTAGGATTTGATTGATTTATTTTTGTTAATCTGTGTAATGAAGGTAGACTATCAGTGAGTAAAGGTGTGTCTGGAAAGACAAATACATAAAATGTTGTAGAGATAGAGGATATTTGAACCAGAAGGACACTTAGAGATTGTCTAGTCCATTTTCATTTTCCTTGACTCCAGAGGGTAGGACTAGGAACAATGGTTGCCCAGAAGCAAAGTTAGGTTTGATATAAGGAAAAATTGCTTTTTTTTGATAGACATACGATTTTATCAAATTAAGAAACTACTGATGAGAAAATCCCTCTATCAATGTGAATAGGCACCTTCTCTGCAACTTAGGGTTTTAGAAAGTTATCAGGGGCATCTAGTAGTTCTGTGACTTGCTCAAGGTCTTACAGTCCATGTGGGCAAGACGTGGGGTTTGAATTCTGGTCTTCCTAAAACCAGTTCTCTGTCTACTGTAATTAAAGTTGCCTTAGAATAAAAGGACCAGCTTTTGGATGTCTAGGTTTCCCTTGCTTTGGAGCTCTTTGGGCAGAAGCTAAACAAGCATTTATCAAGAATATTGGAGAACAGTTGGATAAAGGGCGAAGTTAGACTAAATGACCTCCTAGGTCTCTATTAGCTCTGAAATCATGTGAACCGCATTATTTTACAGATGAGCTAATAGACTGAGACTTAGTTAACTTGCTCAAAATCCTATATAATTAGCAAGCAGTCAAATCTAAACTAGAACTCAGGTCCAAGAATCCAGAGCTAAACCATACAACCTCCTTTCCTTGTGTATGTGCCTTCAGTCACTGGGAATACAAATGTAAGAGTGAGATAGTGCCTATCTTCAGGTACATGCATGATAATAGGGAGGAACATCACATTCAAGGGAGTGAGTGGTGAACAGGGAAGGGAGTTAGGAGTTTTGGTCTCAAGAGTCACAGGCATTGGGGGGTTGGAGTTCAAAAGCAGTGACAGAGAAGATGATAAGATGGCCCTGGAGAGGATGGCTAGATGGGATGTGAGCCATAGTTTGATCTGGGGCTGGACATATATGGTAGGCAGGATTAGTTTCTACTTATTCACCAGCCAGGGCAGTTCAACTCAAGAGTATGTCTCAAAGCTGGCTGATTGGAGGCATGGTTTCTGGAGGTCCAGCCTGGAGGGTACTGTTCCATATATGGAGAAACAGGGCAACAGCAAGTCAGATGACAGAATGGCCTGTGTTGGATGATTGAATCTGATGGAAAGCATTCTTGGAAGCCTTCTGTACCTACCCCATGCAAAAGTAATCTCTTCTTCCTCTGAATTCATTCTTTACCAGTAGCAACATCTGGACTAGACAAAGCTTGTTCTTCTGTTTGTGTGTCTCTTCACCTGCTGTTAAAATTCATTTACTTACCTTTCTCATCTCTAAGGTTGGCTCTATGATGGGTTACCATGGCCAGAAAAATTCATAGCCCAGTGGTCAAGCTTCTTGAGATGAACATGTGAATGGAGAGGTGAACTGGTTGTGTGGGAAAATGATTTACTTTTCTGAAACTGATTTCATGTAAGACTAGAATATTTAACTCTACTAAATGGTTGTGGTAACTGGGTCTGATGACCTCTGCTCGGGTACATCTGAAGGAATAAGGAAGTAGGAAGGTGTTCTCAAGGACACAGCCATTAATAACCTTGGGAAAACTCACCACTGCTCAGCCCTTGCTATTGGCTATATTTTTAAGAATTCCATCAGCATGAAGTATAATACACTGTGAGAGATTCTCTCCAGGGACATAAAGAACACTGGGTAACACAGACACACTGGGAAATCTAGCTTACTCCCCCTCATACTCTATGATTCAGCAACACCAGATTCTTGCTATTCTGGGCACATGCCATTCTGTCTCTCTCCCTTTTCACTGGTTATCCTCCACTCTTGGGAATTCTCTCTTTTCACCTCCACTGCCCCTTTTTACTGGCATTCTTTCATAGGCAGCTCAAATCCCATCTCTGCAGGGGACCTTTCTCAGCCTCCCCTTCTTCCCACACCAATCCTAGTGCCTTCCCTCTGAAGATTACCTTCTATTTACCCAGCATATCTCTTGTATGTACATAGTTCTTTGCATGTTGTCTCCCCCATTAGAGTGCGAGCCCCTTAAGGCCAGGGACTGTATTTGTAACTCTCTTTGTATCTTCAGTGTTTAGCACTGTGTCTGGCACATAGTTAGGACTCAATAAATACTTGTTATTTGAATGAAATAACCAACTTCCCACACAGCTGCTCTTCTCTGCTGCTATCTTTCTTATATTCCCTGCTGAAAATATAGTTAGAAACTCTGTAACATGACCCAAAGACCTGTATTACCTTGGCTTTTATAGCTTGTCACTATAGAGAGCCTGAGACAAGGAGAAAGGCTGGTGCCCTTGTTAAGGGTATTGACAACAGTCATTGCCTTACTGTTCCACAGAGCAGTTGCTCAGTATTCCTGTTTGGGAGAACCTATAGCTAACATTTTGGAGAAGAGTATACATTTTGCATGTAACTGATTTAATGCTGTGGTGGACTGCAGCAACTATAAGGGATGAGAGAATCCAGATTCTATTGGCTGTCTTCCATTCTTAAAAAGTAAAGGTTTTGGATTCAGGAATGAGAAAAAAAGGTGGATGATAGGGCATCTATGTAGCAGAGGGAAGAATGACAATCTTCCTTTTTATTACTTCTTACTGTTTCTTTTGGTCTTCCCATTTTTACACTCATACTCCACAAACTAAGATTTTTTTTCAACCTTATGTTTTTATGAAATATTTGGGACTGTTTCAATTCAAGTCAACAAACATTTATTGAATGTCTATTACATGCAAGGTACTGGAATTACAAAGGATAGCGGATAGGCACTGGATCCTTGATTTCATTGGGAAACTCTCAGATACAGAAACTTCTCCAATGAAGGCTGGTACTGTCTGCATCTTAGAGTGTTAGGGAATTACCTGTCTGAGAGCAATGGCTTGCCCCAAGTCACACATCCAGCATGGGTCAGAGACAGACTTAAACCTAGGGCTTCCTGAGCTTGGAGAACAGCTCAGAGTTGAACATTACTGACCTACTGAACAACAAAAAACTATTGCTACAACAGGTTGCCTTTCAAATAACTCTGTCTGCCTTGAGATGAAACCATAGATTGAGGTAATGGATAATGAATATAGGACACTTGAAAATCTTAAAGCAATATATAAATCTATTTTTAAAAATTGTTTTAAAATGATATTTGGGAAAGTACACCTCAACTTTTTTAAAAAATAATTTTTAGAGCAATGTTTGAGCCATGGAATGTAGTCACTGGGAATTATAATTATCAGGAATATTGGTAATAAAGGTTGTTTGGTCCGATGAGCATTGCTAGTGGGCTGCTGAGAAGCACTGGGTGAAAGATTTTTACTATTTCATAATGAGTCATCTTGAAGATTAACCAAGGCTTGCCAACAGGACTAAGAGGCATATGGGCACACAAAAGACAACTATTCTAAAGAGGCAGGAAATAAAACATTCAGTTGTGTGGCCTTAGGCAAATCACTGGATATTTAAATACTGTGGCTTTAGTTCAGGTCGATTTTAGCTAAACTTTTGATAAAGTATCTCATACTATTTTTTGCTGGGAATATGGGAGGATGTACATTAGATGATAATGCTATCAAGTTGATTCAGGACTGGCTACATGACTGATCTCAAAGAGTAATTGTTAATAGTTCCATGTCAACATGACAGGAGATCTCCCATAGAGTAGTCCAGGGAATCTGTTTGGTCCTTCACTATTTAACATTTTTATCAATGATTTGGATGGTATGCTTATCAAAACTATGAATGGTATGCTTATCAAATTTGCAGACAATACCAAGAAGAGACAGAAGACTGTAGATGGTATGCTTATCAAATTTGTGGACAATACAAAGATAGGGTGGAAGGTCGTAGATGGCATGCTTATCACTTTTGCAGATGGAACGATGATGGAACAGCCTCTACACTGCCTCAAGTCTCTCCCTAGTTTTTCAACTTTATATATCCTACTGCCAAAATGACATCCCTTAAGGGCCGATCTGGTCATAATACTCAACTCCAGTGACTTCCTGTTGCTCTGGAATCAACTATGAACTTCTCTGTTAAGTATTTAAACCTCTTCCCCATCTGGCCCCAATATTTCTTTCTAGCTTCTTGTACTCTGCCGTTCAACCAAACTGACCTTCTTTCTGTTTCTTACACAACGACACTCCGATCTCTCATCTCTGTGCTCTTATAGGGGCTACCCCACATGCATGGAGTACATTCATCCCTCACCTCCACCAAATAGAAGCCTTCTCTTTCTTCAAAAGGACTTTGAACACCACTTTCTATATGAAATCTTTCCCGATTCTCCCCTTAAATATGGGTGCCCTCTCTTCCTCTGAAACCATCTTGTTTTGAATTACTCTGTATTAATTCTCTTTATATTGATCCTGTATATACATTCAAACATATACATATATTTATGTGTTCTTAGAAAACAATCATTATGTTAATTGTATTTGTACTGCTGGCATCTAATACAGAGTTGGATACGTGTTAGGTAGGTGCTTAATAAATGCTTGCTGAATGATTGGTTCATTGGATGACGGAATCAGGTTCCCAAAGGATCTTGACAGACAAGAGCAGGGGTGGGGAAGTTTTACAGTTCCAAGTTTTACAGAACAAATCCTTTTAGTAAGAGAATTTGTTCGGTGAAGTTTAGATTCAGTCAAAGGGCTGCACTTGAGGACCTAGAGAGCTACATGTAGCCTCAAAATCCCAGGTTCCCTACCCCTGGATTAGAGTGTTGATATAACCATGTAAGACTGAAATCCAGTAAAGAGAAATGTAAAATTGTGCTTAGGTACAAAAAAAAATCAACTTTACAAGCATAATAAGATGGGATAGGCATGGATAGATAGTTTATAACTTCCAGGAATGGGGTGGGGGAGAGGGTGATAGCTACACTGTACTTTTCTAGTCACATCTCTTCTGGAGTATTTGTTCAATTCTGGGTGCTACTGTTTAAGAAAAAAGACTGATAAGCTGGAGAGTGTCCAGAGGTAGACAAACAGAATCGGGAAGGACCTTGAGTGCATGATATACAAGTATTCATTGAAGGAGTTAGGAATATTTAGCTTGGAGAAGAGGCCCTGATAGTTACCTTGTAATACTGAGGGAAGTGTCTGTTGTGTGGAGAAGAGATTTGTCTAGTTATGTTTGGCTTGAGAATGCAGTGTCAGACGCAGTGGACAGAAGATGCAAGAGGCAAATCTGTGTTGAATGTCAGAAAAAACTTGTTGAGAACTGTTCGGAAGGCAACTGCCTTTCCTTGGAGATCTTTAAGGAGAGACTAGATGACCACATCTCAGGTATGTTAGAGTGGGGATTCTATTTACACATGGCTTCGTCACGGCTAGGTGTCTCTTGAATTCCCTTCTAACTCTCAAATGCTGTGATGCTGTGGGACTCAGTTTCCTCATCTGGTAAATGGGGGAGGTGGGTTGGATTGCCTCGAAGGCCTCTTCAGGTCTTACATTCTCAGGTTGTCTGAGCTGAGATCCTGCTGTCTGATTCTGCCAGATTTTTTCCTCCTCTGATTAGCATGGTGTTCCGGCTTTGCTTATGTCTGACGGTTTAGGGAATGCTTAATACTGAGCTTAACACCACACAAACAACATTTTGTCCTTTGAAGGAAAACAGGCATTCTTACGGAATTACCCCCTGGATTCAAAACTAATAACTCCCCTGGGTGAAAGTTCTCATGACACTGTAAGAAGTGCCAGAGCTACTGCATTAGGTGGGTGCCAAAAACAAGTTTAGATCACCCAGGAGGGGGGAAATGTGGAATAATCCTGTATTTGTTCACTTTGGTTAATTCAAGTTAGCAGTATGGAAAAAAAGGCTAGTGCCCCCCACCCTCCATGTAGCTATGATGCATTAATGTCTGGGAAGTATTAATGATGGAAAAACTGAATTGTGTCCAACAGATCCAAAGTTTTGTAGCTGGATTTGTCAACAAGCAGATTGTGTATTGAGAAAGCCCATTTGGTCAGTAAACAGAGCCTTTCAGTAGAGAAAATAGCCTGTATTTATAAACATAGTGGCCTAGATCAAGGGTTCTCTATAAACATTTGATAGCAAAGTGCCTGGGGTAGTTGTTTTCATGTACCAGATATTTTCCGGGGGGCCACTTCCCCTAAGTGCTCCCACAAATCAGTTTCAGGGAAGGCTGGAGAAACAAAAAATGACTTAAGGAAGCTCTGCTGTACTTGGATTCTTGTCTTTTCAAGCCTGTAAGGTAGAAGATACACGGTAATGATTTACTACTTAGCAGTCATTGACCATTAAAGTGAAATCAGAGGAGAAAACTCTGAGACTGTCTAGTCAAACTTCTTTATTTTACTGAGGTAGAGACCAAGGTCCAGAGAATCTGAAGGACTTGTCAAAGGTCACTAAGGTGGTAAGTGTCAGAGTTGGTAATCAATAATTATTTTGGACAAGGAACTGAAGTGATAATCAGACACCTGCTGTCTTCTTTAAGTATCAGTGAAGAGGAGGAGAATCTTTGCCCACATAGCACAACAGGAGGGGTATTAACGAAATGGAATGGATTATGTGTCACAGACTGAAGACCATTCTTTCAGAAGGGAAGATGGGGATAGCTACAAAAGTGAATTAATCACTGGTCTTTGAACCTTATCTTACTTTATTTTTTTTTTGTTTAATGACCCCCTTTGCAAGACTGGTGAAGCCCCTATTCAGAATAATATTTTTAAATTCGTAAAATAAAATACAAAGGAAACCAATCATATTGAAATATAATTATCAAAATATATACATTTAAAAGGTTAAGGTTATCAGGTTAAGAACCATTATTTTAGAGAAAATTAGAAGTGAATTACCGCAGGCAGTCTAAAGACTGAAACCAAGGAAAAGATTCAGTGGAAAAGCACTCACTGGCTGTGGAGTCAGAGGATCTAAGTTCCAATCCTGCCTCTGATATATATTACCTATATGGCATTAGGTGAGTCAATCGTCCTGGGTCTCAGTTTCACCATCTGTAAAAAT
Source organism: Bettongia penicillata ogilbyi (assembly GCA_023548195.1). Lineage (NCBI taxonomy): Eukaryota > Metazoa > Chordata > Mammalia > Diprotodontia > Potoroidae > Bettongia > Bettongia penicillata. The sequence continues at coordinate 1,451,760 of JAJHZJ010000300.1, forward strand.
AAGGGGGTTGGATTAAATGGCCCCTGAGGGCTTCCACCTCTATCGATGGTAGTAACCTGAGTTGTTCAGCCATGTCCAACTTTTCATGACATCATTTGCGGTTCTCTTGGCAGAGATACCAGATGGTTTACCGTTTTCTTCCAACTCATGTTACAGATAAAGACACTGAGGCAAACAGGGACTTGTCCAGAGTCACACATCTAGTAAGTGTTTGAGGTCAGACTTGAGTTCAGGAAGAGGGCTTTTTGACTGCAGACCCAGCGCTCCATTCATTATGCCACCTAGCTGCCCTAAGGTACGCCAGAGTACATCATTACTAAGTTGACTGTCACATACAGGTAGCTAGGTGGTGCAGTAGATCGAGTACTAGACCTGGAATCCAGAAGATCTGAGTTCAAATCTAACCTCAGAGATTTACTATGTGACCCTAGAAAAGTCACATAACCTTTTTCTGCCTCAGTTTCTTCATTTGTATAATGGGGATAACAGGAGCACCACCTACTTTCCAGGGTAATTGTGAGGATTAGAAAAAAGATAATATTTGTAAAGTATTTTGCAAACCTTAAGGAGCAATTATAATTTCTACTCATTGTTATTATTATTAACATCATCATAAAATTCTAGAGCTGGAAAAGACCTTCAGTATTAGGTAATTAATTACTACATTAAGAAACTAAGATCTGGAAAAGTTGAATGACTTCCTTGAGGTTACTCAGCAAGTTAGTGGCAGAGCTGGAATTAGAACCTAAGGTCTCCTAGTTGATGAACTATGTGCTTTTTATTAGGTCATACCCTCATTACTTCTAAGCACAGGAATAATATATATATATATATATGTTATATATATGTGTGTGTGTGTGTGTGTGTCTGCCTATATATGTATATATATGTTATATACACATAAATATATACAAACACATATTGTAAATATATATTATATACACATATGTGTATATATAATATGTATACACATACATACATATACACACACACCTTTTTTAAAACCACGTTTTTCTTTTAAATCAATTGCTAGTTTTCAGGAATGCTAAAATGTTGGAATTTTAAAGAGCTTTCTCTTTTCTCATAGTAGAAGTAAAACCGAGACTTAAAAAAACAATAAAATTATACTTTCCTCCTTATTTTAATTGTTATTTAACATCCCATTTCTTCTTCCCAACTTTGCTTCTAGATAAAACAAAAATCATTGACTAACCTCTAGGCAGAACAATAATCTTCTTCTGAGTTGGCATTTGATTGGACTTCTACTACAAGTTTTCATTGTAATTGTGACATCCCCTCCACACAACATGCCTTACCCTGAGAAAACTATCTCAGATCTGAGACATTTTGTGAGTTAGTGTCCTCTTTTAAAAAACCTGTGATCCGAAGCCCCTACTTATGCATTTACCTTTACTAGTCCTATTAGAGGACACATTCGTTTAAAACAAAAGACATTTAATCAAACAACATAGCAAAGTATGTGAGAAGAAAGATTCCCTTCTTCTCCACTGCTCCACTCCATTAAATTCGGCTCCATTCACCTGGGAGTGCATTCTCTTATAGGTTGCTATACTGGGACATACTCATTCTCAATGGAAGGAACATAGGTAACGCACATGACTAGAGAACATACATGGAGGGGAACAGATATAGCACACATAGGTGAAGGTGTGCACATGTGACTAGTGTAACTGATACTTCCAAAGTTGCTATTGTTTTCTGGAAACTGGATGAACTGCTTTCTTTACTGAGCTGGGATTTTTGGTTATTTTCTTTTCGTTGCAGTCTCTGCTAGATTGTAGCAATGTGGCATCTTCTCCATAGGGGTGGGAGTATACCAACTCAAGTAATCGTTCTAGGGCAGTCTATAGGAACCTGAGTCTCAAATCATCTCAGGGGCTCCATTTACCAATACTGTAAAGGAACTGGGTTGAGGTGATTCTTTACAGTTCCTTTAGAGTCCTTGACTGTCATGTCTATCAACCAGGCAATGAGGAAATCCAATTGAAAACAAGCCTTAAGTGTCTACTCCATACCATACACTGTGCTTAGTTCTAGAAATTCAGACAAAATAATCCCCTTCCTTAAGTGCAACTGTGACAAATTTGCAATTTATATTTTACAGGAAGAAAACAAATGTGCAACTTATATTCTATAGGGAGAAATGGCACATAGAAATGTATACTGCACACACACACACACACACACACACACACACACACACACACGTACACAAAGTAATAACAGCCACTCTATTTTGTTACCTAGCTCCCCTAAAACTCCACTGCCTACCCAAGCAGGAGTTTGTTTGACCTTAGAGGAGCAATTGGTAGAAGGTGCAAAAAGGCAAATATAGGCATAATTTATAGAAAAACACACTGACAATTAGAGCTGTCCAAAATAGTGATGGATAGGGATGGGCTTCCCCTCCTTGGAGGATGGGTGATCACTTATTGAGTTTATTAGAGTCAGGATTCATTTTGCTTCTGGGTTAGACTACATGGTCATTGAGATCCTTTCCAACTCTTAAATTCTGTGATTCTGTCTGAAACAATATTTGTAATGCATTTAGTGTTGTGAGTCGAAATACTTAGTCCTTTCCTTTTCCCTTCTATGAGCCTTTTCCTGATTCCACCCATTTTTAGTGCTCTGTATGTACAGACCCTTGCCTAGGTGGGAGGGAGGGTGGCAGGGGGATTGGGAGCCATGTGGGATAGTGGTTAGAATGCTGGTCCTGGAGTCAGGAAGACTTGAATTCAGATTTGACCTCTGATATGTACTAGCTGTGAGACCCTGAGCAAGGACTTATCCTCTGCCTCAGTCTCCTCATCTGTAAAATGGAGGTCATAATAGCATCTACTTTCCATCTATCAGGGTTGTTGGGAGGATCAAATGAAATAGTAATTGTAAAGTGCTTAGCACAGTACCCGGCACGTGGTAAGCTCTATAAATGTTAGTTTCTGTTATGTTATTATCATTATTCTTCCAAGAGGAAGAGGTGAAGAGGGAGAACATTCCAGACGATGGTGGTGGGGCACAGCTTATGCAAAGATATGGAAGTGAGAGATGGAAAATTCTATATAGGAGTAGGCCTATTTAGTTGGAATGCAGATTACGCGACAGTAATATAAAATCAGCTGAGATAGTCTGGAGTCATGTTGTAAAAGGCTTTAAGTGCCAAATAGAGGAGTTGGCCTTTTATCCTGAAGACAAGAGGGATACACTGAAGTTTCATCAATGGCAGAGTGACATAGTTAGATGTGTTTTAGGAATATCATTTTAGTGGCTGTGTGGAGAAGGATGGATTGGACAGAGGAGAAACTAGGGGCAGAGAGAATGACTAAGGAGCAGGCAGGGCTGGGGGGGATGGCGCCATTTGTCTGGTGCCCACTAGTAACCAAAATGACTGTACTCCCTCTTCTCAATCATTTAGCACTTTGAAGTTTTGCCAAATGATTTTTGTACAACAATCCTAGGGGGTAGGAGTTCAAGCAATACTATCCCTGTTTTACAGATAAGTAAACTAAGATTCAGAGAAGTTAAATAATCCACTTATGGCTATAGCTGGTATCTGAGAAGGGCCTTGAATTCAGGTCTACTAGGGCCACATCTGCTTTTCTGTTCACTGCTTTTCAAAACTGCCTCCAATGCCCCTTTGAGTTTGAAGGGGGAAACTACAGAATTAATTGCTGGACAGAAGCTGCCATATAATTCAATACAACACCTTTTGAGTAAATGAGCTTTTTTGGTGATCCGGTAGCAAACATCTGCCATCGGTAATGAACATTGTTGCTATGTGACCAATCTGGCTTGCTCTGGGAAATAATCCAAAGGTGGCATATGTGTGTATGTGCAGATGTATTCCTGCATGTAGTAGAGGATCAGAAATTCACCTCTGAGATTTGTCCATCAGCCCTCTTTAGCCACTAGCTTTCCTTTTGTTGCCTTGACATAGGAGGTCATGTGATTGCCCTGCACACAGAATGGATTTGATAAATATTTGTTGAATTAATAGGTGAATGAGAAGTCCTTGGTTACCTCTTCCTGATCCGGCCTCTTACACTTGACACTTATCAACTGTATGAAAAAAGGGGGTGGGGGATAGCTAGATGGCGCAATGAGTAAAGCACTGGCAACGGAGTCAGGAGGACCCGAGTTCAAATTCAGACTCATACACTTGACTCTTACTAGCAGTGTGACCTTGGACAAGTCACTTAACCCCTATTTCCTTGCCTTCCCCACCTCTAAAAAATAAACAAACAAAAATTTCAAAAGTTCAAACATCAGGGTCTGGGTTTATTTTGCCTTCTCTCTAGTTAATATTCTGTCACTCTCATTTTTATTCACCATCTTCTATTTGTGCTGATGCTAATTTTCATCTCTGGGTCATTATTGGCCTCATCCCCTAGGCTAGGGTAAAATGCTCTTTGCTGAAAATGCCACCTTAAATCCCTTCCTTTTATCCTAATCCTTTATATCTTTTAATGCCCAACTCAACTCTCATCTCACATCCTATTCTAATTATGATCTGCTCCTCATCACTTACAGAAACTATACAATCTGGCTATGTAATTGAGTGCTAATTACATACTGCCTTGCACTGTTTATCTAGTTGTTTTAAGTATATCAAGTTTTATTTTCTCAATGATATTATGAGCTCTTTGAGAGCACACAAACTGGGATTTATACTAAGACATTCCTCTCTCCATCTTTTCTTCAAAGCCATTAACTAGGCAGATAGTCAATTAGAGTTCGTTTTTTATACTCTCTCCAGTGGACCTGTTGAGGATGGGCAGTTCAACCAATCAATGAGTGGTGACACAAGAACTCTGGAGAGTGGTGGGATCCATTCTTCATTCCACTGATTCATTACAAGGAAAGTATCTAGGGGCAAACTGATGGTGCTATATATCTCTATATATCTATAAACATGTATATATGTATATATACATATGTATACATGTAAACACACACATATCTCCCATATCCACAGTGCATGCTACACATGCTTAGACTTCACACGCTTTGCCTCACACCTCACAGAATCTCTATGTTCCAATCCCTCCTCCCCGCTCCAGTTATAACCTTAGTTTAGGCCCTCATTACGTCTCACCAGATTATTGCAGTAGCCTTCTAACTGATCTCCCTAGTTTCAGCATCTTTTTTTTAATCTATTCTTGATACACATGGGTGACAAAGCAATTTTCTGTAAGCAAAGATCCAGCTACAAGACTCCCTTCTTCCATTAATTCCAGTGATTTCCTGTTTCCTCTAAAATCAAATACAAACTCCTCTGATTACATTTTAAAGCTTTTCACAACCTATACCCAACCTATCTTTCTAGGCTCATTGGACATAATTTACCTTCTTGTTCTTTGTAATTCTTTTCTCTATTCCTTCCACAAGAAACTCCATTTGTATTTCCTGCGCCTTTATACTGGCTGTCTCTCATGCTAGGAATGAACAACTTCTTTACTTTTTTCTTATGGAGCTGTTCTCTTAAGATGCTGTCCAAGCACAGAAGCCTTTCCTGACCACCCCCCCCCCCCCCGCCAAATCCGTTACTGCCCTCCTCCAAAACTATTATATACACATATATATATATATGCATATGTATATGTACATATGATCTTTCTATCTGTCTATCTGTCTATCTATCTATCTATCTATCTATCTATCTATCTATCTATCTATCTATGCAGCTGGATGGTGCAATGTGCTATAGGATAGTGTTGGGCTTGGAACCAGGAAGACCTATATTAAAATCTGGCCTCAGATACTTACTTGCAGCGTGACCCTGGACAAGTCACTTAATATTGTTCACCTTAATTTCTTCATCTGTAAAATGATTTGGAGAAGGAAATGGCAAACCATTCTAGTACCTTTGTGAAGAAAACCCCAAGTGAGGTCACAAAGAGATAAACATAACTGAAAATTTATTTTATATACATTTTAATATTAATTTGTCTCCCTCATTAGAGTGTATGCTCATTATTTCTTTCCTTATACTTATATTCTCAGTGCCTGGCACATAGCAGGAATTAATAGATACTGATTGATAGAATGCTTTATAAAATGAGATGGTTGGTCTAGATGACTTTTATAGGCCTTCCCAGCTTGAAATCTACATTTAGTTAGTTAAGAAGCATTTTTAAAACTCCTACTATGTGCCAGATATTGTGCTAAGCACTAGGGGTAAAAAGGCAAAAGTAGTCCTTGCTCTTGAAGAACTCAAAATCGAAAGGGAACTATGTTCCTCGTGTTTTGGTGCCCATTTTACAACGACATCTGGAGGCAGAGGGAAAGAGTTTCTAACTATGGCCTTGGTGTCCTCTAAAACCCCAGGAATCTCAGAAATCTGAAATGATTAATCAACACTTTTGAATTATTCTCTTCAAAAAATTAGAAAACCCCAAAGTAGCCATCCCTACCCTCACAAAGTTTACAATCCATTTTAGAAGTCAAAACACTCACAGGAAACGACCTGAGCATAGAGACCAACTAGAAAATCTAGAGCACTCTAGCCTAGGATGGCGTAAATGCCTAAACGCTGAAGGGCAGTTAGAGTAAAGCGTGATCAGACTGGAGGTGGGTTAGAGCAGAATGAGTAGCCTACTCATCCCCTCCTCTGCACACCATCACAATGGCCCCCTTTCTCTGTGGGCTCAGCCTCTTCATTGAAATTCTGCGCATGGGAGTTCCTTTTGTTTATTCTTGCCCTGCCCAGGCAAATACTGACACTAATAAATAAGCAAACCTGCCTAGTGAGGTCATAAGTCCAGTTTACTGCTGGTTCCAGTATTTCAATGAGATGAAATTAAGCCCAGCAAAAATCTATTTCATCAGGAATTCTAAAAGTCATGGAGAAATCTGTGCTTATGGATGAAATACCATTTGTAAGGATGATTGCTCACTCTAACATGATGGGGTAAAGTGACTTGGACCTTGAAAAATAGAATTAATAGCAGATCTCTTTGACTGGTATATTTGCTTCTTTCTACTTGAGGTAGAGGATTGGACCAACTGATCTCTTGTAGTAAAATGGAGGTGCCAAACCTAAAATCAGGAAGACTCACTCATTTTTGTGAGTTCAAATCCAACCCCAAACACTTACTAGCTAGAGGACTCTAGGCAAGTGTGTTTACCTGTTTACCTCAGTTTTCTCAACTGTAAAATGAGCTGGAGAAGGAAATGCTAAACTATTCCAATATCTTTGTCAAGAAAACCCCAGATGGGGTCATGAAGAGTCAGACACAACTGAAAATGACTGAGTGACAACAGCAATAGTAAAATTGAGGGGAAAGAACACTGGGAATAAGAATCACAGAATTTTAGAAGTGAGAGGCCAGTGAGTTCGACTTGTACCTAAACAGGAATCAGTCAGTTAGTCAATTACAATGCTAGGAGTAGAAAGTAAGCAAAAGACAATTCTTGCTCCCAAGGAGTTCACAGTCTAATGGAGGCGAAAACGTGAAAACAGATATATACAAATTATATATATATATATATATAATATATATGTATATACACACAAATTTTATATATAAATTAAAATGTATATTTGCATATGCACATATGAATATATCTATATATTCATATATAAATATTAATATGTAGGTAGAAATACATCTATTTATGAAATATAAATATATTTATATGTATATATAAGAATATATTTATGTATATATATAATCTAAGATGTATCTGTATAAATATATCTGTATATTTGCATGTATATATAAATATATCCACATATTTGTGTGTGTGTATAGATGTCATATATGTGATTAATTGGAGCTGATCAGCTAAGGGAAAACACTAGCATTAAGGGAGGTCCAGGGAGCTTTTTTGTAGAAGGTGAGATTTTAGGTAGGACCTGAGGGAAGACAGGAAAGCCAAGAGGCAGAGATGAAAGAGAGTTCCAGAAATGAATGAAGATGTGTTCAGAGATGGACACCTGAAGACCTTCAGTGAGGGACAATGCTTTCCACTTTGGGACTATTTGGGGACATTTCCACTTTAGCCTGGAGATGAGAAGATTTAGGGAACCATATAATAGCTAGCATTTCAAGCATTTGAAGGATTGTCTCCTGGAAGAGTAATTAGCCTTATTCTCCGTGATGCCCATAGCAGAAACAGGTACAATGGAGAAAACTAACAAAGTGGGCAGATTTAGGGTTGATGTCAAGAAAAACTTGCTGGAACTTTCTAAAAAAGAGTAAGATGCCTTAGGAGGGAGCAGGTTCCCCATTAAGTAAAGGCTAGATTAGGTCTGCACAACATATGGTATTTTGGGCAGCTGTCACATGACCCATGGCAAACAACCATCATCAGTCTGTCTCTAGTTTAACCTCTCTTTGACTCAAAGAAGATTATCCTATTTTAATTTTGGCCCCTACCTACTGTCAAGTTGTGCAGGTCTGGGCTAGATGATCTCTTGTCCAATGTATCACAGTGAGTATTATTTTCAGGCATGGTTTGGAATGGATAATTTCTCAGATTCTGTGATTCTCTGTGTTTTGTTTATCATGAAACTGCTCCTTCTATTCAGTCAAAATCTCCCTCTTTTGTAACATCTACACTTTGCTCCCAATTCTGGGCTCTGTAGCCAAGCAAGTCTAATCCCTCTTCCGTGTGACAGTCCTCCAAATACTTGAAGACAGCAGTCCTATACCTCCTCAGTCTCTTATCCTCTCAGCTAAGCATTCTCAGTTCCTTCAACAGATCCTCAGATGATCTGGTTTCCACTACAGGTGTAGTCACTTATTGGTTGTGTAACTTTGGGCAAGTCACTTTAAGCCACAATTTCCTCATCTTACACGAGGAGAATGTTATTTGCATTGTCTTTCAGAGTTGTTGTGTAAAAGCTTCAGTAAATGTTAAAATATCATTTAAATACAATGTTAAATTATTGTTATAATATTTTAAACAATTATTAAAATTTAATTAGGATTATTATAATATACATATATTTATTCACAGTCTAATGGGGAGACAGCATGAAAACAACTATATACAAATTATATATATATATAAGTGTATATACACACATTATATATAGCCATATATATGTATATATACACACAAATTTTGTCTATAAATATAAAGTATGTTTATATATGTATATATGAATATATCTATATATATGTATATATGAATATATCTATATAAAATTATAGAGATATAAATTTTTATTAAAATTAACATTAATGTAAATTATGATTATTTAATTAATTTAATAATTAATGTTATTAAATACAGTCTTTACAGCTTATTTCAATGGGTTGAGTTGTTATTACATATTATTTTGTGATAATATTATTGAAATATTGCATGCAGGTGTCCCATCTCTGACATATACTGGCTTTGTGTCCCAGAGCAGGTCATTGACCTGTCACACTCTAGACCAGGCATGGGAAACCTGCAGCCTTGAGGCCATACGTGGCCCTCTCAGTCCTCAAGTGTCACCCTGTCCTTTGTCTGAATCTAAACCGCACAGAACAAATCCTCTTAATAAAAGGATTTGTTCTGTAAAACTTGGACTAAGTCAAATGACCGCACCCAAGGACCTAGAAGGCCACATGTGGCCTCAAGGCTGCAGGTTCCCCACCTTTGCTCTAGACTACTCTCTAAGACTGTAAATTGAAGAAAAGGTGCTGATTTGCATCAGCAAAGGGAATTTCCTTAACTGGGAGTTTCCTATAAAAATGAAATCACAAGATCAGTCCTAGTTAGTCAGTCAATGAACATTTATTAAGCATCTACTTTATACCAGGCACTGTCCTAAGTTCTGGGGATATAAAAGGTAGCAAAAACAAACAAGCTACAAACAGAATACATTGGAAGTACTCAATAAAAGGAAGGCAGTATCATTAAGGGAAATCAGGGCTGGGACTTGAAGGAAGCCGAGGAAGCCAGGAGGTAGAGGTGAGAAGAGAAAGAATTCCAGAATTCCAGGCATGGGGGACAGCAGTGAAAATGCCCAGAGTTGTGAGATGGAGTGTCTTATCCTTATATTTCGCAATATATGTGGTTATCTTATTATTCCACCCTTTCCAGCTCTATGAGTCTGTGATTTTGTTCTAGCACCAATGTATTATGAATGAAGGACACAACTGAGCCATTATCACATGAAATTAATTCTATCCGGAATAGTTCAGATTTCCAAGTTATTATAAATGCTGAAGATGAGCCACAGAACCATACAGTTGGAACTGAAGGAGAAACAGCTGTGTAAATGGAGGGAGACTGATTGTCATGTAAGATCATTGGGCGGCAAGCCTATGACTGACTTAAGAACAAACTTGGCCTTCTGAACCACTTGTCAATCAGATGGCTCCAGGGGAAGACTGGAATAACGATTCCGTCTACAGAGAACCATGAAATGAGAAATTGCGCCAATGCGATGCGCCAATCTGCCCCCTTTTCGAGGAGCTACAGCTTTTTTGTTGCTGTTGACAGGAAATTGCTCTCAGTGTCCCTTTGAGATTGGGTCAATTTTTATGAACAGTAATTATGAGAACTCTCACTACTACCTTATCTCTTCTCAAAAGAGCAACCAAAACCTATGGAGATTATCTAAGAAATCTACGTCATTTCAGTTGTCAAGACTTTTGTCCTTATATCCCTCCCCATGGCCACTGGGCTAATTTAGAATTTCATTCCATTTTGCCTACTAATCAGTCTAGGATCCAGTTCTTGAGTCCACTAATATTTCTCTCCTTCAATCTAGCCTATTCGCCTTTTATTTTTTTCATAGTTGTTGTTTGTAAATATATCTCATCCTGATTTCCTACATACTGAGTCATCCCCTTGTAGCTATAATTAAACGAGAAAGAGGGGAAAAGGAGTTTGGAAAAAGCAACCAATACTATATTTGATGGCAAATCCAACCAACGTTTCACCCCCATAGAATCTTCAACTCTGTAATGAAGAAGGAGCAAGTTGCATTTTTTAAACTCTTCTCTGCATTGCCATGTGGGCGTTATAAATGCGTAACATTTAGTTTCGTTTTACTGTTTCTCCCATTTACATTGTTGCATACATGTCTATTGTTTTCCTGGTTCTGCTTATTTTACTTTGCATCAATTGCTATATGTCTTCTCATGCTTCTCTTAATTCTTTTTATGTTATTTCTCACGATATAGTCATATTCTGTCACATTCATGTACCATGATTTATTTGGCCTCTACTAATAAACATGTACTTTGTTTCCAGTTCTTTGCTACCACAAAAGTGCTGCATTGATATATGTGATCTATATGGGACCTTTCATCTCCATAGGCCCAACCTCTGGGTCAAAGGGACTGGTAATCTTGGTCACTTTTAAAATATAAAAAAAATTATTCTGAATTTAGTGAATACTTAAGGAACATTTTCACATATAATATAAAAGAGAAAACAGGATTATATCATGAATCTCCATTTTGTACAACTTTTTAAAATAAAAAGTATGTAATAAATTCAATACATTACTTTCAAAACTGTCCTGTTTGCATGTCTCTGAACTTCTTTTCTGCGTATTTTTAAAAGTTTTATTAAGTTGTTTTGTTCTTATATCACAAACATTTGCCAACTACTCACATTTCCTGAAAGGTCTTTTGTAGTAAAGTAAAACAGATAAGTAAAACTAATAATACAGTGACTTTACCTGAAAGTGCATACAATATCCCACAACTGTAGTACCACCTATATTTCTTTATTTAAAAAATTAGAAATTTATTTTCTTCCCCTTCTCCCCTCCCACCCACCTGGAAAAAAGAAAAGAAAAACAAATTCCTTCTAATAAATACGCACAGTCAAAGCCAGATTCCCTCAGTATACATAAATTCATATGTCTCATTCTGTACTTGAGATCCATCACCTCTCTGCCATATTTTATCATCATTTCTCAGGCATCATGAATGGTTATTGTAATTGATCATAATTCTTACAGATTGACAAGTTGGTTTTTTTGGTGTTATTATTATGTACATTGTTCTCCTGGGTCTGTTTATTTCATTATCAGTTTATATAAGTCCTTGAAATTGTTAATTTTAGTAACATTATAGTATAAATTGTGCTTCAATTTCTATTCTTTTCACTCTACATCAGTTCATTTAAATTGCTCCCTGTCTGTTTGAAATTGTTTATTTCATTTCTTATAACACAACAGTAGTCCATCACATTCATATGCCACAGTTTATCCATTCTTTCCTCAATTGATGGGCATCCTCTTAAACTAGTTTTTTTTTTTTTCCATCACAAAAAGAATAGTTTTAAATATTTTTCTGCATAAAGGACCCCTCTCTTTTCCCTTGGTCTCTTTGTGGTCTAGCAGCAGTAATACAGGTGGATTAAAGGGCATTTAAAATGCTTCAATGACCCTGTTTTTGTTTTTTTTAGTTAAGTTAAAACTTCTCATATTATCCTTTGGATAATCTAAGTATCTGTCCAACTGCACGGACATCTCAAATCTGAAGAAGCTGTATGAATTCTTACATGATTGAGAAAGTATTTGTAAAGTTCCATGTAAACCTTAAAGCATGAAATAAATGTCAACCATTACGACTATTAATATTATTATTTACTGTTATTATGCTAGCTCTGCACTTTTGCTCCCACCTCAAATTTAATTCAATTCCTATATAGCATTAGTCCTACCAGGTTCAAGTTCAAAGTCGCACTAGGTTAGTGGCCTATTATGCTTGTTACTCAGGGCTTCCTTGCTGCTTTACCATACGTTGTTGCTGTGTTTATCCTTCCTTCTAGAAGAGGACCATGACAACAGGGAGATGATGACATGACTTTCAGTTGACTTGGATTTGGGTGAAGGAGGGCTGTGCAAGGTCACCAGCCTCACTTTCTCCTCCAACACCACCTGAGTCTGGTGGCCAGATATTTGTCAGGATGACTGGAGATGGCCTAGGATACATTGGGAGACCCTGGCCCTTTTAGGTTAAGGCCTTTTCAGGTACTCACTTAGAGGGAGGTAATGCCCATTCAGTGAAGAGGCCTCTTTAAGAAATGAGTCACAGGATAAGAATCCACCTGAATTCCTCATCTCCTGGATCAAGCTTTCCTAGGTCAAAGACTGTTCCTTTCACTTAGAACTGAAAAGCACAAAGGAAGAGAAACCAAAACCCCAAGCCCATTTTGGGGGCCATCTGGCCTTTTACCACATGGGGTTATGTGCTGCTGGGAGTACCTTTCACTCAGACTCACTAACTCAATAGTCATTCAGACAGTGATTTTTTAAAGACATGGCAAATAGAAAAAAGGTTGTTTGTGGTAGGTCAATGTAGAACATCCACACATTGATCATTTCTCTTGTCTTCCAGAAGAAGTTTAGTGTAAGAGATGGCATTTTAGGTGGTCTACACATGTGCCAAATTCCCATTACACTTGCTTGTATATAGTTGTTTGCATGTGTCCCCCATTTGAATGTGAGCTCCTTGAGGCAGAGGCTATGGATTTGCCACTCTTTGTATCCCTACCACTTAGCATACTGCCTGTCGCATAATAAGCATATAAATGCTTTATAGTGATGTCAGTGAGGGTGATGAGAGGAGAGTTTTTGTCTCATTTATCTTTGTTTCTCAAGTGACTCAGTTAATAGAGCACAAAGGCCTGGAGTCAAGGAGAAAGGGGTTCAGATCTGGCCTTGAACACCTACTAGCTTTTGTGACCCTAGGCAAGTCACTTCACCTCTGTTTGCCTCAGTGTACTCATCTGTAAAATGGAGATACTAAGCAATTGTCTTCTAGGGTTGTGCTGATCAATGAGATAATATTTGTAAGGCACTTAGCAAAATACCTGGTACATGGTAGGTGCTTAATAGATGTTTGTTCCTTCTCCTTCCCCCCATTGTACCCATAGTACAATGTATTGCACAGAGAAGGTGTTTAATAAAGTTTGTCAAGTGGATGAATCTACAGCCACCTTATTCTAAGATGCAGTGTCATATATCTAAAAATAATTTCTTAGAACCCTGGCACTCAAAGAAATCTCTAGGGTGATTTAGGTCAATCCTCTGCCATTAGTGCTGGAGTTAAAATCCTATTTGATGATTTTGGAAGTCATGTGTAATACTAAATCTGTGATCCTGTGAAGTGAAGTACTTGTTCCAGATATGGTCTGAGCACTGCAGAAGACAGTGGTAGTACTAAAATCTGTAATCTAGTCACACTACTTCTAGTACTACAACGCAATTCCATGCCTATGCCAGAGCCTCTTTTAGAGGACCAGGTTATCTTCAGAGAAAGTGGCTTCAGGGCAACAGGTGTGTCTGGGAGCCATTGGTGGAGCTGACCTCCAACTGTATTTTTTGTCTTTCTTTGTAATCCCCAGGGTTTAGCACCATGTCTTATTTAATCTGTTTGTTGACTAACTGAACTAGGGCTTTCTGTTTTGCTCATTTGATATCAGCCAGCTTGCCTTCCTAAATTTGCCTTCATCTCTACTAGGACCTCTTACCACTATCAACTGTCACCTTAGCTCTGACCCGGGAAGCATGACCAAGGCAGACTCTGGCCAGCATAACCATTCCTTTGTTTATTTCCAACTGGTGCCCCAACCTAATTTAGCCTAAACTCTACTCCCTTCAACTCAGACTTACTTCCTGCCTTAAAACAAATTTCTAACTTTTTTTGTCCCAGATATATGGTTTCAGCATCCTTATAACTCTTAAACTCATTGTTCCCAGATGCAGGGTTGGGCATGGGCTACCTGGATATACGGTTGGGTATGAGTTGCCTGGGTAGAGGGCTGGGCATAGGCTGCCCTAATCCTGGGTCACATGCAGCTGCCTGGATGCTATCCTGACCTGGCATCCTGCCTTTGTTGGTGCTCCTGGGTCACCTCAAATTGGGTGCTGGTCTAGCTCAGTCTCTGGCACAGAGGGTGTCCCTGGGTCCTCCCACAGCGTGCCCAACTCTATCCGTTGCTGCGGGTTGGATCTCTACATTGCCTTGTCCTCGGCGTTAGTCTGGTCCTCTCTCCTAAGACCCTGGGTTGCCAGCATGCCCTCTTTTCTGCTGTGGAACTGGACCATTTCATGCTTCACCTTCCTTGTACCCTGGTTTGTCTCATCTCCACACTTCAGCATGATTCTACCAGGCTTTTTGTGTAGTTCTAGACAGAGGAGTTTACAGCTGATTATTTTTGGTTTGCTTCGTAGTGAATTTTTTAGATCCTTCCTGAATTTGTGAGGTTCTGGGCTCTCTTAGATCTTCCAGGCCCTTCGACCCTAAATTCTGTGCCCTTTCCATTGCACCACATTGCCTTGTTGATTCTTACTGTTACATCTCCTTGTCCTTTAAAGTTCGTTCTGTCAGAATTTATCACTTGATCTAGATTGTGCTTACTTTCTACTGGCTGCCATGTCATTGCCGCTCCTTTCTCAAGCATTTCAGTACATCTGGTTTACTGTTTTTCTCTCCTCCCTAGCTCATGCTGGGAGACTTCAACTTCCTCAAATACCCTAACTTGACAGTTCCTTAGTCTCCTCAAATCCCATGATCTACTCCTCCACTGTTCCTCAGTCACACACAATGAT
The DNA here is from genome assembly GCA_023548195.1 of Bettongia penicillata ogilbyi. Classification (NCBI taxonomy): domain Eukaryota; kingdom Metazoa; phylum Chordata; class Mammalia; order Diprotodontia; family Potoroidae; genus Bettongia; species Bettongia penicillata. The sequence continues at coordinate 1,467,295 of JAJHZJ010000300.1, forward strand.
GGTCATATCCTAAACCTTTCCAGCACCCATGAGATTTCCACTTGTGTGATTAAAAATACTCTATTTCTCTTTCTAGTCATAACCTTCAATGTGCCCCATGTCTCCTAAAGTTACACTTCAATCCCCACTTCCACTAGTTAGAGCTCATCCTATAGCTTTCCTTACTTAATGAGCCAAAATATAAAAGCTATTAATAGGCATTGGTTTAATTCTTTTCTCATTCGCACCTTAACAGTCTGACTTCTGGCATAGCTAGAACTCTGAAGAGTCAGGGAGACCTGAATTCAAATCAAGACACTAACTAGCTGTGTAACCCTGGGCAAGCAATTTAACCTCTGTTGGCCTCTGCTTTCTAAACTGTAAAATGGGGATAGTAGTAGCGCTTACCTTGTTGTGAGGATTAAGTGAGATACAGTGCTTGATACAATGTGCCTACTCAATAAATGCTGGTTTCCTTCCCTCCCCCCCTCCCCCCGCTTTTGTCACTCGAAACTTGTTACCAATCATTTCCTAAATGCCAAATCTGAATCCCCACTCCCTCCCACCCCAGCCTCATCCTTGTTGCTTTGCTTTGACAGTTGATACTGTTAACTATTCTTTTCTCCTGTATATTCTTCCTTTTCTGTGTTTTAATGACACCATTCTTTTAGTTCTCCCATATGTCTGCCTCTACCTTCCTAATACATTTTGCTTGTGTTTTCTTCTGTACTATATTTCCCTACTGTGTATATACCCCAAGGCATTATGCTGGGTTTTTTCTCTTCTCTCTGTGAGATATATACACGTGTGTGTGCACACACATGTGTGTGTATCTCACAGATATATCCATACAAATATTAAGATACATTCCTTTATATAAATGTGTATATGTATATATGTATACACATACATACATATACATATATACACACACACATATATGTATATATAGCGGCAGCTATAGGTGGCACAGTGCGTTAAGTGCTGGGCCTGAAGTCAGTAAGATTTCTCTTCTTGGATTCAAATCTTGCCTCAGACTCTTACTTGCAGTGAGACCCTGGGCAAGTCATTTAACTATGTTTTCCTCACTTTCCTCATCTGTGAAATGAACTGGAGAAGGAAATGACAAATCATTCCAGGATCTTTGCTAAGAAAACCCCAAATGGTTGTACTTGCCTTATCTTTGAAGTAAGTAGTACTTTGTAAAAGCTGATTTAATATAAAATGGCTAAATAGAACTGTGCGTGTTACTCATTGGATCCCCAGAATTGAAGGAATATAATTAGTGGAGGTTCTCCCAGGGATAGGGAACCTGCAGCCTCAAGGCCACATCTGGCCGTCTAGGTCCATGGGTGTGTGACCCTTTGACTAAGTCCAAGTTTTATGGAACAAATTCTTTTATTAAGGGGATTTGTTCTGTGAAATTTGGATTCAAAGAGGGACCCTTGAGGACCTAGAGGGCCACATGTGACCTTGAGGCAGTAAGTTCTCCATCCCTGCTTCTAGCCAATGGCAGAGTCAAGAATCGCACCCAACCCTGTTAGGGTACTGGAGAATTCTGGAGGAAGGCTAAAAATGTAGCAGATATGGCACTCAGATGGTAGGGCCAGAACACACCCCTGTTAGAGTTAGAAAATGCCCTTTAATTTCTATTCTCTTCTAATTGCCCACCTACACCCACTAAAATTTCCCCAGAGGATGCCTTCCAGTAAATGACAAATTATTGTTTGGATCTGAGAAACCCTGGTTATTTTGTTTTGTTTTGTTTTTCCAGCTCTCTAACATCCTTTGGGTCTCTCATGCAAATGAGCACGAGCAAGCACAAAAATTAAGCTAAAGGGCAAGGATATTGTCTTCTTTCTGGCCTATGCTCCTGCCTTGATTATGTATACATGCCCAATCATAAGCCTTCCAGGCTCTGAGGCACCCTATAAATACACTGAACTTTAAAACACTGAAATTTGTGGCCTTTTGTTGGCTCAAAGACATTCAGAAATTCTGCCTAGAATTTCACCAAGTTCTCCTCCCTTGTTTTCAAATCCGTTTCTCCACAATGCCTACTCTAACACTCTCAGTTAGTAAGGACCCTCTCTAGGTAGCTAGTGGTACAGGGGATAGAGCCCTACTATATGCCAGGCACTGTGCTAAAGGTTTTATGCTTATTATTTAATCCTTACAACAACCCTGGAAGCTAGGTTCTTAAGGTATATTTAAGGAATATATATGTATATTATATATATGTATATACATGTATTTGCATGTACACATTACATATATATAATGTGTATATGCAATATACATGTAATATATAATATGATCACAAGAAAGGTATTACTAGTCTTAATTAGCAGATGAGGAAACAGACAAACAAGTTAAGTGACTTGCCCAGGGTCACACTGCTAGTAAGAGTCTGATTTGAACTCAGGAAGATGAGTTCTCCTGACTCCAGGCCTGGTGCTTAATTCACACAAGTACAACATACAGACATTTCCCCCCAATATTGTGGGAGCATAATCCCCATTGTATCACCTCAGTCTCTGAAGAAGAGAGGGGGACAGGGCTTCCAGTTTAACTCAGTTCCTTCGTAACGTTAATTTTATCACATTCAAATTCAAAGACTATCCCCACTCCAGCATTCAGGAACCTTGGCTTCTCAGAGCTTCCCTGTGTGCTTTCTACAACCTCCAGCCTGAAAATCCTGGGCTCCAAGATCCTGGGGCTCAAGCTCCTACCATTGACATCAAAGACAGTTCAGAGGCCTTGGACTCAGCCTTCTAGAGTCCTCATGCTGGGTTTCCACGGTTCATAAACCAACCCCATCTCTGTGTCGCTCCTCCCCTTGTTCCCTGAATGGTCCTTCCAATTAAACCATCTGGGATCCTGGGAGCTGTTTAAAAAATAAAGTCTTTAGGTTGGGACTCTACTCCCTATACCCAGAACTGAAAAGGGCAAAGGAAAAAACAAACAAACCCCAAGTCTCTTTCTTAGGGCCAAATGACCTAAGGGAAGATGGAACTGACCTTCAAACCCTTCCCTACTACTGTCCTTAAGTAGATTTAAAGACGATCAGTTCCAGCTATATAGCTAATGGAAAGAGCATGCTTTCAACCACATGGCAGGACAATGCAGAATGACGTTACATGCACCAGATCTTTTTTTTTTTTTCGGGTTCCTAGAGCTTCTCATAAGATGGAGTGGCTCCATCTTAGGTGTGCTAGGTCTCTGTCAAACCTCCTTTATGCAATCAAGAATTAGAAATTGACTGGGAATAGAGCCATTCATTCTGTTAATAGGCAGAAGGAATTCAAAGATAGTCTATGTGCTTCTAGGCTTTATTAACCAGATATCTATATTCAGAGGGGACATCCCTCTCTTTATGGAAAGAAGGGAGCTTTCCTCTTCTGACAACTGTCTATATGAAAGCACTGCCTTCCTAAAAGCACTGATGCTTATGAGACTGCCACTTAAGACATAAGGAGCTGGAACTGAAAGAGAGATGGTGGTGTATACTCCGTTTATGTGGAAGATGTAGCATCTCAATTTAGGACTCTAGCTAATGTACAGCGGCAGGGAGAGAGGAATAGAGACCCTATTAGGAAGCAGTACAGACATGACTTCCAATGACTGGCAGTACTAAGTTGTTATCTTTTTATTTATTTATTTTAAACATCCATTAAAAACAGTGTTGAGTTCCAAATACTCCCTCTCCCTTCCTCCCCTCCTTTACCCATTGGGAAGACAAGTAATGTGATATCAATTATATATGTGCATGCAAAACATTAATTCAATTATTTATTTATTAGCATTGTACTAAGTCATTAACAAAAGACATTGGTGGCCCTATTGCATTGGGGCTATAATTATCTCTAACACATTTGCCCTGCTCACATGTGTCTAACCCTCTACACATATTCCCAATATATGTACTTCCATGCATGTTCCCTATGTTCATTCTTCCCATTAAGAATTACGTATATTCCTGAGAAAATATGCCCCATGTCTATGGAGAGAATGTTATATTTTAACTTTGCATATTATGTCACTTAATCTAATGTCTTTAATTTTAAGTAACATCATCTGGCTGAGCAGTAAGTGCAAACCTATCCATGGGGGCTCGTAAGATCTGTTTTTTTAGGTGCATGCTGATCCATAGAGTACCTTAACCTTGGAGTAGATTTTCTGCAGGTCTCACTTAAAAATGTGTGTGTGTGTGTGTGTGTGTTTGTGCACGCACACACGCATGGTGTCCCAGGTACATGAGGGTTGACAGAGCCCCACAAAATGAAAAGGCATGGATGAGTTAAGAACTGCATTGCTGGAGGCAATACCCACATGGATGAGATTAAAGATCAACAAAAGTGTTGCAATATATATTCTTCATATGAAATGTCTTAACTTTATAATAAACTGTCCCTTAGTACTTGCCTGGAGTAGCGTACTGTGTGGCCTGTACTCTGAAATTTTGGCAGCTTTACAGGCCAAAAGGAAAACTGTAGTGATAAAGGAAACAGTATATCTTTAAGACAGAGACATGTGAGTCTTAAATTTCCTTTTTGTTAAGTTCAGATCCTCTACAATCCCATTCTTCTCCTTCACATCCTTGACAGTCCTTCCATGGTTACAAGGGGAATCACACACATACTCCTTGTGGTTTCCTCCCTAGTGGGAGACCCATTGTTCTGGCAATTGTAAGATTCCCATGGCAAAGTATAATAAGCACTTTTGGTTTGAGGCTCTGATCAGCTCCTTTAGTTGAATGCTAACTTCCTGAAGTTTGTCCGTAACAATGGAAAAAGATTTTAATTAGTGAGGCTCAAATGCACAGAAACCCCCCTCACTCCCAGTTCATTTTGTTTTGCTCTGCTAAATCATCCCCAAGACAAGGCTGCTTCTATCCATTCATAAGCTGTTGGTTATAGTCTTGAGTTCAGATAGACTGTGTAAGGGGTGCCTCATAACATTTCTAACAATTATTTCTGGTTTATGGAGCCTAGAAAAGTAAGGGATGCTTTTTTCAGAATTCAATTTGAGGTATGTAGTGGTCTGGGGACTGGTCAAACTGAATTCTAACCCTGGCTCTGTCATTAACCAGCTGTATGATTTTGGGACAATCTCTTAACTTCTCTGACTTGGAAGTCATTAAAAGAACTGAGGAATTTCTCAAAGGTAATCCAGCCTGCTCAATTCTCATGTTATATTTCTAAGATATATGTAATTTCCTTAAGGAAATTCTATAAGCACAGTAATACCCATATTTTAGCCTCACATTTGACAGTCTCTTATGATATGCTTGTGGACAAGACGGAGGGATGGGGGCTACATAACTGTATTGTTAGGTGGATTTAGAGCATTAGATGAATGACCAGACCCCACATTAATAACAAGGTATAAAGAGTATTTTACATATATTATATATTTTCATCTATACAAAGACTCTGTGAGGAAGATACTTTATAGAATAATAATACAGATGGAAGGAACCTGGGAGATTATCCAGTTCAGCCCCCTCATTTTTTATGCATAAGTGTCTTCATTTTATATACAATGACACAGACTTAGGGAGTTTTAATGATGGGAGGTAGTTTCATGTGGGAGGGAAGAGTTATGGATTTAGGATTGGAGGAACTGAGTTTAAATCTCAACCTTGTTACTACCTGTTTGACCCTGGAAAAGTCACTTAACTTTTCTAGGACTCCGTGTCCTCATATGAAAAATGAATGGATTGCATTAAAAGGTCGCTAAGAGCCCATGTAACTCTCAACCTATGGTCCATGATCACACAGCTAATAAATATCAGTGGCAGGATCTGAATCCAGATCCTACCATGCTTGCTCCTCCTGGAGGGAGGTCTCTAGTTGAGTGCCTTGGGCATCTGTCCTTGGTCCTATACCATTCAACATTTTGTGTCGGTGACTTAGATGGAGGCATAGAGGGCATGTTTAACAAGTTTATGGACAATACAAAGCAGGAAAGGTAAATGACACACTGGAAAAATGAGTCAGAATTCAAAACTGATCTTGATGAGTTAGAGCAGCAGTTCTCAAAGTGTAGTTCAAGGGTCTCTGGGTGTCCCTGGGACCCTTTCAGGGGGTCTGTAAGGTTAAAATTATTTTTGTAATAATTCTAAGACGTTGTCTATGAAAATATTCCTCTCTTTTCTAACTTTATCTCTGTGTGAGGATGGATTTTCTCCATGTACTTTAACCAAAACAACATGTTACGAAAGACTGAATGTAGAAGCAGATATGAGAATCCAGATGTCTTCTATTATGCTAGACCAGGAGTGGGGAACCTGCATCCTCGAGGCCACATGTGGCCTTCTAGGTCCTTGTGTGTGGCCCTTTGACTGAATTCAAACTTCACAGAACAAATCCCCTTAATCAAAGGATATGTTCTATAAAACTTGGACTCACTCACCCCAACGACCTCGAAGGCCACATGTGGCCTTGAGGCTTCAGGTTCCCCCTCCCCATAGACATTAAAGAGATTTGCAAAAATGTGTAATATAATACTATTCTCTTTATTTTGAAAAATAGTTATTTTCATAAAATATGTTGTTTATGTTAACATATAATGGTTTATTATTGTAGATTAAAAATGAATAAATATTTAAATTTATATCAGGTTTAATTTCTAATATGATAAATATTAGTTGATATTCTACCCAACCACACACAAAAGCTCACTGGTATCTGCAGGAATTTTTAAGAGTGTAAAAGGGTAAAAAAATAAAAAATATTAAGAATGCAAAAGGGTCTAACTCATTAAAGGGTACAAAACTTCAAGGACCGCTAGGCTTGAGTGATGGGTTAAAGCCCATGAGATGAAGTTTGTTTGTGTACCTTTCATCCCCCAGAGCTGTGAAGTAAAAGATTTCTAATGATAGTAATAATAAGGAAATTATCCTTGAAAAACATTTCATAAGATTAATAGAAGAATTCCCTATAGCTTAGTGGAGAAGAGAATCTCAGCTTCAGGTGCTGCCAGACTATATACACTTGTTGGTAATATTGTGAAACAGTCATGATGTGATATGGCTAAAAGAACAGGACATTTAGGAGCATGGAGTACATTGATTCCTGCATGGATCAGGAAAAAAGAGAGGAGCTGGATGAAAATGAGACCTTTCAGTCTAAAGGGGACTTCTAAGATTCTGTGGTTTTAATGAGTATTTACTATTTGCCTAATACTGTGTTAAGTAAAAATGCAAAAGTGCTTCATTCAGATAAAGGAATTTATGACCTTATTGGTGATAAGGGAACATATATAAAAATGTCAGCAGGCACCTAAGTGCAAAACTATGTTTTAAAATGATGTCTTATAATAGATCAGTGAAATCATAGAGTTGTAAGACAGTACTGCAAATATCAAAGATAGTTATTATATTGCCCTAAGTCTACTCTCCAGGTTTTCAGATTAACCAGTCCTATTTCCTTCAATTGATCCATGTATAGCATGTTTTCCAGTTTTCTCAACAGCTTGTCAATATTTTCTTTTTTTTTCAGACTGGCTCTCCCTATCTTGCCCAGGCTAGAAATGTTTTGACTGCTCACAGATCTGATGCCAATTCTGATCAGAAGGAAGTTTTAACTTGTCACATTTTTTTCTACCTGGTCTTTTTTTCACCTCCTTATTTTGCCTGGTGGGCCTTTTACTTCCTAAGGCTCGTCACACTGGCATTGGACTTAGTGAGGATGCCTGATCAACTTTAACCCTATTGTAGCTCAAGCATTCCAGTAACCTCAGCTTTCCCAGCTTCAAGTATTACAGGCATGTGCCCATGCATGATCTTGTCTTATGTATTTCCAAAAATAGTAACACTTCAAACTAAACACAGCAGGTGCGTTCTTACCAAAGAAAAACGATAGAACTCTCATTTCCCATATTTCAGACACCCTGATGCTGTTGCAAACAAAGCCTGAAGTCATGTTAGCTTTTTTTTGCCTGCTCCACCACATTATTGATTCATATTAGCTGGTATTGAACTAAAATCTCTTTTTTACCCCCATATAATTTATTTATAGCCATACCTCTATAATAATTCGAAACTGGATTGCTTCTAGTACAAATCTTTGCTCCTGTGTTTGCTACTTAAATCTCTTCATGAACTGTCCCCTTGCTACTGTTTCAGGCTTGCACATTGCTCCCCTCTTCCCACTCTGGGATCCAGTCATACCAGCTTATTTAGTCCTTTGTCCCTCCCGCCTCCACTGCCCTATTAGTACACACTTTTCCAAAACTATGTTGTATTTTTTTTTGATAGACATTGGATGTATTCTTACATTAATTCCTTGAGGACAGGAACTGTCTTTCTTACTTGTATCTGTAGCCCCAGTACTTAGCATAGTGCCTATCACATAGAATTATCTAATTGTCTTTCTGTCCACCCATCTGTCTATCTATCTAATCTATACATCTATCTGTCTATCTCTATCTGCCATCTGTCTGTCTACCTGCCTGCCTGTCTGTCGATCTAGTCCTCTATAATAGGACTTAAACTTGTTGACCATAAACATGTGGATCTGCTAGGTAGTGCAGCAGATAGTTTGGATTTGGAATCTGTAAGTTTGTTATTGTTCAGTTGTGTTTGTGTCCAACTCTTCATGACCCTATCTATCACAGCACATAAGACTCTTTTATCCTCCACTAACTTCCAAAGTCTGCCCACCTTCATGTTCATTGTTTCCATGACACTGTCTATCCATTTCATCCTTTGCCATTCCTTTTCCTTTTGCCTTTAATCTTTTGAAACATCAGCATCTTTTCCAATGAGTCCTGCCTTCTTATTATGTGACCAAAGTATTTAAACTTTGGCTTCACTATTTGACTTGCCAGTGAATAGCCTGAATTAATTTCTTTAACTATCGACTGATCAAGTCCACTCTCAAACACTTGTTGGCTGTGTGATCCTGGGCAAAGGCAAATCACTCAACCTCTGTGGGAGTTTTCTCAACTGCAAAATGGTAATAATATTAATAGCATCTACTTCACAGGGTTGTTGTGAGGGTCAAATAATACATTTAGCACAGTGCCTACCACACAGTAGGTGCTTAATAAATGTGTACTCCCTTCTCTTTCCCTTCCCCCATTCATGACAATTTAGGGAGAAGAGAATATCCACAAGGAAGAAGGGATCAACAGTGTTGAATGAAGCAGATTGTTAAGAAGTATGAATATTGAGGAGGGCAGACCATCGAATGTGGCAAATAAAAGATTCTTAATAACTTTGGAGAGCAAAGGTTCAGTTGAGTGATGAGGTCAGAGGGCAGATCGAAAAGGTTTGAGGAGTGGGTGAGAGGAATAGAAAGAAAGAGACATTTTTCTACAGGGTTGGCTGAGGAAGGGAGGAGAGATGTAGGATGATAATTTACGGTGGTAGAGTTCAGTGAAGTTTTTTTTCTTTGGTCATGGTCAGATGGAGGAAGGTCAAAGTTTTTGATTAGGGAAATGGAACATTTGTGGGTTATCATAATGTCAAGGTTGTAACCCTTGATTTGTGTAGTTGAGGTAAATCGTGAAGTAGTAGGTCATAGGATTTGGGATTTAAGACGATTGAGAGTTTGGGAGATTCGAGAATTTGGGGCACATCAATACAAATATTGAAGTCTCCTAGTATAAAGGCAGAAGTTGGAAAGGAGAGGAAAATTGTGGGCCAGGTGCTAAACTCCTTGAGAAAGTAGGAAAAAGGACCTGGAGATCACCAAGTTCTGAGTAGAGTAGAAAGTTTTAATAGAATGACCTTCAAAGGATGAGAAGTTGTTGAGTTATAGTGGCAAAGGGAGAGCCTAAAATGACTATAGGGAGAAATGAGTATTTTGTCTTTTCTTCTAGTACCAGTGAAGTGTAAATGAAGGTGTAAATGAACATACAGCTACTCCTAGAGAGGATGGCCAGGTATGCAGTTGCTTCAGGGAGGAGATAAGTCTCAGAAAAGATTGGTAGATGGAAATACTGTGAAAGAAAGAAGTTCAGAAATAGAAAGTTTGTTCACCATGGGATGAGAGGGCACAGTGTAAGCAGGGCTGGAGTGAGACATGGGGCGGGGTAGGGTTGGGGAGGATGGGGATAAGAGAATGGGGGCAAGGTGAAGGGTTTGGGATAGTTTCCTCCTAAGTAGTCAGTGACTGAGTAATACAGGGATATGCAGAAGAAATAGGTAGTGGGAGATTGTAAGCCTTAAGGTACAGATGAATAATAGTATTACTCATTCTTGAAGGGAATGTTGTTGTCAGACAAGAACCCTCTTTCTTGGTTGGGTCTGGGTCACAGATGGGGAGAGGCAGATACGTGGGGCAGGTTGTCAAGGGGGTAATGGATAGGGCTTGGGTCTGGATTATCTCTGGCCTTCTCTTTTGCTCCTTTTACAAGTGGGTTTAACCTCTTTGGGGTTAAAGGACTTGTTTAATGATCACACAGCTAGTGTCTGAGGAAGGCTATGAATTTAAATCTCCTAACTCTATGTCCAGTAGTCAGTTCATTATGCTACACTGCCTCTCAGAAATCTGCCTGGTATATTCAAACCACTTTATTTTAAACTGAGTGTCATCATTATTATCATCATTAACCAAATGTGATATTTGTATAGCATTTAAAATTTTGCAAAACACTTGGGACTCATTATCTCATTGATCCTCAGGACCCTCTTGTGAGGTAGGTGCTATATCACTCCCATTTCACAGTTTAAAACACTGAAATCCTGAGGCATTAGGTGATTTTCTTATACTACATGACCACATGTCTAAGAAGTAAATAAATATTTAAAGTAAATAGGTAAGTTGGTAAGTAAATGATGCATGGGTGTTTAGATGGACAGATAGAATAAAGATATACACACATGATGCATACGTAGATGACAGAGCATGCATACATGAATGCATATGTAGATGATAGAAAAAAAGCATTTATTATATATTTACTGTGTGCCATACACTGGGAGTACAAACAAGATCAAGTAACATAGTTCCTGTCCTCAAAGAGCTGACGTTCAAATGGACAAAGACAATGTATCAAAGAGAGCGGGAAAGGCGAGTAGGTGGAGATAGAGACCATAAGTGCCCAGGTGTGATGCAGAGATGCCCAGTCCTTAGTTTTTTCATTTGGAAAATGAAAGTGTTGGACCAGATGCTTTCTGACATCCCTTCCAGATATTAAATGATGGTCATGTGATCTTGTGACGATATAAATTCAGAGAATGGAGAGATCATTGTCAGCTGGAGTAGTCTCTGATGCCTTGGGTGAATAGGAAGAGCTTGGCACTAGACCATGAAGAATGAGCAGGATTTGTGTAAGCAGATGAAGGAGGGGAGCATGGAGGTCTGGTCTGGGTCAAGAAAAAGTGAAAGGTCACTCATCCCAACCTGGTAAGCCAGAAGAGGTGCCTAAGGTTGTGATGGAAAGGGGATGGGGATGATGACCATACATAGGTGGTAGGGTGAAGAGATGAAGGGGAAGCAATCATTAACTCTCAATGGTTTCCTGAGAATAATTTTGAAAGTCTCAATTATAAACACATTTATTTTTAATATTCCAAAGCAAGTGCAATGTGACATTATTTTAAATCAAGTAGTCCATTTGAATTTTCAAATTCAACCATTGACATGTAGGTTGGAGCTGTTTGGTGGCATCCATGCGGTCTTTGTTTTTCACTGAGGCGGTGAATTCACCAAAGTTATAATCAACATCACTGCTTATTTGTGAAATGGCCATACCCTACAGAATAGTGTCCTTATTTTCTACTCCTGCCCATTCTTCTGGAATGGTGAATAGGGCATGGTAAGTAGTGGACAATAGGACTTATGTCACTGAAATGCATGTTGTCAATTTTCGTCTTCAGTGATGTAATAATAAACATTACAGAGAATGTTTGCATTTGGATTGGCTCATGCTATTTTTCCCCTGGAGAACCTCCTGACACAGAGATGATTCATGTAAATTTGCTCCAGTAGTTTGGAATCCTGAGTACCCTGGGCTCCAAACCCGCAGCTGCAGGGCTGAATTGGAGGAGCCATGGAGTTACGTTTATATGGCTCGTTTTGACAGTGTTCCTGGTGCCAGTTTTTTCAAGTTGAAGCAATCACGATTTTCAGCTGAGCTCAGTTTGTAAATCCTTTTTGCAGAGAATGTCTTCCAGTTTTACACTACACTGAATTCACTGTGAGCTCTTCACCAAGAGACAACCTAAAAATAAGCTCCAATAAAAAGAGGCTTTAAAAAGGAAAATGGAGAATATACACCAGTACTCTGTTCTATTTCAATGAGCATGAAATGGAAGTCTCTAAATAGCCATTTATGGCGATGCTTAATTGTCACACTTTCAAGTCCTAGGACTATCCCATGAAGGATGTTAGCAAGTAGAATCATGTCAATTTGAAAACTGAGAAATTAAGAAAGGGCAACTAAAAAAAAGGTTCCTATTTCTTGGACTTTAGAATTAATTTACAATCATTTTTCTTTCTAACATCACTCTCAGGTCCTGTCCCTTCTTTAGAAAAAAATTTTTAGGCCAAATTGATGCTTCTTTTATTGCAGATGATCTGAAGCTTTTTTTGAATAATATTTCTTTTCCTCCTTATTACAGGTAAAAACAATTTTGAACATTCATTTTTTAAAATTGTGTTCCAAATATTTTCCCTCCCTCTCCTCCCCTTCTTCCTGATATGGTAAACAAATTGATATAGGTTATACTTGTGCCATCATGCAAAACACATTTCCATATTAGTCATGTTGTGAAAGAAGATGCAGACCCTCCCAAAACATACTATTTTTTACTTTATTTTTTTATGTTTATATATATACATACACACACATGTAGTATTGCTGTTACTGTGTATAACGTTCTCCTGATTCTGCTCATGTCACTTTGTATCCGTTTATGTAAGTCTTTCCGAGTTATTCTAAAAGCATCCTACTTGTGATTTCTTATAACAGTAGCATTCCATTACAATCATATACCACAATTTATTTAGCCCTCTTCCTTCTTAAGCAGCTTTTACAAATAGGAATTTGGAGACTCTTTTCAGAAGATCTCTCTCTTTCTCTTTATCTATATCTACATCTATATAGATATAGAGGCCATCTCAGTCATCCTGATGTGTCTGACCACTTGAAGCCTGATGGCTTTGTGACCATATATCTACATCTATATAGATATAGAGGCCATCTCAGTCATCCTGATGTATCTAACCACTTGAAGCCTGATGGCTTTGTGACCATATATCTACATCTATATAGATATAGAAGCCATCTCAGTCATCCTGATGTATCTGACCACTTGAAGCCTGATGGCTTTGTGACCATGGGATGCTTTCTGAGCCTCAGTTTGCTAATCTGGGAAGTGAACACACCTCTCCTCCCTCACCCTCCCTTACCAAGTTGTTGCGACCAAGCATTTTGTAAATAGTAAAGTCCTATGTAAACATAAATTCATAGTATCATAGATTTAGAGCTAGAAGGAACTTCAGAGGTCATGTAAACCAACTCCCTTCACTTTACAGATGAATTATTAAAACTAAATTGGGGCAGTTAGATGGCACAGTAGACAGATCACTGGTCCTAGAATCAGAAGACCTGGGTTCAGACCTAGCCTCAGACACTTATTAGCTGTATGACTCTGGGCAAGTCACTTAACCCTGATTGCCTCAATAAAAACAAACAGTAAATGACCCTTCTTTTAAGGATGAAGGCTGATTTATGATGACTTATTTTATACTGATTTTTCCCTAGAAGAAGATAAAGAAATCAAGTCAAATATTCTGTAAATTTGATTAACTATGTGACCATGATTAGGTCACTTTGTCACTGATCCCCTTCATTACCGATCAAATTGGGATGATTATGCTTTCGTTATATGTCAGTGTTTTGTACACCTGAGAGTGATGAAGATATAGGGAGAGTTGTCAACCTGGTCATCTCCATTTTGTTTACAATGCTGGATTCTATAGAATGGTGTTCTCCCTGGAATGGTTGGATTAATAGACTACAGTAGGAAGTAATTTCCTGCAGTCCTTCTCTTCCTTGTTTCTGTTTACTGATTCAGGCACAGATGACCTTATACTGATGACCTCAAACACTACCGCAAATGACCTTCATTCAGTTTGTTAAATTTGCTTTAGAGTATTTCGAAACATTCCTCACCTCATTTAGCTAGGTTTCCAGACCTCTCTTAGTGATACTTTCTTTTCAAATAAAGTAAGAGTACTAGTATTTATATATCCATTAGCCTGCTTGTTTGTTTTCTCTACTTTAGGTGATCAGATGATAATGCAATTTAGCTTCTATCTGGAGGGGTGGGGAGGTTGGCCTTTTGGTCATTCTCTCAATAAGTAATGAACTCCACAAATATTTAGTGAGCACTTATTAGATACTAGAAACTATTGGGGATGCAAAGATGAACAACATGGTTCATGTTCTCAGGGGGCTTTCAGTGTAATAGGAAGATAGGTTATATAAAAATAACTCCAGAATTATAGTTATAGCATATAATGCCAGTAGGAATCTTCTAGGCAGAAGAGTAGGTGCAAACCACATCTGAAAGAGTAATTCCCAAGAAAACATGCTCTATCAATGTCTATTCATTATCTTTTCTAACATGTTCACTGACAGGGAAGGTACTGTATTCTTTTTCTGAAAAATATTTTTTATTTCATCAAATATTTACCAATTACATGTAAAAATTTTTTAACATTCATTTTTTCTATTTTAAGTTCCAAATTTTTCCCTCACCCCATTCCTTCCCCCTCCTTGAGAAGGCAAACAATTTGATATAGTTTATACATGTGATGAAATCTTCTTGAGTTCTAATCTGGCCTTACCAGCTCTGTGACCTTGGACAAGTCACTTAACCCTGTTTGCCTTAGTTCCTCATCTATAAAATGAGCTGGAGAAGGAAATGGCAAGCCACTCCAGCATCTTTGGCAAGGAAACCCCAAATTGGGTCATGAATAGTCAGATACAACTGAAAAACAACAAAAAATACATGTGACATCATGTAGAATATATTTCCGTATTAGCCATGTTGCAAAAGAAATCAGACAAAAATAGAGAAAGCTAAAAAAATATGCTTCAATCTGTATACAGAGTTCATTAGCTATCTGGAGCATTTTCATCATGGATCCTTTGGAATTCTCTTGAGTCATTGTAAGTCTTTCACAGTTGATCATTCTTATATAATATTATTGTTACTGTGTATAATGTTCTTGTGGTTCTGCTCATTCACTTTGTATGAGTTCATATAAGTCTTCCCAGGTTTTTCTAAAATTGTCCTGTTTGTCATTTCTTATAGCATAATAATATTCTCTCATGATCATATACTGCAGTTTGTTCAGCCATTCCCTACTAGATGGACATCCCCTCTATTCCAATTCTTTGTCACCACAGAAAGAGCCACTATAAATATTTTTGTACACGTAGATCCTTCCCTCTTTTCTTTGATTTCTCCATATTTCCCGAGTGTCCTTTTCTTCTATTTTTTTTCTTGCTGTATTAGGCTTGTTTGTGCAAAAGTTTTTTAATTTTATGTAATCAAAATTATCCATTTTACTTCCAATGAGCCTGTCTATTTCTTGTTTTGTTATAAAATTTCCACTCATCCACAGATCTAACAGGTACATTTCCCCATGCTCCCCTAATTTACTTAGGATATCACCCTTTATATCTAAATCATTTATCCATTTTGATCTTATCTTGGTATATGGTGTGAGATGTTGGTCTGTGCCTAGTTACTGCCAAACTGCTTTCTGGTTTTCCCAGAAATTTTTGTCAAGTGGTGAGTTCTTAGCCCCAAAACTTGGATCTTGGGGTTTATCAAACATTAGATCATTATGGTCATTTACTACTACATATTGTGTACTTAATCTATTCCATTGATCCACCACTGTATTTCTTAGCCAGTGCCAGATTGTTTTTGATGATAACCACTTTGTGATACTTTGAAATCTGGTACTATCTTCTCAGGCCACCCATTCCACTTTTGAACAGTTATAATTACTGGGCTGTTTCCCCTTATATCCAGCGTAAATCTGTTTCTCTCTCAGCTAATGTGAGAAAGAAGAAAGACATAGTGGAGGATTATAGGCAAAATTGGGAGTATGTTCCAGGCAGAGGAAAAAGTGAGAGCAAAGGCAGGAAGGGAATTTGGGGATGGTAAGTACACTAGCTTGTTGCTGGATACAAGCACATGTATGTTCCTTGAGGGTAGGAACCATTTCTTTTTTTGTCTTTGTACTCCAAGCAACTAGCTCATTGCTTGGCACAGGTAGGGGGTTCATATTATTATTATTTATGAATTGACCTGAAAGAAAATATTAATGACTCATAAATGCTGTTCAGCAGCAAACATTTATTTGCAGTTTCTAAGATATTTGAGAGCCTTTTCTTATAACAATATATGAAAGGTCTGCTTACTTTTGGACTGAGTAGCACATCTGAATTAATTCCTTACATACATTGAAATGGTAGAAGGTAAGGCTACACTGGAGGAATGGTCTTAGATCATGGAGCATACATAGGTCAAGAGCTGGAAGTAGACCCTATAGGTTATCTGGTCCAGTTCCCTCACTTTATATATAATGAAGCTGAGGCCCAGAGAGGTAATTTGGTTCAATCCAACCTTTTATTTTTTCATGAAAAATTCCAAACTTATTAAACATCAGCTAAAATGAACACATATATGGATGCACATACATATCTATATATAGATCTATATATAAGATAGAGAGTTGGAACTATAAATTTATATTATGTATGTATGCTTTTACATTTTATAATAAATTCATCATGTAACTGTCAAAGCTATCCTGCTTTGCTATGCTTCCTTCTTGCCTTCCTTTTTTTCTGTGCATTTCAAAAACATGTTTCAGTGACCTTTCTTTCTTTCCTTCTTTTTTCTCTTCATTTCTTTTTCTTTCTTCCTTTTTTCCTTTCATCCTTCCTCCTTCTTGCCCTTCCTTCCTTCCTTCCTTCCTTCCTTCCTTCCTTCCTTCCTTCCTTCCTTCCTTCCTTCCTTCCTTCCTTCCTTCCTTCCTCTTTCTCTTTCTTTCTTTCTTTCTTTCTTTCTTTCTTTCTTTCTTTCTTTCTTTCTTTCTTTCTTTCTTTCTTTCTTTCTTTCTTTCTTTCTTTCTTTCTTTCTTTCTTTCTTTCTTCCTTCCTTCTTTTGTTCATTCATTCTTTCCTTCCTTCCTTCCTTCCATCCTTCCTTCCTTTTTTCTTTCTTTCTTTTTCTCTTATCCCTATCACCAGAGAAAGAAATAGCAAACCACTCTAGTGTCTTTGCCAAGAAAACCCTATGGACAGTATTGGTGTACTATTGTCCATGGGGTCACAAAGAGTTGGACATGATTGACCATGACTCTACCCTTGCTCCTCACTTCTACCTCCATAGATAAAAAGAAGAATGCCTTTAAAATAAATATACAAAGTCAAGTGAAATAAATTCCCATATTGGCTGTCAGAGAATGTAGATTTAATTCTGCAACTTGAGTCTATTGCCTTTCTGTCAGGAGCTCCCAATCCTTTCAAAGATAAAGATGCTGAGGCCCAGAGAGATGAGGTTATTTCCCTTGTTGAAGAGAAAGGACGCTGCATTTGGAGGCAGAACTATGATCAAGTCTGGCTTCTGTCACTCACTACCTATGGAACCTTGGACAAGTTGATGCCTAACAAATGCTTGTGGACTAGTTGCACTGTTGATTGACAGTTTGTAAGTTTGACTTCAAGTCTGTTGACAGACCTCTGGGACTTGATTTCTTCATTTGTAAAATGAGGAGATGGATTAGATAGCTTCTAGGGGCCTTTCAGTCTCTAAGTTTATGATCACTCAGTTGCAGAGATAGTTAGAAGCAGAACCATAATAAATATCTTGCCCTCTAACTCCCAGGACTAGCTTTTTTCCCCTCGTATACACCATGGTTCTTCAGATGTTAGGATTCTATTAATTTTTAACAGGATCCTTAACAGAATTTCCTAAGTTAGGTGAATCTACAAGATCAAACTTCAACTAAGGGTAAAGATGAGACACTGTGAAGGAGAGGGGAGTCCAACCTTAGGTAGGGCTATACCAGGTTACCTCTAACCTCCCTTTCAGCTGTGAGATCCTAAGGTCAAGACTGTAACATGTCCTTGCGTAATGGGGATCTGGTGCATGGGCTGAACCCACCAACTTGCTTGACTGATGCAGCCTTTCTACATGGAGTAAGCTAGGGAGCTTGCTTTCTGGAGAATCATGACATATTGTGTAGGTAGCACATTGGATTGAGTACTTGAGTCCAGGAAAATCTGAGTTCAAATCTAGCCTCAGACACTTACGAGCTATATGGACCTGGGCAAGTCATTTAACTTGTCTGCCTCAGTTTCCTTCTCTGTTAAATGAGACTAATAGTAGCACCTACCTTCCAAGTTTATTGTGAGGACTAAATGAGATATTAATTATAAAACCCTTAGCACAATGCCTGGCACATAGTAGGCACTATATAAATATGATGATGATGATGATGTGTTAGGGAAGTGCCCTGGACAGACTCTGGAGCATTCAGAAATATCCCACGATTGGTCCTGGTTCATCAATCACGTGGTAAAGGGGAAGCACTTTGATTGGCTACAAAAGTATTCAAAAAGTATGTTACTTCCTCTTTCCCCTCAGTTACTCTGGGGAATTTGGTGACTCCTTGCTTCTCATGCTGCAGGGGGAATCCAGAGCACACTTCTGGTGGCCTTTCTTCCCTTCACCTAGAACACAAAAGAATAGATGAAAAGATCAAGGATGGAGATCTGTTTCTGAGGCTTGACATGGCCGAAGGAGAACCCTTTATAGTGTGGTTTTTTGCTAGACATGGTGGTTAGAGGGACCACGTGTGTAGCTGACTGAAAGCTACAGAGTATCTACACTTCCTACAATCTTTTCAAGGTTCTGCCCTTTTCTGATACTGTGATTGTCCTGCAAGCAATTCCCCTCCCCTTTCCTGCGGGCAGATTCTAGGCATGCACTAGATCCCCAATACACTTAGAAATTCTTTGTCATTATTGAGGATGTGCAGGACAGTGCGGCACGCATGGAGATAGAAAATGTATAAAAAGCGTTTTGCGAAATTTGAAGGCTAAATAATTGTCAGATATTATTATTTTCATTGATATGCCTTGGTAGTCTCATCAGCTCCCAAGATATAAACGCTATCATCTCAATGCAGATGACTCCAAGATCTACACGGGTCGTCCTAGGCTCTCCTCTGAGTCTCTCTCTCTCCCTCTTTCTTCAGTCTTATATCATCAGTTGTCTATTGGATATTTCAAACTGGATATCTGAGAGACATCTTAAATTCAACATGTGTAGAATTGGATCTTTCCCCTGAAAAACTTCTATTCTCCCAAACTTTCCTGTTTCTGTGGTCACTTCTATCCTTTTTTATAATATTTCAGTTTCATAATCTCAGCTTTATCTGACTCTTCCTTATGCCATATTACCCTATCAATAACCAAGTCTCTTTTATTTCTATTTTCATAAACACCCACATCTGAGCCCTTCTTTCCATTTACAGAACTACCATCTTCATTCAGACCCTCATCACTTTTCACCTAGGTTATTGGAATAGTCTCCTCCTTGGCCTCCCTGCTTCAGATCTGGTCCCACTCTCATCCATCGTGTGCAACATTGCCAATTGTCCTTAAGTGAAGATCTGACCGTGTGCATCTCCAACCGAACCTATATAGTGGAATCCTATTGCCTCTAGGGTAAAACACAGATTCTTAGATGTCAAAGGCCTACACAATCTGACCCCAAATTATCTTTCCACCTCTCATTTCTATACATTTGTGAGGGCTATACCCCATTCCTGGAATGTATTCCTTCTTTACCTCTGCCTCATAGGGACTCTCCTCCTAGGATGCAGTGCAGGAGCCATCTTCCTTTCTCTTCCATTTTGAATAAATGAAAAAATGTTTTATTAATGTACAAAACAATATTTAACAAAATATAAACTATAGCATAAATATTTATTTAACGTAAAATAATATTAATAATATTAATTTGTTGTATGAACTTGTGCTCAGTGCAAAGTTTCTCTACGACTATTCCTAACTTTTTCAACTACTTAGCTTTTATTTTTTTTTCTTATAATAGGTCCCTCCCAATGGTCTTCCTCCTTGACACTCTGTGTGTATATATATGTATATATATATAATATATGTATATATATAATATGTATATATACACACACACATACATACATAAATGCATATACACACAGTCTGGCAAACAAATTCCCACATTGGTCATGTTGGAAAATACCTGACTTTTTCTGGGTGATCACTTCTCTGGCAGGAAATGAGTAATGTATTTCATCTTTATTCTTTTGGAATTGTGGTTTGTCATTGTGTTGGTCAGTTTTAAAGTAATTCACAATTGTTTTTCTCTATATTATTGCCATTATATAGATTGTCCTGATTCCCTGTGTTTTATTCTACATCAGTTCACAAGGGGTCTTCCCAGTTTTCCTCATCATTCTTATGGAGCAATAACATTCCATTTTTTGGCAGCTAGGTGGTGCAGTGGATAGAGCATGAGGCCTGGAGGCACGAAGACCCGAGTTCAAATTTGACCTCAGATACTTACTAGCAGTGTTATCCTGGGCAAGTTACTTAACCCTATTTGTTTCAGTTTCCTCATGTGTAAAATGAGCTAGAGAAGGAAATGGCAAACCGCAATAGGATCTTTGCTAAGAAAACCTCAAATGGGATTACAAAGAGTCGGATATGACTGAAATGACTCAATAACCTACAAAAAATTCCATTATTCATATACCACAATTTGCTTAGCTGTTTCCTGATAGGAGGATACCTCTTTAGTTTTCCGTTTTTTGGCTACCATACATTTATTTTGTTATGTATAGTTCCTTTTTTTTTCTTTGATGGTATGTAGGACTTGCATTACTTTCTGCTTGAAACCTTTCTTATTACCAGCTAGTACTAATGTCCTCCTTCCCAAGCTGCCTTGTATTTAACAATTTTGTATATATTTGCATTTATTAAATTTATATTCATTTTAAATATATTTTTATATATACTTCTTGTCTTTCCCATTAGAATGTTTTTCTTTTTTGTGCGAGTCAGGATTGTTTAATTTTTTTGTACTTGTATCCTCAGCACCTAGCACATTTATTGTCGCTGAGTCCTGTCCCATTCTTTGTGATCCCATTTTGGGGTTTTCTTGGCAAAGATACAGGAATGACTTGCATTTCCTTCTCCAGTGGATTGAGGCAAACAGAGGCTAAGTGACTTGCAGAGGGGCACATAGCCGGGAAATGTCTAAAGTTAGATCTGAGCTCAGGTCTTCCTGACTCCAGACCCAGGGATCTATTTACTGAGCCATCTAGCTGCCACCTGGCACATAGTAGGCTCCTAATTAATATTTCTTGATTGATTAATTACAAAGAAGAGTTTGTAAACCTGACATCTTTATAAGAGTATAAATAAAACTCAAAGAGTATAGTGATGATTTTTATTCTATCCCCCGTTGTTTTCTGTTATTATTTTTGCTACTCTGTAATGATAACTTATTAGATGCATCCTTATGCATAACTAGTGGGCCTTAAAAAGTCAGAAAGTCTTGGCAAGTCACTTGATCTCTCAGTACTCTAGCTGTGGGGTGACTAGGTGGTGCAGTGGATAGAGCACCAGGGCAGGAGTCAAGAGGACCTGAGTTCAAATCTCACCTCAGACACTTGACACTCACTAACTGTGTGACCTTGGGCAAGTCACTTAACCTCAGTTGCCTCATCCTGGGTCATCTCCAGTCATCCTGATGAATATCTGGTCACTGGATTCAGATGGCTCTGGAGGAGAAGTGAGGCTGGTGACCTGCCTCCCTCACTCAAAACCAAGTCAAGTGCAAGTCATGCCATTATTTCTCTGATGGCATGGTCTTCTTTGGCAACGAAGGACAAACACACTCTACACTCTACTCTAACTGTCAAATACACAGCCTGTGGTGCGAGGGCCACCTATGGATTAAAATGTCATTGGGAAATACTTAGTAAAATAAATAAATACAATAAAATATAGATAACACTACATTTTAAAACTGTCAATATGTGACCTATAGGGATCTCTATGTGCAGATTAATGGCCCAGTTTTTTGACACCATTGCTCTAGGCAACTGTCTGACTACAGATTGCAGACATGGTGGTGATCTGCATTAGAAAGGAGTGTTTCTATACCTACTTGTTCCTTGTACCAATGGAAATATAAGTCTGGTTCTTTACCAGACTTAATCAACCTTAGATTTTTAAGCATGAATGGTAGAAAACCCCTGCATATTTCATAAGGTTTTCTAAAACCTTAACCAAATTTCTTCAAATTGAAAAATGCATACAATGAAGTCTTTCTAGCTGTGTAACCATAGGCAAATCCCTTAACCATTCTGAACCTCGGTTTTCTCAACTGTGAAATGGGGATATTAATAACTATCTTCACACAAAGACAATTTCTTTCTCTGTCTCTCTCTGTCTCTGTCTCAGTCTCTCTGTGTGTCTTTGTCTCCGTGTGTCTCTGTCTCTCTCTGTCTCAGTGTGTGTCTCTATCTCTCTGTCTCTGTGTGTATCTGTCTCTGTGTCTCTCTGTCTCTTATATATTAATAACCATCTTCAAAGGGCTATTGTGTAGATCAAATGAAACCACATTCAAAATTAACTATAAGGCATATTAAGAAAGATGGCATGTACAACCAGAGAAAGAAATGATAAATTGGTGTATAACATATATACATATTTGTGTCTCATGATAACCATCTATCTCTAGGGTGGTGTGGGAGGATGGTAGAAAAAGGAGAAAAATAGAAATTTACATGATAAGTTTGTTATATGTTTGAAAGAAACAGCAAGTTGTGCATAGCAGATTTTCAGTTTAATGTATAATCATCTTTTTATTTTACTATGTTATGGAAATGCTTGTTTTATTCCATAAATTTATAGTAATATAATTTTAAAAAAGGTGAAAAAGAAACCACATTCTTAAAGGGATACACAAATGGTAAACTATTAACATTTTTTTCTATTAATGCCTGTCTTAAAATGAACTTGTAACCTGCCATCTTTGCGATAGTGTGAATCTCAAAGTGCTTGGCAATTTCTTCTATTTTCCAGTGAGCCATTACCAGATTTACAAATATTTAATGGAACTATGGTCACCAAGATTGCCATCTCTTGTCAGCAGAACAGTGGTACCTTTGGGCTGCTTCATTTCATTTGAATATAACCAGAGCTCAGTGAGTCATGTGTTGCATGGCAGGTCTGGGATTTGTTTACATATACACACATGCATTTTATGCTGGAGTAATGATCATTTGGAAGAAGCAATAAAAACAGCAATTAAAAAAGCCCCCTCACTCTCTCTGGCTTCTTAAGCAAATGTTTAGAGCTGGAAGAGACCTTAGGATGACAGAGACCTTCGAGTCCAATTCCCCTGTCCTACAAATAAGAAAACTAATGCCCTAAGTGAAACCAGGTCTACTCACTCCTCCATCGGGGGCTTTTCCTACCATCTCATGCCACATTATCTTTCTAACCTCAGTTCCTTTATCTTTAAAATGGTGGGGTTGGATGAGATGACATTTTAGGTTCCCCTAGAGTTCTGAATCTTTAAATTCAAATATTTGAATATAAGCTCCTTGAGGGTAGGTACTGTTTCATTTTAGTCTTTATAACCTCCAGTTCCTAGATAAGCTCCTAGCGCTTAGTTCTGGTGCTTAATAAATGCCTGTTGATTGCTCCTATGATCCTAATCTGAGTCTCTGGACAAATACTTCAGTAAATTTTAAGACTAAACCTAAACACTGTCCCTTTAAGTATACTTGTTGGTAAAGAGCTCAGTGAAAGAAACTTCTCTCCCCCTGAGGGGCTGGGTTGCTTTGCCTTGAATGATAATTTACCCCCACGAATAACTGGCAAACCAATACTTTGAATCATAATTCTATCCATCTCTAGTTTCCTTCCTAAATGAAACTGCTTATGAAGCTGTTTTTTTTTTCTAAGCTGGTAGTTTCTTCTGAAAGAGAGAGATGAGACAGAGACACAGAGACAGAGATAGAGACAGAGACAGAGAGAGACATAGAGACAGAGAGACACATACAGAGACAGACACACACAGAGACACACACACTGAGACAGAGACAGAGACAGAGAGACAGAGACACACGGAGACAAAGACACACAGACACATAGAGAAATAGAAAGAGACAGAGACAGAGAGATAGAGAGACAGAGACACAGAGAGAGAGAGACAGAGAAAGAAATTGTCTTTGTGTCCTTTCTCATAGGCGAGGAGGACTTGGTGTTGCTTGGCTGGCATACTTGGTAATTTGATAAAGCTCCTCCTCTGAACCATGACAACAATATGAGGAAAAATAGTGCTATCTCTGGGACTGGTTACAGTCACAGGAGATTTTGTAGTGAGAAATAGTTGGAAAATCATGAGGAACAAAAAAAAACCAAAACAGTTGCAGTTGGCACTTAGACATTAAAATTGAATCCCTCCAATCAAACAAATGGTAAAATCAGTAAGTTATTAGATTCATAAATTATAAAAGCTTCCTTGTTTTTTTTAAAATAAAGTTGCAAGATTAATGACATTGAATAACTACATTGTAAATCTCCAAAGCTTGAAACTGGTACCAAACCTCTCTCTTCTTTCCCCAGCCCTGTTTCACTTTTATCGGATAAAATACATTTGGTTTCTTTTTTACCCGTGTTTTTGTGAGGAAAGTAAGATGAACATGAACTGTTATTGGCCACAGCAACATTAGAAAACCTCGTGTTGCCAGAGGAAACCACATAAAAGAGTGTGTGTCTGTGTGTGTGTCTGTGTGTGTGTGTCTGTGTGTGTATGTGTATGGGGGGGGAAGGGTAAGGGGGAGGGGAAAAGAAGGATGATGCTGGAAGCCTCTTGTACTCAGAGCTGGGATTTGTGAGTGAACCATGATGAAATCAGGCCCTTGGCAAATCAAATGAGCCTGTCAACCTCCCCAGGTGGGATTAGTTGTAGCTAATAGACTGGACTCAGAGAGCAAAGAGCCCGGCATTCAGTGTAGAGAAAAAAGAGAACAACACACAGCAAAAAAGACTTTCCAAGAATTCTCTACCATGGCAAAGAGAAACGCTTTCCAGTCACACCAGGTAGGGGGCAAGAAAATGAATTTCTGTGGAAAAGAAATCCTTCCACTGCCTCCTGAAGGACAGGCTACAAATGAAATGCTTTCTGCTCAGTTGCTTAATTAAACAATCCTCGCAGAGTTCTGAATGTGTGAAACAGACAGAGATTGGTATTTGATGATGTGTTTGAAAAGCTATAGGACTGAGCCGTGAGGGTCCGAACCTTAAATGCTGCAGGACTCGACTTCTATCCAGCTATAAGTGTGTTTGACACTTCGGTCTTTTACTTCCCCAGGTAATCTCCCTGTTCATTTTTGCCATCGGAGTGTATGCCTGTGTAGGATTTGCCACAAACCGAATTAAGAGAGCTGAAGAATGGGAGGAGGGCCCTCTCTCAGGTAAATGACCTATAATAGCATCTCTTCAAATTCTCCATCTCTTTTGTGAGTGGTTTTATTGGTGCAAAGCTATCCCCTTTGAAAGAAAATCTCATGCTGCAAAATGCTCAGCTTTGACCTAGATTTCGGCATGAAATCAGAGATGGGGGAAGAGACAGGTAACAGGTATTTAGTTGTTACTAAGTAATGACTAAAAAGAATAAATAAATCTGTGTCTGTAAAATTCCTGGGGATGTGATATTTAAGGCTACAATGCTTTTGAATGTTATGGATGAACCAACAGACAGTTGTCTGCTGGTTGCTACAAACTACCACTGTCTATGTAAAAATAGTGAGAGCAGGTGGTCCTTTAAGACAGGAGGTACTTGGTGCCCACCCTGTTAGGGAACTGCCTGCTGGCTGACTCTCCCACCCCCTCCAACTTTTCTCCTTTAAGAGTTTTCTGATGTAGGGAGAAGAGAAAGTAAATGATGAGTATACAAGTGATCTCTTTTTACCAAGTTTAAGAAATGTAGTATTTCATGAAATCAAGATTTATTTAGGACAGAAACAGAACATAGAAAACAGAAGGGATTCAAAAGAGTTCCCAGGGATAAACTTGTCTCCATTTTCTTTCCTGTGGCATAAGGAAGGTAGGCTATAAATGTATCCCTTGACTTAATTACTAGAACTGAAGAGGGGGGGAAAGTTTCCTTTTACAATATGCTGGTCCACAGACAGTTTGAGAACTGTGATAAAGGAGCTCCTTGTGCATGGAGAGGGGCTTAGCTGACCAGGTCTTAAGTAATGAGTTGGTTAATTTCCTGGAAATTGGAGCTGCTGATGCTTTTATAAATAAAAATTACATTTTAAGTAATGGGTACCCTAGGGGGCAATATTTTCTGGACTTTACCTGACATTTCAGCATGTTTTTCTCTTTTTCTGGTAATTCTATGCAAAATATACCCATGTTTCTTGACAGTTCTAACCTCTAAGACCACCACCTGTCTTGATTTGTCTGACTTTAAGTTTCATTATTAATCTGTTTATGGTGAATAGGATAAGGGAATACACAGCCTTCTTTTACATCAACTAAGTTTCTTCTGAGTCATGCCCGAGGGTTGAAAGCATAATATTAGGTTGGGAGTAGGGGGCAGGGGTGGAGAGGTTGAGTAGGAAAGCTGAGATCATAAAAATTGTGTGGCCAGTGAGGCAAAGGGACAAATGAATTGTCTACTGTTAGAGAGGGCAGGGGAGGGGAGAGGAACAGAAGGTACAATGCTGGGCTAGGGGACCTTGTTTTTATTGGTAACAAATGTTCTGTTTAGATATGTATGACTGCCATTAACACTCACAGTAGCTGTGGAGGACAGGGAACCTTACCTCTAGAAGCCTGAAGGGTTCCACAGAAGCTGCTGCATCTTCTTGAGGTTGGATTTATATTTTGTATGTTTGGTTTTTTTGCTTTCATTTTCTTCAGAGGACTCTATTTATACAAGTGGTGAGATGAATTTTAAAGGATATAAATGCAATGCTTTCTTAGCTAATGTGCAAAACCAACTTGTTTGGCTCGTTTCAACATGACTGACCCTTGAGAAAGTGTCATGAGAACTTGGTGACAAGTTGGGCTGGGAGTCACAGGCTCATAAATTTAGGGGATCTGAGAAGTCATCAAGTCCAACCCCCATCATTTTACAAATGAGGAAACTGAGGACAAAAGGAGGTTAAGTGATTTGACCAGCTAGTAAATACCTGAAAGTAGATTTGAAACCCAAATTTTATTGTTTCAAAGATGAGTGCTCTGCCCACTAAACCATGAGAAAGGTTGGGTCCTAGGCCCCACTGTATAATTTTAGTCAAGTCACTGAACTTCTTTTGGCCTTAATTTCCTCTTCTGAGGAGGTTGGTCTAGATGATATCTAAGGTCTAAAAGTTTTAGGTGTTTATTTATACAGTCTATCCTGAGTTTCCACACATCATGCTATAGGACCCCTCTGCGCTCCCTCCTTCTCCAGCTTCCATTCCTCCTTTATGCCACAAACATTAAGGCAATGTAGTGGGGTGTGCCAGCTTTGGACTCAGAAAGACTTGGGTTTAGGTCCTACTTCTGACACACTAACTGTGGGCAAGTCACTTACCTTGTTAGTGCCCTAGGTTAATCTCAAAGACTGTTATGTTATAAATGAATTGCTGACCATGGACAAGTCATTTAATTTCCCTGGGCTTCAGCTTCCATTCTTGCAAAAAGAGGGAGAGCTGGATTAAGTAGCCTCTGTCTCCTGCATTTTAAATCTGTGATATGAATAGAAATGAGCATTATATTTATAAGGAATATCACTGAGGCAAGAGTTGCTCTTTTTAAAAAGTACTTTCTTAAGCCTAATTCATATTGCTTAAAAGTATACACCATAAGCATTTGAAAAGATTCTCTTTTCTTTAAAATATAGGCAAGCAGTACTAACTAATCCCTGTAAACATTTAGTTCTCAAGCAACTGTTTTATGTGTTACAAAGAAGCAGTTAGCAGAATTAAGGAATTGATATTACAATTGGCTCTGGTCATTTCTGGGAAAATCAACATTCAATGAGGAGTTGTTATGGCAGTCTTCAAGGTAGGGGATGAAACCTACCCAGGAAAACAGAGAAACTAAGATTGCTTTTTTGATTTGCCAATTTGTTAAATTAAATTAAAAATTACATTTATTATGTTTGTTATCCTAGAACAGGGATTCTTAACCTTGTT
Organism: Bettongia penicillata ogilbyi; assembly: GCA_023548195.1. Taxonomy (NCBI): domain Eukaryota; kingdom Metazoa; phylum Chordata; class Mammalia; order Diprotodontia; family Potoroidae; genus Bettongia; species Bettongia penicillata. The sequence goes on from JAJHZJ010000300.1 coordinate 1,495,524, forward strand.
TATGTCATGTTCCCCTTAAGCATTCTGGTGAAGTCTAAGGACTCCTTCTCAGAATGATATTATTAAATGCATAAAATAAAATACTTAGGAGTACAAAGGGAACCAATTATTTTGAAATACTTATCCAAATAAAATTTTTTCAAAGTTCATGGATCCCGGATTAAGAACACCCCTTCAGCTTCTGTTCTAGACTCTTAAGGAGTTGACAAAATTACTCAGCTATACACAAGAAGATAAACTGGTCAGAAGGTAGCTGAAAGATAGATTATTTTTGAATTCCATGATTCTTTTTTCAGACTTATTCACCTTTTCTCTGGAAACAGGTTTTTTTTTCCTCCTGCTGCTACTTAAAGACAGAATTTATTTCTCTGGATTTTGCATCACTTTGGTAATTCAGTAAAAGCATAGGATACTTAAAGCTTTAGGAGGTATGAAGACTTTTAATGCCACAAAGTCTGGAAAGAACCTTCTATAAATGATCTCTATAAATAGTAATATCTGAACCATGAGGAAAGCCTTAGCATCAGAAAACATGACTGTCTGGATATTGACATTAGACCTGGATCACTTAGGCAGAGAGATAGATATCCTTACTTTCCTTGGAAACCAGCAGTTTCAAGGACATCACAGTCAATATGAGGCTGGAGGACAGTTGCCCCTTTAGCTTCATACTGATTCCAGTGGGATGGTCTATTCAAAATTGTCCAGCCTCTTCTTTAGCAAACAAGGAGAGATCCTTGAAAAAAAAACCAAAAACCATCCTTTGCCAGTTGCTGAGAATGTTTGGAGTGTGTTGAATCTCTTAGTGCTGTACTCTGGACCAGAGTATTAATTTCAAGACTGGGGCAATGCAAACAAGCTGTGTTTATAATTAGTTAACTGGAGTATCTGTAGGCTAGCCTTATTGTTACTCCCCTGGAAGTGACAGTGGAATAAGACTTTTTAGAAGTGGTGGCAAACGTAGATTTTGTATGACAAAAAAATGATGAGCTGAAAACTCAGTAAATTTACAATGTGGTCCATTAAGCAGTCTTAATATGGAAAAGTCATGTAAGCTCAGCTAGGGTAGGTGACATAAAATGAGGGGCCTGTACTGAAATCCTTGCAGGCAAGGGCTGTGTTTTATATCTCCTAAGAGGCTTAGGACAGTGTCTTATCTGTATTACATACTCAGTTCTTGAATTGACTTGTATAGGGAGATCATTTTTGTATCTCAGTTTATTATACTGTTGACACTGAGGGCAGAAATATTGGAATCAAGCAAAGAGATTTTTGTCTTTTCGTTTCCCCACTCAGGTATGTGATTTGGTTCTTCTACTTTTCAGGCTCAAATTGAATATGCTGTCTGATAGATAGATTGTTAATTTTGGAAGGCAAATAGTAATTTATCAACTAGTGGGCAGATATTTAATGAAATCTTGAAAGTTCAGGCTGACCTATTCATCATCTTTAGAGATCTTGTAGGAAGTATAAATGTGTTTATGAATGAAATTTGGGAGTATAATTGAAAACAATGTGCTGCAAACAGCTTTATGGATGAAAAGGTGACCTGTATGTGAATTCAGAGTTGAAGAACATGAATTCAAATCCCAGATTAGTGATCCGTCCTTCAGTAGGTAAGTGTGGACCAGAGGGCTTCTAAGGCTGCTTTCCAGCTAGAGCTAGGATCTCAGAAGCCATCTAGTAGGACTCCTTTGGACAGCAGAGAAAACTGAGGCTTACAGAGGTTAAATAACTTCTCTAAGGTAGGTCACACAGAGAGTAAACAGCAGAGTTGGGATTTAAATTCAGGTCCCCAACTCCAAACCAATTCTGAGAATTTTTCTTCAAGAAATATAGGGAAGTACAAAGGAAGAAGGGGCATAATCTTTTTAATTTTGCATCTGTTGAAGCAAAGTTATCTAATGGAAGAACCATCATTGTTTTAAAAAGATGGTGGTAAGAAGGAGAGAGTAAAACGTAGAAGACTGAAGCAGAGATTGTGTCTGGTCATTGTGACATTGTCTCCAGTGTCTAGAACAGTGGCCTGCGTATAGTGCATACTCATGAATGCTTATTGAATTTAATAGTACCACCATTACTAAATACTTTTAAGGAGTTTTATACTAACTCTAGTGTGGAAGTTAAGAAGAATTTAGGTCAGCAGAATATGATCTTCCATAGTGGAATTCTAATGGGATGCTAGAGTTTAGGTCTTTCAGAGGCACAGTAATTCTGATTGAATTCAGGAAACATTTATTAAGTGCCTACTATGCTTCAGTCACCATGCTAAGCACTAAGGATACAAAGAAAAGCAAGATAGTCCCTGCTCTCAAGTAGCCCATAGTCTACTGGGGGAGTTAACATTCGAAAGCTACATGTCATGTGTTGTTGTTGGGTTGTTTCAATTGTGTCAGTAACCCTAATTGTCGTTTTTTCCAAAAAATTTCCAGTTAAAGCGCGTCAGCTATTGTTGCTGTTGAATCATTTCAGTCATATCCAATTCTTTGTATCTCCATTTGGGGTTTTCTTGGCAAAGATAATGAAGAGGTTTGCCATTTCCTTCTCCAGCTCATTTTTACAGTTGAGGAAACTGAGACAAACAGGGTTAAGTGACTTGCCCAGGGACACATAGCTAGTAAGTGTCAGGTACTACTGACTCCAGGTCCAGCACTCCATCCGCTGCCCCAAACAACTACATACAAACAGTTTAGGTGCCGATAGATTGAAAGCAATCAACAGAGGGAAAACACGAGGCATCAGTGAAGGATGGCAGTAGAGGGGAAGATTTTTGCTGGAGCTTGAAGAAAGCCAGGGATGGTCTAACCTCCTCTCTTGCTTTTCATAGATCCTGGATTTTAATCAATAAATCAACACACATTTATTAAGTGCCTGTTATGATCTATGTATTATACTAGGTGTTGAGGATATAGAGTCAGTCCCTCTCTCCTCAAGGAGTTTATATTCTATCTGGAGAAATAACACAAAATATGTAATGGTATGTAGAAAGAAATATAAATTTAAAAAAGTATTTGAAGGAGGAGAGACAGTAATAGCCAAGGGTGGAGGGGGACATGAAAGGTGGAATTTAAACTAAGTCTGGAAGAGAATAAGGGATTCTAAGAGGAAAAGGTGAATAAGAAAGTGAGTTCTAGCTATGGGGGATAGGCAGTACAAATACACACAGAGATGACAGATGGACAGTAGTTCAGGAGGAGGAAGAATAAGAAGACCAGTCTGGCCAGACGGTAGAGTGTTGGAAAAGGAAGCAACGTATAATATTGTGTGTGTGTGTGTATGTGTGTGTGTCTGTGTGTGTGTGTCTGTGTGTGTGTGTCTGTATGTGTGTCTCTGTAATATACAATGAAGCTAGAAGACTAGGTGGGGGTCAGGTTGTGAAGAGCTTTCAAAGCCAAAAAGAGAAGTTTAGATTTTTACCCTAGAGGATATAGAGAATCAGCCAATGGAGTTTACTGAGTAGGGGAGTGACGCAGTCAGACTTAGACTTAAGGAAAATCCCTTTGCTATCTGTGTGGAGGATGCTCTGAAGTGGGAAGAGATCTGAGGCAGGGAGACCAATTTAGTCATCGCAATAGCTCAGAAAAGAAGTGGTAAGGGATGGAATAAAAGTGAAATTGATAAAAAAAATATTCACCTCAAATATAAATTCCTTAAGATGATATTTTTTGGAAAGCTATTAACGAAAAGCCTTAGCAAAGAACCAGAAGACTGAATTTTATTTCTCGCTCTTCTGTTTAACAGTGGGTCATGCAACCCAGTTTCCCCATCTGTAAAATGGGAATAATTATAGTTGATGAGGGGCAGTTAGGCGGTACAGTGGAAAAAATGCTCAACTTAGAGTTGGGAAGACTCATCATTCTAAGTTCAAATCTGGCCTCAGATACTTACTCTCTGTGACCCTGGGCAAATCACTTTAACCTACTTACCTCAGTTTCCTCATCTGTAAAATGAGTTGCAGAAGAAAGTGGCAAACCACTCCAATAACCACTCCAAACCACTCCCTGCCAAGAAAATCCCTTGGAGTTACAAAGAGCTGGACATGACTGAAATGAGTCAACAACAACAGTTGATATGCTTAACTGGAAAATTCTTTGATAATAAAGTGTGCTATTAAAAGGATGGTTTAGGGAAAGAGTCACAGGATCTGGGTTTCAGTCTCAGCTCTCCCACTCATTTCCTCTATAATCTTGGCCATTCTTTCACATTGTTTTCCTCACCTCTAAAATGAGCATATTAGATTCAATAACCTCTCAGGTCCCTTACAGTTCTAATTCTATAATACTATGAAGAATACCCTTTTTTTAAAAAAAAAATCTTTCAAATTTATTGTTTTGAATATTGTTTTTCATATTTATTATTTTGAACCCTCTGCTGTGCACATGACTTGCTCTTTTCCCTTTCTTACTTTGTATTTAAGTTCCAATATTTAAGTTAGTGATATACTTTTGCTTCTTTTCTCTAGTCTATATTTGTGTTCTGGTGTTTGAGTCTAAACTAAAAAAAAAAAAAAATTCCTGAAAAAGGTAGTTTGGCATAAGTAGAGAGAGGACTAGATCTGAGTTTGAGTCCTTTTCATCAGTAACATGAGGACCATAATATTTGTGGTATTAATTTGATAGAGTTGTTGTGATGATTGAACAAGGCCATGTATATAAAGCTTTTGTTATATGTCAGTGATTATTTGAATAAATTCTAAAGACCTACTGGTCTTACCTGATGAGATAATATCAAAACTTCTATTTGAAAGCCACAAATAGATGATTTAAAAGTGATTCAGCCCAACATCCTCATCCCACACTCTGGATGTCTTGGAAGTAGAATTTAAAAATTAATTTTATATCTACTATTTAAAGTTTATAAAGTGTAGTTTTTGACGTTCTTTTTGTCAATTACTTTACTTTAGACTGATGGAAAATGCATGTGATAAAAATACGTCATTTAACAACTTATTGTTGACAGCAGTGTCCAAACTGCTGAATTAAAAAAAAAAACAAAAAACAAAAAGCAAAACAACAAACTTGACACTGATTTACTCTGACTGCTTTAAGAGAGCAAATGTTATTGTTGAAGTGTCTAGAGTTTAGAGAAGATAAAAAAGTATCCAAGAAGATGATTAGAGACTTGATTCAGATAACTCAATAACTGGGTTGTGTATATGTTATTTTGCTAAATGTAAGGTTGAGAGTAACAAGAAGAAAGGAGAATTCTTATCTTGTTCCAAGAAGGTATGACTGAAATGGAACAACCGTCAGAGTCCCTTATTCTTATGGTTGGAGAGGATGTTGAAAGATTATCTACACCTTTCCCTTGGTTTTTTTCCAGATCACACTAAAACCAGCCCAAAATGTGATAATCTATCCTGTTTTTAAAGCTCTCCAGAAAAGGAGACCATACAACTTCAGTCTATAACCCATTTCAATCCTTACTTCTTACTGTCAGGAAATACTTGGGCTGAATACCAAGAAGAATGGGAGGAAGAGGTTGGGATCACTATCCCAAACACTGGAAAGGGGACTGAACAAAGCTGGAAAGAAAGAACATTCCTGCATTAGGTTGGGCTGGATGGCATGCTGGGTGTTTTAAAGCTTAAATGCTGCCTCCCTGATCGGCCATTGTTCAAATCTGGAATTTTACTTTTTACAAGGGTGACTTTGTTATGTAAGGACAAAAATGATTGGGTGTCCTGGTTGAAATATTGTTTAGATCATCCCTTCCCTCTTGCTTTGGGTTGTTTCTTAAAGCTTCATTTATGTGACTTAAATGAATGCCATCCAATTCCCATAAACAGTAGATCATCTGAGTAAGGTTAATTTAAATTATGATCTGGGTATACAGTCTAGGGGAGCAACTTGACTGCCCTAATGGATAGAAAGCTGCCTTGGGTGCTGGGAAGACTTGGGTTTGGGTACTACCTCTGATACATTCTGGATGTGTGACATTGGGCAAGTCAATTAACTTTTCAGTGGCAACCATCTAAGATTATAAACTGTAGAGAAAAGAATGAACGGAACTGATGAGGAAGTTTCCTTGCCTAGGAGTTCCCTGTATCAATGAAATCACAGGACTGTTTCTTGTCCCATAAATTATCTTTAGATAAAGAAACAAGAAAAATGGTGATAGGGATTACTTTAGAATTCTTTTTTTTTTTTTAAACCAGATCACACCTGTGATTGTGACTTCATTGGTATAGGGCAGAGGTGTTAAATGTGAGGCCCCTTTTGTGGCTACAATACTTCCAAGTGCAACCTGAATCTGATTAAAATGTAATTAGAAAATATTTAGCAAGGTAAGTAAAAGCACATAAAGCATAGATAATGTTAATACGTGACTTTCTAAGTCAATACCTGTCTGCAGAGATTTTTATGTGTGTTTAGTGACCTGATTTAGACTTGAATTTGATGCCACAGGCATAGGGTACCCTCAATTCCACCCCTTATGCTGATTGGTGATTGTTTTGCAACATATGGTCCAAGAGAGTTGCCTGAGGCACTGAAAGGTTAAGATATAAGCAATGTGTGTCTGAGGACTCTAACTTAGGCCTTTCTGTTTTCAAGTCCAGTTCTTTATGTAGTATCCCATGCTGCCTTTCATTTTAGGAAGAAAACTCTATTTAGGTTGAACAGAGAGTATCTTCCACATTACTACCTTTCCCATCAAAAGACTGAGAACAAAATTAATTCTTACTAGTTTTATCCAGTCATAGCTTTTATTCAACAGCCAAATTATGACTTCATGAGAAATACGGAGTGTTGTAGAAACTGGAAAAATTGTTGTTAGTATTATTTTCACAAACCTGTGTGGGAGTGAGGATTTGCAGTATTTGTTTTCAAAAACGCTAGAAATAAATCTTCTCTTGGTTGTAACATAACCTGTCACTTAAAAAACACATGAGATCATTAGAATTTGAATGTCTATTTAACATCGAGACTTTTGCGAGACTTTTCCTTATGAGCAACCTCATTGTTCTCTCTCATTTCTGACCTGTTTTCCTTAACATCATCTTTCTCCATATCATTAGGAGGTGGGTGATATTGAGGTTAAATAATAGAATTGAAATGATTCCATCAAACAGAAATTGAGACACCGTGAAATTCCTAAGCATCATCACATATCTTGTTAGTTTATAGAACTTAAAGTCTCTTTGAGTCAAAAACAGGATTGTATTTAAAAGTTAGAAGATCCAGGATGAAGATAGTTTCCCCAACTGCCTATAAAGGTAGGGACTGGATAAAAATTGGACTGCCATATACTGGGTATATGGCACCAGGCTAGAAGTAGGACAGCCAAAGGATTGTTGAAGATACCCTGACTCATTTCGTAGGTGAGGGATGGGTCATTGGGAAGTGGGAAAGGGTGTGGATGGTTCTCCTTTCTGTTGTCACTTCTTTGAGGTTTAAGTAGGTAACAGCTCAAACTACTTAAGCCTGGTAGATGTAACATAAAGACAGAAGGAGTACTTAGAAAGAAGGCTGTATGGATGCTGGACCATAGTATTCATCTCTCTCTCCCTTTACTCTTCACCTTAGTCAGCTGAATGCTAGCCAGTTATAGGGCAAGTTTCAGAGTAGCTTCATATAACAGGAGACTATGCCTCTGACCCTTGCCAAGCCTGATCCTAATATAATGATGTTGCTTATTTTTGTGAGTTGTTGAAATTTAGAATTTTTTTGCTGTAAAGTTGTACTGGTTATACAAATTGGGGCAGGGGGAAATAGCTGAGGAAATAGTGACCAGTCATTTCAAAGTTTTAAAGTTGATCTGAAGACTATATCAGTGGAACACAGTCAAAAGAGAATGTAGGTATTTTGGGACATGGTTGATGTGGGGATTTGTTTTGATTGATTACACATATTTATTATAAAGGTTTCTTTTCAGGGGTAGAGAAGTAGAACTAGGAAAGAGAAAATAGTAATTGTTAATTAAAAAATTATAAAGAAAGAAAAATAGAATGACGACAATGACGATTATTTAAGGATTTATTTATTTTGGAACGGACTGAGATCTGTTGTGATTTCTCTGACGTTGGGAACTCCCAGTGAGGAAATTCCCTTTATCACTCTGACCAGCAACTGTTCTGCAATTCATAGGCTGAGAAAGTTGTGAGGGGCACTGCCAGGTTAAGTGATATAAGGAACAAAAGAAAATGAAAAAGGTACAGACATGCTAATAAAGCTAAGCCCCCCCATTAGATTAGTGTGAACAATGAATCCCTTGAAATGAATTTGTACTATTCAAAGTTATACTTATGTAAAATATGGTCATTGGTTCCAGCTCAATGGAAATATGCAGTAAAATCTGAATAATGTGATCACTTCAGGGGATTCATTATTTGCACGACTCAACAACTACTTGGTAGAATGGTTTAAGAGTGGAAAGGGAGAGAAATGTTAGAAAAGAAGACAAATAAGCTTCAACTTCGTTGGATAGGTGAGTCTGGATCCTGTAGGATTAGTTATTGAGCATATGTATTTGCATCTAAGTGTTTTTGTGTATCTGGTTCTCTAGTCAGGGTAATAAGCAGAATTTGTTGAAGGAATGTAAGAATGACACTACCTAATATATTCTATCAGAAGTAGATTAGTGTTGGTTTTCTCTGCTAAAGAAACGTGGTTCTTTTTTTTTTTTTTAAAAAGTAGTGTTAAATTTCATCTCTTGCTTTGTTCCTTTGAGTTGTATTTGTTTTCATCTGATTGTTTTTTTCTTTCTCATGGCTTGTTACAATTGAGCATGGTCTATCGATAGATGGCTTAAATTATAAATAGTTGTAGGTCAAATATATCTTACCACTGGAGACTTGACATTTTCCTGCTGAAATAATTGAGTTTATGAGCATTTTAGGTCTTCAAAGAAAATCAAGCATAAGTTTTTTTGCATGTTATCATCCACTGAATCTCGTTGTTTAATGTAATGGAATAGGCTGTGGTTTTTAGCAAGAGCCAGAGTAGGTACCTCCAGACCTAGCACCTTCGGGGTATGTAGATAAATTATTTGATAGAACTTAGAAATATCTCCTAAGCCAGACATGGATAACTATTTTTTTCTCCCTGGAAAATTGTATCTTCTGATCCACAAAAATGTCAATTGTTACATTCATGATTTCTCAGCTTGGTGTTTTCTCTAGTTATATGTATAGCTCTTCAATGAAATTTTTTTCTGCCAGTGGCAGATTGATATTCTTTGTCTAGCAACTCTAAGACTTATTCTTTGCCAAATTAAATCTCCAATAATTCAGTCTTTGGTCACAGCATATCATGATGAAAGGTCTTTTACTGTGACTTTGGTTACTGCTTCTGCTCTAGATATAGACATAAAATAATTGACATATTAGACCTAGAAGGAACCTCAGTGGGCTTCTAGTCCAACCCTCTTAGTCCAGATGTTTCCTGTTTTCTCTATTCCAACTCTGCCCTCACTCCACATTTCCTGTCCCTCCCCATCCCCCATTAAAAACTTTCCAATGAAATCACAAATCCTTAATTGACTCAAATTAGTATTCCTCATTTTGGTTTGGTTTGTATATATTACTTTATGTTAGTTTTGCTCTATTTCATATATGAAGATGGTGTTATTTACTATTGTATGTGTACCTTTAACTACTAATTGGTGGCAATGAAAAGTGCTGATGGCTTATATTCATTGTCTTTTCTGGTCCCTGTTTTAACAAGAGGTACTCATTTAAGACTGCTAGTTGAGGTTCTGGGTTTTCTCAATGACAGTGGAAAGGAATAAAATCAATTGGTCTATGTAGGCTTTGAAATAATGCTGGTCAGTATCATGAGCATGGGGCATTAAGCAGCTACAGGTTCATTATGAATTAACAGTTGCTGGCCAATGGTGACATGATACCAACCACCCTTGTCTGTTATTCTACAAAGTCCTTTCAGATGCTCCCCGGACCAATACTTCGAATTCCTGCAAGGGCAGATGCTTTGAACTCCAAGAGCGTGAGGATATGGACTGTCAGTGTGACAACTTGTGCAAGAGTTATGGTAGCTGCTGCCATGATTTTGATGAAAACTGTTTAAAGACAGGTACAGTAGCCATTATTATCTCTTTCTGGTACTGACTCTCACCAAGAACAAATGGGTTAAAACTTACTGCTACTTTCCCTTCCACCCTCCTGTTTTGACCGAGTTAAACTGGGAGCCTGGGTGATTCCATATAATACTGTCTTTTGAATGATGCTCTGATGGTAATTATTATCTATGTATTCTAATTTGACTAAAAAAATCTTTAGTCTGATCAATAAATTGTCCTTATAACATTGTGCAAATGTTGCTGACTTGGTCAGGTTTTGAGGTTACTGGTGGCCTGCCTTTTAGATTCATTCACTTTAGTACTTTAGTTTGAAGAGAGGAAAACTAGTTTCTGATTGCTGGCACGTTTATCTCATCATCTCCAATTTTAGCACACAGCCAACTCATGTTATTTAAGTTACACTTTGTTTTTCTTGTCTCTTTAGCTTGCCTTTGTTTCATTATTTCCACTTAAATGTAAGCTTGTTGAGGGCAGGAACTCTTTTGCTTCAGTCTTTTTATCCTCAGTACCTAGCACAGAGTTTTGCACAGAATAGGCACCTAATAAGTGCTTGTTGACTGACTTATTCCAGCTTATCATACACACAGCAATGACATGTTTGTTTTATTGACATCGAGTCTGAATGGAGTAGATGGTTACCCCAGAATTCTGATATTGATGGGCTGCCTAATCTGTGCTGTCATTGGATGTGTTCTATTGGAAGGGGTTCCTCTAGGACAAAAGGCAAGGAAGATTTTGGTGTTCTTCAGCCCTATCATGTTACAGATTATCATTTCAAAGCATTCCTCTGTAGAAAAACAAAAACAAAATAACCCCCATATCTTATCTTTTTTCTTAAAAAAAAGTCTCACTTCTCGGGGAGCCAAGATGGTAGACAAACCAGTAAATAGCTGTAACTCTCCCATGTTCACCTCCAAACAACCATAAAATAGTGGCCCAGAAGAAATCCTGGAACAGCAAAACCAGCAAAAAGAAACTATCTTTGAGCCCAGGAAACTTGGAAGATTGGCAAGAAAGGTCTGTATCAGTCAGGTAAGGGGAACACAGTCCAGGACAGGAAGTATCCCAGCAAGCCAGTAGCAAGCCCTACCTCAGCAAGCCAGCAGGAGATCTTGAGTCCCAGTGTGGTAGAATAGGCAAACACCAATAACATGACCCCTTTCCCTCCCATATAGCCAAGAATGGACAGACTTCAATTTCAAGAACTGCCATGTGCTTCAGCATAGCCATAGGCAAACAGGCAACCTCCAGTGGCTAGATCCCCATGTGCTGCCATGTAGTCATGGTAAAATTCAGAAACACCACCCACTTCGCCACACACCAGTACTAAGATCCCAGCTCAGCACCAGGTAAGCTGCCAGACCCTTATGGCCTCCAGTAGCACTAGCCACCTCTACCTCAGACCCTCAGCACAGCACCAGACAAGAGGATCCCCTTGGGCATCAGGGCAGCATCACTGCAACACCTGGTAAATAGTCAAGGCCTGTAGCCTCTGCCACAAGAAGTCTGAGACGGTGCCACTTCCACCCTGGGAACAGAGCTCAAATTTATTTTTTTATTTATTTTTTATTATTTTTATTATTTATTTTTTAAATAAATTTATTTATTTAACTTTTTGCATTCATTTTCACAAAATTTTGGGTTCCAAATTTTCTCCCCATTTGTCCCCTCCCCTCACCCCAATTCACCGAGCATTCTAATTTCTCCCATCACCAATCTACCCTCTCTTCTATCATCCCTCCCTTCCCTTGTCCCCATCTTCTCTTTTGTCCTGTAGGGTCAGATAACTTTCTATTCTCCATTACCTGTATTTCTTATTTCCTAGTAGCAAGAACAATACTCAACAATTGTTCCTAAAACTTTGAGTTCCAAATTCTCCCCATCCCTCCCTCCCCACCCATTCCTTTTGGGAAGGCAGGCAATTCAATATATAGGCCATATCTGTGTAGTTTTGCAAATGACTTCCATAATAGTTGTGTTGTGTAAGACTACCTATATTTCCCTCCATCCTATCCTGCCCCTCATTGCTTCTATTCTCTCTTTTGATCCTGTCCCTCCCCAAGTGTTGATTTCAAATTGCTCCCTCCTCCCATTGCCCTCCCTTCCATCATCCTCCCCATCCTGCTTATCCCCTTCTCCTCCACTTTCCTGTACTGTAAGATAGGTTTTCATACCAAAATGAGTGTGCATTTTATTCCTTCCTTTAGTCGAATGTGATGAGAGTAAACTTCATGTTTTTCTCTCAGCTCCCCTCTTTTTCCCTCTGCTAAAAAGTCTCCTGCCTGCCTCTTCTATGAGAGATAATTTGCTCCATTCCATTTCTCCCTCTCTCCTCCCAATACATTTCTCTCTCACTGTTTACCTTCATTTTTTTAAGACATGATCCCATACTATTCAATTCACTCTGTGCTCTCTGTCTCTGTGTGTGTGCATGAGTGTGTGTATGTGTGTGTGTGTGTGTAAAATCCCACCAATTACCCAGATACTGAAAAGTTTCAAGAGTTACAAATATTGTCTTTCCATGTAGGAATGTAAACAGTTCAACTTTGGTAAGTCCCTTATGACTTCTCTTTTCTGTTTACTTTTTCATGCTTCTTCTCATTCTTGTGTTTGAAAGTCAGATTTTCTTTTCAGCTCTGGTCTTTACATCAAGAATACTTGAAAGTTCTCTATTTCACTGAAAGACCATTTATTCCCCTGAAGTATTATACTCAGTTTTGCTGGGTAGGTGATTCTTGGTTTTAGTCTTAGTTCCTTTGACTTTTGGAATATCCTATTCCACGCCCTTCCATCCCTTAATGTAGAAGCTGCTAGATCTTATGTTATCCTGATTGTATTTCCACAGTATTGGAATTGGTTTCTTTCTAGCTGCTTGCAATATTTTCTCCTTGACCTGGGAATTCTGGAATTTGGCCACAATGTTCCTAGGAGTTTCTCTTTTTGGATGTCTTTCAGGTGGTGATCAATGGATTCCTTCAACACTTATTTTGCCCTCTGGTTCTAGAATCTCAGGGCAGTTTTCCTTGATAATTTCATGAAAGATGATGTCTAGGCTCTTTTTTTGATCATGGCTTTCATGTAGTCCCATAATTTTTAAATTGTCTCTCCTGGATCTATTTTCCATGTCAGTTGTTTTTCCAATGAGATATTTCACATTCTCTTCCATTTTTTCATTCTTTTGGTTTTGTTTTATGATTTCTTGGTTTCTCATAAAGTCATTAGCCTCCATCTGTTCCATTCTAATTTTGAAAGAACTATTTTCTTCAGTGAGCTTTTGAACCTCCTTTTCCATTTGGCTAATTCTGCTTTTGAAAGCATTCTTCTCCTCATTGGCTTTTTGAACCTCTTTTTTCAATTGAGTTAGTCTATTTTTCAAGGTGTTATTTTCTTCAGCATTTTTTTGCATCTTCTTTTGCAAAGTGTTGACCTGCTTTTCTTGCTTTTCTTGCATCTCTCTCATTTCTCTTCCCAGTTTTTCCTCCACCTTTCTAACTAGATTTTCAAAATCTTTTTTTGAGCTCTTCCATGGCCTAAGCCCATTGAATATCTATTTTGGATGTTTGGGATACAGAAGCCTTGACTTCTATGTCTTTCCCTGATGGTAAGCATTGTTCTTCCTCATCAGAAAGGAAGGGAGGAAATATCTGTTCACCAAGAAAGTAACCTTCTATGGTCTTATTTTTTTTCTCTTTTCTGAGCATTTTCCCAGCCAGTTACTTGACTTCTGAGATTCCTTTCCACAGCACCTTGTCTCCAGATCTGCCCAGCTAGTGCTTGGGATCTGAGATTCAAATGCTGCTTCCCAGCCTCAGGGCTTTTGGTGGGGGCAGGGCTGCTATTCAATGTGAGATTAAGTTCAGCTGCTCAGGTGGGGGCAGGGGCACCACACAGGGCTCAGTTCCCTCAGGGGGTTTATGTGGAGATCTTCAACAATGGATCGGGGCTCCTGTCTGCTTTGGGAGCTCCTGTCAGCTGCTGCCTCCCAAAGGGGCCTGTGTTATGGAGACCCCAGCTCCCCTCTTGGGCAGTCAAACAGGCTCTCTCACTGACTTTTGTGCCTGTGGGTGGAAGGAACTGCATGGCTGCTGGAGATTCTGTCCCTGAAGCCTGCTCGGATCTGCTCCTCTCAGGGTCACATGGCCAGGGCAGGGCTGGGCTCTGCTCCAGGTCTGGTGTGCGACTGACCTTTGGTGTTGGCTTTTCTGGTCTCTCTGGAACAGAAATCTCCACTCCCTTGTTGTGTGGCTTCTGCTGCTCCAGAATTTGTTGGGAGTTCTTCTTTATAGGTATTTTATAGGCTGTGAGTTCAGAGCTAGCGTATGTGTGTCTTTCTACTCCGCCATCTTGGGTCCTTCCTACAGAGCTCAAATTTAAAAGAAAGATAAAAGACCAAAACAGATGAGCAAAAACAACAAATTTGTTGAGAATTATAAAAAAAAGTTAACTTGAAAAAAGAAAACAATTCTTTAAAAAGCATAATTGGCCAAATGGAAAAGGAAATGCAAAAGCTAACTAAGGAAAACAACTTCTTAAAAGTTAAAAGCATGAAAAAATTGAAGAAAATATAAAACATCTCATTGGAAAAGCAGTTGACCTAGAAAATAGATCACTATCATTGGACTACCTGAAAGTCATAATCAAATGGAGGATCTGGGTAGCATCTTTCAAGAAATTATCAAGGAGTACTGCCTTGATATCCTGGAACCAGAGGGCAAAACGGGCAGTGAAAGAATCTACTGATCACCTCAGGACAAAGAACTCCAAATACAAACTCTAAGGAACATTATAGCTACATTACAGAATTATCAGCTCAAGGAAAGAAAAGTACTACAAGTGTCCAGAAAGAAAAAATAATTCAAATATTAGGGACTCAGAATCAAGATTACATAGGACTTAGCAGCTGCAACATTAAAGCAAAAAAGGTCATGGAGTATGATATTCCTAAAGCCAAAGGAGCAATGACTGCAACCAAGAATCACCTATCATGTGGAATTAAGTATACTACATTAAGGAAAAAAAATGATCATTCAACGAAATAGAAGTATTTCAAACTTCTAGGAAGACAAGAATTGAACAAAAAATTTGATCTCCAATATCAAGACCAAAGAGAAGCTTAAAAAGGTAAAAAGAGAAAAGAAAATATAAGGTATTCAATGAAACTGAACTGTTTATTCTTAAAAATTGTACCACAATAGTACAGCTAGAAAGAATATACATAAACAAGGGTGCAGGTATAAAGAGAATTTGAGGGAATGACATAAAAATAATAAAGGAATAAGAAAGAGGAATACACTGGGTCAGAAGGAAGGGAGAGTTAGAACAGAGTAAGTTATTTCACATGAAGAGGCATGAAAACCCTACTATAGTGGAGGGAAAGATAGGAAGGTGAGTGATGGGCATCACTTGAACTTTGCTCTCATCAGTATTGGCTCAAAGATGGAATAATATGCAGAATAAGTTAAATATAGAAATCTATCTTACCCAACAGAAAAGTAAGAGGAGAGGAGATTAAGTAAAGGCAGGGGATACTGATAGAAGAGAGTGCAGGCCAGGGTAGGTGGTAGACAGTAGCAAAATACTGTCAAGGAGGGAAGTGTGAGAGGAGAAAGAGGATAAACAGAAGAAAAATGGGATGGAGGGAAATACGGTTAGTTAATCATAACTGTGAATGTGAATGGGATGAATTCTCCCATAAAATGAGTGGATCAAAAAGCAGAATCCTACAAGTTACAAGAAACATACTTGAAGCAGAGACACACACACATAAGAGGCTGAAGAAGAACCTATTATGCTTTGGCTGAAGCAAAAAAAAAAAGCAGGAGTAGCAATCCTGATCTCAGAGTAAAAGCAAAAATATACCTAATTAAAAGAGCTAAGGAAGGAAACTGAATCTTGCTAACAGGTTCCATAGACTATGAAGTAATATTAGTTCTAAACATATATGCACCAACTGGTATAGCATCTAAATTCTTAAAGGAGAAGTTAAGTGAGTTACAGGTTTGTGACCAAATAAGAGGTAGAGAGCGTTGCAAAATGTAAAATACATAATTTTGATCATATCAAATTAAAAAGCATTTGTACAAACAAAACCAACGCAACCAAGATAAGAAGGAAAGCAGAAAGCTGGGAAACAATCTTTACAGCAAGTGTCTCTTATAAAGACCCCATTTCTCAAATATGTAGAGAATTGGGTCAAATTTATAAGAAAACAAGCTATTCTTCAATTGATAAGTGGTCAAAGGATATGAACAGGCAATTTTCAGATGAAGAAACTTAAGCTACCCATATTTATAAAATGAAATGTTCTAAATCACTTTTCATTTGAGAAATGCAAATGAAAACAACTCTGAGGGACTGCCTCACATCTTTTGGTTATTGGCTGTAATTACAAAAAAAGGAAAATGAGAAATGTTGGAGATGTGGGAAAACTGAGACACTAATGTACTGTTGATGGAACTGTGAACTGACCCACCTATTTTGGAGAGTAATTTGGAATTATGCTCAAAGGACAACCAAATTGTGTCTACCCTTTGATCCAGCAATACCACTATTAGGTATGTGTCTCAAAGAAATCATAAAAAAATGAGGAGGACCTACATATGCAAAAATATTTATAGCAGCCCTTTTTGTAGTGACAAAATATTAGAAACTGAGGGGATGCTCATCAGTTGGGGAATGGTTGAAGAAGTTGTGGTGTATGAATGTAATGGAATACTATCGTGCAATAAAAAATGATGAACAGGTGGACTTCAGAAAAACCTGGAAAGACTTGTATGAACTGATGCAAAGTGAGATGAGAACAAGGAAAATATTGTACACAGTATCAGCAACATTGCATGATGATTGACAAGTGACTCAGCTCTTCTCAGCAGTGCAGTGTTGTAAGATGAGTACAAAAGACTCATGAAGGAAAATGCTATCTGTATCCAGATAAAGAACTGGTGGACTCTGAATGCAGATTGAAGCATACTTTTTCCACTTATTTTATCCTTTTTTGTGTTTTTTTCTTTTGATCTGTTTCTTCTTTCACAGTGGAAATGTTTTACATGATAGCACATGCATAACATATCAAATTGCCTACTATTTTTGGAAGAGGGGAGAGGAGGGAGAAAAATTTGAAAGTTAAATTCTTATAAAAATTACTACTAAAATTTTTTGACATATAAGTGGGGAAAATAAAATACTATTAATAATTTTTTTTAAAAAAATCTCATATTTTGGAGCAGCACAAACAATATTTAGAAATCTCTGAATAACAGCCCTGAGAATGGAAAGGCAGCACTTTAGAGGATGGAGTCTTTCAGATTTTCACTGGTACAGTTCCAACATGATGATTTATTTTGTGGTTCTCCCTACTCCTGCCCCCACATTTACTGTCCTATAATCAGGGCCTGGAAAGGGACTTTGGAGAGAGTATCTAGTCAATATTTCCTGCCCCTAGGCAAGACTGTGTTCTAAGTATCCAAAAGAGATAGTTCTCTATTGTATTCTGAAAACCTCCAAAAAAGGAGATTCCACAAAGTCTTTTGATAACTGGAATGGGTAACGGGACTCTGGAACAAATTAGAAGGTTCTCTCAGATATTTCATATTGTTCTAATTCCTTCTGGGTCTGTTATCACCAGAGACAGAAGACCCACTCACCATAGCCATTCAGGTTTTTTGTACAACTATCTTTGTCTCTCCTACCATCTCTGATTTCTCTAACATGGAGCAATATGATTCAGAAGTTTTCTTGGAATTTCCTTATAGGGCAGATTTCCCAAACCTGTTTATCATAATTGTTGCTTTCCTCAGGGCCTTCTCCCAAGTTCTTTAGCTGTGGTACTACATAATGAATATGCTGAAAACTGAATGTAGCAATATTGGATATCATTGGTATCTACCACAACAGCCTATGCCTCCTGGGAGTTGTAGTCTACTGTTCCTTTGTATTGGGCAGCTAAATGGCATAGTGAATACAGTGCTGGGCCTGGAGTCAGGAGGACCAGAGCACAAATCTGACTTGAAATGCTTACTAGCTGTGTGACCTTGGGCAAGTCACTTAACTCCATTTGTCTCAGTTTCCTTATCTGTAAAATGAACTGGAGAAGGAAAGGGCAAATCATTCCAGTATCTTTGCCAAGAAAACCCCAAGTGGAGTCATGAAGAGTTGAATACAACTGAATAACAACTGCAACAATTCCTTCATATCTTTGGCCATCTGCTGACACTTGTAGTCTATTTTCCTTTGCACAGAAATTTCTTCCATGCTTGGTTATCCCTGATTCCATTGGTGTGGCTCCTGTCAATAACCATTTATTAATCACCTAATGTGCCATGTAGTGTGCTAAGCTCTGGTGAAAGAAAGGTGAAAGACAGTCCCTGCCCTCAAAGTGGTTATAATCTAATGGGAGAGATAAAAAGAAAGCAAATATATACAAAGACATACAAGATTAATAGGAAATAATGAGCAGAGGGAAGGTGCTGAAATTAAAAGGGTTTTTTAAAACCGCTTCCCATAGAAAGTGGGATTTTATGTGGAACTTGAAGGAAACTAGGAGGTAGAGATGAGGAGGGAGAACATTCTAAACATGGAGGATGGCTAGAGATAATGTCTGGAGCTAAGAGATGGGAGGTCTTGTTAAATAAATAATAAAGAAACTATTGTCAGTAGGTCAAAGAGTACATGGCAGGGTGTAAGGTGTAAAAAGACCGAAGAAGTGGGAGGCGAGACAGGTTATAAAAAGGCTTTGAATGTCAGAGTATTTTGTATTTGATCCTGGAGGTCATAGGGAGCCACTGAATTTTATTGACTATGGGGGTAATATGGTAGGACCAATGTTTTAGTAAAATCACTGTTGCAGTGTAATGGAAGAGGGCTTGAAGTGGGAAGAGATCTGTGGCAGGCAGACCAACCAGAGGGTTATTGTCACATAAAACAATATGACTTTTGAGTTGAAGATTTTTTGCAAGTGGACACCACTGTAGATCAGGGTCAGCCTTTGGATTCCAAAGAGAAAGGATGAAGAAGGGAAGTTATGGGTAGGAAGAATGTGCACCAGATCTTGGGCCAAGTGGAATTGTAAATACATTGGCCAAGTTTTCTTTATAGATCATGGAGATAAAAGCATGTAGCATTAGGAGGAGGGTACTATTTCCTGGAATCATTGTTCATGCCTTATGTCCTGAATAAGTGAGGCTACAGAGTAATAGCATTTGCCAGTGGTCTAGGACATTTTTCTCATTGTATATCTGAAATAGTTTGACAACTTCCTGTCCTTTTTTCTTTCGAAAAGTTCTATTTGGAGAACACAAAATCGATAGGCAGAAGTTAAATCACACTCTAACATAACTTTCCTTAAGATGAAACATTAAACCTTATTTTTGTTTTCTTGAATATTACCTCTTGATAAAGTTGAACTTGGGAATACTAAATCAGCTATTCTTATGGCATGTGGTAGCATATTTGTCATACCACTAGGAAGTATAGCTCTAGAATTTTCATCATAGTATAATAGAATTTCAGTGAAATGAATTAGAGATTTAGGGGCTTTGCATTTCTAAGAATGTTGTTCATCCTTAAATTTTGAAAAGGATCAGTGACATCAGGAGTGATGTCCTGACTTGCAAGTGAATTAGATTTAACTGAGGCATTGTTGTACAAAGTCATCAGCCTCACTCTCTCTTCCTGAGTCATGAAAGTCCACTGGCAGAACAAAAGTCAAGAAAATCAGAGATGACCCAGGATGCAGTGGATGTCTGTGGCATCTTTAATGCCTGACCAAGCTTTAAGTGCCCTCCAGTAAATATAGTAAATACCTGCTTTAGCTGCTTTCATGGTCATTGGAACAAATTGTTCTCATCCACCCACTGAGCCAAGGGAAGTCTTTTTCTGTTAGGGGTAGACCTCCCTCTAACTCACCACCAGGTTTGAAGGCATGTTGGTTGCTCTCAATCAGGTTTAGCCCATCTGCTGACATAGTTTTCCTGGGGTGTGCTTGCTAGAACTTCTAGGACCTACAGGCGAGAGTTGGGTGACAAGTGGACAACAAAGGTGGATGAGCAGCCCTGAAAAGGGCTCAGCAAGCCCTTGCATCAGAGGTGCTAGTCCTTCCTGAGCAATTAGAATAGAAACTACTAGGATTTATATTTTAAAGAGGTAGTTAAGTAGCACAGTAAAGAGAATGCTAGGCCTGGAATCAGGAAAACCTGAGTTCAAATGCAGACTAAGACACTTACTAATGATGATGTGACCTCAGACAAGTCACTTACCCACTGTCTGTCTCAATTTCCAAGGATCCTAATAGCACCTATCTCACAAGGTTG
Organism: Bettongia penicillata ogilbyi; assembly: GCA_023548195.1. Taxonomy (NCBI): domain Eukaryota; kingdom Metazoa; phylum Chordata; class Mammalia; order Diprotodontia; family Potoroidae; genus Bettongia; species Bettongia penicillata. The sequence goes on from JAJHZJ010000300.1 coordinate 1,515,869, forward strand.
TTGTGAGGAAAAAATGAGACAATGTTTTTAAAGCACTTAGCATAGGAAGTAGGTTCTTAATAAATATTTTTTTCCTCTCTCCCTTCTTCCCCTCCTCTCTTCTTGTCTTTTTCCCTCCTTTTCCCCTCCCTCTTTCCTTCTTTCCCTTCTTCATTTCCTTACCACCTTCCCTCCGTTTCTCCTGTTACAAAACCCTTTCACATATGTCTCTCATTTGAAGCAGTATAGAACAATGGAAAGAACATTGGATGTGAAATCAGATGGCCTTGTTTCAAACTTGAGCTCTCCTATTTGTTGCAGCATATTCCCCCGGGCATTCATTTCACCTTTCTGAATTTCAGTTTTCCTATTTCTAAAATGGGGGGGAAGGGATTGGAGTAGATGACCTCTATGATCCCTTCTAGTCTGTGTCTGAGTCTGTGATCTATCCCTCTTTTTACATATGAGGAAACTGACACTCAGGAGGTTTATTGATTTATACTGAATTATACCTAGTGGCATGCTGGTAAATGTTTAACAACTGGCTTCCCCCCTCTGTCCTCCCCCCCTCAAATGTATGCAGGACTTGTTTCTCAGTTTAATCAGTGTTACTGACATTCTCTCTATCACTTTCTTAATTGTATGTAGACAGTCAACCAAACAACGAATTATACTCTGATTTGTAGCAGTTGCTGATTTCTGAGGTGTCAGGTGTCAGATTCAATTCAGTTAAATTGAACTGAAAAATTAACAAGCAACTGTCATCCAAACTGATGATGATATTTTAAAGATTTGACCCAAATCTCCATCTCCTGATTCCTAAGTCTTGAGTTTTTTCTGTGATACCATACCTAATCAAAACATTTCAGAGGCTGGATCGTCTAAACCTGGACAAAAAAGAACATTGCCCTTCAGTGGTCATTCAGCTTTTACTTGAAAATCTTCAGCAAGGGGCCTCACTGCTTCAAGAGGTATCTCATTCCACTTTTGGCTAGCTCTCCTTGTTTAAAGTTTTTCCTCCTATTGAGCCAAAATCTGTGTGTCTGCAGGCTTTTATCCACTGCTCCTTATTTTGCCTTCTGGGGCAAATTGGAACAAGTCTGGTTTCCCTTTGCCATGATGGCCCTTCAGAGACTTGCAAACAGCTAGCATGTTCTTCCCCTTCCCTTCTCTTCTCCAGATTAAACAGTCCTAGTTCATTCAATTTGTCTTCAATGGTATAGTGTGCAGACATTTATCAGGCTAGTCATCTTCCTCTGGATGATATTCAACTTCAATTAAATTAAAAAAAATGAAGTACAGAGTGTAGAGTGGATAGGAATTGGCCTTGGACTTAGCTGGACCCGAGTTCAAATCTTCCCTCTGCCACAGGCCCTGGGACCTGAGAAAGCCAAGGATTTGTTAAGTACCTTCTGTGCACCAGACACTATGCTAAGCTCTGGGGGTACAAAGAAGGCAAAAGACCATCCCTGCCCTTGGAAAAGTGCACAGTCAGAAGGAGAAGATAGTAAGCAAACAATGTATGTGTGGAGATAAGGAGGAGAGGAAAGACCTGGTGCGAAGCAGAGTGAGGGAAGCTTCCTGTAGAAGGTGAGATTTTGGCTGCGACTGAGGAAGCCAGAGAAGCCGGGTGTCAGTGAGGAGGGAGAGCAGTCCAGACATGGGGTGGGGGCAGTGAAAGTGCCCAGAGTCTGGAGGTGGTATCTCCAGGTGATCTACAACCACTAGCAGAGTTGGTGCTTTCACTGGCAAAGGGAGTTTCCTTCTCAGGCGAGTTTCTATGCAGGTGAAATCACAGGCTGAATCCCTATTGAGTTGCTTAATACACTAGATGCTAGTAATATAGTCAAGAAGCTTGTATTCTTATAGGGGTAGATAGGACAAGGTGGGTAGGTGGTGCCACAGTTTAGAACACCCATCTTTCCTGACGTCAAATCTGACCTCAGACACTTACTAGCTGTGTGACACTTACTAACTGTGCGATCCTGGGCAAGTCACTTAACTCTGTTGGCCTCAGTTTTCTTACCTGTAAAATGAGCTGGAGAAGGAAATGGCAAGCCACTCCAGTATCTTTGCAAAGAAAACCCCAAATGGGGTCATGCAGAGTCTGATATGACTGAAAATAACAACAAAGTTATATGTACAGAGAAGGCAATATGAAGCTATTTGAGGAGATAGGAGCTAGTCACTGAAATTTCTAAAATGTAGGGTATTACAGCCTTTCTACTCCTCTTAGACACGGTCTTAGGTATTGCCCTATGTTTTGTATGTAAATCAAGCTGAAAATAGATAAGCTAAGACACATACACTATCTATGCCTTGATACCATGACCTGATTACAACCATCCGATGTAATCATGTTTCCATTTCCTACTTTAGAGCCATTCAAGAAAGGTAGTATCTCTCCACACTCACCAATGGGAATTCTACTTTTTCAAATAAATCTTACTTCATTCTATTGGATTATTCTTTAGAAAACAAAATGAAGTATAAATCTGATTGAGACATTCTCTAAACAATCACTTGGGCCTTTGGCCAACCCAGATTTCACGAGTGGGCAAAATAATGTGATGTTTTTACTGCTTCCTCTAAATGTCTTGAGCTTACTTGGCTGCCTCTGCACACCACTGGTGTTCTCTCTTCCTTTGATTCATAAGAAGCCTTGAAAAATCTCTTACTTTGACACTTTCAGCCCGTGGCTGGGAATGCACCAAGGACAGATGTGGAGAAGTAAGAAACGAAGACAATGCCTGTCATTGCTCGGAGGACTGCTTGACCAAAGGGGACTGTTGTACCAATTACCAAGTTGTTTGTAAAGGTATGTGGTTTTCTCTTTTTCTGGGTCCTCTTCAGATCTGGGAGAACAAAAGCTGAACTTAGTCCAGGAAACAATGAATTTTATTGCCTTGGATACTAGTTTGGGAATTTGAAGAGAAATAACCACTTCCCTCTGTCTTGCCACTGCAAAATGAAGGGGATATAAAATAGAATTTGATAATTACATAGAGCTGCTTTTCCAACAACACAAGGCAAGGGAATGTAGTGGGAAAAAAAAATTCTGGACCTGAAATAAACCAAGACCCAGATTTGAATTCCACCTCTAATACTTAATAGCTGTGTGACCAAGGGAAGTCACTTAACCTTTCTGAGCCTGTCTTCTCATTTGTAAAATGAAAATAATGATAATATTTGTGTTACACATCTCAGAGGGTCATTATGAGGATCAGATGGATATGTCAAGCCCTTTGTAAACTTGAAGGTGCTAAAGAAATGCCAGTTAATATGAATGTTAGGTGCTCTTTGACAACACATTGAAAAAAACCAAGCAAGTAGCCATTTCTTCTCTTTTTACTCCAAATGAACTAATTTTGTGATTTTCTTGGAGAAGATCACTAGGGTGTATGAGACCTTTCTTGGTCCAGCCCAATGTCTCTGTTCCTTCTTTGACTTCATAATATTTTACTGTGATCCTCCTTTGGATCATGAGCTTAGATACTAACAGGAGACTTTGAGGCTGGGGCTAGGGAGACTGTCACCTGGGGACCAGTTCAGTTAAGCTTATAGAAACCCATCACCAGGGTGAACTGACTACTGTGTGATAATTTCTTTTTTTTTTTTGCCACTCCAGTTGATAAAAACTGTCTCCTGAAGGGAAGTAGGGCTTAGTAGAATCTGTATCTGTGGAGAGAATACTCATGCCAGCTGAATCATGGATATTCTAAATACCACATTGAGTGCCTTCTTTGAGAGCAGGAAGAGAGTGCCCCATTAATATTAGATGTGTTTTTAAGGTCTTCCCTATTTCAAGGTACATAATCTTCAGGCTTGCAGTCAATAGCTAAGTTCTCACTGAGCCTGGCAGGTTTACAAGGGAACTCTTTACATAGGAACAGTTTTTCTCAAGGGTTGGTCACAAACTTTTCCTTCAGTACTGGACATGTGATTTTTGTTTGCCCTGAGAAAAGTGGTACAAGACAGACAGCTTTTGATACATTTTGTTTTTTGCAGAGAAAATATCTCTTCATCTGAGTTCTTCTCTAGGTGGGGAGAGGGAGTGGGATGTGGGAATTAAGGGAAAATCTTTTTTAGATTTCTGCCCCCAGATTTAAGTAGCAGGCATGGTGTAGCTTAGGTTAGAGGCAGAAGGCTGTGTGGCTTTGAATAAAGCACTTAACCTCTCTGTAAAGAGCAGAGGATAATGATACCTTATCCCTCATGGAACTGTGCTCGGAGAATTAAATGAAAAAAGATGAATATCAATGAATGGACATTGTCCCTATACTAGATAACAACATTATTACTTCCGCTTTCTGGTCCAGACCATGCTTTCATTGGGGCACAAAATTCCTAGCAAGTAATTGCATTATCAATGCAAATTGGCACCATTCTTGCAACTTTGAGCCTGAGAACTGCCAGGGTGAAGGAAAAGTTAAATGACTTGCCGATGGTGACAAAGCTGGCATATCAGAGGTAGAATTTAAACCTAGGCCTTCCCAAATTAAAATCACCTCTCTATTGTGCTCAATTGATAACATGTAATAGCTTACATTTGTATAGCACTTTACAAAATGCAAATCATGCTTTTTATAACAACTCAAAGAAATAGAGAGTGTATATCCTCTTTTTCCAGATAAAGAAATTGAGGCTAAATAAAATTAAGAATTGAGTCAAGTCCACAAACTTCTTAATGTTTCCCTCGCTAATTTATGTGCGCCTCTTTTTCCTTATTAAATCGTAAGCTCCTTAGGAGTGTGGCAATCAGGTGACAAAGTGGAAAGCATTCCAGGCCTTGGAGTCAGGAATAGCTGTGTTCAAATCCAGCCTTGGGTATTTACTAGCTGTGTGACCCTGGGCAAGTCACTTAACTCTGTTTGCCTCAGTTTCTTACCTGTAAAATGAGCTGGAGATGGAAATGGCAAACCACTCCAGTATCTTTGCCAAGAAAACCCCAAATGGGTTCATGAAGAGAACGTGGCTGAAATGACTGAATAACAAACTGAAATCTCCCTAGAAGTCAGATTTTCATCCTATCTATCTTTTCCTGCCTCCTAGCATAGGGGTCTGCACATTGAATAGTCTGTAAGCTTTTTCAGGTCAAGAACTGTTTCCTTCATTTTTTTTTTTTTGTCTTTGTACCCTCAGGAAAATAGCACAATGTCTGGGATGTAGAGAGACTTAAAAAAAATCCTCTTTGATTGGTTAAATGAATTAGCTTAATTTGGAATAGCCAAGTCAATACTTTGAATCCAGGGTTTTAGACTTCAAGTCTAATGTTCTTTCTACTTCCAGTGAACGTTTTTAGTGGTTAAAGGGTTTTACTCAAGATCTAAGATCTCAAAGCTATAGACAAACAGTTTCTTATACTGACAGTCTTCTATTACCCTTGTAAATTTTTTGCTCATCTTGGTCTGTGAAATGGGAATTGTAGCCTATGTTATATAGGATCACAAAGTTATAGATTTAGCACTAGGTCTTTAAACTAGTCCAATCTCCTTATATTACAGATAAAGTAACTGAGACCCAGGGAAGTTAAATGCCTACACAGATGGTAATAATGATAGGTCTAGGATTTGAATCCAGGTCCTCTGATTTCAAATGAAGGCAGTGGCAGTGTTGATTTTTGGACTTATGTACCTGGCACCTAACAGGTGCTTTATAAATGACTGCTGATTGATCAGTGTGTATCTTGTTACTCTTGTTCAGCCATTTCGCTCGGGTCTTTGTGACCCCATTTGGTTTTCTTGGCAAAGATATTGGAGTGGATTGTCATTTCCTTCTCAAGCTCATTTTAGATATGAGAAAATTGAGGCACACAGCTAGTAAGTGTCTGAGGCTAGATTTGAACTCATGTCTTCTTGACTCCAGGTTTAGGGTTCTAGCCACTGCACTACCTACCCACCTACAGCAGCATGTATAGTTGTAGAAAAAAGGGGAGTCATGACAACAGCAGCAGCAACCACAACAACCGCAGAGCTTTTTTTTCCTTTTCCCTGAGGGAATAAGAAAACTTTTATCCCTGGATATTGTTATCTTCTTTGATAATTGTCATGTCATAAAAATTGCTCTGGGCCTGAAATCAGAGGCTCCAAAAGTTATAAGCTAGGTGCATGACCTTGGCCACTTTCCCTTGGCCTCAGTGTCCTTATCTCTAACATAGGTGTTTGTACTAGATGAATTCTCATGTCATTTCCAGCTCCAAGTCTGTGATCCTGCTGCCATTTGGTCCCATGCCTTTCTGAATGCTATACACGCATCATTCTGGACTCACAGACCAAGACGCTTAGATTCATATCTCCTGGGATTGTCTACATTATGCCTATATTCTGACACCCCAGATTTAGGCACTGGCTAGGTTGTCATAAACTTAGTTTTAGGCAGGCCACACCTGTCCAGGTACAAAATAGTTTATAGGTCTTGGAATTGCTCATGTTAGACTCTAGATAAAATGTCTGGCTACGTTCACCATAAAGTTCCCCATTTCCCCTTGTAGGAGAGTCCCATTGGGTGGATGATGATTGTGAGGAAATAAAGGCACCAGAATGCCCCGCAGGGTAAGTGCAATTTATGTTTATGTTTGAAGTTCTGTTATCTGATAGAATATTGATGAAGCAAATGGAAGGATTAATAGAGATGGTAAAGTTCAAGGATGATTAGGGAGGGTAGACAAATATAGAACACATTACTTTTGGATTCTTGAGGTCTGTTTTGGAACACTGTCTCTGTCAGTTAGTAGCTGTGTGACCTTGGAGAAGTCTCTTTGCCACTCTGTCTTGTCTTTGGTAAAATAAAGAGTTTAGACTTGATAATCTATAATATTCCATTCAACTCTAAAGACCTTGAGTTTATGAAATGACCTCATGCTTGACTACAGGAGAATATTAATAAACTAGTCAAAGGTTAAAATCCATGTACATTTTTATGGAATTCTTGCTGTCCTCTGAAGTTCGTAATGATGATGATGATGCTTTTAGGTCTGTGAAACACTTTACACATATTCTTACTTGATCATCACAATAATCCTTCAAGGAAGGTGTTTCATTCCCATTTTATAAATGAGGAAGCTGAAGCTGCAGGGGTCAAGTGACTTGCCCAGGTCACCCATCTAGCAAGTATCTGCAGCAGGATTTTAACTCTTCATGAACTCCTGGTCCCTCATTCTCTCCATGATACCAGCTGTATCCATCATGTCCCATGTTAACTAATTTTATAGGAGGCTTTTGGGCAACATTAAGGAAGGAAGGAAATCTTCCTGGTGGTGTTTTTGTAGTGATCCCCTTTGGAGAGCTGCAGCTCTTTGTCTTGAGGATACCTTTGGCTTCAGAATTTCTACTTACCAAGAGAAGAGCTACAAATAGATACAGCCAACTCTTTGGACCACTGAGGCATTATCTCTGTGAACCTCTAGACTTTGGTGATCCATTCAGCTTAAATATGATCAGCACAGGACCATTTCTGGTTCTTTATATGAACACTGTTGCAATTGTATAGTCTCTGTAATAATAGCGTACCTAGAATATTGTCTTCTGTGGTGGAAAATGGACAATAAAATACAGGCAATATGGTATAATGGAAAGGATGGTGGAGATTGAGTCAGAAGACCTGGGCTTCAAATTCCAGTTCAAACACTGCCTAGCTGTAAGACCAGGGACAAGTCATTTAATTCCTAACTCTTAATTTCCTCATCTGTAAAATGGGGAATAATAACATACATACTAGCCACCTTACCGAAGAATTATTATGAAAGTACTTTGTAGACCTTGGAAGTGCTGGATAATTCATTGTTATTATTTCGTTTCTATTTGTGATTTCAGGAGTGTAGAGAACTCCCAGCGAGGAAATGCCTTCTACCAATACAAGTCAGAAATTATCCTGTAGCTTATAGTCTTAGAGAGTGGCATGGATCACTAAGAACTGAAATTATTTGCCCTGGGTCACACAACTGACGTGTCAGGGCCTGATCCCATGTTTCTCCGACTCCATAACTGTCTCTTTGCCCACCATATCTCATTATTATTAATAATAACATTATTTGTTGATAGGTTAACTTGGGAAACTTGTGAAAATTTTTCTGAATGTATTTAGGCCCAGAGTCCACAGCTGAGAAACTTAGTTGCTGTGTTTATTTTATGAACATCAGGGTGTAACATGGACTTTGTTGTGGCATTTTGGGGAGAGTTTTTGAAATATGATTGTGACCTTCGGTTCTTGCATGCTAAGCCAGTGAAGCAAAAGTTCTGGCAGATCTAATGGAGGAATAATGGCTTTGTGTACTGGCCTAGCAATGGCCTGTGTATACTTGCTGTCCAAGAACCAGTCTAGCTAATCTTGGAGAGGGTCATCACCTGTTTGGCTGTTTATGATAGCTTATGTTTTTTTGTTTTGTTTTGTTTTGTTTTGTTCAAAGTAACTCTTGAAGACCATCTAACAATTAAATGAGCACTTTAAAAACCTTAAAGCACTATATAAATATTAGGTATTATTTTCTACTGAGTCATGGGTGGGGTGGTGTTTTGATCAGCATCTGTGGAGGAATTTCCCAAGCTACTGAAATCACAGAACCCCGTCTCCTCAAATTGAAGAGAAAATAATTTATAAACATGGCAGAACCTTGTTGGTGTAGTGACCAAAGAGCCAATCTTGGAGGCAAAGACTAGGATTAGACTCATGCTTCTGATGGTTACTGGCTATGTGACCCTAGACAAGTCACTTATCCTCTCAATGACCTTGGCAATTCTTTAAGAAAAGAAATTTCAGAGAAGGTGCCACCTTGCCTCACAACAAAGAGATTCATCACCTAGGAGTTGTCTATAGCCATAAAATCACAGATCTAGTTCCTGTCTTCATTCTTGATTATAGACATAGACCCAAAGAACTGGACTGAATTGACCACAGGTTGGATTTCATTCTTATGTAGTAAAATCCTGATCTAATATTGTCAACCCAGAAGGTGTCTGTTAATGCTGGGTCCTGATACATACCACCATTCTTTTTTGGGGGGGTGGAGGGGAAGCAACTGCAGTTAACTGACTTACCCAGGGTCACATAACTAGTAAGTTTCTGAGGTCAGATTTGAACTCAGATCCTCCTGACTCCAGGGCTGGTGCTCTGTCCATTTTGCCACAGAACATCCCACATTGCCACTATGCTAAAGGGATCTTACTCAGCTTGTGAAGAACTCACAAAAACCTAACTTAGCATAGAACACTGGGCCATGTCTAGGTTTTCTTGAGTCTGGAGTAAGAATGCATACCATAGCTCTTTGTTGCCTTCCTCTATCAGTCCCAACTATCATTTACTGCTTTTCAGCCTCTAGTACCCCTTCCCCTCTCCTCCAGGGTATTTTAATGATCTCTTGAGCTTTCTCCCTGCTTTTCTATCTAGGTTCCTTCTAGTAATGCACGATTAGTGCACATAATTGAAATGGTGGAAGTCATTTCTCTAATGCAAAATGTTTTATTGTTAAAAGGTTTGCTCGCCCTCCGTTAATCATCTTCTCTGTGGATGGCTTTCGTGCGTCCTACATGAAAAAAGGGAGCAAGGTGATGCCTAACATTGAAAAACTAAGTAAGAAATTTTACTGTGTCTTCACATTCACCACCTCTGGTCTACGTGTTAACTTAATTTCCAGCTGGTTTAGATCTATGGGTAGAATTCTTCTTACTCTATTTGTACAATGAAAGGAATTTAGATATCTTGTGCTATGATGGTTATAAGAGAATTGTAAACTCACGAATATGTGATAAAGTAGAAATGGTACATGTTAATTATTAGTAGTTTTGTAAGAGTTTGTAAAAAGGGCTTTTTAAAGAATGTGCAAATGGGAAGTGTTCCATCTTCCTGTTGTAAGTTTTTCCATTTTTAACATCTACAATTATGTTTTCAGGATCTTGTGGCACACATTCTCCTTACATGAGACCTGTCTACCCTACAAAAACCTTTCCTAACTTATATACCTTGGCAACTGTAAGTTTTTTTAAAAGGATATATTTAATATATTCAAAGGAAAAATTCACACTGAGATAATTTAAAAGGGAAAAATGTTTTTAAGAATTGATAAATAATGTTGGAAGAGAAGCTAGCATGTTTTCAAACATTCTTTCATCTGTAATTTACAGCAATGCAGTAGTTTTTACTTACATCTCAATAAAAAAGATTCACTTTGACTTTAAATGCTAAAACCCTTCAGCATATTCCTCACTAAATGAATGTGTTGGTTTGTTAGAAATAAAAGGTTGTTAGTGAAAAAGTCATTTATACTAGGACTAAGTGTGATATTTAGTTTTTCAAACCTGGTGGGCTCTGTTGCCTGTCCTCTGAGTTTGAAGGTTAATTATGTTTTGCTAATTGTATAATTAGAATCTTAGGTATTTTGTAAGATTCAGGCACCCACCATTTTTGTTTGCTTGGGAGTAGATGGGATAAGAGCATTGAGAAAATAAGGAAAAGAGTTAGAAGGGAGAAGAGACTTTTAAAAGAAGTAAAAGAATTTCTAACTAAGCTCCAAAATTTAGGAACTAATTAAAAATGAAAAATGTCTATGTTCTAGTTCACTACTCTTATATTGCTTAATGCCATATTTATTACCCTCTTCAATAAAGAGTATGGCTAGTGCATCTTTAGAACATTCCTAAATTTATATATATATTTAAAGTTACTATTCTATGCATATCTGTAATGGGGAAAAATGTTTCCTTGTATAATAAGTAGGTAATTTGAGACATCTGTATACCTATACATATATGTATATATGGGTGTATCTGTATCCATACATATATGTGCACACACATACACATATATGCTTGTATGTATACACACATATATCTATATATATCATAGCACAACTTTCTAAAGTAATTACTCTTGGACTAGAATTGTTCCTAACTTTTTTACAAGTTGATGAAATTTTACTAATACATCTCCTTTTTTTCTACAGGGACTTTACCCTGAATCACATGGAATTGTTGGTAATTCAATGTACGATCCTGTATTTGATGCTACTTTCCACCTTCGAGGACGAGAGAAATTTAATCACAGATGGTGGGGAGGCCAACCAGTAAGTTTGAGTTTTTGCTGTGTTTTGGAAATTTTGGTTTTCTTTGGCTCACACCTGTGATTTGCATAATTTTAAGAAGACCCATTTTGGAAATACCCTCCAACTGTGGTCTTAGAGGTAATAAGTATGGGGTACTGAGTGTTTGATCAGTTATTCAATAAGCGATTATTAAGCTCCTACCAGTGGTACTGGGCTAAGCCCTAGTGAAGTAACTTACTCTTGGTTATGCCTAAGTATATGTCAGAGGTAGGATTTGATTCTTCCCATATCACCTTCCTTCCATGGCTGTGTGCATAGAGTTCTCTACTAGAATTCGTCTCTTTGAATGAAATGGCTCTTTGTACACCTTAAATGTTATAAAGGTAGCCCTAAGTTGATTTTACCTTAAGGAATCCTTCATTACCATCCCTCTCTCCCACACTCAGATTTTTTAAATCAACAAAATGGAAAGTAAAATAGAAGTTGTTATTGTTGCTGCTGCTGTGTCTGACTCTTCATGACCCCATTTGAGGTTTTCTTGGCAGACACTGGAGTAGTTTACCATTTCCTTCTCCAGCTGATTTTCCAGATAAAGAAATTGAGGCAAAGAGGGTTAAATGACTTGCCCAGGGTTACATGGCTAGTAAGTGTACGAGGCTAGATTTGAACTTAGGAAGATGACTTTTCCTGACTCTAGGCTTGGTGCAGTATCCACTGTACTACCTGGCTTCCTGAAGTACAGAATGTCTATTTGGTTTCAATAAAATCTTTTCTTATTGACTTGGGGTACGTGTAACCCACCTGCTTTAATGGGAAACGAGTTAACACATATCCCTATGATATCGCTTGTATTTATCCCTTTTCCTTCACTCACACAGCCACCATCTTACTTCTGGCTTTTATAGTAACATTCTCAGTCTCTTGCAGTATCCTCCTACATAGGCTCCTATCTTTCATTTTCTACCTTCTCTAATCAATCCTCCACAGGCCTGCCAAAATAATCTTCTAAAAAGAAAAACCATGTGACCATGTCACTCCCTCATTCAAGAATTCATTAGGCACTGATTATCACTGACTCCTTCCTGCCTCTGAGGATAATCTTCATAGTTTGTCTCCAGTCTTTCTTTTCAGAATTATTTCAAATCATTCATTTTTGTGCAGTTTACAATCTGGCCAAACTGGCCAATTTAACTCTTCCTTGACATCAGTATTCTCTTTCCTACTACTGACATTTGTACGGGTTCTTCTCCATAGCCAGAATACATTTAGGATTACAGGATCACAGATTTCAAATGGATAGAGATCTTTTGGGTCATTTAGTCCAGCCGCATCATTTTACAGATGAGAAAATGAAAGCCAGAGAAATTAAGGGGGTTGCTTAAGGTCAGTTCAGTCATTTTTCAGTCATGTCCGACTCTTCTTGACCCCATCTGAGGTTTTCTTGGCAAAGATAGGGGAGTGGTTTGCTTGTTTAGGGTCACAAGGGAGTAACTGGGAGTTGGGATTTAAACTCGGGACCTCTGGCTTGAAATCCAATACACAGCAGCACATACCATTCTGTATGGCTTGCCTCTGCCTCAGAGTTAGCCCTTCACTTCTATTAAGGATCACTGTAGGCACCATCTCCAACAGGAACCATCTCCTGATCCTTCTTAGTTGTAGGTACTTAACAATGGTTGTTGGGTTGGTTTAGTTTAAACAAATAGATATTATATTGCTCATAGAGAGTAGAGTACAAATGCTTGACGTTGGGGACCAGAGACACAATTTCCATAAGTGTGTTACACTGCATACATTTAGGTAGAGTCACTAAGAAGATACATTGTATCCAGAACTCTTTGCCATGACTTCATAGGCATTTATGAGAAAACGGTGGGCAAATATACCTTTCCTTTTAAAACACCACTCTGAAAAATGGGGCAAGTAGGTAGACTAGTGGGTAGCGCACTGGGCCTGGAGTCAGGAAGATCTGACTTTGAATTTAGCCTCTGACACTTATTAACAATTTGCCTCAGTTTCCTAATCTATAAAATGGAGAAGGAAATGACAAACTACTCTAGTATCGTTGCCAAGAAAACCCCAAAAAGGGGTCATGAAGAGTCAGACATGACTGAAATGACTGAACAGCCACTTTGAAAAAAAGGTCATTTGTACCTGAAATAGGGCGGTTTCAGAATAGAATTTCTGGTCAGTGGGCAAATGTAAAATGTAGACTTTCTGCTAAAATAAAAGTGATGGAAGATTTCCCTGTTCATTCATGTTCGATGCTTCTTTTCAATGGATTTTCTGAGTCAACTATCTTTAGTAATGCTATATGCTCTCATGGTACCCTTATGGCCCAAGTTAGGATCATAATGAAATGTTGTTTATGGGTTAGATTTTTACAAACAAGGTTCATGAAAGAGTAACATCTAAGAGTCAATTAAAAATTCTATCTAAATAGTTTTCAGTTAAAACATAACCACCTAGTTTCTTTTCTAACTTCATTGTGGAATCCAACCTGTTTGGGGACACACCAAAGATAGAGATAAAAGGCAGTTTTATCAAGTTGTGTTTGGTTGCCCCAGTATTGACATTGTTTCCTTTGGCTTAGCATGACTCAGGAAGAAGAGAAGTCATCCTAAGCACTTCTGTAGATGTGATTATCAGATGGGAGGTGTAGTATTAACTAAGTGAACAAAATGAGGTCACTGTTTCAAGTTGGCTACTCGAACATTTCATGTTTGTCTGTTTTCCAAATATTTTTCAAGAAGACAACAAAAGGCTTTAACCAAACATATATCCCTAAGAAAATTAAGACCTACCTAAATTAGACTTGTTTATTTCATCATCTTGAAGCAAAATGGCTGCCAAACACATTTTCAATTGGATTTATCTTAAAACAAATTGAGCATAATGGATTTATAATTTTAAGCAAAATCATCTTTTTTATTATACTATTGTTATGGAAATGCTTGCTTTATTCCATAAATTAAAAATAAAATAAAATTTTAAAATACTTAATTTTTCATAATAGTAAAAGATATTCACTGAGCATTGATTATGCACAGGATACATGGAGAGGTGTTGGGAATACTGAGATGAAAAATAATAGCATTTCTTCAATCAAATTGCTTACAGACCAATAGACATGATATGTGTAAAAAACTCAAGTGGGGTCATGAAGAGTTGGACATAACACAACAGCAGCAGAAGGTCAAAGAGTAATTCAGCAAGGATTTATCAAACATCTACCATATGTAAGGTCCATTCCAGGAAGTGGAGATACAAAGGCAAAAATGGAACAGTTCTTGCTCTGACGAAACTTACTAGATCACTTTTCACTGGTAGGATCATATGGAGATAAAAGACAAATGATAAAAGTTATGTCCCCAGCCTACTACCTTAACACAAACTAGGCACATTGTCCATAATCTTAGGCAAATTCTACTACTTCTGCATCTGTTGTTTGCAAAAATAATATTTCTTGTCACCCATCTCTCATCCTCCACCTTCGCTGATTATTTAGCTATGAGTTCTGTCATGAGGCACTTTCCCCTAAAACAGCTTTAGGTTTTGATTCAGCTCATTCACCCAACTACTTCCCCTATGGCCAGTCTTGAGAGGTCTTGCCCTTTTCCATTTTGCCAACCTTCAAATGGGTGACCCCATTCTTCTGGTAGCCAGGTCTGGTAAAACAATGGATTAGATTAAAGGGTGCTTCCAATCATGGCTCAGCAGTTGGAAAAAAATTCCCAAAGAAGTGAAATATTCAAGAAGGAGACAGAGAAAGAAGAGCCAACAAAGGTTAAAGTAGATATTGCTTTAGAGAGAACGGATGTTAAACTGTCTTGGAACAGCAACTTTTCCCCTGTTTATACCCAAATTAGAACCATATGGGGTTAAGTGGATGAGTCTTGGAGAGAGCTCTCACACGCACTCCACTTGAAGGGCTACCAGGAGAAGCGTTTCTTCTGTATTCTTTACTAATGATATCTGCCCCTTTGCTAAAGAGAATGAATTCCTGACAAATAATCCAAGTCTTAAGGAGTTTGGGGACCCTCCCTCGGGGGATTTTCACTAGCTCTTGCACTTCCTTTTTTTTGCATAGGGAAGGATTTTGAATTGAAAAAGAGAACAAAGATATTTAAAAACTGTATGCTTTGCTCCCCCCTCCCCTTTTAAAGTGAAAGCAGAATGTTAGAGATGTCAAATTAAATCAATCACTTAAAAATCATTTATTAAGTGCCCACTGTGTTCTGGACACTGGTGTACAGTAATGGGGATGCAAAAAAAGGCAAAAGACAGTCACTGTCCTCAAGGAGTTTATCATTTGATGAGGGAGACAACATGTGACACACATATACATATATATATATATATAAAATATACATATATACACACAAAGTAAGCTGTATACAGGAGAAATATAAGATAATTAAGAGGGGAAAGGTACTGGAATTAAGAGGACTTGGGGAAGGCTTCCTGTAGAAGGTAGGGGTTTTAGCTGGGACCTAAAGGAAGCCAGAGAAGACAGTGGTATTAAAACAATGGTGCTATATTCAAGCCTAACCAGATAAATTATATTTCATGTGTTTGTGGTGAAATCTTTAGTGCTTATGCATTGACTGGGAAAGAGTACTGGCTCTGGACTCAGGGGAATTGGGGTCTCATCCCCCCTCTAAAAGTTTCTGAAGCATGGGATCTTGGGCATGGTCATTAATGAATGGTCATCTCCATGGGCCTCAGTTTCCTTCTCTGTAAAGTGAGATAATTGGCCTGGATGGCCTCTGAGATGCCTTCCAAACTCTATGAGCCTACAATTGTATTACATAGGACTGTGGAGGTACATGAAGGTAACAGAAGGTGTGGTCTCTCCTTTTAAGGAGATGTACTTTAGCTGGGGCTCACAGTAAGAGATTCCAGATCAGTTAAATGGCCACATGTTGGCAAGCACTGGATCCCAAGTCCTTAGGGAATAAAGAAGGGAATAAATAAAATGGAAAGGACTTCCTGGATCATGTGACTTATTCATTACAAGATGCCTCTGAGCTAGGGCAGTTTTATTAGCCTTATTTATGTTCAGATGTTGATTTTGAGCCCAGGGCTGAAAACCATGACTTTAGGTAGGTAAGATAGAAAGAAAAAGCCTTAGGATTAAAACCAGGAAACATCCTTGGTCTTCAGGTTTCCATTTTACTTTTTCACGTGATTAGTTCTTTGCATAGCTGTCCCTTCAGGTCTGAAATACTCTCTCTTCTCACCTTCAACTTTTAGTTTTCTTTATTCTGTCAAGACTCAACTCAAATTCGACCTTTTCTAACGTTTTCCTAGGTTCCTATGGGATACAAAGATGGATAAATCATCCTTATCATCAAAGAGCTTACAACTAGGG
Organism: Bettongia penicillata ogilbyi; assembly: GCA_023548195.1. Classification (NCBI taxonomy): domain Eukaryota; kingdom Metazoa; phylum Chordata; class Mammalia; order Diprotodontia; family Potoroidae; genus Bettongia; species Bettongia penicillata. Next base: position 1,532,254 of record JAJHZJ010000300.1, read on the forward strand.
AGGGATGAGGTATGGAGGAAGCATGTTCACACACACACACACACACACACATACACACACCCACCCCCTCATGTCTGTGTGCCTAAGTGCGTGTGTGCTCTCCAGTGTGTCCATGTTCCAAAAGCTATTAAAACTTAAAACTACATTAATCTTTTTGGTACACCCTGTACACATATACAAACACATATGTAAGTATGTATAGATAGAGATATAACTATATTTATATATTATATATAAAATATATGTTTTATATATTAACATATGATATAATATATTAATATATATTTATATCTATTTAACTGTGATGATATATAGAAATATATGAAAAGACAAAGGCTACTAGTATTACTTGTGGGTAGGGGATAGGGAATGAGGAAAATTTCACTGAGGAGGTAACATTGGCTTGGCCTCAAAAGAGAGGCATGTGTAGTATTATGGAAAAAGTATATACTTTCAAGTCAAAGGATCTGGGTTTGAATCTTGGCTCTTCTGCATACTACCTGTATTCTTGGATCACTTCCCGTTTATGGAACTCATTACTTACTTTACTTGATGAAGGCACTGGACTGGATGATCTCCAAGGTTCCTTGCTGTTGGAGGCAGCATAGTGGATAGAATGTTGGACCTGGAGTTTGGAAGACTTGAGTTCAAATCTAGCCTTAGATACTTCCTAAAACTTGTCTATCTCAATGTCTTCATCTGTAAAATAGGGATGATATTAGCACCCACCTCACAGCATTGTTGTAAGGTTAAAATGAGTTAGTTTTTATAATGCATTTAGCAAACTTTAAGGCATCATATAGATGCTGATATTATTCTTGGTGGTATTAAGTCCCTTGATCCTGGGATAGCTAGCATTTAAACTGTTATAGAAATATAGAAGGAACATGAGAAGGAGTGTGTTGTAGAGGATAGAGAACTGGCTTTGGAGTCAAGATGACCTGAGTTTGAATCCTGCTTCTGATGCATATCGGCTTCCCTGAGGAAGCTTCTTGACCTTTCAATGTTCAATGAAATTCTCAAAGACTAAAATATATAGAAAATTCCCTATCTATGTGGTTAGAGGAAATTTCCTACAGAGAGCTCTCTTCACCAATTAAATTATTTGTTTTTGTTATTCAGTTGTGTCCAACTCTTCATGTCCATGGGGTTTTCTTGGCAAAGATCCTGGAGCAGTTTGCCATTTCCTTCTGTGGTGATAAATAAAGATTAAGTGACTTATCCAGGGTTGCACAGCTAGGAAGTATCTTCAGCTGGATTTGAACTCAAGTCTTCCTAACTCCAACCCCAGCACTCTATCCTCTGTACTGCCTATTTGCCCAGTGAAATATAGGACTAGACAAAAAAATCATAAATAGCTAATGCTATACAGGCTGTAGCAGCTCATGTTAAAATTGTTACCAAGTACTTGACATGAATAAATTTGCTTCAGAGCAGCCCTATTAGGCAAGCACTACAAATCTTAGCATCCTTATTTATCTGACTGTGTGTCCCTGGATAAGACACAGAATCTCTCGGGGTCTCAGGAAAGTCTCCATGACTCTGAAGTAGTGGAGAAGATGCCAACCTGTGTGGGGAGAGGGGATTTTCCTTGTCCTTATGCTCATGAAATCGCTCTAGTATTTGTCTCTAACTGAGAAAACTGTGACCAGGGAGATGAAAGGACTTACTTAAGGCCATATGGGTAATAAAAGGCAGAGTTAGGACTTGAACCCAGATCTTTTTACTACAGATGATGACCAAGACAATAATAAAAGCTCGCATTTGCATAGTATTTTAAGGTTTCCCAAGCACACTTTATATGTGTTTGGGTAGATAGGTAGCACAGTAGATAGAGTGCTGAGACTGGGGTCAGGAGGACTCATCTTCCTAGTTCAAATCTGGCTTCAGACACACACTAGCTGTGTGACCCTGGGCAAGTCACTTAACACTGTTTGTCTCAGTTTTCTCATCTGTAAAATGAGCTGGAGAAGGAAATGGCTAACCACTTCAGTATCTCTGCCAAGAAAGCTCTAAATGGAGTCATAAAGAGTCAGGCACGACTGAAATAATAACAAAGGACATGTTTTTGACTCTTATGACAACCCCGTGGGGTAGGGACCACTATTATCCACAGATGAAAGAATGAGGCTGAGAGATTAAATGGTCACGCAAATCATGTCTAAGGCAGAGTTTGAACTCTGATCTTCCTGACTCCACAGTTAGCTTTCTACCTGTTATGCTGCCTACATGTCTTGTACTGATTAAACTTTCAGCTAGCCTAAAGATGACCTTATATTCTTATATATCTTTATCTTATATTATTCTCATACTTTAATTCAAGTACAGAAAAAGGAATTGTTTTTCCCACCTGTGTAACAGTCCATAGAATAGTAAATATTAAAGAATAATATCGGAATAAAGACTTGTCTCTACAATATGAACTCTTGAATGAGATTAGACTAATTGCCCTATAATAATAATTATTAATAACAACCATAGCTGACATTTAAAGTGCTTAAAAGTACTTTAGCACTTTCTATATAATATCCTATTTGACTCCACAACAAAATACGTTATCTCTATTTTACTGATGACATAACAAAGATTTGGAGAAATTAAATGTCCACCATTCGAGGCAGGATTTGAACACATATCCTTCTTACTTACTGTCCAGTGCTTTAAATACCCCACTGCGTCACAGACTCAGGCAGTCACTAGGTAGTGGTACGAGTCCTGAATTTAGAACCTATGTATGACCTACTCTTTCCATATGCCACATCTGCCTCCCTCAGAGTTAATTTATTTTGGTTTGACTGGAACATAGCGTATGTGAAAGGGTGTGGCATGAAATAAAACTTCGAAATTGAAGTTGGAGCCAGCTTGTGGAGGGTCTTGTAAGAAGAATAACCCTTTGGATTGATATTGGCAGAGCCATGAATGGTTTGCTCTTCGCCTCAGATGGCTAATGTGATTTTACTTTAGGGTGATCTCCTGGAATGAAGCTTTGCATGCCCATTAGAACAGTTGATGTCTGTGATGTATGACCTGTGTTTGTGGCCAAGCAGGCTCACCAGCACCAGGAGAGTAAGGACGTTGATTCCTGCTCAAGCGGTCATGTGGAATCAATTTAGTAGCCCAGTGCTCAGGAGTGACTGGAGCATCATCGAATCCCTGAGATTTCTGTATGATAATGATAATGAATATAATATAATATAATTATATATCATATAATACCAAGATTTTTAAATAATGAATCATAGTTATTTGACTTAATAAATGCTTGTAATAATTAATATTGAGGAATTAAGAATATTATAGTGATATATGTTATATGTAGTATGATCATATATAATTTATTATCATTATTATTAAGCTTTAAGTTTTGGAAAGTACATTACCTATGGTATCTCATTTGATCCTCAGGACGCTCCTGTGAGAGAGGTGATATTATGCTTATTTTACAGCTGGGAAATTGAGTTTAACAGAGGCTAAGTGACTAGTCTAGGGTCACATAGTAAATATCTGGGGCAGAATTCAAACTCAGGTCTTTCTGACTTTAAGTCCAGTATTCTGGTCACTTTACAACCTGGTTTGTTTAAAGGCACCATAGTATCATGGAATAAGCATTTGAGTAGGGGTCAACTATCTACATGACCGTATATGAACTATATTGTCTTAAGTAATTCAACTTCCTTCCTTTAGCCTCAGTTTTCTCAGCTAGCAAATGGACATGGTAATGATGCATGCCTTATTTGTATCATGGGGATCATAGTTCTGGAGCTGGGATCAAAGCCTTCTAGTCCTACTTCCTCATTTTATAGAGGGGGATACTGAGACCAATAGGGGTTTAAGTTCACATAGATAGTACATGTCAGAGGTAGGCTTTGCACCCAGGTCTTTTGAATTTAGAGTTTCTTTCCAGAAAGGCAATGGTAGTTTATTCCTATAAATACTTCTACTTGAACCCAGTTGTTGGGAATTATCTCCTGGAATTGAAGGTAGCATACTGCACTTAGGCTCATTGCTATAGACATAGAAGGAAATCTTAAGATCTTAGAGATCTCATTTTACAGATGAGAAAGTGGCTATTGTAAGAATGATTTCAGGAGCTGATGGTGTGGATGCATTCCAGATATTCCTCTTACTGGGGTGTGTGAGGCTGATCTCTTAAGTTTGGAAGACCCAACTCTACAGTAGGACTAAAGTTGATTGCATATCCTCACTTAGTCTAGCATCAATATGGTGAAGCCCCAGGTGCCAGGGGGTTGCCACCAGACTGCCTGAGCAGGGCTGAACTGGTCTCTGAGGGAAATGGAGCAAGTCAAAGCTCCCATGCCAATCATGAATACTCTTCTAACCCAGTTGAGAATGGAGACAGTCTTTTGTGAGGAGAATGTATGTAAAGAGCTTGGCAAAATATAACTGATTCGTGTGTGTTTGTCATTTGTTGCTGAAGAAGAGCATGCCATCAGAGAAATAATGACATGACTTGCACTTGACTTTGTTTTGAGGGAGTGCTGTGCAGGTCACCAGCCTCACTTCTCTTCCAGAGCCACCCGAATCTAGTGACCAGATATTCATCAGGATGATTGGAGATGACCCAGGATAAGGCAATTGGGGTTAAGTGACTTACCCAAGGTCACACAGCCAGTGAGTGTCAAGTGTCTGAGGTGAGATTTGGACTCAGGTCCTCTTGATTCCTGCACTGGTGCTCTATCCACTGCACCACCTAGCTGCCCCTGTGACTGATTCAGTACTTCAGTGAGAGGAGATTTCCCTGCTAAAGCACATTACAGAATTTTTATAGCTTAGTAGATCATCTTCAAAGGCTCTGGCCAAAACAAGAACAAAAAACATTATCCTTTAGCAAGCCTAATAAAAGACCTCTATTTAGCGTAGCTAAGTTGGTCCTCAGATGCTAAATAATAATAATAATTAATAAGAACAATTGTGATGATGAAGACAGTTATATTGGTCAATTTTATTAAGTAACTATTGTGTTCCAGAGGGTGGCTAGGTGGTGCAGTGGAGAAAGTTCAGAGATTAAAGTCACAGAAGCCTCATTTTCCTGAGTTCAAATCCAGTATCAGGTGCTTAATATCTGTGTGATCCTGGGAAAGTCACTTAACCCTGTTTACCTTAGTTTCCTTATCTGTAAAATGACCTGGAGAAAGAAATAGTAAACCATTCCAGTATCTTTGCCAAGGAAACCCCAAAAGGGGTCACAAAGAGTTGAACATGACTGAATAACACCAAAATTGTATTCCAGGCTTTGTGCTAAGCACTGGAGATACAAAGAAAGGTAAAAGATAGTGCCTGCCTTCAAGAAGCTCCCATTTAAGGGATTTCTAGCCCTTATGTACTAACAAGCTACATATAGGCTAAGTTGGAAATCATCAAAAGAGGAAAGAATTAGAATGAAGGAGGATTGGGAAAACCCTGTACTGGAAGATGGGATTTAGTTGGTACTTGAAAGATGTGCTTTAAAGTTTACAAAACACTTTGCATATGTTATGCGTATTTAAAGATTGCAAGGCACCTTGTTATGTCATTTGAGTTTCACAACTGTCCTGTGGGATTTGGTGCCATGATTATCCCCATTTTGTATTTGGGGAAACTGATACACAGAGAAATATAATGTTTTGTCCAGGGTCACACAGCTAGTGAGTGTCTGAAGCATCATGAGAACTCAGCTCTTCTTGACTTAAGTCCAGTTCTCTATCCACTAGATAACCTCATTGCTTCAGAAGTATTTTCTATTGGGCTTCTAGTCAAAGACTTTTCAGCTGACAAAGAGCTTCTGCAACTTGTGCTCTGTTGGCATCACCTTTGAGAACACAGGGTCATCTTCATGGCTCACTAAGGCATGATTCTTAGTGGGGGGCAAGAAAGCTTAAAGCACTTACGTGATAACGAGGTGGTCTGATGATGGCAGTTGTAAAATCGTAGAGTTGGATAGTTTCCACCAAATGTGTTGGGTAAATTTCCATGATGCCAGGCCACTGGGCATTGTTCCAGGGGGAATGGCATCCATCCCTCCTGCTGCTTTCCTCTCTCCCCCACTCACTCTACAAATGCATGATTGCCTTCTCGGCTCCTCCAAAGCTATATGTCCCTGTCTCACTCCTTTCTAATTCCCAGGCACCAGGTTTACCTTTAATCAGGGATAACCTTGTTTCAATTCATTAGATGACTCAGCCATGAAAGACTGGGTCAGAGACAAGCCTGACCGTTGTACCTGTTACCCAGAGAACAGTTTGAAGTTCAGTGGCTCCAGATGCTAACTTGGTGTATCATTTAACTTGTTCAAATTTTCATATTTTAGGATAGAGGCCTGGCGTGGCACCCATAGGTGAGGGTATGTGTGTTTTCAAGACTCAGCTTCAGGCCTTTCCTGGTCTACCTTCCCAAATCCCCTGCCTTCCTCTCTAACATGACTTTCCATTTACTCTCATTTTGTATGGAACTACTTATTTAATTTTTGTCTCCCCATTGGAATGTACCCTCTTTGAGGACTGGGTACAGTCAGCTGGGTGGTATGTTAGACAGACTGGCGTCAGGTAGATCAGAATTCCAATCCTGCCACAGACTCTTCTTAGTGGAGTGACCCTGAGCAAGTCACTTAAGTTTTGTTTGTTTCGGTTTCTTTATCTATAAAAATGGGGAAAATAATAGCACCTACCTCAGAGGGGTGTTGTCAGGATCAAATTAATAAACATATATATATATATAAAGTATATTGGGGACATCTAGGTGATACAGTAGATAGAGTACTGGGGCTTGGAGTCAGGAAGAACTGAGTTCAAATTTAGCCTCAGACACTTACTAGCTGTGTGACCTTGGGCAAGTCACTTAACCCCAATTTGCTTCCGGTTCCTCACCTGTAAAATGGGGATGAACTGGAGAAGAAAATGGCAAACTACTCCAGGATCTTTGCTAAGAAGACCCCATGGAAAAGTCCATGGGATCATGAAGAGTAGACCACAACGGAATGACTGAACAATGAAATAAAGTGTATTGCACCCTTACGGAACATATAAATGTTATAATAATAATAATAATTATTGTTTTCATTACAGAGACTTGAGGGCAGGGATGTTTTTTGGTAGGGAGGGGGCGGAGTGATGGTAGGCATGCCTTTGTATCCTAGCACTTAGTGCATTCAAACTGGCCCATGATAAAAGTATAAAGCATATTTGCTTACTGACTGTCTGATTGTATGTTTGTGTATGTATGTTTGCATTGTATGTATGTTTGTATTGTATGTATGTATATATGTATGTATTATATGTATGTTTGAAAATAATTCAAGGATTTATATTTATTATTGGGGTGGGCACACCTTTTCAGCAGCACTGATTTCAATCTTTAACTTTTTTATGAGTTTCTGTGAACAGAAAGAGGATCACTCTGCAGACAACGTGGTGATAAGCCCCTCTGAACTTAGCTAGTCTATCGCTGTGAAAGCATGATAAAAATTTTTTCTATACCTTTGTATATACATATAAATGTATTTCCTCTACCTCTGTATTTTATGCGAGTATATATATATATATATAATATGCATACCTCTCTATTTTATATTTTATATGTGTGTGTGCTGCATACACACATACATAGCACAAGTAAGACTACAGATGTATATGTGTGTATATGTCACATCTTCAGGTCAAGGAATCTTCTCCTCATCCATATTCTGCCTTTCCTCACTCCATATAGTGCATATAGTTCCTTGGCCACTTGCATGAAATTCAGGCTTTGGTCAGTCAACCAGGGGAGTGTTTGCTTAGCCCTCCCACAGGATCCCAAGTCTAGGACATTTATTTGATGTTGTCTTGGCCTGAGGTCCTATTTCTCTGGTTCTCTTTTAGAATGTAACAAATATTGAGGAGGCTTTCCAGAGAGGTTGGAACACACTTTGACTAAGAATGGTGGTGGTGGTGGTGGTGGTGGTGTGTGTGTGTGTGTGAGTGTGTGAGTGTATGTGTATGTATGTGTGTGTATGCATGTGTGTTTTTCCTTCTCTTGACATGTACTAGGAAAATACTCATGCCCAGTGATATTTTAGATTGTAATCTATAGAGATGTACACATTTAGACTGAGAAAGGACCTGAACCTTGGGACCTTGAATTTTAAAAAAGTTCTCCTCTTACTTGCCTCAATAATTGGAAAAAAAAATATATATATACATATAAAAATGTATATGTGTGTATATATATAGTTATATATGCAAATATATGTATACACACATTTCTGTATATAAGCAATGTGTGGATACATAAATACATACCTGCATACATACACACAGTAGATGAATTCTGAGTGTATGAATTTGGGATCTAGAGTTCAAAGTCAGCATCCTGTGGAGTTTGGATCTGCTTTGTAAGGAGGAAAAGCAGAAGTAATGAGTAGGATGGGAGATAAATGGTAAGTAACTGAGGTTTATCCAATGTACATTGTGAACCCAGAATTTTTTTCTGCTTTTTTAGAAGATCAGTATTCATGAGTTGGTTAGTAATTAATTTTAAGTGGCTACTATATGCCCATCCAGGGATGATGTATCGAGTGTTGTAATTTAAGTTAATTTAAGTTAAATGTTTAAAATCTAATTTGCAGCTTCATGTGCAATCATCTTTTTATTGTACTGTATTATGAAAATACTTGCTTTTTTCCCTGAATTGAAAATGAAATAAAGTAAATAAGAGAAAAAATAAATTGAATCTCTAAAATGATGACTTTTCCAGTACCTAGTTATGAACATATGAACTTTGTTCTCTTTTTTGGGAAGTAGAAAACTCAAATAACAACTATATTTTAACTGTGGGGTTAGTTTGTAGATATTGTGGAAGTATCTAGATTCCTGGGAAGATGGTTGGATATCCCTGGAAATCTTCATGAGAGAAAGGAAAATCAGGTTTATATGTAGTAGATAAGGAACATCAGAAAAATTAAAACAGGCACTGGAATAGATAAACTGGTATATATTTTAGAGGTGATTGGTTTTAAAATATAAAAAAAATTAGGGAGACTTTCATCATCTATAAATTATAAACTCTGATCGTCTGTGCCTATAAGGAAGGGATAAGATACAAGCAGCACTTACTAGTTTCGTGACCTTGGGCAAATCAACTGAACTTTCTGACTCCCAATCTTCTCATTTGTAAAATGAAACTGAAGAGGGGAAGATCTGAACAACTACATAAAAGAACTTAAGCTTATGCCACCTCTAAGTGCAAGATGCTCTTTTGTAAAGTGACCGTGTGATGCCAACCTCGTTAATCGTATCCTCTTTTCAAGGTCTCCCATAATCTTGTTCCATGCTAATTCTGTATCTATTTTCTACTTCTTGATATGTGCCCTTCATTCAGGATGTCCTTTAATCCAACATACATATAATATATACACATATGTATGTGCATATGTATATGTGTATATATTTGTATACATACACACATTCATATATATACATTTGGTGAGGGAATTGGAATTAAGTAACTTGTCCAGGGCAACACAACCAGTAAGTGTCAAGTGTCTGAGGCCAAATTTGAACTCGGGTCCTCCTGACTCTAGGGCCCTTAGTTTATCAATTGCAACCCCAAGCTGCCCTCCAACATATATTTCTTAGGCACATCCTACATGTAAGGCATTGTGCTGAGCATTAGGGGTCCGAAGACAAAACCCCTCAAAATATAGTTCCTGCTTTACAATTTACTGAGAGGTAAGACATGTAAATGGATAAGCAAATATAAGATACCTTGAGGAGGGAGGAAGCACTGATGATGATGGGGGTCCAGAAAGGCTTCCTGTAGGAGGTGGAACCTGAGAAAAGCCTTAAAAAAAGCTGAGGATCCTGAAAAGTAGAATTCAAGAGATAGTGCATTCTAGAAGGAGGGCCCATAGTTGAGAGTTGACAAGTTGAGGTGAGGAACTTCAAGTAAACCAATGTGACTTGAATGCACTTCTGCGATTCTGTGAAGACAAATAATGGGAAATAATTTCGTCAAGGTAGGCTGGAACTCGATTGTGATGCACTGAGAAGAGCTTATATTTTATCCCTAGGGGTAGTAGGGAGTCACCAAAACTTCTTGAAGAGGAGAGTAACCTCTATTTTAGAAAGGTTAAACCTATATTTTAGCAAGATTGTTTTGACAGCTCTGTGGAGAAAGAATTGGAGAGGTGAGTGACTGTAGGTAGGGATTCTAATTAGGAGGGTGATGAGATGATCTAAGGCAAGAAGTGATAAGATCTAAATTAAAAAAAGCCATATGAATAGAGAAAAGGCATATTATAAAAGGAGAATTGATAAGACTTGGAAACTGATTAGATATTATATTTAGATTTTAGATTAATTTTTTAATGACTAGATAATGAATAGGACCTTGCCACATAGCCCCAGTATGCAAAGCACTTGTTGGAAAATACAGGTACAGAAATTTTTTATAATGAAAAGAGACAAAAAAATTCAGTTCTACAAACATTTCATAAATACCTACAGTATACAAGAGGCAGCTATGTGGTACAGTAGATAGAGTACCAGAACTGGAGTCAGGAAAACCAGAGTCCAAATCCATCTTCAGACACTTACGAGTTGTGTGACCCTGGACAAGTCACTTAATCTGTTTGCCTCAGTTTCCTTATCTGTAAAATGAGCTGGAAAAGGAAATGGGAGACTACTCCAGTATCTTTGCCAAGAAAACCCCACATGGGGTCATGGAGAGTCAGACATGATTGAAACCCTAAACTACAACATCAACTTCAGCAACATCATCCAAAGCACTCTGTCCGGAGTTGTGGATACAATAACAGATATGACGCATACCTCACTCTCAAGGTGCTTCTATTCTAATAGATAAAAATAAATTGGACTCCAAAATAGTCACTACATGAAAGCTTCCACAAAAACATGTTATGGAAATGAATCTGGAATTCATTTGCAATGCTTGCAAATTGATATTAAATTTGGGGGGTGGTATTGTGTTGGTGGGGGATGTAAGAGAGATGACACATTGCATCTTACTACCTGCTTTTCCTTTGGGGCCAGAATGTGTTATATATAAGCGTCTTGTATTTTCCTTATTAGATATGGATTACAGCCATCAAGCAAGGGGTGAAAGCTGGGACATTCTTCTGGTCTGTGTAAGTGACCTTTATTTTGTGGCTAACTGTAGAATTAAATTCTGAATTCAGTTTCTTGGTAATAATAACTAACATTTATGTAGCCCATCATGGTATACAAAGTGCTTTACCTATATTAACTTGCTGGATTCTCATGACCACCATGATTCATTTCTCCACTGTGGCGTTCATTTTGGATAATATAAAAAGCATCACCAACATTTCATTTATGAGTTTCCAATGAACCACCATAGACTTATTTAGGAGTTTCCTTCATTTCTTCATTTCGTTCATTCTTTAAAGGTAAAGTAAGTTACAAGCAAGGAGAAATCTTTCTTCTTCTCATACATCCTTTTCAAAGTTTTTTTCTTTTCCCTACTTAACAGAGGTTTACTAATTTCCCACCTAGGGAATGTATATTTCTCTTCCTCTCTATTTTTTACTGTGGTTCGCATTATCATTTTCTATAAATATATTACAACATGCTTTATTTATTTTGGTCTATGACTTCAAAACGTTTGTGTGGTCTTAAGCTGCTGGGAATTTGATGTAGTGGTCTGGTGGTGGGGAAGGCAAGACAGGAGACCAGGAAGCCCTCTTTCCCAACCCCATTTTGTCCACTGTACTCAGCGTGGGTTTCCTTGATGAGAAAATGGAACCAAGTCCCTTCCCCACAGAGGTGTTGGGGGAGGATTAGAAGTTAATGTTTATGAAACAATGCTAAGATAAAACATACCTAATAAAAGTGTCAACATGTTGATTTTTTTAAAGCTCCTCAGTAAGAGAAGGAATCTGTTTCAGCTTTCATTGGGATTTTGTTTCCACTGAGATGTTCTTTCCATTTTTTTTTTATAAACCACCTTTGCCGTTTATGCCTTAACAAAAATCTGCCTATTTTGGAATAGTAGTGTGCTGAAAGCAATCACAAATTCAAGTTAATCCAGAGTGGCACCATCTATATTCTCTAACTGCACGAATAAAAGTTGCTTTTTGAGTTTTGAAGAGTTAAATTGAAATTGGGTTTGGTGATCTGAATGTAAGACAGAAGTTCCCTTTAAAACTTTTGGGGTTTATTTTTCCCCTAAAGTGTTCCTGAGGAATGAGTATGGGTGTACTGGATATGACACTGTTTAACTTACCTGGCGTGTTGATCTACTAATTTAATCTTGTGAACTATATATTTTTTTAACCCTTGGCTGTAATGGATCCTTATAGGAGCCCCTTCTTCCTTTACTCTGTGCATTTGCCTGGCAAAGTGGAATGATGCCAGAAACATAATTAATACCCAGAGTCTTCCCCCCCCTAAATGTGCAAGAGTGAGTTGAAAAGGCACAGTGTTTGGATTCTGAATCTCAATGTTCTCCACCCCCTTCTGGCACCTTTCAAGAAGGTAGTTGTGCTCCAAAGATGCCTATGATTTTGTCTCTTTTATTTTCCATATTAGTTTTCCTTTCCATTCTATATGTGGGAATTCTTAGAAATTTTCTCTAAATCAAATTACAGTTCAGTTTAGGGACGGTGTTCTCCTAAGTAAAAATAAAAATTCGACAAACATAGATAGAGGACTGAACTTAAGTCAGGAAACCTGGGTTCAAATCCTACCTTGGAGACTTTTATTAACTGTATGGAAGGAATCTCACTATCTAGACTGACCCTTACCTCTAGGTACTAATAAAACATATTTCAAGAGTTTTCTATAGGGAAAAAGGCAACTTCTTTTCCTCTGTGACTTATTTTACTGTCTTATGTTAGGGAGTTCTATCTGCTGTTCATTCATTCACTCACTCATTCATTCATTCATTCATTCATGAAGTTTAATTACAAGGCTAAGAAATTAGCTTTCCTTTTAGTAGAATTATAGCACAGGTGATCATGACTTTCCATATGAAGATGTGATAAGTTATTTAATCAACCTCATCATCCTACCTCTCAAGAACATTTGTTATCATGAGTTATATCTCACAAGTTCCCAGAAAGGGTAGCCAGTGAAAGTATTATTATGTTATTAAACAGTAGTTAGGGCAGCTAGGTGGTGCAGTGGATAGAGTACTGGGCCTCAAGTCAGGAAGACCCATCTTTGGAGTTCAAATCCAGTTTCAGATACTTATTTTCTATGTGACCCTGAGCAAGTCACTGAACTCTGTTTACCTCAGTTTCCTTATGTGTAAAATGAGATGGAGAAGGAAATGGCAAACCACTCTAGTATCTTTGTCAAGAAAACCCCAAATGGGGTCATGAAGTTCAGATATGACTGAAATAATTGAACAATAACATGGCTAAGTGCCATAATGGACAGAGTGTTGAACTTGGAGTAGGGAAGACCTGAGTACGAATCTTGCCTCAGAATCTTACTAGCTGTGTGATTCTGAGCAAATCAGTTAACCTCTCTCAATCTCAGTTTCCTCATCTAAAAAAAGGAGAGGATAAGAATAACACTTGTCTCACAGGGTTGTTGTGAAGAAAAATAAACTCATATTTTAAAGTTACATTATAAATATTATTAATCATGTTAAATCTTATTAAAACTGTTATTCATAACACAGATGAGGAAACTGGGGTTCAGTAAGGTGAAGTAGTTTTTCAAGGTCAGAAAGCTATAAATGGCAGAGTCAGGATTTCAATTCATATTCTTTTAACTCTAAACCTAGTGTTTTCCTTTTATTAAAATCATCCTTCAAAGGCCACTTCTCTGCAGGAATCAAAATCATGGAACTTTGGAACTGGGAAAGGCTGTAGAGAACATTTAGGTCAGCTTTTGCCTTTTTACAGTTGAGAAACTGATACCAAGTCATTATGTCACTTGGCCAGGGTCACACAGCTAATGAAATCTAGACAAGGTTCTCTCTCTGAAGGTCCCACCTCCTCTACTACTCAGAGTCCAGGGTATTACACAACAGCTTAGGTGGAAGGCAAGAGATGTTAAGTGGGTTCCCTCAAAGACAGACTCATTGGAATGGACTCCATTTTGTCCATCATAAGTATCATCCCCCATTCTATTCCTAAAGTCCCAAAGTACCCTTTTGGCTCAGGAGACACTTTTCAGAGTTCATTCTGTCATTCATTGGCTAGAAGGGGTCAGCAAAACCCATATCAAAGTTTATGTATGCAGAAAGTGAAGGGGAATTTTTCTCAAGGCCCTGATTGGGATTTCATCTTTCTTTTCGGACTGATTTCACATTACTCCCTGTCATGTGCTCTACATGCTCACCAAACTGGCCTATTAGCTGTGCCATACACATGTCATTCCATCTCCTAACTCCCTGCCCTTCCTCAGACTGTCCCACCTCCCATACCTGAAATACTGTTCTCTCTCACCTCTGGTAATTTCCACCTTCTTTAAGGGCTCAGCTCAAGTGCCATCTTTTAAGTGAACCCTTTCTGAATCCCCCTCCCCCCAACCCCAATTAGTACTCTGTTCCCTATGAAATTTCTTTGAAAGTATTTTAGATATATTTAGTAATAACTAATTTGTGTACACATCATTTCCTCCTCCTATGTGCTCCTTCAGGACAAGGATGCTTCTGTTTTTATCTTTGTAACTCTGGTGCTGAGCACATTATAGGTAATTTACCAATATGTGCTAAATTGAATGTTAAATAAACTTGGAAATGGAATGTGGGTTTTTGGCTAAATCCTCAGTTTAAGAATCAAGTGTGGGGGGAGGAGCCAAGATGGTGGAGTAGTAAGACTCACGTATGCTAGCTCCGAATCCACAGCCCAGAAATTTCCTGTAAAAAGAACTCCCCACAAATTCTGGAGCAGAGCAAGCCGCGCACAATGCACTGGAGGAGATTTCCATTCCAGAGAGCCTTGGAAAGTCGTCCCCAGGGGTCCGTCGCACTCCAGACAGTGGAGCCTACCCCTGAGCTGCCCTGGCTGTGCGGCCCCAGAGGAGCAGATCCGAGCAGGCTTCAGGGATGGAATCTTCGGCGGCCACGAAGGTCCCTCTGCCCGCAGGCACTCCAGGTCAGTGAGAGAGACTTCTGGACTGGCCAAGAGGGGAGTGAGGTGTCTCCATGACTCGGGCCCCCTCAGGAGGAAGTGGCGGAGGGAGCAGCAGAGGTAGCAGCAGAGGCAGCGGCAGAGGCAGCAGCCGCGGCCCGGAACTTCCAGAGCAGCAGGCAGGAGCTCAGGACCATTACCGAAGGTCTCTGCATAAACCCCCTGAGGGAACTGAGCCTGGGAGATGGCCCTGCCCCCACCCGCTCCATTACTGAAGGTCTCTGCATAAAGCCCCTGAGGGAACTGAGCCTGGGAGGTGACCCTGCCCCCACCCAAGCACCAGAACTTAAGCTCACATTGAATAGCAGCCATGCCCACCACTGAAAGCCCCAAGGCTGGGGAGCAGCATTTGAATCTCAGACCCCAAGCACTAGCTGGGTGGATCTAGGTGGGGGTGGAGAGGAATCTCAGAAGTCAAGTAACTGGCAGGGAAAATGCCCAGAAAAAGGAAGCCAAATAAGACCATAGAGAGCTACTTTCATGGGGAAGAGATGTTCCTTCCTCCCTTCATTTCTGATGAGGAAGTACAATGCTTGCCATCAGGGAAGGACGTGGAGGTCGGGGCCTCTCTATCCCAGACATCCGAGGTGGATGTCTGGTAGGCTCAGGCCATGGAAGAGCTCAAAAAGGATTTTGAAAATCAAGTTAGACAGGTGGAGGAAAAACTGGGAAGAGAAATGAGAGAGATGCAAGAAAAGCATGAAAAACGGGTCAATACCTTGCTAAAGGAGACCCAAAAAAATGCTGAAGAAAATAACACCTTGAAAAATAGACTCACTCAATTGGCAAAAGAGTTGAAAGCCAATGAGGAGAAGAATGCTTTCGAAAGCAGAATTAGCCAAATGGAAAAAGAGGTTCAAAAGCTCACTGAATTTAATAGTTCTCTCAAGATTAGAATGGAACAGATGGAGTCTAATGACTTTATGAGAAACCAAGAAATCATAAAACAAAACCAAAAGAATGAAAAAATGGAAGAGAATGTGAAATATCTCATTGGAAAAACAACTGACCTGGAAAATAGATCCAGGAGAGACAATTTAAAAATTATGGGACTACCTGAAAACCATGATCAAAAAAAGAGCCTAGATATCATCTTCCATGAAATTATCAAGAAAACTGCCCTGAGATTCTAGAACCAGAGGGCAAAATAAGTATTGAAGGAATCCATCGATCACCACCTGAAAGAGATCCAAAAAGAGAAACTCCTAGGAACATTGTGGCCAAATTCCAGAATTCCCAGGTCAAGGAGAAAATCTTGCAAGCAGCTAGAAAGAAACAATTTCAGTATTGTGGAAATACAATCAGGATAACAAAAGATCTAACAGCTTCTACATTAAGGGATATAAGGGGGTGGAATAGGATATTCCAGAAGTCAAAGGAACTAGGACTCAAACCAAGAATCACCTACCCAGCAAAACTGAATATAATACTTCAGGGGAAAATATGGTCTTTCAATGAAACAGAGGACTTTCAAGCATTCTTGATGAAAAGACCAGAGCTGAAAAGAAAATGTGACTTTCAAACACAAGAATGAGAAGAAGCATGAAAAAGTAAACAGCAAAGAGAAGTCATAAGGGACTTACCAAAGGTGAACTGTTTACATTCCTACATGGAAAGACAATATTTGTAACTCTTAAAACTTTTCAGTATCTGGGTAGTTGGTGGGACTACACACACACATACACACACATGCACACACACACATACACACATGCATGCACACACAGAGACAGAGAGCACAGAGTGAATTGAATAGGATGAGATCATATCTTAAAAGAAATTAAGGTAAGCAGTGAGGAGAAGTGTAGTGGGAGGAGAGAGGGTGAAATGGAATGGGGAAAATTATATCTCATTCAAGAGGCAAGCAGGAGACTTTTTAGTGGAGGGAAAAAGAGGAGAGCTGAGAAAAAACATGAAGTTTGCCTCATCACATTCGACTAAAGGAACGAATAAAATGCACACTCATTTTGGTATGAAAACCTATCTTACAATACAGGAAAGTGGGGGAGAAGGAGATAAGCAGGGAGGGAGGGATGATGGAAGGGAGGGCAATGGGAGAAGGGAGCAATTTGAAGTCACCACTCCTGGGGAGGGCCAGGATCAAAAGACAGAATAGAAACAATGGGGGGCAGGATAGGATGGAGGGAAATACAGTTAGTCTTACACAACATGACTGTTATCAAAGTCATTTGCAAAACTACACAGATTTGGCCTATATTGAATTGCCTGTGTTCCCAAAGGGAATGGGTGGGGAGGGAGGGATGGGGAGAATTTGGAACTCAAAGTTTTAGGAACAACTGTTGAGTATTGTTCTTGCTACTAGGAAATAAGAAATCCAGTTAATGGGGAATAGAAAGTCATCTGGCCCTACAGGACAAAAGAGAAGATGGGGACAAGAGAAGGGAGGGATGATAGAAGAGAGGGCAGATTGGTGATAGGGAAAATTAGAATGCTTGGGGTATTGGGGTGGGGGGAGGGGACAAGTGGGGAGAAAACTTGGAGCCCAAAATTTTATGAAAATGAATGTAAAAAGTTAAATAAATAAATTTATATTTTTTTTAAAAAAAGAATCAATTGCTCTGTGAAACTGCCATGGGCCACCTATCATCAGCCTTTTTATAACCATCCTTGGTTTTGAATTCCTGTCCATAATTTGGAAATAGCAGTGTCACTTGTTCTAGAAAGGGCTCTTATGATAAGCAGAACTTATTTCTATAAGCACAGTCTCCTGTAGGTGGCTTAGCAGCACAGTCATTGAAAAGGGAGATGAAGAAGTTTAGTGTGTAAGATGGAGTCAACACCATCATTTCTTGGATTCTCAAAGTATTCTTGTTCTCCTCCTTAAGAGTAACTGTACAGTTTAACTTAATGATACCTTGCGCTGGCATAGCATTTTATACTTTTCTAAGCTCTGCTGTGTCTGTGATTTCATTTCATTTCATCTTCAAAGGGCCTGACCATCAGCCAAAGACAAAGCATCAGCGCCCTTTCTCAGGGAAGGGGTTCAGCTGCTGATATGGGTATAGTGGCCAAAAACTAACTCAAGAAAGTTTTTCCCTTGAAAACAAAAGGACCATTTAAATCAGAGAGAATGCAGAAGTTCTACTTAATGTAGCATCTTGTGCATAATAGGTGTTGAATGTTTTGTTTTATAGAATAGAGTGTTTCATAAAAGCAGTAAGCTATCTGCCTCTTTATTCTGCTTCCGGGTAGGGGAGGGCATGATCGTCCCTAGATTGATCTAAATTAGATGGGAGAATGAAAGGAAGCAGTATTATCACTTGTAAATTATGAACCAGAGTGTTTCTTGAGCATGGAACTAGTACCATTTGTTCAGGCATGTGGTATATGGAAAGAGGATTGTCTCTGGAATTATAGGATGTAGGCTCAAATCCCACCTCTAAACACTATCTGGGTCATTTTAGTCAAGTCACTTAACCTCTCTGGGCCTCAGTTTCTTTAACTGTAAAATGACAGAGGTTACATTAATTAGCCCATGGGGTCCCTTGTAGCTATGAATCCTACTATGTATAGTACTCTTTGCCTAAAATCTCTACAAAGATAGTTGACACTCATATATTTGTGAGTAATTCACAGGATCTTTGTTTCTTTTGAAGGGAGAAATATTTGTCTTGCCCATAAGTACCAACCTTTTACTCTTGTGTGTAGTCTTTGGACAAACAGACCGCATGCATTTATGAGAGGGGATGTGATGCAAAGAACATTAGTCTTGGTGGAAGGAGACCCGAGTTGAGTCTGTGCCCTGGCTCTGATTCTTGTTAGCTATGCTAACCATGGCAAACCACTGAGCTGAAGTCTGCTCATTTGTAATGTAACCCTGGCACTATTCACTCACATGGTTGATGGGAGAAAAAATGCTTTGTAAGCTTTTAAGGACCATATAAATATGAGTGGTTGTATACATTAGCTAGTCTTTCTTCACAACTCACAAAAATGAGTCATGTGTCTCCATATTAAGACCCTTTGGCCCATCGAGATGGATCCTTGCCATCATTAAAATGACAACATCTTGATTTCTTTAACATCTGGGACTTCATTACTGTGGACTCTAAGTTCTTTCATTAAACTGGACACAATACTGTAATAAAGGTCTGGTCAATATCATTATTTCTTGGCTTCTATATATTATTACCTGGCTTCTCCCTAATAGCAATGCAGTATAATTTGTTTTAATTATTCTTTGCCCTTGTAGAGTGATTTATATATGTTCTAAAGTCCTATCACATCTGTGATCTTATTTGATACTCAAAAACCCTGCAACTCCATGAGGTTAGCATAGTGCCTGGCAAAAAGTAGACTCCTTATAAGTACTTATTGTTGGCTATATAGGATAGGTATCTCAACCTCATTTTACAGACAGTACAGTGTACTATTTTTTTCCCTACTGGACTTGTGATATCACAAGTATAGGGAGTTTTGGTGATGAGCTTTCCCAACCATTATAGATGAATACTTTTTCTTCTCCTTCTGGTCTTGGAGAATTAATTGCTTGTAGGCACTGAAAATTTGGTGACTTGCTCAGGGTCTTACAGTTAAGTATCAGAGGTATCAGAGGAAGAAGATGAAGTAAGATCTTTCTGCCTCCAAGACTGTTTATCTATCCACTACATCACATTGCCTCAGTCTAGCACGATTCTTGCCTTTTAAATAAGTTTTGTTTTTTTTGTGGCTGGCTTGTGTCTGTCATTTCCCCTCATGGCATGTATGCAGTGTTCCAAAAGTCTTAGTGCATATAATAAGACTTCAGGAGGCTTAAACTGCCTTAAGATTTTTGGGACAGTGTCATCCATTACATATTTAATTTTCTTTTCAGCTCTAGTCTTTTCATCAAGAATGCTTGAAAGTCCTCTGTTTCATTAAAAAACCATTTTTTCCCCTGAAGTAAAATACTCAGTTTTACTGGGTAGGTGATCATGATTTGATCATGCTCTGGGGATCTGTAAGATCACAGTTCCTCCAAGGTGGCACAGTCAAGTGTGTACACTGGTCTGGGAGCAATCAGAAACTTTGGTGCCCAGAATCTGTGAGTAATAGAGTACCTTCTCCACAACCACCTGGCCTCCAGTTCCACCAAGCCAGCACTGGGGGCTGAGATTTAGATAAGCTGCTTGATTGCCCCAGGGGCTTTTGATGGGGGCAGGGCTGCCATCCAGGGCTGAGGTACAGATCAGCTGCTTAGTGCCCCCAGGGGTTTTAAGATCCAGCAATGGATGTGGGCTGCTATGAGAGCTGCTGCTGCCTGATACGGCCTCTAACACCACCTCCTGAGGCCAGAGCTATGGGAAGACCCTGCTCCCTTCTTGGGCAGCTGAAAAACCTTCTCACTGACCTTTGGCATCTGTGGGTTGAGGGATCTGCAAACCGCTGCCAAGGCCTGCTTTGCTCCTGCTCTGGGTGCCAGGCTCTGCTCCTCATCCGGTGCGACAGACCTTTCCTATTGGCCTTCCAGGTCACCCTGGGCTGGAAATCTCCTCCACTCCATTGTTCTGTGGCTTCTGCTGTTCTAGAATTTGTTGAGAGTCTTTCTTCACAGGTATTTTATGGGCTGTGGGGGAAGAGCTAGTGTATGTGCATCTTTCTACTCTGCCATCTTGGCTCCACCAACATTACATATTTAGTATTTTGAATATGTTTGTTTATGCCTCCTTAGACATACCATCTGATCTTCCTTCATTAAGTTTCAGATTTCTGTCCCTGAACCTTAACTAGAGGAGATATCTTTGTTCTTTAGCAGTGTGGGATGAGTGCTGAACCTGGGGTCATAGGACATGAGTTTGAATCTTGACTCTTCTGTGTCACTTGGGAAAGTCACTTAATACCTTTTTTGGCTTCAGTTTCCTCTTTCATGCCATGAGGGGACAAGGTAAGGTGAATGTGAAGATCTGTTCTTCTCAACATCTATGATCCTTTTACCTTATCCCCAACTTCTAAAGTTTTATCCAGTTCTTTTATCTCACTATTTCTTTTATCTTTTGCCATCCCACCGTATGGATTTTCTTCCCTTCTCCTATACTTGCAAATTCAGCATCAACACTGTATTGCATTAAGAGAAAATAAAACTAGCATATCAAAGTATGCTTCTCCTTGTGCTTGGATAAACGAAACTGTCTACGGCTATTTTGTTTTTGTTAGGCATTTGCTGTCTCTTCTATCACATATTGCCTCTCTAGACTACATGTTGAAAAAGAAGGTTCCTCAATTTGATCATGAATCACATTTTCCAACCTTGGTGTTCTGTGGCAGAAGTTGAGCAATGTAGAATGTGGCAAATGGAAAGATGAATTTAAACATTAATATGAAAGAGGATTTTTACTAAAGTCAAGTGAAAACAGATTGTGACAAATAAGATCAGCTTGGCCTACTGGCAACATAAAAACTCATCATATTTCAAGTTTTTTTCTCTTATAATTTTAAATTAACTATGTATGTTGCGTATGTCTTTGAACCCTAGTGTCATCCCTCATGAGCGAAGAATATTAACAATACTGCAGTGGCTTACCCTTCCAGATAATGAAAGGTAATTTTTAGTTCTTTTAAAATTTTCTCTCTTTCTTGTAAATTTCCATTTTAGATTTGAATTACATGGAAAACTAGATGGAACACTAAACCAGGATTCCTGCCAATGTTTGGTATTATTAATGTTGTGTGGCTCTTAGTCTTAACCGTGTCACAGGTTCCTTAAGAGGGATAGAATGGGCTTTGATTATCAAGGAACATTTAATTTCATGGATTAACATCAACTATTTATCCTATTAATTGTAACCCAGCTTAAATAAATCAGGATCTTTGGGAAATGTACAAGCAGTACCCTAAGGGTTGAGAAAATGTCAAGACTTAATTGTGACTTTATTAAAGAATTCTTATATGATACAGCTTCCACAGTCCATGTGAGTTTCCCTTGGGCCACGTGCTCTCTTGGATGTTGCCTGGTGCCCTTCACCACATGTATTCTGATAACTTAATAAAGTTATAGAGTGACTAATTTCTAAATTGTGTTGTGGGGGTGGGGAGGAGTGGGAAATGATGGAAGAAAAGCTCATGAATTTTCCATAGTAGAAACAGTGGTTGGAAGGTTAATTAACTTCATTTGAGAGGATATTTTGCTGGGTCATGAGAGGACATTTGGTATGTTTGGGGTTGGGAGAGAGATTCTGACACCCAGTTTTTCTTGTAGGCCTTCTGTCTATGCCTTCTATTCTGAACAGCCAGATGCAGCTGGACACAAATATGGCCCATTTGGCCCTGAGGTTAGTATATTCATAATCTGTCTGAGCAGAACAGGTGTCACCGGACTACTCCCTGCTCTCCCTTTGTGATACTTGATTCAATACTTAGGCAAAGCAACATGGTAGATTTTTAGAAGTAATGTATCTTTGTTGTTGGTTTATAACTGAAAACATTTTAAAATTAAGATCACTTGGCTTGAATTTTTAAGATGTCTGTCTCTCATAAAGTGGGTTAGGTCAGATTGTGTTAATAAAAAACAGGGCTGAAGATTGGTACTGTAAAAAGTGGGGAATAATCCAGTTCTATACATGGATAATATGTGAATTAAATATGTGAAAGTTCTATGAGTTCTTCATCATAAGGGAAGTCCCAGTTCATGGGCCCCCTCCACCTGCAGCTCATTTCAGCATCACACAGGTAGTGTCAGAGATGGAATCTGAGCCCAAGTCTTCCTGGCTCTGAGCTCCTACTTTATTCAATACACTTTATCGTCTCTGTGCTATCATGTAGATTTGGAAATGAGTACTTTTAATCCTTGAATTTGGAGCATAAAGGAATATGAAGATAAAAGATGACACTTGAAAAATGCTAAGGACTTAAGTCTTCAAATATTGAGTCTGATAATAAAAATGAAATAATATTTCACAATTACACAGAGGAATTTGTAATATATTGTATAGAGAGTTGGCCTAAGTGCAAGGAAGATTAGGTTCATATTCAAATTTTGGCATCTTTCCTTTATGACCCTGGACAAGTCACTTAATGTCTCAATGACTTAAGCTATCTCTAGGGTTAGAAGAAATAGAAAAACTGCTTTGCTTGCATTGGCAGAGGGAACTTTCTCACCAGACAGTTTCCCAATCTAGTACAATCATAGGTTTAGTACCTACCTCCTCAGAATTGAAAAGTATTATATATACACAGTTTCATTTGATTTTCATGGCAGCCATGTAAAGTAGATAAGGTACATATTAGCCTTGTTTAATGAATGAAGAAATTGAAGTGTGGAAAAGTTGAATGATTTGTTAATGGTCAAATGCTAGTTTGTGGCAGAGCTGTGATTTCAACCTGATTCTTCTGATGTGAAGTCTAGTGATTCAATTACACTGCTTTCAATTCAACTCAATAAATATTTGTTCAATGCCTGCTATATGCAAAGTACTCCCATACTTGTTGAACTGCTAGAGGAAAGTGATTTGGATTGAGGGGTCGAAGGTAGAGAAGGGAGGCATTGATGAAGAATGGTTGTAGTTGGGTAACCAAAACTCCTTCATACGAGGAACAAAATATTATTAGACAGCTTGAAATTAAAATTAATCTGACAGCTGTGCCATTCACCTTTTATTAGGTACCCAGCAATTTTGATTGTAGACTTTCTCTTTAAAAAAGCCTATCAATGTAATTCCAAATTCTGAGAGTATTTTTCCATGAGTGTTTTTGGATGATACATTAGTGCCAAATGATGCTCTATACTAGCATTTCAGTATAAACATTTTCCAAACTTCCTTGATTTTGCAAATTTAATCATTTCTGATGTATTTATGGTTTTCTATCTCTCTCCATTTAGGGTTGTGAGACTTTTTTTTTCTGAGAATCTAAAATTTTACTTTCATTGTCAGTCTGTTTGAAAATGTTTGTTGTTGGAAATTGGTAGATTCTCTGATATTCCATGAGAATATCAATACGAATCAGTACGAATAAAACCAAGTTCACATTATTTAGAACAGGAATACACTAGGAGTGCATACTGATGGTAGGAGCGTGTATTATTGTCCCCATTTTACAGACGTTGAAACCAAATGTCAGAATGATAATTGAATTGTGCAAGGCTACAAAGTAAGTGCCATCCAAACTTCATGAATGCAACCAGTCCAGGCTCTTTCCTCAATAGGTGGCTGCCTCATTCTTATGAAGCATAGATAACAAATGATTAAGATTGTCATCTACACACATACAATAGGAGACTGGTTTGACCCCCTAGTATTTAACTGAGTAAGAATAGTTACTGTTGAATTATTAGTTTTAGCTCTATATATCATATTCTACATTATTAATTAATTATTAAACATATCATATTAACATTTTTATTAGGTCTATCCTTTAATTTCACTATAATTATGGTTAAATCAATGAAGTAGATGGCAAAGACTTTTACATGAAGTTTTACCCATATGAAATGAGAAGCTAAAACAACTCAGCAAAATCTCTCTTCTGTTGAATATATGCTTTGGGCTCAGGATTATGGCAAATGAATGTTGTCTTCTTAATATATTTTTAAAAGTTTTGTGTGGTTCATCTAAGGAATTGATGATCTGAAGGATTTTTATGAGGTAAAGTATGATTTTGTGCTTTAAAATAAAGGAATGGACATGGAGAATGAATTTGAAGTTATGTCTGATTAAAAATACCCTGGGATACAAATTGCTTATTTCCAAAGTTCAAGTTGGCGCTTGGTTTGACTACAGGTATCGAAAGATACTTCATTATCCTATCAAACTTCATATTCCTGCACTAGAGTTTTGCTCCTGGTTTCACAGGGTACTGGTGAATGTTCAGATATGTGCTTGCTTTTGGATTTCTGCGATCTCTCTTTTACCTTCTGTGCTTCCTCAGTGACACTCTTGTAGGTTGCCCTTCTGGGTCGACAGGCAGAGCTTTGGCTGACTAGTTACTACCTTCCTCAGATGGCCTAGCATACTTTTGGAAGCAGGGTCAATAGCCCTTCTTTGTCTCCACTCTGAATAACCTTAGGCTAATTCTTCTCAAGTCAGGCTAGAGAATGGCTGGTTAATGAGAACTTAGCTTTCTTCTCCCTCTAACTTTGGAAGGAAGAAACTTATGCAATGTAATCATTGGACGAAAACTTGTTCCAACTAAAAGCTATCCTTGCTGCTCCTCTAACATGCTGTCTTGGAATGACTCTTGGGAGTCTTCAGAATGTTTAGGTCTCTTGCAAATGGCCTGGAGTCTGATGGGCAGATTTGAGCTCTTGCTGAATGTGTTTGGGAACCATGAAATGAGAAACTACTCTTTTTCTTTCTTGCTACTTTTCTCATTGGGACTTGCCTGAAAGCTTGAAGCATTTTAAAAAACCATATTCTGTGGGGCTGTGCCTTCCAAAGTCTCCAACCGTGAGAGGGATGAGTGGCAAACAGAATCCCCTTTTGCAACTGCTTGTCCTGAAAATGACAAATTAGCATGGCAGATCCCCCCTGCCTTCCTAGATACACTAACATTATTCTTCCCCTTCTCCCTTCTTGCATTCAAATGTCTCTGTGACCAGTCCAACCAAGAAAAATCAGCTAGGCAGTCCTAAAATAAATGGCATTTTAAAATTCACTTTTGTAACACCAATAAAGCAGGGTGTCCACTCTATTCCAATGATTAGATGCCTCAAAAGATCAGTTAGCTATCATTGTCCTCTCAATTCTCAAAAACAAATTTCCACAGCTATTCTCCACTGACCTGCTCCTCTATTCCCCAAGGGAGGTAGTTTCTGATAGACAATATTTAGTAGATTATTTCCTCCAGGGCTCACCAGAAATTAAAGGTGCTTAATAATTTTTATCTTAGAATTTCCCTGATTTGAAAAGAGACATTTTAGTATATTAAAGATGTTTTATTGATAGTTTAGACCTAGAACTCCATCTAAGGATTGGATATAGATCTTATAAAAGCAGTGATATATTCTCTATCCTGTGGTTCTGATATGCTGTAATGGGTTTCTCTCAAGGCTTCCTTAAGACTAAAAATGAATTTTTTTGTCTCTATGGCTAATTCCACCCTTTGAATATTTTTGCTGTTGTTGTTGCCAATAAGGGTGACCATTATCATGATTGGTACCTACTAGATCCTGGAGTGGGTCCTATCCTATGTGGCTCTTAGCCTAGTGGATCATAGATTTAGAATTAGAATGGACCCTAGAGGTCATTTAGTCCAACCCTCTCACTATATAAAGGAAGAAACCCAGACCAAGAGAGGCAAAGTGACTTATCTAAGATGCTGCTGGTAGTAGGTGGCAGAGGTGAGATTAGAAGCCAGGTCTTCTGTCTCCAAATCTAGTATTCTTTCCATTGCTTTCCACATAGCAGTGACCATGCCATGCCTTCTCTAAAGAATGTGGTTGCTGATAGGAAAAAATTAAGTTATTTCCTCCAGGAAATATCAGAAAGTAAAAGGGCTTTATGATTTTCTCTTAGAATATCCCTAATTTCAAAAGCAAACTTTTGGAACTTGAAAAACCCATCACCCAGATGAACCAGTAATCTAGAGATGGGGCATTCTCTATAACTAAGGGAACCCTTCACAGTTTGTAAAATATCAGTTAATTGATACAACCAGTTGAGGAATTCTTTCTCCAACTTCCCCTATGATTTCCTCTGTAAAGTTGGCCTTCTTTGCTAATATAAACCCACATGGTGTTTATTCATAAAATGGGCTCCCGAAGTTCATTTCAATTACAGATTCCCTTTATACTCATGCTATTAGTGCAAAAGCTGCTACCCTGCCAGCAAGAACAATTTAGGGGGTTCCTCTCTGCAAGAGGTCCCTAAATTGGCCCTTGTACCAACTTCCTTATCACCTAAGAAGGCTTTTTCTTTCTGGCCAAGACTCTGCTGACATCAAATGGCAAAGGGTTAGTTGTACTCTCTGCCCCTGGGGGTGACAGGCTTCTTCTGAGTCCAGACATCTCTCTCCGCCAGTACAGGAGAGTAGTTATGGCTCCCCTCTTACTCCGGCTAAGAGACCTAAGAGGAAGCTAACTCCTAAGAGGAGACAGGAAAGACCAGTTGCTTCTCCAAAGAAACGAAGAAGAAAATTACATAGGATGGCCCATTATGCTGCGGAAGCCCGTCGGGATAAAGTAAGTTGACCTATTGTTCCAAAGCTTTATGCCAGGAAGGCCAGAGTAAAGGCTCTCCTTGGTACCTTAGAATTTTAGAATGGTAGTACTACTTCCTGCCCAAAGTTTTATTTAATTTTAAGGGTCCATTTGGCTTTCAGGGTCCAAAGAGTCTGGTATACAAGCCTGTCTTCCCGCTTCAGATGGATACGATGAAAAGTTTTCTTGAAGGACTTTTTGGATGCCCATCAAGCTAGAAAAGCATGCTTTCCTCATCACTACCTTGCTTCTACCAAAAATAGTTTTAGCATCTGAATTCAAAAACATATTCAGAAAACTATTGCTTTGAGTAGAAGCATTTCATAATTTGCTCCAACTTAGATCCTCTGACAAAAGGGACTTTCCAAGCTTTCTTTCCAAAGACAATATTACCTGCTCAATTTTAAATAAAGACATCCTTCTAACAGAGAGGGAAGGAGGAAGACACCAAAGATAGTTTGACCTCAAAAGGAGAAAGCTCTTTAAAACAGTTGGTTTAAATCATTTGGCAACTTTTAACCAAACACACTTTCAGGTTAGAACATGAAAGGTGGAGACAAAAATAAAGAGTAAACAAGAGAGAGTATTGTTGGTGTAATCTTGCATTGATGGGTAATATCTATGCTGCCAGAACATCTGAAACAGCCCAAAGGTTTGTGTAACTTCTTGTGAGTTAGTGTATCATAAACAGCAAAATCCAAACTTATTCTTGTTTATCTAGCTCTGTATTCTTGCCACTCTTTGGAGGAAAGTAGAATTCTTCACTGCTACTGATGGTAGCAACAGGGACTTAACAAACTCCTTATATTGAATTCCTTTTTCTTTAGACAACAATTTCAGGCAGGGTTTTCTCAGAAGGGCATTATCAGTCAAAACATCTAGGAGTATCTGGAGTTCTTTCCTCAGTTTTCAGGGTGAAACTTTTAGTGACATTTGCTTTGGAACAGAATTTCAGATGCTTAATCCCATCTTGAAGGATTAAATTTTCTCAGTGCAACTGGATTAGGAGAAATCTTAGTTCATCTAAGGAGATACTAATAGAATACAGTTTTTAGGTAATATCAGGTAAGCATATTATTTGAATGAAAATGATATCCACTTGATATCTTGTGATATTTCAAAAGTTGTGTAAGTTTAGCTAAATAGTAAAATTTGTAAAGCACTATCATATACGTTTGAGAACTTTTCTGAAAAACATTCTATTTAATAGTTGAAGTTAAAAGAAGCCAGACCCACATGCATACGGGTTAAAATTCTGAGAGAAAACAATAGAGCAAGGAATCAAATTGGGGGCCTTTTCCTTGGAAAACATTCTTCAGCAAGGTGGGCTTTGAGGTTTTTTTTTTAATAGGATGAACAAAAAACTGATAAAGCAAACCAAAAATTTGTTTTTGTTTAAAACTCTTAATAGGTTCATGGATTTGGATCAGGAAGGGAACCTAGAAGTCATTTAGTCTAATCTCTTCATTTTACAGTCATCTGTAAATAGAAATCCAGAGTTAAGAGCTTAATTCAAAGTAGGCTCTTCTTGACTCCTAGTTTCAGTGTGCTATCAACTACACTATGCCTCTCAAGAGACACATTTTATTTTCAAAATAAAACAGGAAGAATTTGCATGTCAAAATGGTTATACTATGTATTTTTAGAAAATCTTCCAGTATTAGTATTTACTGAATTTTCTCTTTTCATGAAAATGAAGATCTTTGTAAAGTTATATGGATACCATTGTATTGATAATGTTCCAGTTCGTAAGTGATAAAATCTTAGATACCAAAGTAAACATTTACCATTCTTGAATACCTTCACTTCAATAAGCATTAAGTGCCTACTAAGTGCCATGTACTCTCCTTGGTGCTGAAACATCTTTTTTTTTTTTTAAAAAAATAAACTTACTCTTGTATTTTGTTGATCTTGTTTTTCCTGGTTTCTGTCTCTCATGGTCCTTTAGGAGCTTCAAATGTTTATTTCTGTTCATCTTTAAAAGATTATATTTTTAAACTCTAAAAAACAAGAGCCAGTACATCTTTAAAAAATTGCTTCCTTATTGGTAATTCATATATGTGTGCGTGTGTTTTTCTTCACACACATACATATATGTGAGTTACTATGAAGTTAATCAGCCTTAGCTTTTCTAATAATTAATGAGAAAAATCTTTCTAGCCAAAGCTCTGCCTCTTGATACAGAAGGTTACACTCCAGAATTTTTAAGGAGGGAGATCAGTGAGAAACAAGAAAAGGAAAGCAGAAAGACAAGAACTGACTTGGTTGTTCTTCAACATTTTTTACAGATGACAAATCCCCTGAGGGAAATTGACAAAACTGTGGGGCAGTTAATGGATGGACTGAAACAACTGAAACTACATCGTTGTGTTAATGTCATCTTTGTTGGAGACCACGGTAAAGTCTTTTTTGCCTATATAATAAAATTTTAAAAAGGACAGCTTCTTAGTTAATGCCAGTGGTGAAGGCAAAAACAGAAAATATTCAATAGCTAAGGATATTTTAGTTAATATCAATGGTAGTTTATAGATTGCTCTTAAATATAGAATATAGTTCTAAAATAAGAGATAAAGATCTCCTTTGACAAAACACTCCAGTATTTAAATGGATCCTTCCTCTAATCCCAATTGATATTTTTTCCATCTTCTCATCATTCTGTGCTTTTTCATCATGTGCAGTTTTTGCCCATTAAAAAAATCTTCCATAGAGGCATAGTCTATTATATTCAAGAATTTTTCTCTGCTTATTTTAATTTTTCATGGATACCAGTGCAGAGCTTGGGCTATGTATTATCTTATTCTCTCTTTACATAACTGTCCTACCTCCTTCTCTGGTCATATAGATTCCCAATAAAATCTTTTAGAATATGCCTTATAGAGGTATATTGCAATGTCATATACACAAAATAATTAAGCGAAATCAACATATTGATACCAATGTACTATATGAAAGCCATTTTATATTTCTTCCAGTTCAAAGTGGTTTTATTTATTTTTATTCCTAACCTCTGTCTTGGTCATGTTGCTATTCTTTTACTGAGAAAAGTTTTAGGCTACAATCAGATTTTGCATGAAGCATATTTGGGGGAATGATGCATTCCCTTGATCAATATGTGCTAAGCAGGTGCTGTATCCATTTTAGTCTAAAATGCAATTTTTCTGTGACTTTACAATATGCTGAGGACTATTCTAAAACTCTCAATTCCTCCTTGAAAATATAGTTCACTAATTGTATAAATGGTTTTTAACATATATCTTTCTCTCTTTATGTGTGTATGCATGTGTGTGCATATGTGTGTATGTGTATATATAAAAATATGTATAAATACATACACATGTATGTATGCATGCATTCATACACACACATATATCCAGAGAGCAAAACTTGTGCTTGGGTACAAAGAATCAAGGAAAAATCCTTGACATATAGACATATGTCTATGTCTATGTATGTGTATATCTACATACACACACATACATACACACACATATTTCTTACAGTTGTTTTCAATAGGGAAGTTCCAGAACCTATTAGGAAATGGCAATAGGCAGAAAGGGTATTTTCAGAGAAAGTAATAGGATGGTGAGAGAGTGCTTTCCCATTTTTGGCAAATGTGCCAATAATGGACCCTTATGTGGAAGAGGAATTTGACTAGTACTGCTTGACTGAAAAAGGCAGGAATAGATAAATGTTGCATAAATAAATTTAGGCTTGATATAAGGAAAACTGCCTAACAATTCTATGCAAAAGTGGGATTGACTGCCTGGGGAGATGGTAGTTTCCCTCTTACTTGAGATGTCTTGAAAATTCCCTGTATTACTATTTGTTGAGGATGTTGTGAAAGAATTCATGTTCACAGTCAGGTTGAAGTAGATGGCCTCTGTGGCTTCTTCTTACTCCGATCCTCTGTGATCCTGTGAAGATCCTGGTGCCATAGGGAGAACTATGGAAATGAGAAGACAAAGTAGCCCTTCTAATTCAGTCCTTGAGTTAGGTGATGTGGATGGAAATGGAAAATTCCATACCACCTCCCTCGAGGACTGAGTTAGAAGACTTATCCATGTTCTGTAAGGTTTCTATGAAGTCTGTGGTTGTCTGCATAGTAGTATGATGCAGTTGTATTATTTAATATTTTTATCAATGACTTGGATAAAGGCACAGATAGTATGTTTATCAAATGTATAAATGACACAGTGTTGGGGGGATGGATAGCTAATATACTGGATGACAGAATCAGGATCCTAATAGATCTTGATGAATTAGAACACTGGATTGAATTTAATAAGATGGAATTCAATAGGGACACATGAAGACTTGTTCTTGGGTACACAGAATAAATCTCATAAGGACAAGATGAGGAGGAGACTTCTATAGCATTTATCTGAAAATGATATGGGGATATTAGTGGACCACAAACTCATTATAAGTCAACACTGCATTAAGACTACATGACTTCTAGGAGCAAGGAAGCAACATTTCCTCTGTTGTATGTGTTACATAACATATGATTTATTATGTTGAGTTCTGCATGTCATAACTTAGGGAGGACTTTGATAAGCTAGAGAACACTCAGAAGAGAACAAACTGGATGATGAAAGACCTCAAGTTCTGTCACATGAGGGTCAATTGGAGGAGAAGTTTAGGATATTTAGGAAAGGACAATGCTAAGGGGAGATTTATAAAGTTGGCCATTGTTTCCAAAGGATTTTCGCGTGAAAGAAGGTTTAGGCTTTTTCTGTGGGGCTCCAAAGAGCAAAATCATTGGGTAGAAATAACAAAGAGGCAGATTAGTGATTGATCTCAGGAAAAACTTTGTAATAATCAGAGCAGTACAAAACTGGAATAGACTGCCTCAGAAGACAGTAGGTTTCCCCTCATCAGTTATCTTCAAGCAGAGACTTCATGAGCACTTATCAGATAGTCAAAGAGTGGAGTCAGAAAGGGGGGATTGACTTTGTGTATGGGTTATAGAAAATGACTTCTGAGGTCCCTTTCAACTCTAAAATTCTGTGATTTTCTAAAATCATCCATAGGAAATCTGTCATTTTGTTGGACCCCTTTAATATAGGTTTCCTAATAGGGTACAGGTTGAAGTGCATCCCTCAAGCTATCCATCTGTTGTCTCTCTTGCTACATGCTTGGCCTGTCTACTTTTCTCGGCAAACATTTCCTGGAGGATATACCACTTTCATATATAGAGTTATATTCAAATATACTGCCATAAAACAGAACTTCCATTCTCTCAACTATGAGCTGTATAGAGGCACCTTGAGGCAAAATAAAAGTTTTGCCAATTCTTTTCAGCCTTTTCCCTCTCTGTCCACTCCAAAAAGTATAGTATTTCTAGACCAAGGACTCCGTAGGGTATTGAGTTAGGGCCTACCAGATCTTGGTTAATCTAGTTTCTAGTTCTTTGTTTACAAAGGATTATGTGATATTTTATGGAGTTATTTAGAGTAAAGAATATTCATGATAATATGTTTGAGGCTGAAAGGCAGTAAACTAAAGTTGATGGTTATGATTTTAAGTCTCTTTGTATTACTCAAAGAGATATTCATTCTCTCTCTCTCTCTGTCTCTCTCTCTCTGTCTCCCTCTGAGTTTTCTGTTTTTTTAAAGTTACAAATTCTTTTCCACCTCTACTCAATGAGAAGGCAAGAAAAAAGAAAACCTATTACAAATATTTGTACTCACACAAAACACATTTATGCATTAGACATGTTTAAACCCCTCCCCCAAATGATTCAATGTGCATTCTGAGTTCATCAGTTATCTGTTTGGAGATGATAGCATTTTTCATCATGAATCCTTTGGAATGGTAGTGGATCATTCTGTTGATCAGAGTTACTGAGTCTTTTAAAGTTGATTATCTTGACTATTGTTGCTGTGTATATTGTTTTTCTGGTTCTGCTCACTTCACTTTGCTTCAATTCATATTCATCTTCCCAGGATTTTCTGAAACTCTCTCCTTCATCATTTCTTATATAGCACAATAGTATTCTATCATAATCATATCACATAGCTTGCTCAGCTATTCCTAAAGTGATGGACATTCTTTTAGTTTCAAAATCTTTGCTATCACAAAAAGTGTTGCTATAAATAATTTTGTTCATACGGGTCCTATTCTTCTTTCTTTAATCTCTTTGGGGCTATAGCTCCGGTAGCAGTATTACTAGGTCAAAGGTTTTTGTGCTTTAATAAATTTCTGGGCATAGTTTTAAGTTGGCTTTAGTATATTTGGATTAGTTTACAACTCATTATTCACAGTGCATTAGTACACTTGTTTCCCTATATCCCCTCTAGCATTTGTCATTTTCCATTTTTTGGTCATCTTAGTCAATCTGAAAGGTATGTAATGGCACTTCAGACTTGTTTTAGTTTTCATTTCTCTAATTATTAGTGATTTAGAACATTTTTATATAATAATTTATGGCTTTGATTTTTGTCCTCTGAAAACTACTTATTCCTTTCCTTTGATCATTTGTCAGTTGAAGAATGGCTTTTATTCTTGTAAATTTGACTCAGTTCCCTATATGTTTTAGGAGTGAGATCGCTATCAGAGAAACTCACTGCAAAGAATTCCCCTAGTTTTCTGTTTTTCTTCTAATTTTGACTGCATTGGTTTTGTTTGTGAAGATAACATTTTAATTTTATGTAATCAAAATTATCTATTTTACTTCCTATGAACCTTTCCATCTCTTCTTTGGTCATGAACTCTTTCTCCCATCCATAGATCTGAGACGTAATTTTCCACCAGTTTACTTACGATATCACACTCTTTGTGACTAAATCACGTACTCCTTTTGAGCTTATCTTGGTATACAGTGTGAAATGTTGGCCTGTGCCCAGTTTCTGCCAGACTACTTTCAATTTTTCCCAACAGTTTTTGTCAAAAATGAATTCTTGCCCCAATTGGTAGTATCTTTGGGTTTATCAAACATTTGCTTCAGTATACTGTGTACCTATTTGATCAGCTTATTTCTTATCCAGCACCAGATTGGATGAATGCAGTCTTATAGTATAATTTGAAGTCTTGTACTGCTAGGTACCCTTCCTTCACATTTCCCCCTCATTGATTCTCTTGTTATTTCTGGTCTTTTGTTCTTCCACATG
The DNA here is from genome assembly GCA_023548195.1 of Bettongia penicillata ogilbyi. Lineage (NCBI taxonomy): Eukaryota > Metazoa > Chordata > Mammalia > Diprotodontia > Potoroidae > Bettongia > Bettongia penicillata. The sequence continues at coordinate 1,566,596 of JAJHZJ010000300.1, forward strand.
AATTTTGTTATTATTTTTCTAGCTCTATAAAGTCATCGTTTGGCAATTTGATTGGTATGGTTCTGAATAAGTAAATTAATTTAGGTAGTATTGCCATTTTATTATATTGGCTGCTACTACCTATCACTAAATAATATTTCTCTATTTAGTTTTTGTGTGTGTGTGAAAAGCAATTTGTAATTGTGTTCACATAATTCCTATGTGTGCCTTGCAATAGACTCCCAAGTCGTATATTGTCTGTAGTTATTTCAAATGGGCTTTCCCTTTTTGTTTCTTCCTTCTGAATTTTGTTGATAATATACAGATATGCTGATGATTTGTGTTGGTTTATTTTATATCCTTCAACTCTGCAAAAATTTGCTGGTTGTTCCAGCTAGGTTTTTTTAAGTTGACTCTCTATGGTTCTGTAGTTAAACCATCATATCATCTGCAAAAAATCTATAGTTTTATTCCTCATTTTCAACGTTTATTCTTTCACTTTCTTTTTTCTTGTCATATTGCTATACCAAGCATTTCTAATATACCATTGAATAATGTGGTGATAATAGATACCTTTGTTTTGTCACTGATTTTCAAAAGTACTTTCTCTTGGTTTTAGATAATACTACTTATCATTTTAAGGAAAGCTGTGTTTATTTCTCTGCTTTCTAGTATTTATTATTTAATTTTATGGGAATGAGTGTTATATTTTGTCAAAAACTTTTTCTGTATTTGTTGAAATAATCATGTGGTTTTTCTTATTTTTGTTATTCATATAGTCAGTTATCCCTATACTTTTCTTAATATTGAATCAAAAATCGAATTCAAAGTATTAACTCAGACTGGTCATTGTGCATGATCTTTGTGATATATTGCTGTATTCTCTTTGCTTAGTAGTTTGTTTAAAATACTTGTGCCAATATTCTCTAGGGAAATTACTCTATACTTTTTTCCTCTGATTTGATTTTCCCTAGTTTCTGTATCAAAACCATTTTTGTGTCATAGAAGGGATTTGGAAAGACTTCTTTAAAGTACTTTATTGGAATTAAATGCTCTTTAAATGTTCAATGGAATTCACTTGTTAATCCATCTGGTCCTAGGTTTTATATTCCTTAAAGACTTCATTCATGGTTTGTACAATTGATTTTTCCAAGATAAGTATTCTATTTCCTGCTCTTTTGTTCTGAAAAATTTATATCTTTCTAAATATTCATCAATTTCATTTATCGTGTCAGTATCATTGGAATATAGTTGGGCAAAATAGCTGTCAATCGTCACTTTTATTTTCTTTTGCTTGGTAATGAATTTGCTTTTTTCATTTCTTACCTTTGTAAAATGATTTTCTTCTTTGCAATTTAAAAATCAAATTAATCAATGATTTATTTTATTTTATATAAAACTACTAGCTCCTAGTTTTATTTGTTTACCTTTTTTCTTTCAGTTTAGTTAATTTCCTTGGATTTCAATTTAATTGGGAGTTTTAATTGGTTGGATTTTTAAAAGTTTTTTTTTAAAGTTATATGTCCAATTTATTGATCTTTTTTCTTTTATTGATATAGATATTTAGAGACATTAAATTTTCCCCAAGTACTTCATTGACTGTATTGTCATTCTCTCTAGTGACATTGTTGATTGTTTCTATGATTTGCTTTTTGATTCATTCTTTAGATTTAGTTTCTGATTAATTTAAAAAATTTTATTTAAATTTATTATTTAGTTTCCAAGTAATTGTCTATTCATGTATCAAATGCCCTTTTTAATGCAATTTTATTCCATTATTGTCAGAAAAAGATGCATTCAATATTGCTGCTTTTTTGAATTTGTAGGATTTTTATGTCCTGATGCATGGTCAGTTTTTGTGAAGTTACCATGCATAGCTAAGAAAGTAGTATATTTATTTATACTCCTTTCTATTCATATTCAGTATTTTCAGAAGTCTATCACATTTAACTTTTAAAAATTTGACTCACCTTTAAATTTTTGTTCCCTTTATTTTATGCCTAAAGTAGGGATGAGAAGAATAAGGGATGAGAAGAATAATTAAGGTCCACCACTCATATAGTTTTGTTGTGTGTTTCTTCCTGTAAGTTATTTAACTAAGAATTTGGATGCTATGACATGTAGTGATTATGTGTTAAATACTGTTGTTAATTTATTATCCATGGTCCTTTTTTTTAAAATATAGCTTCCATATTTATCTTTTTTAATTTGTTCTACTTTCATTTTATCTGAGAATATATTTGCCACCAGAGATTTTTTTAAAAATTTCAGCTGAAGCATAATAGTTTCCCCTCTAGCTCCTTATTTTAACTCTGCATGTAGCTTTCTGTTTCAAGTATGTTTCTTGTAAACAACCTACTGTTAGATTCTGGTTTCTGATCCATTCTGCTATCCCCTTCCATGTTATGGATCAATTAATCACATTTTCACTTGCAGTTATGATTGCTAATTGTGGATTTTCCTCCATTCTAGTTTCTTGTATTTCTTTTTCTTCCTTTCTTCTTTCCTTCCTTTTCTTTTCTTTTTTTACCATCTCTTCTTGAAGAGTCTGTTTTTCTTCTGAGCATTGTTTCCTTTAATCTTCCCTCCCTCTTATCTTTGCTCCATTTTCTCTCATCCTTTTTCCTTCCTATTTCCCTTTTGGGTAAGATGAATTCCTGTATCCATACACTGTGAATATGTTTATTCTTCCCCCTTTGAACCAGTTCAAATGAGTGTGAGGTTCAAGTTTCCCACTCTTTGCCCCTCACTGTGCTCTCCATTGTATAAACACTTTTTTGTATGCCCTATGTATATGATGTAATTTTCCCCATTATTCCTCTCCCTACCCTCTTTCCCAGTGCATTTTTTCCCCTTACTAGTCCATTCTTCTTTTGTGATCATCCTAAATTAACGGAATCACATCCAGGCCCTCTGTTCAATTAGCCTCCCCATGAGAGCCCTAGTAATGTTAAAGTTCTGAAAAGTTACATGTCCTTTCCTCATATAAAGATGTAAACAGTTTAACCTTAATCAGTCCCTTATGATTTCTTAGTCATGTTTACCTTTTTATGCTTCTCTTGAATCCCATGTGTGGAGTACATTCTTGGCACCCCTAATTGTACCATCCCCAGACACTACAATGCTCTTTACTACTGCTTCTTCTGCCCCTGTGCTGTGCTTCTGGCCTGCCCTAAACCCAGTATTGGCATCCTTATCTATCTATCCATCTATCCATCTATCCATCTATCTATCTATCTATCTATCTATCTATCTATCTATCTATCTATCTATCTATCTATCTATCTATCTATCTAATCTTTCTAAGCTGCTGAGGGCTGGAAAAATGACTCACCATGGCCTTTTCTTGCCTTTCCAGATCAGAATTCACTCTGGCATATTTTCTAGGTGGTTGTGAAGGAAGCACATTGAGTGAACCAGGCAAAAATGCTGACTCTCACTCTGTCATCTTCACTCTGTCTCCCCAAACTGATTCTTTTAGTCAAATATGGTATAACTCTACAATAATGACAGTGACCTTGAATAGGTCATCAAGAATGGGAAAGGGCTGCAGAATTGGAGAAGAACAAAGTTTTCAATTTTCAAAAAGGGAAGAAAATGGTCTCTACAAACTATAATCCAAGATCTTGACTTTGGTTCTTGGTCAAATTCTTATTTTAAAAAGGAATGATTTGTGAGCAATTAGAAAAGGAGGAAGTGATCACAAAGATCGCTTCATCAACTCATAGTGTCAGACTAGTCCTATTTGTTTCACAAAGTAATATTGACTCAGATTGATAGATCAGCAGATTATAGAGATAGTTCATCTCGACTTTAGTGAGGCATCTGAACAAATCTCTCATGCTAGCTTTATGGAGAATACTGAGATGTAGGTTACGCAGTTGTATAGTTAGGTGGGTTTGGAATTATAAAAGTGGCCAATATCAGCTATGTCAGTTTGGAAAGAACTCTCTAGTGGATCACCCTGTGGGCATTTCCTGGGTTATTTAATTTTTTTTTTTAACCAATGACTTACTTGGACTAAAGCACAGACCAATATGCTTATAAAATCTACAAATGATACAGTACTGGTAGGGATAGCTATCACATTCATTTGAACTGGTTCAAAGAGGGAAAGAATAGCTATCATGTTTGAATATGGGGTAAAATAGAAAATAAAATTATATAAATTATATAACATATTACATAAATTATATTATATAAATTGTATTAAGCATAACATATAAATTATATTATGTAAAGTTATATGGACAGCTAGGTGGCACAATAAATAGACTGCCAGGCCTGGAATTAGGAGGACCTGAGTTCAGATCTGACCTCAGACAGTAGCTATATGATTCTGGGCAAGTCACTTAGCCCTGTTTGCCTCATTTTGGTTATATGTAAAATGAATTGGAGAAGGAAATGGGAAACCACACCATTACTTTTGACAAGAAAGCTCAAATGGGGTCATGAAGAATCGGACACAACTAAACAGCATCAATAAAGCATTATACTTGGGTCAACAATAGTTATACCCTTCTCTTCTTTCACTTTCCTGAATGAAATTTGTTTCAGTATTGGTGGCTTATACTCATCAGAGTAAACTGGATAGAATTTTACTATATCATTACTTTATCTTAGTGTCATGTTTGTAGCTTATGGAAGATAATCACAGAGTCAGAGAGGAAAGGGAACATGGAAATAACCCAGTCCAACCATTACCTGAAAAAGAATTCCCTCTCCACAACCCTGGAAGTAATTTTTCTGTTTCTGCTTGATCTCCAATGATGGGGAAACTATGACCTCCTGAATTTGGACATTTTAGTTTTGGGCAGCTCTAATTGTGAGGAAATGTTTCCTTGTATGGGAAGGGAAGAGAAAAAGCACCTATACAGAATCCATTAAGTGCCAAGTACCATATTAAGCACTTTTTACAAATCTTATTCTAACTCTGTTATCCAGCACCTTCCAAACCCACTTCTCCTTGTTCTTCCCTCTGGCCAAGTCCGAAAAAGTGAATCCTTCTTCCTATGATTGTTCTTTAGATACTTAAATAGTTGACATTTGTTTAATGCTTTTAGCTTTGTAAATTGCCTTACACATATTATTTCATTTGATTATCACAACAACCCTGGGAAGCAGGTGCTATTATTAACCTCAGTTTAAGGTGTAGAAACTAAGGCAGATAGCAGCTATGTGACTTACCCAGCGTCAACCAGCTAGTAAGTGTCTTAGGCTGGATTTGAACTCAAATTTTGACTCCAGGTCCAGCGCTGTATCCATTGCATTTTTCTTAAGTCATCTTCTCTTTAAGCTAAGCATGCATAAGTTTTTTCAATGAAGGCATCATCTCTAGTCCACCTACCAGCCTACTTGCCCACATTTGTTTGTATGTCAATATCATAATCTATATATCGATATTGATATTGATATCTACACATGTCTATGCCCTCTCCTGCTCTGAAATTCAAGGAGAATTCTCTTGACTATTATCTGTATATATACATAGGCTATATAAGTACACATTTATACATGTACATATGTGCAGATACATGTGTGTATAATGATAACAGTCAAGAGAATTCTCCATGGAGGGCAGAACATGAAACTAGTTTTAAAAGTCCTGTCTCCCCTCGTTTCAGTGACTTTACCTCCTCTCTTAGCTACAGTTTCCAGTTTTCTGTTCTCATTACACTGTTTACAACCTTGCTGGAACAGTTACTCTGTTCTACAATTAGGGCAGCAGCTCTCAGCTCATTTGGTCTAGAGTAGACTTTTTTCTGTTTTGTTCTGCCAACATTATTTTGTCAGTAACATCCAAGGCCACCTACCGAGACACTTAGTTGTTTGGTGATTATATATACTCAAAGCAGGAGCTATGTTTGAGAGATAATTTGAAAGAGACATTTTGTAAAAGACACACAGAACCATGTCTTCTAGTTGTGTCTCCCCACTCCACTCCAATTCTCCCCCTTTACTGTTTCAGTACCAGGAAATCTTTATGGAAATTTAGATTAAAAAAATAGATCTTTCTTAGACTACAGAAGTAGCATCAGTGTCAGCTGGTTTTTATCATGGGTTTGGTATATTTGTTTCTTTTTCTTTTGGGGCTTGGCTCTTTGACCTGCAATGATGATTGAAGGATGATTTTTTTTCTAATATTCAAATACAAGCAGAGGGCTTGTTCCTTAAGAAAATCTGATTGTATGGAGCAGAAATGAGTATTTTTAAATTAAGAAAATCTTTTGTGAAAAGCCCCCCCACTTCCATCTTTCTATTCTTCCCAAGAAGTGATTTGGAAAGAAATCTTAAATTCTTGAATTAGCTATACTTACAAGTCCATGCTACAATTTAAATTTGCACTTCACTTGTCTCCTTAAATTCTTTTTTTCTTCCCACAGGAATGGAGGATGTCACATGTGAAAGGACAGAGTTCTTGAGCTCCTATCTGACCAATGTAGATGATATTATCTTGGTGCCTGGAGCCCTGGGAAGAATTCGTCCTAAGTCTAGTAATAATGCGAAATGTAAGTTGCCATTTAAAACATGGTTATCTCATGGCTAATCTACCTGGAAAACCCTTTTCTTCTGAGCTACTGTAATTAATGACTATTTAAAATTTTAAAATACAATATCTTTTGATTTTACAACACCTTCATTCCCAAATACAGTATATCTTTCTTCTGTAGGTGATTAGTAGATGGAATGCTGGAGTAGGAATCAGGAAGACCTGAGTTCTGATCCTTCCTCAGATACTTAGTAACTGTGTGAACTTGGACTAGTCAGTGAACTGCCTCATTTTCCTTATTTATAAAATAAGTAGGTTTGATTCAGTTGCTGCTAAGTTCCTTGCAGCTCTCAGTCTATAATCCTATAGTCCTCTCCTATGTCCTTCCCAGATAACCATCCCCTGTAGCAGAGGAATTAATTACTTATTGATAAGCCTTTCCGCTCAGGACTTCCCCACCAGAGTCAGTCCAAAGTGCTTTATACACTTAACAGACCCTTCTGCTGAAACTCCAGATCCCTCAAGGGTCTGGTCAGAAGTCAGTTTCTGAGCCATGTCAAACTGGTTGGCAAAGGCCAGAAGGAAAAGCCATTAATGCCTGGGGAAGTGGCATCTGTTTTGAAGATGAGGAGTAACGGGAAAATGATTGTGACTCACCATGCCACTTAAGTTACAGCTTTCTGGATGGGAAATGTTACAGTCAGATGAAACTTTTAAACTTGTAGGCTCCAGGGGATTTCAGATGATTCCTACCTAACTGAAGACTCTTAAAGTTGGCATTTTGTTTATTTTCGGAAATAATCCGTTTAGAAAAAGTAGACACTGAGACATCAACTTCAGATTAGGGAAGATTCCCCTTTCCCCACCCAGCCAGAAACACCAACAAACACACATCTATCAAGAAATAGCAAGTGAATGGATTTAGGAAATCCTGGGAGGCAGGGATATGCAGTGGAAAGAACACTTGATTTGGACTCAGAGGGCCAGGGGTGGGCACTTCACTGCCTGTGTCATCTTGGGCTAGTCAGTTAATCTCTCTGGGCCTCAGTTTCCTTTTGTGTAAGAGAAGAGAATCAGACTAGGTGGCTTCAAAAGTCCTTTTAAATTCTAGAGCTGTGATTGTGAAAAGGGAGTTTATCATGTTACAAGAAACAGAACTGGGACTGAGTCTTAAAAAATTGTCCATCTTCAGCATTCACTTTTTGTAACTCTTTTTAGCTTCCCTAACAATCTTTCAGGTATCTAGTATGCTTCTCTCTCTGTCTGTCTCCTTCTCTCTCTGTCTGTCTCTCAGCACGGTATGAAACCAAATTCTTCTCTAATATCTCCCAGAGGCAAGAGCATTACTTGGTAATCTTACCTATCATTGTAGTATGAAAGGCCTTCCTCTAAGGTAGGAAAATTTCAAGCCTCAGTGAACAGCTGGGGAGATAAATAAGGATCCTTTATTGATGTTCCAGGGATCACATTAGTATAGGTTACTGCCTATACTTATTTCACTCTTGTATAGGTCAACCACTTGAAGTTTAATGACTGGCTGTGGTAAAAAGGGGTCCTTGGACTTCTGCTTTCTTAGAAGTTTATAGGCCCTGATTCTGAGCTTAGCTGACAATTGGTTTTTAGCCTTCTTTAGCTATCAGATGATAGAATCAGGTGTATTGAGGTCATCCAAGTGAACTCAATTAAGGCTTTAATCTTTTTCTCTTTTTTTTTGAAAAGAAGGTAAGAGTACCGGAAAAGGGAAGCTAAGAGTTAAGGGAAACCTTTCCAGAATTCCCTATCAATTTAAAGTGGCATGAACATCATTGTGCAAAATTTATGCTTCAGCATGTCATAGCCGTGGGGCTCAAGACTCTGCAGAGTGAGCCTGGGTATATAGAAATTGATAAATGGAGGACATCTTTGACTCCATTTCCAAAACCACAGTCCTCTTACACTAATAGTGTACAGTAGGTTGAGTGCTGTGCTTAGAGTTAGGAAGACTTGAATTCAGATCTTGCCCAAGACTTGATAGTTGGGTGATCCTGGTCAAGTCATTTAATCAACTCTGTGCCTTATGGTTTCCTCATCAGTAAAATAGGGAGGTTAGATTTGATGATTTCCAAGGTACGTGATAGTTTTACATGTATAGTCCTATGACCACAGGTTATTTTGAGGAGAAAAAGTCAAAACACAAGAGCAGTTCTAAGGCCTGAAACTCTTCACTTTATAAACAATCTTTATTACATCATTAAGTGTTTTCTAGGACAAGTTCATGGTCTTGACCAAAATCATCTTTTGTTTGCTAATAGTGAAAATAAAGGAGGATAGTGTATATGTATTAAATCTATATTTAGAACTAGCATTGAGAAAACCAAGCTTTGTTTTTAAAATTAACTTTTGTGAATTAAAAAACCATCACCTTTAGGATGAATATTATGTAGTCTGTTTTAAAGAAGTACAAATCATTAGGAAATTGTATTTTAAAAGTTCTATCACATTTACTTTCTAATATGAAGTGAGTTATGGATGACCCACAGGAGAGCTCCCATTTGGAAAGTACTTTATATTCTGCAAAGTTCTTTCTTATATAAGAAGTGGATAATTAAAAGTATCCTTACCATTACTTCCCAGAAAATGAAACTAAGATTTAGACAGGCTGCAATTTTCCCAAGATCTCAGAACTTGTTTCCTTCTCACAGCTCAAGTCTGGTGCTCTTTCCAGTACAGTTTGCTGTTGTGTATCACAGTGCTGAGACGGTGTTAATTTGTGTACCATGAATGAAATGTTTGCCTCTAGGAAAAATTTTTCTTACTCTAGGATTTGCCTTATTCATTCATTTAAACTTCGCTTGTTTTTACTACAGCTATTCCTTTTACATTATGACCTTTCCCATTGTGGTTTAATAAATTGTGGGTCAGCATAGGAAATTAAGTAGGAATTTTGGGGGAGTTTTGTGGAAGCTGCAGACAAAATGTGAAGGCCAGCAGACAACACAGAAAAAGTTAGAAATTCAGAAATGCATAAAAATATGTATGGTATTATATGTCAACATATTTTATCTTTTAATATCATAATAATTCAGACTTATTCTGTGATATGGAGGGAGGGCCAAAAAAATTTATGCAGATTTTCCAGATTGTGGGGGGTGCTGCACCCCTAACCCAGACATGTGAAAAGGATAATTGTATAAACAGAAGAAGTTGTTTTCATGAAGAGGTTAACAAATATGTATGATATTTTAGTTCTATTTCACTGTAGCATCAAAGAAAAAATTCTTCTGGAGAGAAAGGGAAGCTTACTGCCATGTCTTTCTCCAGTAGTAATTATGTTATATTTTAAAGATATATCTTTTATTTCTTTTTCTCTTAAACAGATGACCCTCGAACAATTATTGCCAATCTCACTGTGAGTACCTATGATTTGTAGGCTTCTGCTCCCAGGGTGGATTTCTCATGTTCATTTCATGTGTTGGGACAGACATTTCTCACAGCTTTCCATGCCATTCAGTGTTTGTTGATCTGAAAGGTTTTATGACCTTCTGGACTATGGGCAGCTGGAGACTCTGTGAGAATCTTGGCAACAGCCTGAGCTGAGTCTATTTATTTGCTCCATCCATTAGAAATGTAAAGTAATCATTCACAATAAAACAAATATTTACTTCTACTCCAAAATATATCCTTATCCACCTCTTCCCGGTCCAGTAGATGAATAAAAAATGTGCATATGTATATGCCATGTACCTACATGGACACATATAATAATGCATATATACTCTAAAACAGAGGTGTCAAACATGCAGTCATGACCCCACTCTCCCAAGTGTTGCCCAAATCAGATTAAAAAGTAATTGGGAATTATTTAACAAAATAAAATACAATAAAACATAGAAAGTATTATATTTTAAAACTAAGTAAATATGTGGCCTGCAAGGATCCTTATGTATGGATTAGTGACCTCCCATTTCTACTTGAGTTTGATAACACTACTCTAAAGTATTTGACTTGGAAAAAGTTTCTGTTTTTTTGTGAAACTATCTTTGAATGAACATTTTTTTTTTCTTTAGGGAGTATTATTGTTTTGTTTGAATACTGAAGGCTTTTGATCTTCCAGAAATCAAGTCATCTTTGCATTTGAGCCAGAGAGGGGAAAAAAATCAAAGTGCCCATTTTACCTTTCTGTGATCCTATTTCTTATAGTAATAATCTGAATGATTTTTTTTCCTAATGGCATTATATTGAACAGACCTGCATAACTTGGCAGTAGATAGGGGTCACAATTAAAATAGGTTAAACTTCTTCAGCCTATAGAAAAGTGAAACCAGAGACAGATTGACAATGGTCGATTGGTTGCTATGGGTCACGTGACAAACAGGAGCATGCACAGGGGCAATCTTACATTTTTCACAGACTGATGGAAATTCTTTGGTGAGCTGCAAGCAGCCTCCAGGTCACGTATTCTGCAGACCTGATATTGGATTACTGGTCGAAGAAATTACTGATGTAGCTTTAATATAGGTATCTATATTGATATAGCTAATTGAGTTTTGTAATTGAGTTTCTCTTTATGCCAATATTATGTGGCTCATGATGGAAAGGTATAACCTGAAGGAGAGACATTTGTTGCATAGTAGACAGAGTTAGACCTTGGAGTCAAGAAGACCTACTGGATGTAGGATTCTGAATGAGTCATTTAACCTCAGTTTTCCCCTCACTAGCTTTAGTTCTTCCACTCACCCCGGCTCTTTAGGAGCTGGTATTTTCAAGAGAAGACAATTGGAGACAAGAGACAATGCCTTCCTCTGTGGGAAGAGGGGGTTGTCATCAAACCTTCCCCTTCCTCTCATTAAATTGTAAGAGATGGGTTCAAGGACATATACTACATATTTGGCTTTATTATGTAGTTTAAATTTGCAAATTCTATCATTCACTTGACCCTTGCTCTCATTCACGCCCCCAACCCCAATGTGTATTTCTGGGTTCCATTGGTGCTTTTCAGCCCCAAAGTGTTGCAGGCCCCAAATCATTTGAGAAACTCTCATCAGAATGCTTCGTGAACTTGTTTGTTTGGGGTGGCATAAATCTGATTGGAGTAAATAGGGCCATAGATTTTTCACTTATGCATGGGCATGGCATATTCCTAGTGATGTTTCAGTTGTACTAATGCTCCTACAATTTATACAATGAAATCCATATCTCCTCACTTGCATTTCAGTGTAAAAAACCAGACCAGCACTTTAAACCTTACATGAAGCAGAATCTTCCCAAACGTCTGCACTATGCTAATAACAGAAGAATTGAGGACATCCATCTGCTGGTGGACAGAAGATGGCATGTAGCGAGGTAACATAGTTATTATTCCTTGCCTCTCTTGTTGACTTTGGGCATTGAAGTTCTTGAAGGTTAATAACTAGAGAAAGGAGCTGGGTTAGGAAAACACAATATTACCTGGGAGGAATTCTGTTCCAAATATGCTAGACAGGTGGTGTTGAAATGTTCTCCCTTTCCTCTTTTTTCACTCCCTTTCTTCCCCCTTCTCTCCCCTCTCTATTCCTTTCTCTTCCTTTTTTCTTTCCCTCTTTCCTTCTCTCCCTTTCCCCCTCTCCTTTTACCTCTTTTCCTCTTCCCCATTCTCTTCTTCTTTCCCTCCTCCCCTCCTGTCCCATCTCCTTTTCTCTGTATCTTCTTCTCTCCACAAACTCTTTCTCCTCCTCTCTCTTCCTCAGATTCTTCCTCTCTCCACCTCCATCCTTCCCTCTCTCTCTCTTACCCTCTATCTCTTCTCTCAGTCTCTCTTTTCCTTTTCTTCTCCCTCCCTTCCTTTCCTTTTTTAGACTTTGCATCCCTCTGAGATTTTTTTAAGTCAAAGGAAGTAAACTGGGTTGATTTAGTCCTGGTTGAAAGCAAGACCAAACTTTGACCCATGGTCATATTTATAGAGGACTTTTGGAATTTTTGTTAATGCATAGGGTCTCTCCTTTTGATGACCATTTTAGCAAAGTGGGTCTGAGATACTTTACACATTGACTTTCTTTGGAACAAGGAAAGATTTTTACAAAATAGAAAAAGAGGAGTCTGAACTTTTTTCTTCTTGGGGGCTGTATCACTAACTGGTCACTGTTGATATTTGATATTGAACAAACTGTCCATTGCTTTTGGCTCTCACAGCCTCCAAAGTGTTAATCATTGAGAGGGTTATCCATCTACATACAAACCTTCCAGCAGCATCTTTTGCTGAGAAAGATATGGATTTTTCCACTCCTCCCAGTTCCAACTTTCTATGGTATTTTAAAACATCTGTTGCTGTTTTTGCAGAGCTTTGGACTCCTTAAAAAAAAGAAACACACACACACACACACAATGGTTCAATGAATAAGTCAACATTTATTGAATATCCACTCTGTGTGCAGAGCCCCCTATAACTAGTTGTCATTGGTAGCAACAAAGGAAGCAGATGAAATCCCTGCCTTTTAGAAGCTTATAATCTTACTGGTGAGAATGGAGGACAAATGGCAGGACCATATTAACATATAGTTATAGCTGTGCAAAGATGTACATGAGTATTGTGTGTAGAGGTTATTAGTGGGGGATGGATGACAGCCAGGCACTGAGGGAGGGATAAAGGCTCAGTAAGAATACTCTGGGGAGTTTTTAGGGAAGAGTTACCAAAGAGATAAAAGAACAAGGGTTGGCTGAGAGGATTTGAGAGTGTTCTTGAGGAGGGTGGAGAGAGGAAGTGTTATGCTGTAAATGACAGCTTGGAGGGGAGAGAAAAGACCAGATGTTTGAGACAGCAAGTAGATTTGTCTGAATGCAAGTATGGGAACAGAAATGAAGATGATTATTGGGACAGGTAGAGAAAATGGTGAACCACCTTCCCATTCATCATCAAGAGTTTTAATTTGATGGTGAAAATTTGGAGCTATTTAATTCTCATATCCCCAGCTAAAATGAAGTTCCCTGAAGGCTGAAACTGTGTATTCATTGTCATCTCTGAAGCACCTAGCACAGTGCTACACCTGGAGAATCTGGTCTTGAGATTTCATTGGTATAGGGAACTCCCTGGTGGGGAAACTTCCACTACTACTGGAGTTTGATACCTTGTAGTCTTAGAGAGTTGCCCAAATTATTCAAATTATTAAATAAGTTAAATTTTTTTCAGAGGTATATAGGCTGTATCTAGCAGAAGTACCACTTGAACCCAAGTTCTTCAGGCTATGAAGGTGGTACTCTAGCTGTTAGGCCATACTTACCTCTAGGATTGCTCAAGAAATATTTATTGGGTTAATAAAAAAAATTCAAGTAAAGTGATTCTTATTGTCACAGGTAAAGGATGTTGCTGGACCTAGGATATAACTCCTATATCTTATGTGGAATTAGGGATTTTGCTTCCTTGACAATGAAGCCTTTGGTTCATTCATTATGTAATCATATTACCTTTGGTCCCTCATGAAAGTATCATCATAAGGGTGGTATGGAATTTAATATTGTATATATTTCCTGCTCAGTAAATGTCATATCTATAGTACTGAAATGTACACAAGTACCCGGAAATGGTGGTGAAATATACTCCAAAGAAGGTGACCTGATTCTTTTTAGAGTTTTTTCATCTCTTTCTTTCTTCCCTTTCCAACCCATTTCTTCCCTGAATAGCATGTGACCATCCTGGACCTCTAGAGACATCAGTAATTTGTGGCTATCAAGGAAATCCTCTGTGGAAGGTTCTCACTTTATATCTCTCCCCCTGAAATTTAGCCTATCCACATTTTGGCACCTGTATTAACTCTAGACTCCTAAAATTTCTCATTCTTATTTGGGAGAGAGACAAATGGACATGTGACAGTGGTATCATCTGGGTTTTGAAATTCAGACAATGGCATCAGTTGTCTACATGGGGCAGTTCTGGGTAGGGGAGGTGTCATGTTAAATGACTTGTTATCTTGGTATTTTATGGGATACAGATGACTATTGTAGGAGTTAAACCAACACTGTTGTATAAGCATTTGAAGCACCCACTATATGTACATCTATGCTAGATGTTGAGGTTGTAAAAGCGGAGCAAAACAAATGACAAAACTCAACAGCCTTTGCTCTCTAGGAACTTAGATTCTACTGGGAGATACAAAATATAAGTATATAAGCAAATGCAGTACTAGATACTTGGAGGAGAAAGAATACACTAAGGGGAATAGGAAGGGCTTTCCTTGAGAAGAGTTACATGAGCTGAGTTTGGAATGCTAGCTAATCCTAAAATGATGAGGCCAAGAGGGAGGCCTAAAAGACAACTTGTGCAAAGATTTGGAGTCAGGGAGCTACTAGTTTAGTATGCCAGGTTGAATCATCTAGGTGAGATGTTCTTAATTTCAGCCTTCCTGGCCCAGAGGGATGGGAAAAAAAATTACATTTTTAAAAAAGATGGGTCCTTATGTTTCACCAGACTGCCAAAGGGGCATATTAGTATATACCCACCATGGTCTTTTGAGTGAAATTCTGAATGAGAAGAAAAAAGTCTTAGATTTTCTTTTCTTTTCTGCATCTGATATATGGTATAATAGAGTTAACACTTTATTTCTTCATCTGCAAATGGGATAAAACTTGATGCTTTGAAATCAAAGCTGGAAGTTTTCTGGGAAACTTGGAAAGTATTAGTGGTGGCACAATTTAGGATACAGCAAAGCACAAATGTTCAGAGAACCTTCCATGTCACTCTTTACAAATCTAAGCTATTCCAACAAGCATTTATTAAATACCTAAACAGAAAAAGTAAAACACAGTCCCTGCCCTCATGGAGGTTATGTTCTGCTAGTGGTGGGAGAGGTGGGAACAACATGTAAACAGATGAAATCTATGGTTCCAGATGAATAATTGAGTCACAGCTGATGTTTTTTTTCTTCTCTTCTTATCCTAAGTGAATGAGTTTGTATTTCCTTTCAATATCTTTCTCTACAGTTGTCATGTCACACCTTAGAGGTAGGTATGGGTCTTTAGCAAAGCCTGATGGAAGTCTCAGTGGTTGATAATGACTTACAAATGGAAAATGATTTGCTTTTCCTCTTTAAAAAATCCACCTGCCCCCAATATACTTTGTTATATTAAACCTGCATTTTGAGGAATGATCGCACAATTACTTGAGAATCCCTTACTGATGATATTGTTTCAATGTAGGAAATCCGTAGATGTCTATAAGAAACCATCAGGAAAATGCTTTTTCCAGGGAGATCATGGATTTGACAACAAGGTCAATAGCATGCAGGTATGAGCTAGAACCAATACTATCCAATCATGCTTTATTTCTTTCCCTGAGGGAAAGTGAAATTGCTAGGTCATGGTGAGAATGGTAGGAGATGATGAACCAAAGCTGTAGACCATTCACTTCCCAATGGCAAGGATTCTCAATTGTTTTTCCTCTCCTTTTCTTTTGGAAGACTGTTTTCGTAGGTTATGGTCCAACATTTAAGTACAAGACCAAAGTGCCTCCGTTTGAAAACATTGAACTTTACAATGTCATGTGTGGTAAGTTCTTCCTAAAGTTCTTCCTTTGATAATTCACCTCCCTAACCATCAGTGCCATTTCTTTCCCTATACTCCATGCCATGAATACCATGGGCTTTCTCCTTGGCTTGAGGGGCAAAATACTCATCTTCTTCTAAGACTTCTTTGTTTCTTCCCAGCAGTTGACTAATGGTGAGTATTCATAGTGTTACTCTTGGCAGCCTCCTGGGGATGAAACATAGCATTACAGTTTGACACGCCCCCATCTCTCTGACCTCGTGAAGCAAGGGATCCGGCATAGAGATGGCTCCCCTTCTTCCCCCTCCCGACCCACTCAGTGCTTGCCTTGCAGCTCAGTTATAATTGTGCCAACTCCCTGAGCAAGTCCAGCTATTTATGTGTTCCTTTTCCACCCCCACCGAGCTTTTAGTCACTGCCTGAGGACAATTTTTCTTTTCTTGGGGGGAGGGGGCAGTGAAGGAGTGCCAGTCTAGTGGTTAGAGGAGGAGCCCACAAGTCGGGACTCCTGGGTACTCTTCCCAGCTCTGTCTCTCACCTTAGGCAAGTCACTGTGTGCCCACTTGGCAAAGATTCCCTCACGATGAAATTGGGCTTGTTTATCATGTTTGTAGGCGTGAGGCCAGCACCCCTGCAGAGTCGATCAGAGGACAGGACTCCTAGGGACTCCACAGTTATTTATTAATCATGGATCTCTTTTAAGAGCTTTGAATGAAAGGCCCCATACATGTGCAAAATGTTCTCAAACTGACAGTTCCATTTACCTTCTTGAATTTTCACTTTGATAGCAACAGGGACTTACTTAAGCTCAGGTTAGCATCAGGCACTATCCTTTATGTGGTATCTTCCTTTACAGCCATGCTAATAAGTGTGGCTGTTCCAAGCAACTCACCCTAGGCATTTTCATAGCAAATGACGCTGGAGAGAAAACTCTTCATTATATTTCTTTTTTCATCAAATTCAGAAGAATCAGAGCCATAGAAAGCTCTGATTTGAGCTCAAAGTTAACTATTTCCTTTAAATGGAATGAATATATTTGTGTATATATTACATATGTATATGTATATATTGTGTATATAGATGTGTACATATACATACATATATATGTATATAAAACAAAAATCTTTCAGAGTAGACTAAATCAGTATCATTTCAATGCATTTGTTTAAACAACTAACCTATTCTCTTTCTCTCATTAGATCTCCTGGGATTAAGACCCGCTCCTAATAATGGGACACATGGAAGTTTGAATCACCTCCTGAGGACTAACACGTATAGGCCAACCATGCCTGATGAAGTTTCACGACCCCTCTATCCTGGGGCTCTGTACCTTCACTCTGACTTTGACTTGGGATGTACATGTGATGATAAGGTATTGTCAAAGAGAGAATGAATAAGTACACTAATTATGAATGAATGGAAAAACATTTATTAAGTACTCACTATGTGCAAAGTCCATAGGAAAATAAGAAAGTTCTTGCTCTCAAGGAACTCATAGTTCTGAGGGGGAAGAGACAAGATATATAGAAACTCATCAGCCAAAGTTGACACAAAAGATGGTGGGAAATCTTAATCCTCATAATATTTTTATTAGAGAAAGAAATTCAATAGAAAGTAGGTTCAACTTAGACCCTGCACTGGGGGAAGAAACTTTGTTGGATGGATAATGCATTTATTAAGGGTTTACTATGGGCCAGAGCTTGTGCTAAGTGAAATAATAAAAAATACAAGAAAATGAGATGCTCCTTACTCTCAAGGGCTTATATTCTAATGGGGAAGACAAATCATAAAGAGGAGCTAGAAAGCAGAGTGGAGGGAGGAGGTTAATTAATTACTGACGTATAAAACATGATTCATTATAAGGCAGTTTCATGACATCACCCCTCTCATCCCTCCTGTCCCTCTTTCCCCCATAAGTATTTAGAGGCTTCCATTTATTGAAAATTATTTTGGTTTCCTGGGCTACCTCTATACCCCTTCAGGGAATAGAGAAGTCTTTTCCACTTCTTAGCCAAAACCATTGGCTAAGTGCATTGATGTCGATGTATTACTCCAAGAGACATTATTATTATTGATTATCAAAAAAATAACCCTTCTCCAGCAATTCCTATGAAAAAAGACAATTAGGATGAAAATGTACATTGAAATGTAAGTACATATTTTAAGGGGAAAAAAGACCTATTGTTTCTAGTGGTTGTTTTTTTTCTTTTTTAAGTTTAGTACATTTTTTGAATTTGACCTATATTGGACACCTTTTCAAAACTGGGAGACTGTTGATTTTTCCTCCCAATCCTATCTTTTCTTAGATACTAGGACCTAAATGTGGGGGTGGGTTACAAGAAAGAGTACTTCTGACTTTGTGATTTTTCCCCCCACCTTTCTGGGTTTTGCCTATGAAGAACAAACTGGATGAACTCAATAAACGTCTTCATCTTAAAGGGACAACAGAAGGTAAGGGTTATGTTGGGAAAATCAACCAAAGAAATATGTTCATTTTATTTCCTTGGGGGGGGAAGAGAGAGAGAGAGAGAGAGAGAGAGAGAGAGAGAGAGAGAGAGAGAGACAGAGACAGAGAGAGACAGAGAGAGACAGAGAGAGAGAGAGAGAGAGAGAGAGAGAGAGAGAGAGAGAGAGAGAGAGAGAGAGAGAGAGAGAGAGAGAAGAGAAGAGAAGAGAAGAGAAGAGAGAAGAAATCATATTTGGATAACCAACTGATTTTTCACCCATCTGGCAAATGGCAGAGTTTTCTTACATGTGTACAAGATACATTTATGTAATATTCAGTCAACAAAATACCACTCACTGTTAATATTTCTGAAGAACAGTCAGTCCATTCTCCATATATCAGGTCATAGACTGCAGCTAAGGGAGGGCTGCCATAAGGAAGTTTAGAAACACACTTGTGTACAGTGACACCTCTCCAAATGGGAAGTCAGCTCTTCAGCACTCTAACAGAATATTGCAGAGGAAGAGAAAACTGAGACTGTGTGAGTAAGGAAGAAAGACCTCTCTATAGCTAAAACAGATGTTGCAAAGTCCATGCATTAGAGCTCATGTTCTTCACTCAAAGGACAGCCCCTCGGGCCATCATTCAGAGCCTGTTTCTTTTCCTTTATACCTAGTTCTAATAAGTCTGGTTATTTGGTTTCTAATTTCATCAAAGATGAAAAGCAGGAAGTTAGAAAAAAAAGAAGAGTGGGCTGCTACAGGTAGGTACATAATGAAATCAGTGAGAAGTGGGAGCTGAAAGCATGATTTTAAAAATACCATTAAAAACAGACATAGATTAAAAATTCAGTCCAAGTCTAGCTTGGTCTAGTCTGGAGGTAGAGAGCTGTAGCATACTTCATTCAGCCTTAGATATCATAAAGTCACAGAACAGTAGAATAATTGATATTCATATCTAGACTCAGGGGTGGAAGCGATATCAGAAGCCATTCTAATCTAGAATCTTTATTATATACCTGACAAGTGATTAATTATCCTTTGTTTGAAGACTTTGATTGAAGGGAAACCCATTATTTCTGGAGAAAGCCCATTCCACTTTTGGATAACTCTAATTGTTAGGTAGTTTTTTATCAGCATAATTAATCAACATAAATCAACATAAAATTTGTCTTTTTACCATCTTGTCTCTCCTTAAGTATTCCATGGTACCTGACTCTTACTCTGAGGACTTTGCCTCGTATTTCACTGAACAAACGGAGAACATGTGCCTCGAGTTTCCTCTTTTCCCTTTGTCCTCATCTTACATCACTCTGTCATGTTCCCCCTTCTTCTATGCCTTCATTCCTCTTCCCCTTAAGGCGATGACTCTTCTTCTTGCCATGGCAGACATGTCTGCATGTAACCTTGATGCCAGGCTATCTTGTTTCTCCAGAAGTTTGCCTCCACTGTCATCCCCATTCTCTCATCTTCGATATTTCCATATCTATTGACTTCTTCCCTGCTATTTACAAGCCTCATTGATCCAACCATTCCCTACTGTCATCTGTATTTTTCTTCCCCTTCTCAGCTTAACACCTTTAAAATCCACAGTCCCTTCATTTCTCCTCTTCTTAATTCTTTGCATTCTGGTTTTTAACATCATCACTTAACCAAAATTTACCTCTTTCTTCAAAGTTAACAATGAGCTTAATTGATCTAATTGTCTCTTCTCAGTCCTCATATTTCTTCACCTCTCTCCTGGATGCTCTCTTTCTCTATGGTGTATGGCATTGCTCTCGGCTGATTGTCCTCCTACCTGCCTGATTAATGCTCAGTGTTCTTTGTTGGATCCTCATTTGTGTAATTACAATAACTGGAGCAGTGCCCCCCCTCCAAGGTTCAGTCTTGGGCCTTGTTTTTTCTATACTGTCTCATTTGATCATCTCATCAGTCTGGTGAGTTCGATTATCATCTCTATGCAGATTATTCCCAGATTGACTGATCTACATATCTATGTATCTAACTGTCTATGAATCAGGAAGACTTGAGTTCAGATCCAACCTCAGACACTCACTGTGTGAATCCTAGGCAAGTCACTTAACCTCTCCACTAATCCAGTGTATGTGTGTATGCACACATATATGCACAATATATGTATTGTGAATGTGTATGTATATATATATATATACATACACATATCTATATCATCTATATCTAAATCTATGTCTTTATCTATATCCCCTGACTTTTGGACCCTGTGAACTTGAAAACCTGACAACTTTAACATGTGTCTAAAAAAGAATCCATTATCTTCCCCCTAAATCCTCCTTTCTTCTGAACTTTACTATTATCATCAAGAACACTGCTGTCATCCAAGTTACATAGGCTTGTAACTTCAGTATCTTATCATTGACTCTTTACTTGCATTCCTTGAATATATTATATGTTTTGCCAAATCTTGTCATTTCTACTTTTACGGCATCTCCGGTTAATGCATTGTTCAGTTTGCCAACATAGCTACCACCATTTTGTAGGCTCTCATCACTTTTCACCTGAACTATGGCAACAACTTTGTGGTTGATCTCCCTGCCTCAAGTCTCTCCCTATTCCAGTCTATCTTCCACTTAACTACCAAAGTGATTCTCCTAAAGTATTTGTTTCACCAAATCACTCCCATACTCAATAAACTCCAGTCGTCTCCTGTTACCTCCAGGATTAAATATAAAGTTCTGTTTGCTATTTAAAGCTCTTCACAGCCTGGTCCCTTCCTACCTTTCTAGTCTTTTTATACTTTACACCCGTCTATGTACTTCACAGCCCAGCATCACTGGCTTACTGGTTATTCTTTGTACCTGACACTCCATATTCCATTTCCATACCTTTGGATGGCTTGTTCCCCATGCCTAGAATGTGCTTTCTCCTCATCTCTGCCTCTTAGTTTTGCTGGCTCCCTTTTTCATGAAGCCTGTCCTGGTTCTCTCCTCCCCATCATTACTTGTTCCTCCTCATCTCAGATTACCTTCCATTTATACTATATATATATATATTTTTTTTCTACGTATGCAGTTGTTCGCATGTTGCCATCCCATCTGACTATGAGTGTCTTGAGGGTGGAGATTGATTTTGCCTTTCTTTGTATCCCTAGCACTTAGTATAGTCCCTGGCACACAGTAAGTGCTAAATAAATGCTTATTGACTGGCTCACTGACTTCTTGAGACTTGCAAGCTGCTCCTAATTCTATATTCTAGAGCTAAGTAGAACGAACCCATCCCTTCTGCCATAGGACAGTCCTTCTGATGATGAAGATAGCTCTTGTTCCCCACAGTCTTCTCAGGCTAAACATCATCATTTCCTTCTACTGACCCTTTCATGACATGAATGTGAGACCCATCATCATTTCTGATTTCCCTTTTCTGTATATTCTCATTAACTTTGAGCTGACTGTTATCATTAATTATTAACATCCTTCTTAAAATATGATGCCCAGAGCTGCTCTAGAAGTGGTGAAAAGATTAGATTATGTCCATGGACATAATTCTCTATTTAAGAGAGTAGGGAACAGTGTGATTCATTTTAGAAAGATTTCTATCCAAAATTATTAAACTAAAATTTTCTTTGGTGCTTAAAGAAGTTAAACTCTGAGCTAAATGGAAAACTGAATGACTTACTTTTTGATAATACCAGATAGCCAATGCATTATTTCATATGATTTATATATGCCTCACTTCTATGGGGATTATAGTTTTCCTTTTATTTGGCTTTAGGACAGTTACCACCCCTCCCCCTCAGCTTCACAAACCAATAATAGGGTGTGTTGTGTATGTTTTTTTCTTTTTTACTGTTCCGTTGCTAAATCTATTAGCTTGCATATGATTCCTATTAGCTTATGCATGGCTTCCCATCTGATTAGGGGAAGCTGAAGAAATTAGTTCAAGGGTTTTGTTTTTCTTTGACTTCTTTGATTTTCTCCTTTTTATAAGATCTTCATCTCTCCCACCCCATTTTTCTTAGCTCCTCTTTGATCATGGGATGTGCAGAATGTTTGGGAGCTTCTTGGATGAAGACAGCTTGAATAGTAGTGTAAAGTTAGTGGACAGTCAAACAAAAAGTTGACAAACTCTCTGTACTGGGGACAGAGAGTACTTTAGCCTGATCCTTGATTGGGGCTCCAGTGAGCATCTTCATCATATGAATATTTGGATCCCTGCTTGGAAAGATATTGGATGGTTTGAGTTCCCCAGATATGGAATCACAAGGGCACAAAGAAAAGCCTGAGACTGTTCTCCCTCAGGAGATAGCCATGAAACAGTTAACAGTATTGCTGTTAATGCCCTAGTGTCCTTTCTGTAGGCTTAGACCAGCCCCAATGATGCCAGGAAACCACTTTGGATGAGAATAAATAAGTGCCTTTGGTATTCAGTGGTAGTGAATTCATGTGATGGTGCCTATCCTTACCTTTCCCTCCTCCCCAATGCTCTCCACCCTTCCCACTCAGTAGAAACTATAGACTCGTCCTAGGGAGAATGGGATTTAAGGTGCTCTTTCCTTGAGTGAATCACCCCAGTGGTTTGACTCAAAGGGAATCAGAGCATCAGCAACTTTGAAGAGTTCTCAAGAGGCCCTTTGAATACCATTCCAGTCTCAACTTCCTTTAGCCTCTTGCAAGAAAACCTAGTAAAGAGTCCCTCTTCAGAGTTCCCCCTAGAGATAGAAAGCACATATTCCTCTGAAGCAGACTCTCAGAGGATTCCTTAAACTCTCTGTACCAGAAACTCCGAGATCCTTATACCATCTTTTTTCTTGTTCTTCTTTGTATTAAAATGTTTACTGATTAAGTTTACAATTAAAACAGGAAACAATAAAAGCCAACAATGAAGAATAACTAGAACAAAACCAAGAGTGGATCTCAGGGTTAGCCTATGCCAGGATTCTGTTTTTTGACAAACCTCCCAACCTCTCCAAAAAAAAGAGTGCAGGAGAAGGAGGACAGAAATTGCAGTAATATATTTTGGCCAAACGAGAGACTAGAACTGACTAAGCTTAAGCCTATAGACATGTCCTCAGTTAAGTGCTAAGATTAAAACTTTTTTTTGTATGACCCTGGTCAAGTCATTTAATATTACAATGCCTTAAGCAACTCTCTAAGAATAATAATTTATAGAGAAAGTGGCAGCCTGAGTTGGTAGAGGGAGTTTCCTTACCTGGGAATTCTCTACAGCAATGAAATAATAAGTGCAGTCCCCAACCCTATCCATGTCCACATGCATAGTCTCTTGCCTCTAAAAAGAAGTGGGGAGATAAAGTGGAGGGAGTGGTTACATTTTTGTATCTCTTCTTTGGGGGCAAACCTGGTCATTGTAATTTCATAGCATTCATTTTGATCATTTTGTGGCTGTTCTATTTACACTGTAGTTATTGTGTATATTGCTTTTCTAGTTCTGCTTCCCTTACTTTGCCTCAGTTCACATAAATCTTTCAGTGTATCAGCAGAGCAGCACGTTAAAAGACAATATCAGAATGTGAGAGTTGGAAGGGACCTGAGAAGTCATCAAGTCCAACTCACATGTGAAAAAGGAGCTCTTTGACCTGGGACCATCTTATAAGTGGTTGTCCAGCTTTTGCCTGAAGGTCTTCAATGAAGGGGAATGCGCTGTTTCCTAAGATAGCCCACTCCACTTTTGGACAGCTCTCATTGTTAGGTGGTTTTTCTTCACATGAAACTGAAATCACTCCCTTTTCATTTCCACATACTGCTATTAGTTTCCACATTTGGGGCAAAAAAGAACTTCATCAAAACAAAATAAACATCTAATTTATTTTGGGCCAAGGGCCTCACATCTCCAAAATATTAAATATTCCACCAGAGTAGAAACTGACTTATCCTATTCGTGTGTGTGTATGTGTGTGTGTGTGTGTGTGTGTGTGTGTGTGTGTGTGTGTATACATGAGCATGCTTTGTTTAGAGAAATCTTTCAGAGGAAATCCTGCACTTTGGGTGCTCTTCTTTTTATTGCCGATTTTCAAACACAGGCTTTTACTTCTGGATTAATCAATGTGAGTCAAATATATCTGTAAGAACTGTTCATTTAATGTAGCTAGAGTATCCTCACATGTTTTGATAGCAATGAATTATTCATAGGTAAAGATGCGGCTCAATAGATACTTTATCATACATTTTAATTTGTAATTCAACTCTTCATCAAAAGTAGTGGAGGAAAAAACAAGAAGATGAAATATGATAGTTCTTACTTCTTACTTCTCTCAAAGAGCTTATGATCAAATGGGGGCAGCATATGTGCAGTGATCAATCATATCTACAAATACATCAATGAAAGGGGATATTTTATGGGTAGCACTATGATTCATACTGGAACATAGCAATAGAAAAGGATACCTTATTTCGAAGGAGAAGATTAACTAAAAGTGGTGAAATAGAAGCATTGGATTGAGAAAATTGACTCATGCAAGAGAATCCATGAACTGGAGGGGAAAACATGGTGGTGGGAATTTGAGGAGGGGGAGATGTAAGTAATATTGTGGATGGAATACCCTAGAGAGGAACTGAACAGAAGGAAGAAGTAGAAGATGAATTCAATAAACCTCACAGATATAGTAGGGGCCATAATATATAGGATTGACTCTCCTTCCCCTCCCATCTCTTTTTTCCTTTCTTCTGATCTCCCCTAAAAGGAATACACTTGAGAAATTCTTGACTTGCTTTTAAATTCATCCTTCAAAACGTAGATGAAGGGATGCAGAGAGTAGCTTACTCTGGACGTGATTCAGGTCTCTAAGGAGAATTAGTTGCTGAAGGAAAACTTATGGGAGAGGGTTGGGGAGTCAGGGACCTGCAGCCTTGGGGCCACACATGGTCTTCTAGATCCCTGACTGAGTCCAAGTTTTACAGAACAAATCCTTTTATTAAGGAGATTTGTTCTGTGAAGTTTGGATTCAGTCAAAGGGCCGCACTTGAGGACCTGGAGGGCCATATGTGGTTTCAAGGCTGCAGGTTCCCTGTCCCTGGAAAGGAGATAGATAGAAGGGGATACTCCATCATAGAATTTATGATAGATTAAAAGAAAGCTATAAATATCTGTATGCCTTAGATTTTTGAGGATGAGTTTTCTAAGGGTTCAGGAAGAAACTGATTAGGATCCCATAGCCTAAATTCTACAGGGCAAGCTGGTCCAAGAGGAATGAAATACTCAAATGAATAAAATTCTGATGAAACAAGCAAATAATTCTGATGGAAAAGAAGAATGAAGGTTGTCTTGATAATAATAATAATAGTAGCTACTAATGTTAATATACTGCTTTAAGGATTATAAAGAGCTATATATACATATGCATACAAATATAATATACTCTCACACACAGAGATATATATTCGTATTTAATCCTCTCAATAATCCGGTGAGGTTAGTTGTACTTATTATCTGCATTTTACAATTGAGGAAACTGAGGTTGAGAGACTTTAAATATATTGCCTAAGATCACACGTCTAAGACACTGGTATGTGACATTGCATAGATCAGTTTAGCCTTTGGAAAGATAGATACAAGCAGGAGAAGACAGTTGAAGACAATAACAAAAAAGCAATTTTTAACATTCATGTTTAAAACTTTGAGTTCCATATTCTCTCCCTTCCCCCCGCTCATACACCGTCATTGAGAAGGTAAGCAATTCAATATAGGTTATACATGTGTGGTCATGCAAAAGACTGCCATAACAGTCATGTTGTGAAAGACTAACTCTGTTTCCTTCTATCCTGTCTTGTCCTCCATTTATTCAATTTTCTCCTTTGACCTGTCCCTCTGCAAAAGTGTTTGCTTCCAATTGCCCTTCTACAAATCTGCCATTCCTTCTATTATTCCCTTCCCCCCTGCTTTCCTGTAGGGTAAGATAAACTTCCATACCCAATTGAGAGTGTATATTAGTCCTTTCTGAAGTCAAATCCAATGAAAAAAAGACTCATTTATCCCATCCCACCTTCCTCTTCTTCCCCTCCATTATCAAAGCTCTTTCTTGCCTCTTTTATGTAACATGATTAACTACATTCTACCTCTTACTTTCTCTTTCTCCTAGTACATTTCTCTTAACATTTTATTTTCTTTTTTAGATATCATCCCTTCGTATTCAGCTCATCTTATATCTGCTGTCTCCCTATATATACATGTATGTATATATACACACACACACACACACACACACACACACACATATATATATATATATATATATATATATATATATATATATATATATATATATATATATTCTCTAACTATCCTAATACTGAGAAAGGTCTCATGAGTTACAAATATCATCTTTCCATGTAGGAATGTAAATTTTTTTAAAGTAATTCTTTAAGTGCAGGGTATGGGGAGGTATAGCTACACAGCAATTTTAATGAAAAAAAAAGCCTATAAACTCAAAGTGTCAACAGTGGTGTGGTAGTCAAAAAAAAATGTCATCTTTGACCATATTAATAGAGGCATTGTCTAATGTCTACTATGAAGAAAATAATGAAGTCATTGTCTATTCTTCTGGTCAGATCATATCTGGAACATAATGGTAAATTTTGAGCAAAGCAGTTTAGGAGAGTCATTGATAAACTGTGGCATTTTCAGCCAAGGACGATAAGAATAATTAGAAAGCATGGAAACTGTGCCATAAAAAATCAATTGGATGACATGGGGATTCTTAGGCTTGGAGAAGAGAAGAATTAGGTACAGATATCTTCAACATATTACAGATAGTTTTCTTCCAGTACTTAAAGGACTGTCATGAAGAAATGAGATCAGACAATCTTCTCTGCAACAGCTACAAACAATGAGTGAAAATTGGAGAGAAGCAAATTAGACTCAATGTAAGGAAAAAATGTCCTGTCTAAAAGTGGAATAAGTGGTTTGCAAAAGTAGTGAGACCCCTGTTCCTTGAGGTCTTCAAACAATGGCTGTATTACCACTTATCCAGCATCTTGTAAAGGGAATTCTTGTTCAGGCATGAGTGGGACTAGATTGCCTCCAACTCTGAAATTCTGTGAAGGGTAAAGAACTCTTACAAATAGAAAGTGTTTAATTTTTTTTCCCCTGGATGTAAGTTTGACTTGCCTGAAAGAAAGTGGACAGAAATAATCATTGTACAAATGAGGAGAGCGTTCATGCTAGAGAGCAAGAGAAATCTAGTTTATAATAGAGAGGGTTTCCCAGTTGAGATCCTCTTCAGAATTTTTAAGATCATCTTATTGTGAGAGCAAAGACTTAGAGAAAAAAGAAAGAGGAAAGATTTTCTTGTGGTTGAAAAGTCGGCCAGCTAATCCGTGGGAATATGAATCAGGAAACTGAGGAGGGAAAAGAAATAGAAACTCAAGTTTGGATGACCAGACTTTGGAAGCCTTTAAAAAAGAATTGGACCACAACACTTAAAAAGACTTGGCTATGAATGTCCTGCCAAGTGTGGCATATGAAGGAGAACCCTGGCTTGCATCAGAGAGTCCAAGAAGCCACTGTAAACACTGACCTGGGAAGTGGAGGAAAGCCTCTGTCTGGTATTCTAATGGGTGGTAACTTAGACTGGGAAGAAAAGAAAACGATAATTTGAAGAAGAAACAAGCCCTGTGGTACACTGAAAAAGTAGAGTGACACATTATCATCTCTAGCAAAGCCCACTGTGAGGCAAACAGTTCCATGCCCAAGAACTGTGACCTACGATACATAGGCTTATGTGATTTAGTAGGGCAGAAGACAATGTTTCCTACCCAGAAATAAAATTGTGTGGCTTTCCCACAATTTCACAAAAAGGAATTTAGGCTGAGATTCTAAAAATTCTGAACCTTGCTACTGTTTCAATCCAAATCTTCCTATTCAGCCATGATTCCTGTCGAAATAATTTTTACAAGGAGAAATGAGCCATTAACTCTGTTTTGTGGGCCAAATTATTATGATTGAGGTGAATCTGTTCCCAGACCCTGTGGATCAGTGTGTAGGTGGGAAAATTCCTTTCAAAGTTTGGGTATCATGGATGCTTTGAGAATCTAAGTGTTCTTTCTTTCCCTGTTGGAGACTATCTATTCTTTCTATCCTTCTTTATTGACTGGATTCCACTTGACAGACATTGAAGGACTATTATGTGTGAGACACTGTGATAGATGTGGAGATACAAAAAAAAATCTCTATTCATGTAGCTTCTATGAGACAGGGAGAAAAAGGAGAGAGAGAGAGAGAGAGAGAGAGAGAGAGAGAGAGAGAGAGAGAGAGAGAGAGAGAGAGAGAGAGAGAGAGAGAGAGAGAGAGAGAGTGAGTGAGTGAGTAGTGGAATAAGGATTGATTGGGTTTGGTGTCAGAAAACCTAGGTTCAAATTCAGCATCTGTCACTTGGTACCAATATGAACTTGGGAAAGTCACATCCTCTCTGGGACACCCTTCCCTTATCTGAACAATGAAGGGTTTAGTTAGATGGCCTTTAAGGTCCCTTCCAACTATAAACCTATGATGCTATGATCCTTTTACCTTAGAAGCTCAGGGAAAAATTTGTGGAGTGGGATGTACTTGAATTGAGATTTGACGGAAGATGAGGATTTTGAGAGGTAGAGATGAGGAAGAATTCCATTTCAAACCTGGGAATGCATTGTGAAAATGCATGCAGTGGGAAATGAAATGTAGATAACTTATCCCAGGAAAACAGACCAGCTTTTGTGTCTCCCTCCCTATCCCTGCCCCCACCCTCTGGCCCCATGTCTTGAATACTCCGCTGACAGATACAAAACACAATAAAATAGGATTCTGGATCTTTGTCTTTGAAGAGCTTTAAAATCTAGTTAGGGAGACTGAATATACAATTTACTAGACAGTAAACTCCAGGAGAGCAGGGACTGATTCTTGTGTATCCCTCCACAGACTACCACCATACCTTGCAAATAATAGGCTCTCAAACAAATATTTATAAAACAAATTTTACTTGAAACAAAAAAAAATAAGACCTTAAAACAAGCAGAAAGAGCAGAGAAGAATGAGATTAATCTGGGGAGGCCTAGAGAAAGAGAATCTTGAGTGAGATTTTGAAAGGGGAGTTTCTTGATGGAGAGGTGGAAGGGGTGTGTGTGTGTACGTGTGTGCACACGTTTACACACTGGGTAGTAGGGAGTACCATAAATAGCATAAAGACCCAGAGGTTGGAACAAACCAGTAATGAGCTTGGGGCAGCCATCAAATTTCCCTGGCTTGCAGTGAAAGAAGGTTCCTGTTTGGGAATAGTCAGAAATGAGATGGAGATGGCGGGAGCGTCCCAACTGGTGGAGTCAATAAACACTCTAAATTGATAGTTAAACGCCCGCTGTGAGGAAAGTAGGATTAGGAGTTACAATGAGAAGCAGCTGCTAATCCTTTGCTTCCCCAGTGGAATAGATCCGGAATATTGGGTTTGTATTCAAATTTCTGAGGAATGTGTTTGGTAAGCACTTAAAGTTGAACAAATAAAATGAGAATAGCCTCTCATAGAATTTTGATGCTTCTGCTTCCAGCTGAAACCAGAAAATTCAGAGGCAGCAAAAATGAAAACAAGGAAAACGTTAATGGAATTTTTGAGCCTAGAAAAGGTTTGCTTTGAGTTTTGAAGGAAGGTCTGGGTTGGCTCGCCTGTTCCCCAAGTGTGACAACTCTGATTTGGTGGCTTCTCTTCCTCCCCACCGCCATGATATCTCCCTTGGCTATAGTTCCTACTCTAGTCTCCCAAGGATAGTGCATAAAATGAGGCTAATGCCTCTTATTATGACTCGGATGAGTCCCAAAACATTCATGGGAAATTTGTGAGAGCAGGGTGGGCCCTTTTGCCTCAAATCAGTGGTTCTACTTGGGGGGATCTTCCAAAAGTATATTCCAAAGGGTTTTCTTGGTTATTTGCATAGAATGGTAACACTCCAATTAAAACAACATGTATAAAGAATTGAATAAGTGGTTGCCAAAAAACTTTTTCCCCTAAATGAAATAAGAATAATTTGATTATCATTTGGGGGACCTTTAATCATCCAAGCCTCGGGCACAAAATATTTTGCCCTAAGGTTACCAAGTCCCATTTTTCTATCACAGGGACAACTTATTTATTGACCTTTCCAAAATAGATCACTTAAGATTCCTGCCACTTCTGATAGCTATCTGAGAAAGTTTTAAGAACTAAAGTTTTCTTCTTTTTATTTAGTGTGAAATGTCTTGGGATTCTTCCCTCTGAGAATAACTTAATCCATGAGAATGGTTTTCCTCATATTTATCTGAGGCAACATTTGAGAACCTTGATGGAGGTTCTTGAAAATTGAAATTCAAACTGTCATCCTTCCTTTTCCACCCCCATCACTGGAAGGAATGACTCTCTAAAATTTACACTTATTTTATTTATACATGTTTGTTTAATGTCCTACCTGAGAAGATTTCCTTTCTTTATGTGACAAAGCTGCTTACTTTAAATACTCATCACTACTTTCTTTAATACTCAAATAATGCATATTCAAATTGCAGTTTGCAAATAATGATCAACAGAGAGTCTTCCACTTGATTAAATCATTGGTTCATTTGATCACTGCCTTTGATTAATCTCTCCCAGGTTCAAATTTAATTAATTAGGTAAATTCAAATCAATAAAATTAAGCACTTGCTTGATCTAAGACATTGTGGTAGGTGCCTGAGATGCAAAGATGAAATGACGGGGCCCACCCCTCATGAACTTAGAGTTTAATAGGGGGATATATGTTATAATAACAGTACCAGCAATAATAATAACAGAGCTGGCATTCACACAGCTCTTTAAGATCCGCAGAGTGCTTCACATATATGATCTTATTTGATTGATATGTAATATAAAAATGAAATAGCTTGCATTTACATAGCACCTTAAGGTTTGCAATGTGTGGTCCAGATATTTTCTTATTTTAAATTCATAGGACACAAAGTGGAATGTAACAAGTTGAAGGCGAGATCCAAATAAAGTGCAAGAAAGAAATTCAAGAAAGCAGAGATCACTTATGGCAAGGGGAATCAGGAGTTTTCTTTGTGGAGTTGGGATCTTTTCTGAGTCTTAAAGGGTGAGAGGGTTTTCCAGACTCAGATATTTGGAGGAGAGTTTGTTGTCATGGAGAGAAAGGGAATGAACAAGGGACAGGCTGTGCAGGATTCAGGAATCAGCTAGTGACTGAATGGAATGTAGAGCACAGGAGGGAGTGGGAAAATAGGCTGGAAAGGTAGGTTAGTGAGAGCCAGTCTATTGGTATTGGAGGAGCTTGACTAAAAGGAATTTAGTTTTTTCTATATCTAATAGGGAGCCAGTGAAGGTTTGGAGCAGGGAGTAACAAAATTAGATCTTTGCTTTGATGCATTATTTTGTTAATAGTATGAAGATGAATTGGAAAAGGGAAATAATGGACTCAGTAAGACCTGTAAGAATAGTATTGCAATAATCTAGGTGAATAATAATGAGTTGGTGGGCATATAAAAATAAAGGAGCAGGGAATATTTTAGAGACGTTGTTTAGGGTAGAATTAGAAGGATTTAGCTATTGATTGAATGTGAAGGGTAAAAGAGATGAAAGAGAAAGGATGACTCTTTTGTTTAGACTCTGGTTGATTGGGAAGATATTCATATTAGCAAAAGAAAGAGTTAAGGAGAAGGAATAAGTTTTTTGAGGTTGGGGGTGGGTGGGTAATGAGTTCAGTTTTAGACATACTGAGACAAATACTAGTGGGACATCCAGGGGAAAGTGTTCAAAAGGCAGTTGGAGAAACAAAATTTGAGTTCTGGGAAGAAGGTAGACATGGAAATATGCATTCGGAATCATTTTCATAGAGGTGATAATTAAAACCTTGGCAATGGATGAGGTCATCAAGGGGGAGGATAGAGAAGATCTTGGGGAGATTTAGGTTAGAAGAGGAGGAAACTGTACTGAAAAGACCAAGAAGGAACAGCCAAATAGTTTGGAGAACTAGGAGAGGACAGTGTCATAGAAGAACATGTCTCGAAGGCGCAAGTGATCAGAACTATCAAAATGCTGCAGAAAGGTCAAGAATTTGACCTTGGATTTGACATTTTTGAGTCATTGATGGCTGGAGAACAGCTTCAGTGCAGTGGTAGTGATAGAAGCCAGATTGCAGGTGTTTAAGGATTAAATGGCTGGACAAGGTAGGGGTAGCTAGAATAGACTACTTAAAGTTTAGAAATCAAGAGGATGAGAAACACAGGCTAAAACTTTAAAAGACAGATAAAGAGGGTTTTTAAAAAGTAGTTATCCAACATGCATTTATTAATCATTTAATATGTTTTGCTGTTGCTTAGTTGTGTCCAACTCTTCTTGACCCTAGTTGGGGTTTTCTTGGCAAAGATACTGGAGTTCCTTCTCCAGCTCACGTTATAGATGAGGAACTGAGGCAAACAGGATTGAGTGACTTGCCCAGGGTCACACACCTAGTAAGTGTCTGAGGCCAATTTTAACTCATGAAGATGAGTCTTCTGATTCCAAGCACAGTGCTCTATCCACTGTGCCCTAGCTGCCTTTAGTATGAGATAGGCTCTGTGTTAAGCAAGGATACAAAGACGGAAGTGAAGAAAGCAGTCCTTGCCCTCAGAAAGCTTATATTCTAACAGAGAAAATAACATATATATGTATGTCCATAAGTAACATATACACATACGTCTATAAGTAACATATACAAAATGAATATAAATTGGTTTTAGGAGTGAGGCTGCTAGCAGCTGGGAGAAATTAAGCAAAGGCTTCATGTAGAACAGAGTTGTCAAATGGCAAGAGACTGCATTACAGTTATAATCTCCACTGTAGCTCAAACTAAATCAAAATATAATTGGGAAACATTTAATCAAATTAAAATACAAGAGAATACAGAGAATGTTAATATGTGGTTTTCTAAGTCAGTAGTGCCCCCATGGGGGTTTCTTTATGTATGGTTTAGGGGCCCCAGTTTCCATTTGAGTTCAATGTCATTAATGTAGAAAATAACTCTCCTGCTGTATCTTGAAGGAAACAAGGGATTTGTGAGATGGAGGTTAGAAGGCAGAGGGAAAGGCACTTGGTGAGGAGATGAAATAAAATGAATGATTAATACAACAAGATCCATGGGAGGGAACGGAGTAGTCTCAATAAGAAAGAGGGTCATTTCATCTTCTGATGCTAGAGATTTTTGGAGGCAACTTAACTAGGTAGTGCAGTGAGTAGAGCCCTGGGCTGGAGTCAGGATGAACTCCAGGCTGGAGTTCAACTGTGACCTCAGATCCTTACTAACTGTGTGATCCCCGGCAAGTCACTTAAAGTCTGTTTGCCTCAGTGTCCTCATTAATGAAATGGGGATATAATAGCACTTAACTCCTCTTGGTGTTGTTACGAGAACCAACTGAGATAGCGTCGTGCCTGGCACATAGTACGCACTACATAAATGTTAGTTATTATTAGAGAGATTAAGGCTCAGAGGTGGACGTAGGGAAGTTTTGAGGGATGGGGAAGAGAGCTAAAAGAATTCCTAGTGGATATTTTTAATATCTTTAATAGACTAGGAAAGAAAATTTATTTTCTAATAGAGCATGGGAATTAGTTTCTGGGTTTAAGGACAGAGGAGAAGCTTTGGAACAACCATAGGAAGCAGGAGAGGGAGACTGTCAGAGATGATTAAGGAAAGTAATGTATAAGAATGAGAGCCTACTTGAGATTTTAGTGGTTGATTTTCTCTAGAACTACTGAGTCTGTTAATGAATAGGAATGAAAAACTATATGTTAGAGATAAACCAAGTTAAGGGTATCATTATTAGGGAATGAACAGACATATGTTTGTATGTTGTTTTATAAACAACATAAAGGAAGCTCCTGTAAAGCAGGTGCTGTTTCACTATTGTATTTAATCCCCAGTTCTTGGCACAGTGTTTGGCACACAGTAAGCACTTAGTAAGTGTGACTAATGGGTTGCTTAAAAAAAACAAAACTATCGTTCCTTTAACGACAAGAGGCAAAAGGATTTGAGGGTGGATGATAGGGTCTATGGAAACAAAGTATGATTAGAGGTACGTGAGTCCAGATTAAAAGGTATAGACTGGGAAAACCAGATTGTACCATGAAGGGCTTGAGTGGGTTGAAGAGGAGGAAAAAGGAGAAGGAAAAAGAAAGAAGCTTATGACCCAGATAGGGGAGTGCTCAAAGCTCATAATCTTGGAGGTGGAATAGTTTCATGTGTTGATAAGATCTTACTACAATTACCCTTATGGAATGGAGAGAGGCTTTGGGAGCTAAAGTGGTCCAGGGTGTGTGAAGGATCATGATTGTGAATATTGAAGGGGTTTAAGAGGAGAGCAAGGGTTTGGGTAGATGGAATGAGGTGGCCCTTGTACTGTAATTATTGAGGAAGTGGTTAGCAGGGGTGGGGAACTTACAGTCTTGATGCCATGTGTGATCCTCTAGGTCCTCAAGTGCAGCCCTTTGACTGAATCCAAACTTCATAGAACAAATCCCCTTAATAAAAGATCTGTAAAACTTGGACTCCATCAAAAGACCACACACAAGGACCTAGAAGGACATATGGCCTCATGACAGCACCTCTGGTAGAATGTCTTAGAGGTGACTTAGAAGAAGTGATGAGAGTCTGGACAGAATTATTTATCTCTTGTCTGGCCAAATCATTTCAGAAGTACTATAGAACTTTCCTACCCCTGATACCAGCTTTTAAATTTACGATCCACAGCCTAAAATGACAACATAAAGAAATTATTAAAATTTTAAAATAATTATTTTGGTTCACATAGAGGACTTGAATCAAATAAGACAATGTATGTGTAAACACTTTGCAAGTAAAAAGATTCAATGTTATTATAACTTCTTGTTAAAAAAAAAAACAAGCCACACTATTCTTCTAAGGTGATCAGATAAACCACAAAGAGGGTTAGGTACTAACTTGATTAAATTAAGGGGAAGGCGCTATATTATTACTAAAGTGAGCTGTCTTCCAATATCTTTTCCATATTGTTTATACAATCTAAACTGTCTTTAACGAAATTCATTCTTTTTTTCATTTCCTAGAGAGACATCTCCTTTATGGTCGACCTGCAGTACTTTATCGGACTAGATATAACATCTTGTATCACCATGATTTTGAAAGCGGCTATAGTGAAACACTTCTAATGCCACTGTGGACATCCTACACTGTTTCCAAACAGGTCATTGAAAGAATTGGGTTTTCCAGTATTTGATATTAAATCATATTCCTTCTATTAATAGGAAGATAAATACTATAGCTTTCTTAAATTGTGTTTAGACAACTTTAACTTTTCTCAGTAAGAGAAGTCCCAGAAACTGGACTCATTGTGTGATCACATTTCTCTCGGTTCCAAATTACTCTTGGAAGTAAATTAGACATAAAGGGATCAGGGCCACAGGCAGGAATTTTGTTATTAATAGGTCCTGTGTCATCACTGAACTTTAATTTTCTTATTTGTAAAATGGATCAAAAATCTTAAAGTACCTTGTAAACCTTATGCCTGAAACAGTTATGGAACATATCAAAATGCAAATTATCAGATGGTGAGAGGCAGGCTTCCAGGTGGGCTCTGCATCCCCCAAGTGGAGAAAATCTCCCAAACACCTCAGTATAGTTTTAGCTTTGGGAGGTAGATAAAGTGACTTGTTAGATACTTAGGTCACCATTGATACATTGAAATGTTGAAGATCTAATTTGCTGCTTGGGAGGAACATAGGTTCTGTGAAGGAGAGGAAAACTCTAAAGGTTTTTCTTTAGATTAAAAAAATACCTTTATTAGCTTTTTAGAAAGAAAAGGTAGATTTATCATAGAATCATACAAAGCCACAGTTGGAAAGAATATTCCTTCTAGTCTTAACCTTTCCCAGATGAATGTTCTTTAGTTCATTTCTGTCAGTTGATAAGCTAGACTATTGTGCAGCATCTATAGTAGTCAAAGAAGGATAGTGGGAGCTTGCCTCAGGTAGAAGAGGGTGCCATTTTAAAGATTTCACATTTATTGTCTTCTCCAAATCTCATAACAACCTCATGAAGTAGACAACGCAAATGTCACTGTCTTCATTATACTGAGAAGGGACCTAAAGACCAGAGAGGGAAATAGGACCATACACATAAAGCTAGAAAATCTTGGACATCATCGGATCTAACCCAATTTTCCAAATAAGGAAACTGAGGACCAGGAAGAGGAAGTAATAAGGTAGTATAAGCATCAAAGCTGAGATTTGAAAACATGTCCCCTAATTCTAGAGCTGGTTCTTTTCCCCCCAGTATATTGATTGCCTCCAGTTGTGAGATTTAGGACTGGGAGAACACCTACTGTGAAGTCAGAGGGATTCATATTTTACCCCTAATGCTTAATTGACTTTATGACTTTTGAGTAAATCACTTAATTTCCCTGGGTCTGAGTTTCTTTATCTGTAAAATGAGTCTTCAACCATATGACTTTGAAATTTCTTTTAGCTCCAGATTTATAATAATAATTAATGATATATATTTAATGATTTATAATATAATTAATATAATATTAACTAATGTTAAAATAATAATTTATAATAATATAATTAATGATAATACTTTAAGT
This sequence comes from Bettongia penicillata ogilbyi, assembly GCA_023548195.1. Classification (NCBI taxonomy): domain Eukaryota; kingdom Metazoa; phylum Chordata; class Mammalia; order Diprotodontia; family Potoroidae; genus Bettongia; species Bettongia penicillata. The sequence goes on from JAJHZJ010000300.1 coordinate 1,603,575, forward strand.
TTTGCAAATTGCTTTACATATTATCCCAGCTGATCCTCACAGCATCCATATGAGGCAGGTGTTATTATTATCCATTTTAAATAAGGAAATGGAGGCTTAGAGAAGTTAAGTAAAGTAAAATTAAGTAAAATTAGCCCAGGGTTACACAGCTAAGTAAGTGTCTGAAGCAGTGCTTGCATCCAGGCATTCCTGACTCTATCCACCTTGCTACCTTACCTAACCCTTCTTTTTTTTTTACATTTCAGGAAACTACCCCAAAATGCTTAGAGATCTCCTGGTTAGGATTATCTGTATATTCTTGAGATGACCCAAAAAACAATCCCTTCTCACTGTCAGAAACTCAGTTTTCAAGTTCACTTGTGGTGCATATTATATATACAACAATTAGTATATATGTTAATTAAGACACATACTATAATTAAACTATATGATTAGTATATATGCTGCAATTGCTAGAATCATGTTCTTTTTAGGAAACCAGGTGAGGTAAGGTAAAAAAGTTTTTCTCCCTTCTTTCTTTTCTTTGGTTCTGAACAGAACCAGTCAGCCTCTTTTTCATGCTGATTTCAATGTCCTTTTTTTCCCCTTTGGACTTAGCATCATGGTATTCATTTGCCTTTTGCTGCAGGCTGAGGTCTCTAGCATTCCTGAGCACTTGACCAGTTGTGTGCGACCAGATGTTCGAGTTTCTCCAAGTTACAGTCAGAACTGTTTGGCTTACAAAAACGATAAACAGATCTCTTATGGATTTCTCTTCCCTCCCCGTAAGTGGCTTGGTGCCTGTGTTTGGTCATCGGGTGGTTGGATGATGATGCATGGTTGTTGGGTATTGGGTTTTCATTGTGTCAAATCTAACCATCTTTGGGTTAAATATATTTACAGATTCGGCAAAATGGGATCCAGTTTAGTGGTAGAGTTTGTAGAGCAGGGACTTTAGAGATCATATAGACCCTCACAGAATAGATGAGCAAACTGAAACCCAAAGTGGGCAAGTGACTCACCCAGCTTACACAGGTGACCTGTAAGTAACTGAGGTAGAGTTGGAATTCAGCTCTTCAGATTCCAAATCCAGATTGGCAAATATGGGGAGTGCCACAGGCATAATGCAATTAGATTTCAGAAAAGCTTTTGACGAAGTGCCTTAAGATATACCTGTGGATGAGATGGACAAATATGGTAAACAGGTAGTATGATTCTTGTTATTTTTCCTAAGAAATACAGCAAAGAAAACAATAGTCAGGACTTTCAACATGGAGAAGCCTCTAGAGACAGGAAATGTAATAATATTGACAAGAGCTCTCATATATATCTATATATCTATACCTATATCTGTCTGCCATTCTATCTATCATCCATCCAACCATCCATCCATCTATCAATCTATCAATCTATCTATCTATCTATCTATCTATCTATCTATCTATCTATCTATCTATCATCTATCTATCCATCCATCCATCTATCTATCTGTTTATCTTTTATCTATCTTTGGATTGTACAGACTTTTCCATAAAGCACACCTGTGAGATAGGTAGAAGAAGAATTACTATTACCATTTTACAGATGGAGAAATCCAGGCTTAGAATATCAAAATGATTTTTCCAAAGGTCACACAGTTAGTAAATGGCAGAGCTAGGTCATGAACTCTGACTTCAAGGTTAATACTCTTTCTACTGATAAAGTGAAATGTATTTGTTTCTTTTTTAAAGGTTTTAGAATTCATTTTAAACTTAAATATAAAATAAGAAAAAAATTGCCATGTACACAGCAGAACACAAGAGAGAATTCAATATAAAGCAATGAATTACTATTTCAAGAAAATCTATATGATAAATACTACATATTATTTTCTAAGCTGTCCATCTTTTCTTTGCTTCCTTATAGATTTTCTTTTGTTCTCTTTGGCTCACTTTTTACTTTATTTTTTTCTCCTTCCTCCTCCCCACCAGGCTATAATTGGCTATTGATATATATATATATTTAGATATATATATATATAAAACATGTGTGTGTACACATATGTACACACATGCATATATACTCATGTATATGTATCTATACGTAAGCATATATACATAGATATCTGTAAACATAAACATATATACATACATATATATATATACACACACTCAAATGTGTGTGTATATGTGGGTATAAACCATATTATGCTTATTTCCACTTGTCATCTGTTTCTGTGAAGGTGGATGGCATCTTCTTTCAAAAGTCCAAGTCTTTCCATAGTTTTCTAAGTCCGTCAGCTCGTCATTTCCTATAACATAACAATATTCCAACCCAATCACATTCTACCCGAGAGATTGTCTATGAGCGTTTCTCTCCAGTTTTCTGCATTTCTTCTATTCTTGTCTACATAGGATTTATTCATACAGGAATATTTTAATTTAAAATAATCAACATTATCCATTTTACACTTCAACACTGCTCTCATTTTATAATATGGTTTAAGGTCTAATATTTGCATTTATTTCTTAATCATAGTTTGTACCCTGATTCTTTAATAAATGAAAGAAAAACAATCTCTAAGAAGCATTTTGATATTTTGTAGTTACTTTTATTTATCTTTCATCAATTTATTTTATCTTTTTTCCCTTTCTCAACCTGGAGGTTAAAAGAAACCATTGACTCTCCCCACGGGAATAAGCAGGATCTTTGGGTAATCCTTATCTGGATCCAAAGAATTGGTATGAAGAAGAAATGAAAGGAGCAGCAATAAAGGGAAGAAAAATATGAGGGAAGGGAAGAAAGAAAAAGAGATGGACTTATAGGAAAGACGTGCCTATTATAGAATCTGATACAACCAATATTGGTAATGTCCAACTAATTAACACTGCATTGTTTTCATTTAAACATTTTAGATCTGAGCTCTTCTACAGAATCTAAATATGATGCCTTCCTTGTAACCAACATGATTCCAATGTATCCTGCCTTCCAAAGTAAGTATATTTTTTATCTACATGCTTAATTGTAGTAATATTGGTAATGCTTTGCATTTACATAGCACTTTATAGATTTCAAAATTATTTGATATTATCTCATATTAATATGAGATAATTTCATATAATTTCATATTATCTCATCTTAATCCTTATAACAAATCTAACAGAGTAGGTTGTCAGCCATAATGATTTTCTTTTGACTGATGAAGTAGCTCTGACTTAGAGCAGTTAAGGGCCTTACCTAATGTTACTGAATTAGTAAGTGATAGAGTAAAGATTGATCTTTTTTAATAAAATGTTTTAATGTCTTCCTCCTCTCCTCTTCCCTCTATTTCCATTATGGACTTCCCAAAACTTCTCTTGTAACAAAGTACAATTAAACAAAATAAATAGGCACAATGACTGCATCAGTTTATGTTTTATTTTTCATGTGTAGTCCACTGCCTTTCTACCAAGAGGAAATGTTTCATTAGTCTTGTAGAATGAAGATTGGTCATGACCTTGATTCAATGTCTCATGGAGTTGTTTTCTTTTACAGAGAGTCATTGTGTATGTTATTCTCTTGGTCCTGCTTCATACACTGCATCCATTCATATAGCTCTTCCCACATTACTTTGTTTTTCTCATTTATTATTTTTTAGTATGCAATCATGGTTTATTACGTTTGTATGCAACAACTTATCAAGCCTTTCACCTACTGATGAGCACCCATTTTGTTTCCTGGTTTTTGTTTGTTTTGTTTCACCACAAATTTTTGTTACAAATATTTGAGACTTTTCCCTGTGTTGGTAAGTAGTTATAGATAGTACTGATATATGGTTATAGCTAGTACCAGTATATGACCAGTAGTAGAATTACTGGGTTAAAGGGTACGAACAGTTTAGCTACTTCTACTAGAATTGTTTCAAATTCTCTTGCACAGCAGTTGGACCCATTTACAACTCTTCCAACAGTGTGTTAGCATGCCTATCTTTCCATCAATGGCTTTTTCTCTTTTATCCTATCTGCCCATTTACCAAACGTGAGATGGGACTTCAGGATTGTTTTAATTTTCTCTTATGTTTAGTGATTTGTATCATCTTTGTAGAGTTAGTTTGCACTCTTTCTTTCTATAACCGCTTATTAATATATTTTGATCCCCTTATCTATAAGAAGAGGCAGCATGGCATAGCACAGCTCTGTGCTCAGAGTCAGGGAGATAATGGGCTCAAGTCCTTTCTGCTACTGACACATAATAGCTATGTGACCTTGGCCAACTCACTTAATCTTCTAATGCCTCAGACATCTCTCTAAGAAAGCTATAAATTTGCATTGATAGAGAGAATTTCCTTCCTGGGAGTTCCCTCTATCAATGGAATCTTAGTTTGGGTTCCCTGCTCCCCTCCTAAACCTCTTACCCCGAAAAGGCTTCTTCTGTTCTGCGACCTCTTTCTATCTCCATGTATAGTTATCAACATCTTTCGCATACAATAGAGAAATACATCTATCTGTAATGTATATATGTGTATATATATATATATGTAGTATACACATATGCGCATGCACATATATAAATCTGTCTATCTTTAATGTTCGTCTTTTTTCTGTTTGGAGTTATGATCAAAAGTGGTTATTCAGAGTTCTGATAAACAGCACTTTTGTGCTTGACCAGTCCAATGATAAATGATATTCAATAACAAAATGTAATTCATCAAGCATTTGCTAAGAATCTCTTATGTGTTTTCCCCAGAATGCTGTCTAAAAATACCACTCACAGACTGTCTTCTGAACTACCGAAGGATGATTAATGTATTCTTAGTACAGTTTTAGTGGCATATGTGCAGTTATTTACAGATAATTTAAAAATTGGTGATCCATGTATGATATGGTTCCGTGATTAAATACAACACTCCATTCTGCAACAGTGCCAAATTCATTTGCTAATTGATTTATTTAACTAATAAGACTATTGAGTCTCAATGATGTGCAAGACACTGCTTTACTGTTCTGAGGTGAGCGCGAAGGTGACTAGGATGTGGTCCCAGACTCCGATGACGGTAAAATCTAGTGACTGTAATCAAGGAAGTGTGCAAATCAACTTCTGCTTTCTATTATAGCTAAATGCCCTGAGACAGGCACAAAGTCTTTATGAAGTTTGAGTGAGAGACAACTTTACAACCTATTTTGGAACGTGGCAAAGATTTTGTAAGGGCAAGTCGCATTTGAGCTGACCAGGCATTGGAAGACGCAGAAATTTTTAATAGGCAGTGATGCTGATGATGAGGGCATTTCTAGCTGGAGGGAATGGTGTGAATAAAGCCCTGGAATTAGGGAAGCTCAGTGTGTATTTCCAGAATAGTTTAGTTTGGCTGGAACATAATTGTACATGAAGGAGAGTCATGTGAGAACTGTTCAGAGTGACATAAAATCGCAAACCCAGAGCTGCAAATGATATTAGACCTCATGATGGACTATCCTTTTCCCTTTAGAGCAATGGTGGCCCATCCTGAGAGAGGTAAAGCACCTTGCCCACCTTGGCGCTGAAGGAACGGTGCATAAAGTTCAGGGAGATTGTAGCATGGTTACTTTATTGTTGAGCAAAAACCAAGGATGGATCATAAATCAAGAACTAGAAGGGATCCTAGAGGTCATTCAATCCCCCCTCCCCATTTTATAGATGAGGAATGTCAAGGCTGTTGGAAATTAAATGACTTGCCCAAAGTTACCCCACAGATAATAAGACTCAGAGGTGGTATTTGAACTCAGGTCCCCTGATTCCTGAGCCTATACCCTTCTATTATACCTTCTTCGGTCTTCCAAACAACCTATTTCAAAGGTAGAGTCGATTGCCAAGAGTTTCCTATATAGAGATATCATCATCTTTACACATACATATAAGACAAATTTATAGATATATACATACATGCATGTATATATATATACATATGTATAATCATATATATTCATATTATACATACACAGTACAAATATACAGACATACATATATACTCAACTTTTAAAATACTGGGTTCCTGGATCATTCTCAGCTTCAATTTGAGCATTCCAGGAGCCCATGTCAAAATATTCTTTGCAAATGTTATTTTGGAATGTGGCTTCATTTAATTTCCTGAAATCAGGGTTTGCTAGAGGCCTTTGTTCTTTATTGACACATTTTTGTCTAAGCAGTAATAAAGGAAACACACAGTACCATCCTGATGCTGGCATTGCAACAGGCCTCGGACAGAGGGCTCACTGTTCCTCCCCCAGCAGTGGGATGGTCTGTTCACATGCCACATTGCTGTGGTCTTTGGCCTTTGAGTGTCCTCATTGTGTCGGTTTTCCTCCCTCCCCCTCTCAGTGCCTTCTGTTTAGATTAGCATTTGGTCTTCCTCTTCCCATCTTCTTTTTCTTTACATGACGACCATGTTCTCTGAAATGATAGAACATCTGACCAGGATGATGGTTTTCTGGTTATTGCTGTTATAACTCAAAGAGTATTTTCTCTTTTGGTGGACTGTTGCATCTATCCCATTTGAAGTGAAACCTTTGAAAGTATAAAGAGTAGATGGAGAGCTCTGAAGAGTGGTTAACTAGATATTAGTTTTTTCAAAGGACCGTAAGTGTGAGACAATTCTCTGAAACTCATTTCCTCATTGAATAGGAAAGCATGAACTATAGGTATTTGCCTAAAACTTCAGAACCTTTTGACCCCCTGCCCCTTTTCTCTATACTTCTGCCTTTCTTTTTCTTCCCTTCTGACTCTTTCTTTTTCTCTTTTTCCACTTTCTTTCTTGACTGGAGAATTAGAGTATATTTTAGTTATTTTCTCCTCTATTCTTAATTTTTAAATCAGTGATTTTAACTTTTTTATATGTATCTGTCTCTCTCCTAAAAAAGAAATTGAAAATGTTTTCCCCACCTGGGTTTTTGATGTTCCTTTGATAGAAAAAAAAGATATCCATAATCCATGAGCACTCAGCCTTGTAGTGAATACACTGATAAATATATTAGTAACCTTTGAGCAAAATTATGGGTGTGTAGTACCCTTGAAGACTTTCAGGTACTATTTAGATATTTATTGTGTGATCTTTATTTTAAGACCACAGACATCATATTTGGAGGTGTGACAAGTGTAGACACAGTACTGACATTAACCTCTACGCTACTTACTGTTGTTGGTTAATGACATCCCATTTGGGACAACATCCTTGACAAAATGACATCGTTGCTGTATCAGGAGGATGGTCAGCCAGGTGCAGGCCTAGGAGGTAGAAGTTTGTGAGTGCGTTCAGGCATGCCAGGCAGGCTAGCTCATAGAATTTTGCCACTTACTAATTATGTGATCTTAGATCAAAGTCTTGCCAGTTTCATAGGCCTCAGTTTCTTTATCTGTAAAAATGAGGGAGTTGTACTGGATGGATCTCTATAGTTCCTCCATGATAGGGGGAATGGCCCAGCCCTTGGATCATTGGAGAGAAGTGGGGATATAGGAGTGGAGTGAGGTTGCAAGGCATGGCTTTACCTCTCTATACATGAATTTCTTCATCTATGGAGATATAATTTGCTCTATCTACCTCAAAGGATTGATATGAGGATCAAATGCTATAATGTATAAAAAAGCCGTAAAATACCATGCAGTTGGAAGGATTGTTTTCATTACCATCCTTCTGGATAATACAGTAGTGGCGGGGGGAAGAACAAGTATTTATTAAGTGCTTACTATGAGCCAGGTTGTCAGTCAATAGACATCATGTGCTTATTATATGCTAGACTTTGTGCGAAGTGCTTTACAAAAATTATCTCATTTGATCCTCCCAATAACCCAGGAGGTAGGGGCTATATTGTCCCCCATTTTTCGGTTGAGGAAACTGAGGCAAGTAGAGTTAAAGTGACTTGCTCACTATCATACAGCTAATGGTCAATTTTAAGACTCCAGGCCTAACACTTTATCAACTGTGCCACCTCATGGCAAGGTCAATGTTTGAGCCAACTCTACCCATATCTGAAGCTTCACTGAGCACCGGGCTGTGTTGTGAAAAGCAAGCATTCACTGACTTGTGGGAAAGTCTCTTCTTTGTCTGTATAAAGTGGGGACAAACTTAGCGTGATGCTGACATGAGTAAAGCTGTAGAACCCAAAGGCATGATTATACAGATTTCAAGTTGTATTGAATCATGTCATGACATCAGGTTCAAGACACTTTCTCATTTTCATCCTTTTATTCTTTATTCATTCAACAAAAGTACCATGATAAGATAGAAAGAAGGACACATGGCTCATGTTCACTGCAAAGCCTAGTAGCATTTAGTTAATCTTTTCCCAAGAAATTTCTCCATCATACTTATATATTCCTATGTGTAACCCTAACCCCAACTTCTTTCAATAGAAGGTAAGCTTTCTGCAGTATATACTCTCAGATCAGCCTTAGACACTGAAAGGTTAAGGTCCAGCATCATATAACCAATATGGGACAGAGGTAAGACTTGAACCCAGGTCTTGTTGATCCTGAGGTCAGCTCTCTATCCACTTATTCCATGTCATTGTTCAGTTGTTTCAGTCGTGTCTGACTCTTCATGATCCCATTTGGGGTTTTCTTAGCAGAAATACTCGTGTGGTTTGTCATTTCATTCTCCACTCATTTTGCAAGTGAGGAACTGAGGCGCCCCAAATCACATAGCTAGTAAGTGTCTGAGGCTGGATTGGAACTCAGATCTTTCTGACTTCAGGACTGGTGCTCTATCTACTGTGTCACCTAGCTGATCCAACTTATTCCATGCTGCCTTTCATACTAAGTAGGTAGTAGAGTGAATAGAGTATTGGAAGTCAGGAAGACACAAGTTCTGCCACAGACATGTCCTAGCTGTATGGACAAGTCATTTAATGTCATTCTCAATTTCCTTATCTATAAAATGGGGATTAATAATAGTACCCATCTCCCAGGGATGAAATAAGATAAGGCTTGGGAAGAGCTTTGCAAAGTTAAACATGTTGTATAAATGCTAATTATTGTTGTGGTTGTAATTGACATTTCATAAACATTTGTTGGATTGGAAATGAGGATATTGATAAGAATACTAGACTTGGAGTCAGAAGACACAGATTTGATTCAAGGCTCTGTCCCTTACTATGTGTGACCTTAGCTATGTCACTTAACTGAGTTTTCTTACCTGAAAAATAGCATTAAAATAGTTAAAAATATTTTGTTGTGAGAATAAGAAATGAAAATGTTTGAGATTGTAAACTGCTTGAGGGTTTTCCCCTTTGTATAGACACTACTTAATATGGTGTGTTTCATATAACTGATGTTTGATAAATAGTTGTTGCTGAACTCAGTGCTTTGTGAGCTATTATCCTTATCATCCCAAGAATTGCTCCTAATATGATGGAATCAAAAAGGTCCTCTACACTTAATTGGTGCTATTTCTTTTATGAGTCTAGAGCTGAAATATTGTAGTTGATTTTATTCTCTTCCTTTGTAGAAGCATTGATACAGAAATAGGGATGTTGCTAAAATTTCAGGATCTCTTATTTTGCTAAATCTCATTTCATTTAGCATGCATGGTCCCTGGGAATGCAAAGGCCAAAAAAAAAAAGGTAATTCATGACCTTGAAGAACTTATATTCTATGAGGTAAAATAGACTACAGGCAGTTTTCCCTTCACATAAATTCCCATTACGTAAATTTGACTTCACCTAAAGATTTCTGAAAAAACCTGTGTTCCAATAAAACCCCTCTCTTCACTTTATTGTACGATGCTGTGTTCTCTCTCTCTCCCTCCCGCCCACCCTCCCTGTCCCTCTCTCCTCTCTCCTCTTCTCTCTCTCTCTCTCTCTCTCTCTCTCTCTCTCTCTCTTTCTCTTTCTGTCTCCTCCTCCACTACCCCTCAGCTCAATGCTCCATCACCTCCCACCTCCTCCCCCACACAAAAATACCTAAAAACAATACTCTTCCCCATCCTACAGAAGAATGGACAGGTGGAGAGACCCTCCATTGTTGCTATCAGATCAGGGACTTGGTTTGAGACCTCCAGCACCTAGAGAGGTAAACGTTGTCCCATTCCACCTCCCACCCTGTGTCTGAGTGTCTGCTATCAGGTACCCATGACTGTCTGTGTCCCGTGTTGCCCATTCTCTCCTGTCTGCTTCTGTGTCTGCCCTTCCCCTGGCCCATGAGAGCCTCCTGCCACTTCTTCCTCTCAGTGCATGGCTGGCCCTGGCCCTTCATGTTCTTCCTCTTGCTTTCACTTCTCTGTACCTGACCCCCAATTGTCCTCGAACCATGTGCCAACCTCCTCCATTCATGGGAGCATGGTCCCCTTCCTCTTTCATCCATCCTTCCTTGCTGCTTTCCTCCCCCTCAGGGGCAAATTTGCGTTATGTGATCTGTAGAAGGGTCCACTTACTCAAAGTGAGAACTGTCTGTAATACAAAGACAAAGGAATACAAAGCCTATATAACTTGGGGCTCATTACCCCACGCTTACATGAATCAGGTTCAATCTTGTCAGCTCCCTAAAATCTATTTCCTTTATTATTTTGTGCCCCACCCCAGTTTCCTCTACAATTCTCTAATTATAACTCATGTAGCTCATGTCTACATCTCCACATATTGGGGGTAAAAGTGTTCTCAGATCCTGTACAAGCACTCAGACTCACCATACATGTTGGATGCAGGATAATACTTTCTCATTTCACCCCGCAGAGAATGAATATGAAACAAAGGAATTATAGTAATCTATAAACAAATGATAAAACTCTCTTGCTCCAGTGAGTGCCATTAATCCTCTGTTCTCAAAGCTCCACCCTGTGGTTTGGACTTCTGTCAGAAGTAAATAAATAAGGTTGGGAAGGAGGTAAATCTCTTTCTGTTGAACCTACATCATCTAGATAGCACACAAGGAAAATGGAGGCTAAAGCCCAGACTGTCTGCCATGACTCAGTGACTTGTTTCTGCACCTGAGGGGCCATAAAGAAATCAGAGACTATGAACAATTGAGGGATGTGTGTATGTGGGGGGGGGGAAGGAAATAAAGAAAAACCTTATGTAGAAGTCATATGAGCTCTTATTTGAAGAAAGGAATTCTAACAGATAGAGGGAGTGTGTTCCAGATATGGTAAATTCTGCACTGCTTGAAGAAAGATGTGTTTGAGCTGGAGTTTTAAGTCAGTGGTCTTTGGCTCAGTGAACCATATTCCCAAATGTTCAGTTAAAGTAGAGGCATCTTGCTCACTCAAGACTGTGTCTTTGGACAGGAATCTGGAATTATTTCCAAAGGGTTTTGGTGAAAAGATATGCAACTGAGAGGAATGGAGTTAACGTGATCAGTGGACCCATTTTTGACTATGACTATGATGGCTTACATGATACACAAGACAAGATCAAACAGTAAGACTCAAATTTTCCTTTTTTTAGAATTTATTTAAATTTAGCATTAAATTTATGTTAATGTATTCATAAATTTAATTAGCAAGTTTAATAAGTGTAACTGATGAATTTGGACTACTTTCATTTATATTTAATTATTTAATTTGATTTACAAATTTGTAAAATTGATTTACATATGTTTAATTATTCAAATTAATTACATGAACATTTAATCAAATTTTTAAAATTAAACTTTTATATTTAAATTATAAGAGGTTATTAAACATTATCTTTCAGATATTTGTGTAATCTTGGAATCTTTTTGTCTGGATCTCTCCTCATTAGTTCTCCAGCTTTTAATTTCCTTTGACTCAAATGTTGATTCAACAAACATATATAAAGATATGTAGGTGCTTGGGAACATATAGAGAAGATATGGTCTTGATCCTAAAGAGTTCATGATCTAGTAGGAGAAATTAGACATGAACAGAAGTAAATATGATACAATTGAAATATAAAAGTGCATAAGTAGTATTATCAACAACAGTTATATTAACTATAACTAATAAATGGTATTAGAGTAGATGAGATAGACTACTTCTAGCCATAGAGGACTGGGAAGGAAGGCTCCATGGAAAAGGCAGCAGGTGAGTAGGTCTTTGAGGGATAGATGGTAAGATGAGACATGTCAACAGGCAGAGATGGATAGGAGAGGTGTTTTTGGTGTTAGAGAATAATATGAACAAAGGCACAGAGGATGATGATGCATCCAGAGGGTTGGGAACCCGCAGCCTCAAGGTCACATGTGGCACTCTAGGTCCTCAAGTGCAGCCCTTTGACTGACTCCAAACTTCAAATCCAAAGACAACGTTGTGTTCTGTGAAGTTTGGATTTGGTCAAAGTATCACACTTGAGGACCTAGAAGGTCACATGTGGCCTCAAGATCTCACGTTCCCCATCCCTATTGTTCCATCATTAATACAGTTTGATCATGTAAGGAGAGTCAGGATTGGGTAGCCTGAATGCAGTCCAAATAGACATGAAATACTAAAGACCCAGAGAATGAAAGACTTTCAGTGTTTCACTAGGTCCTTCATGGAGGACCTAAGGTAAAATAGAGACAATAATTTTACAGTATGAGAAAGCAGGCCTGGGTTACAGTTTGCGCTTGTAAAAGCCTGTCCCCAGCTACAAGAGTAACTCACTGAATTACTAGCTTGGCCCAGAGAGTAGGATTTGAGAAATAGGCTGAATTTACACTGAGGAAATCTCATATAAGACTGTATGTAAGGGCAAAAAAACCCTTACCTAACAGATGTTTTTAAAAGTAAGATGGAAAGCCTTGGGAGAGGTAGTAGGTTCTCACTCAGAAGTCTTAAGCAAAGAACTAGATGGCCACCTGCCTTTAAGTATAGTTTGGACTAGAGATCCTTCCCAACTTGGAGGTTCCACAGTTCTACTAATATTAGGTTTTGAGCTAAAATGAAGATGATAACAGGGAGGTATTATGGAAAAGCACTGGATTTGGAGTCAGAGGACCTTAGTGACAAGCATTGCAGTCCAGATAACTTAGATCTAGCTTCGAGGACATTTGTAATGTTGTAGAACTCTCAGAGAGAATACCTGAGTCCATTTATCACAGAGTCTGCCAATGCAGTGCATCTGTCCATTTCCTTTGAAAGGAAGAGGATGAACATATGTCCTCTATAGCAGGTCAGCAAACACACAGGAGAACATAAAGTGAATCATGCAAATGAGAAAGCTAACTAATAAAGCACCTGCGTCATAGGGTTGTTGTGAAGACCAGATGCACGTATTTGTAAAGTGCTTAGCGAAGGGCCTAGCCCTTAGGAAGAGCTGTACAAATGCTTATCACCTTCTCTTCTCTCCCTAACTGCTGTAGATTTCAGCTAGGGTCAGTCTTTTAACATACCTCATGCCTCTCATCTTCCACTCTGGATAATTTAATTGATCAAACATTTTTAAAGGATTGACTGTGTGCAAGTCATGGGAGATACCAAGACAGTAACAAAGCTTGGCCCTCGAAGGAGGTTATACTACACTGGGGGAAATTGATATGAGCACAAGGAATTATGGATAAGATAATCTGAAGAGAGAGAGAATGAACAGGGAAGACATAGAACAGGTGACTCCTAAACTGAACCTTCAATGCAGATCAGGATTTTAAGAGGGGGAGATGATGAAGGTATTCTAAGCATGAGGTACAGCTTGGGCAAGTGTGCAGAGTAAGGAAATGGAATGGTGAGTTGGGAGAAAAGCTAGTTTTGTACTTTGCCTGGAATGTAGAGTATGGGGTGGAAGGTGGGGGTTATGAGAAATAAGCCTAGAAAGACAGGTTGGTGCTAACTGGTGGAGGGTCTTGAAACAGCCCATTAGACAAGTAACATTTATTAAGCACCTACAGTGTGCAACCATAGCACCAAGTGCTGGAGATACAAAGAAAGGCAAATGACAGTCTTTGTTCTCAAGGAACTTACAGTCTCAAAGGGGAGATCACATGCAAGTAACTATGTTCAAACAAGTTATAGACATGATAAATTAGAGATAATCAACAGAGGCAAGGTTATTAGCATTAAGAGGAATTGGGAAAAACTTCTTGCAAAAGGTAGGCCTTTAGCTGAGACTTGACTCTAAGAGGCACAGATGAAGGAGAACAGAGTTTCGCACATAAGGGACAGCCAGGCTGAGCTTGTGTGTATTTTAACTAACCCCCTTGTCTTCAAATGAGAAATAATCTTCCCATGTGTGGGAGTTAATCTTAGAGTCTTGGCTGTTGTTAAAGAAGGAAGATTACATGTCATTTTTTTTTAAATTTTCCTCCACCAGACATGTTGAAGGGAGCTCCATTCCAATCCCCACTCATTACTACAGCATCATTACGAGCTGCCTGGATTTCACTCAACCTGCTGACAAGTGTGATGGCCCCCTCTCAGTGTTTTCTTTCATCCTTCCTCATCGGTCAGACAATGAGGAGAGCTGCAATGTGAGTACAAAGGGATCGTAGGGCAGTGAGTACAACCTTCGACCAACATAAACACCACCCCATGACTTTGCAAAAGGCGACTTGCCAGTCAGGAAAGATTCTTCAGCTTTTATATGGCTTTTAATAGTTTTCAGATGGCTTTTGCCTAAGCTATCGCATTTAATCAACCCTGTGAATATTATCTGCATTGTGCAGAAGAGGAAATGGAGGCCCCAGGAGGTTAAGAGACTGTCTTTCATTTATTCTGTGCGGATCTTGTATGTACCTAGTTACTTCTACATTATCTCTTCCATTACATTGGGAATTTTTTGAGGATTGGAACTGATTTTGCCCCTCCCTCCCCCATTTTATATGCAGCACATAGCAGAGTGCCTGGCCCCATAGTAAACACTTAATACATGGTTGCTGACTAGCTGACCTCAGTGCCACACATCTAGTAAGTGGAAAGCTAGGACTTCAAACCAGGTCTTTTGATTCCTAGTCCAATCTTTTAGGCATTGGGCTCTCAAAATGATAGTGATGATTTTTATGATGCTGATGATGATGGTTGTGGTGGTGGTGGGTAATGCCACTTCTATACTGCTCTGAAATTTGTGGATCATTTTATACACTTTTTCTCATTGGATCTCCCGTCACACGATGCCATATCTGAGGTAGGGGTTATTATTGACCCCACTTTACAGATGAGGTAACCAAGGCTCAGAGAAGTTAAGTGATAATGCCTAGGATCATATAAATGTTGCCCAGTGTAAGGTCAGAACCCCAGTCTTCCTGACTCCAAGTCCAGCATTCTACCCACTGTGCCACAGCATTGGGCAAGAATGACTGAATTAGAGTAAATGTCCACAGCAGAAAAAGCTGCCAGCAAATTCTTGGATCACATTTCTGTTTGTCCTTCTACTCCCCAAACTGATTTTTCAAGAACTGTATTTAAACAAACAAACAAACTCCTCCCTTAATAAATGAAGACACATATTTGAGTTTCCCAAGTTTTGCATTGTACACCCAAGGATCAGGCTCAGTAAACACTTTCATGAGCTCATAGTACTAATCAGGGTAGGATGTTGGTCTTCTTTTGTAAAGTTTCCAACACTAGCTGAATTGCTGGTCTGAACCCAGAGCTGAGGGTTTGAGAACCCAAAGGAAAACCATTGAAATGAAGCTGACCTGTCATCTCAGCTCTCGTAAAGAGAAAATAAAAAGTGAAACCAGAAAAACAGTTTGAGAAAATGAATTGGATTTGTCCTGAACTGCCATGATCTCAGATGGCAGTCTTATGGGTCAGGAAATGCCTTTTTACCTTGTGGCTACCCATTCAGATGTTTGCATTTACAAAAATTAAAACTGATGAAAATGAAAATCCAAGGACTGTACTGAGGAACACCCCATCTCCCCAGAAAGTCTATTCTGTGGGAATGTCTATTCTAAGGGGAACCTGGGCTAGCTTAAGACATTTTCTTTTGTAAATGGCATGACTTTTCTGAGTACCACATGTAACTTTCCTGGGAGAACTATATTTAGATTTGTCCTTCTCCACGAACCTCAGTACTCTAGGAGGAAGATAGGAGCAAGGGGAGAGGAGAACCCTCAATTTCCCCAGACTGCAAAAGTATTCTGCATATTTATGCTTTCTGGCCTGGAGCTGCCCAGGGCCAGCTTCCTGAATCAACACCCTCATGCTACATATTTAGCATTGGCACTGGTGAGCCCTCATTCCCAATCCAGGTCTGTGTGGGCTAAAGCTTTCCGAGAAATTCAAGTTCCCAGGCTTCAGTTCAGAGTTCAATAAAGCCACTGAGGAGGAAAAAGTGTGAGCATTTGAAGTTTTAAGCCCTGGGACATGTAGGACTTCATCTCTTTTGAGCTACTGGCCAGCTTTTTGAGAAGCTGTTGTGGGTTTTCTTCTGTAATAATCTTGGAACCTCACACTATTCCTATTTCCCACTAGGAGAGAGAAAGTAAGAAGAGAAAAAATAAAGAGAGCAAGAGAATGAGAGAGAGAAAGAGAAAAAGAGAGAAAGAGAGAGAGGAGAAGAAAAGAGAGGAAAGGAAAGGATGTTGCTGTTTTACAGAAGGCTATTGTTTTTCTGGTATTATTTCTATTTTCTAATTAGCCCTGATTTTGATGGTGTGTTTTGGGACATCTGAATCTCTTCTGACAATAAAACTTGTGCCAAACCTCAGTAATTGTGAAGCAGCTGGGCAAGAAGGGAATTCATGTCTTTCCTTGACTGTTTCTGACCAAACCTACTCCGGCAGTGGATTGGGGGCCAAGTTCTCCAGAAGCCTCTGAGAATCTGCTTTAAATGGGAACCATACAGAGGAGCACAATCCTCCAAGTTGAGGTCAAGGAAGAAGCAGATGGGGAGTAGTGGTGCAAATAAAATTCACCTTGCCTGCCAGCAAAGATGAATTATTAATAATAAATTATGAATTAAATAAATCTTAAACAGGGGCCCATTAAACACATTCCCATTGAGAAGTTTCCTTAGGAACCAACTTCCTGGTTCTTCCTGTCTTTTAATATTTGTACTCCTTGGTCATGAGGAAGTAGTCTGTCAATAAGCATTTATTAAACGCCTACTATGTGCTAAGCTCTCAGTATACAAAGAATAGTCCTTGCCCTCAAGGAACTCACAGTCTGATGGGGGAAGACAACGTGTAAACAACTATGTACATATCAGCTGTATACAAGACAAACAGGAAACAATCAACAGAAGAATAATGATAATAACAAGGATGATGGCGAAGATGATGATCAATGCAATTGACACACCGGCCTTGGAGTTCGGAAGAGCGGGGTTCTACTCCTGTTTCTGATACATAGTTGGCTGAGTAACCAAGGCAACAAAGACTATGCTTTAGCAAGCGGTTGCCAAGCTTTACTCCAGTGGTTCCTTGTTGCCTCCAGAATTAAATATAAAGTCCTCTGCTTGACATTTAAAGCCCTTTGTAAGCTGACCCTTTCCTACCTTTCTAGTCATCTTCTGGTTGCTCACTCATGTCTGGTTTGCTATTTCCTTCTCCAGTGGATTAAGGCAAACAGAAGTTAAGCTACTTGCCCAGGGGTCACACAGCTAGTAAGTGTCTTAGCCCAGATTTGAATTCAGGGTCTTGCAAACTGCAGGCCCAGTGCTCTGTCCACTGAGTCATCTAGCTTCTTCTTGATTCTTCTTCTATTGCCCTTTATTTCCTCCATGATCTAGCAATATTGACCTTATTGCTGTTCATCATATATGTGACACTCCATCTCCTGACTTTATGCCTTTTCGTTGGCTGTTCCCCATTCCTAGAATATTCTCCATCCTCACCTCTGTCTCCCTAAGCTTTCCTGCAATCCTATCTTTTTCTACTCCTGTTTTCCATTCCCCACTATCCTTCTTCCCCCACCTAAAGATTTTCCTTCCCTCTCATATTAATTCCCATTTATACTATGTTTTCAGTATGTTGTCTCTCCTTCAATATGAATATGAGCTACTTGAGGGCCAGGAACCATTTTTTTTCTCTTTCTTTGCATCTCTAGAGTTTAGTATGATGCATGGCACACAGTAAGGGCTTAATAAATACCTGTTGATTGACTGCTTAGGAATTAGGCATAAATAGTAATTAGTTCATGAAATCAAGTCCCAAGCCTTAAATAACTGTTGTCAGACAGAAGGCATAATACTAGACTTCAAAGGGTTGGCAATACCATCTGTTACCATCATACCATCTGCCCTTCATCTGTGGAACCTTCCCTTTCTTTCTATTTTTCCATTTTGCTCTAAGCATAGTTTTAAAAGTCCTTTTCTTAGTTACTCTTGAGAATTTTTATAAAGCTTGCCTAATTCTAAATTTTAATCTTGTCAGAACTTTTCTGTATTTGTCTGTTGTTTTGTGTTCTTCCTGCCTTTAAAGAATATATCTGTTAAAAAATGAATCTCATTCCTTGTCCCAAAGGACATATTCCTCATCAATTTCTCCCGCTTCAATCCTGACATTGGCATTTAGGACTCATCTTTGAGAAATCAAACCCTTAGTCATTGACAATTTAATGTCAACTAGTAGAGTACCCTGCAGATCTGTGATTGCCCTGTGCTGTTTAACAATTTTATCAGTGTTCAGGATAAAGACAGAAATAGCACATATTCAATTTGCAAATGAATCAAAGCTGAAAGGTACAGGAGATACACTGAATGATAAATCAGAATTTAAAAGACCTTCATAGCCTACCATATTGGGGGTATATCTGGTAAAATTTAATAGTGACCGATGCAAAGTCTTACACTTGGGTCCAAAAAATCATTTATATAAGTGTGAAATGGGGGAAGGGGGCTATGGCTACTCATTAGTTCATCTGAAAAAGAACAAGCGTTTAAAATATGTTATAGCAGAGGTACCATGTTAAGACTAGGGAAATGACACATCTGTTGTGTATTTTCTTGGCACATTTAGAGTCTCCATTCAGTTCTGGTTGACATATTTTAGCAAGGACATTGTTAAGCTATCAAGAGCCGAGAGAAGAACAACTATGATGGTGAAGGGCCTTGAGATTATGCCCTATTAGGGCAGGTCTAAGGGTTGGGAGATGGTTAGCCTAAATC
This sequence comes from Bettongia penicillata ogilbyi, assembly GCA_023548195.1. Lineage (NCBI taxonomy): Eukaryota > Metazoa > Chordata > Mammalia > Diprotodontia > Potoroidae > Bettongia > Bettongia penicillata. The sequence goes on from JAJHZJ010000300.1 coordinate 1,622,459, forward strand.
AGAGAAGATAGGAAGGGACATATATACTTGAATAACTCTCACAAGGAGATTAGACTTTTTCTGCTTGGCTGCAGAAGTTAAATTTGGAGCAATGGGTAGAAGCACTGGAGAATCAGGTTTATATGTGGGAAAAATTCCCCAAACAATTAGTCTATGAACAAAGTGGTTGGAATGTATTGCCATAAGGTGCAATGGATTCTCCCTCATCAAAAGTCTTCATGCAAGGGTCAAGTTATTATTTCTTGGGTACATTATAGAAAGGGTGTTTGCTCAAATATATATTGGATCAGATTGCTTCTGATGTCCCAACAGAGATGGCTTCTTCTGTGTCTTCCAACTTAACGATTCTTGAGATGAATTCATGTATATATTAGTTCATTCTGTTCATGTTCTTATCAACACTTGTATTCATGTATTGGTCAAGTGCTCTTCTTAATTCTCTTTGGGAAAGAGAAGAATTTTCAGATTACTTATGTGTGAACATTCTGATGAATGTGCTGAACCATTCTGATCTGACAGTCCTGGAAGGGAAAAATGTGGAATCCTTTAGGGGCATTTGGGTTTTCTAATTTTGATTTATGTCCTGAGTAATCATTAAGTTGAATAGCCTCACACACCACATGTCTCATTTATTTGGTACAACTAATTGCTGTTGAAAATGTTTACAGTTGAGGGTAGGTATTTGTGGGGCATTTCTGACAAGACTGTGGTAGAGAGAGGGAAGGGAGTGTTTGTGTGTGTGTGTGTGCGTGCTACAAGAGAAATGGAGGGAGTTCATTGGCTGTGAGCCTAGAAGTGTTTAGAGGTCATTTATGGAGGACCATCAAGAAGCATTTCTTTTCGAAAATTCTGACTTTAGAATATGGCTTAAACAAAGTTTCATTTCTCTTGTAGAGCTCAGAAGAGGAATCCCGATGGGTTGAAGATCTCCTGAAGATGCATACTGCCCGAGTGAGAGACATCGAGCAGCTCACTAGTCTAGACTTCTTCCGAAAGACTAGCCGGAGCTACCCTGAAATCTTGTCCCTAAAGACATACCTACATACATTCGAGAGCGAGATTTAACTTTCTTGATCTTTCTCAGTGTAGCCCTTTATCAACTGGTGTATATTTTTATATTGTTTTGTATTTATTAATTTGAAACCAGGACATTAAAAAAGTTAGCTTTGATCCTGTACCAAATCTGACTTATTAAGCTCAAGTGTTGCCACTGTTTTTCTCTAAAGCTTAATTTAGATAGGCTTACATTTTGAGTAGAGCTTGTGATACTGCAGTTGGAGTTTTTAGTGGAAGCTTCTGAATGGTCCTGCAGGATTGATATTTGCATTGAGGAAATATTAATTTTCTAGTGCACAGTTGCCACATTTATAGTTCTGTACTGTATCGAAATACTGAACTTGTAAAGTTACATTCATTTACTGTTAACGATGACAGACATATTTAAGCCTTATAGACCAATCTTAAATATAATAAATCACACATTCAGTTTTTTATGTTTTACATGGCTTTGATTTCACTCTTGGATTGAGTTATAAGTTAGAGGGTGCTTTAATTGGTCATGTATCTATAGAACTCACTTATAATTCTTGGACCTTGTCCTTATTGGGTGTAATCCACATGGTCGCTTGAATGTTTTTTCCATCCAAACACAATTATTTGCATGGGATAATTTAAATATAAACCTTCCAGAAAGCAATATGTTGAACTAGAGGATCTCTAAAGATAAAACAAAACTCCAGGACCCTCACTACTGTAAGTCAACCAGACATCTAAGTTCTATTAGGGAGCCCCCCCCTCCAAAAAAAGACTCTCACAACCTGATGGGGCAGATTGAAAAGCCTAGGTTCATATTAATTTTGCCTTTTGGAGTTTACTTACAAAACATATGAGCTTATGATTATGCTCTTGTTAGAGAAAAAGATTCTCTAATAATAGGTGACAGAAGGGGATGGGGTGGGGTTGGAATCTCAGCACTGTACTAGGAAAAAAAATCACTTTTCTCCATGTTGCCCCCAGAGTTGCCCCGCCCCTGTTCACACTGTAAACTAGTGAACATAAGAAAATACACATCTGGATCACCCATAGAAGTTTATGAGATGTAAGATTAAGTCAGTAAATATGCCTTTTAGCAGAGTGAATGGATTATCTCAGATTCAAGCATAAGTCATGCTTGGCTGAAATAGGCAAAGGGGAGGGGCATAAAGACCACAATTACCCCCACATTCTCTATAACATATCTCCTTTTTTTTTCTTTTTTAACATAGTGAGTGAGCCCAACAAATAGCAATCTTATACCTTGCTGATTGCCCTTTTAACTCTCAATTTTTTTCCTGTTGGCTTGGAGTTACAAAATAGTTGTAGGCTGCTGGGGCAAGGCTTCCTCTTTCTTCCATTAGATGTTTTCTTTATTCCTTTTATAGGATTCCATCCCATCCCCAAACACTTTTCTTGGGAGGTGAGCAAAAACTCAAAATTTTAGTGATCTATATGGGTCCAAAGCATTCCTCCTTGGAGAGGAAGCATTACATTTCCACCCAGAATTTGAAATTTTGCACTCTCTTCCAAAACCAGCTGCAGTAGACTTGGCACTCATAGCTTTATAACATAAGCTCAAATAAATATCACTATAAAATAAAACTAAGGTCATTAAGCCAATATTCCAGAAAACCACCTTAGGGTACCAGGCATAGTACAAAAGCAACAATGATATGTGCAATAGACATAGCCCAGTACAAGGCATCATCTGATAAGTTACTTCTATGACTATATATAAATTACATGCAGCACATATTACATGCAGAATTCACATTGTTACACATACATCCAAAAAACAAAAGTAAGCATGCATCATAATAAGCCCACTGAACAACAAAATATGGCAAGTGACAGAACTATGAGTGCATAGTTAGTAGTGAACTAAGGTGAACAAACAATGCTATGAAACAGGGATGATAACAATACAAAGTGATAAGTATTACATGCAAAGAAGAGTAAAGCAGAGATATTCTTGAGAGATTTATACTTCTATGGATATATATAATCGTATTCAACAGACATATTACACAAACATCAGAATTATCAGCAATCCACATGAACAAACATTTCCCATTTCATTGAGGACATCATGCATTAGTCTGGTCACTGATTGGATAGTCTTAACCCTTCTGTAACCTGCATACTGTCTTCCTCTATGATTATGCATATCACTTGTGTGAGATGATCATACTCATCATCAGTCTTGTCTACCTAAATCTGATTCTATAAGGGACTCAGACTGCCTAGCAGTTTTATTAGGATTTGAGGAATGTATCTGTAACCTAAGAGTCTCTATGGCTCTTGTGCTAGGCAGAAGAGGATTTAGTCCTTTCCTATCATTTAAATTTATCAGGTTATAGTGCGTTTCTTGAGTTGAAATGCCTATGTCTGGTCCATTGTCTGGATCGGACAGACTACATCACTGGCAGGCAATCTATTTTTGCTTATAATTCACTATGTTCAGTGTCTCCCAGTCTCAACCTGCTTATTACCAGTGGGCCATAAATAAGTGTTTGTGATGGTGTCCTTATGGGGCCTTTGCACATCTCAAAGGCTATTTTGATAACAGTCAAGTTGCTCGGTCTTTTCACAATTAGGTATGTGATAGCTTTCTATCGGTCTGTTAACTTATGAGTCCTACGAACTCCAAGATTTCTCAGAAGAACTGTTACCTTGCTGAAGGTCTGAATAATGAAGACAGGCATCATATCATCATTTCTGTGTCTCTTCTATATTGAATAAATAGCTAGGTAGTCAATTTCTTTTGGCTTCTCCTTCAACCCAGAGATATACTGGTTATTAGTATCTGCAATCTGTGCATCTTGAGAGATTCCCAAACAGAAATTATTAGGAAGATGTAGCTTCTGCTCAAACATCACAAAGTAGGATATAAAGCCAATGGTTTCATCTCTGGAGAACTGTCTGAATATATAAGAAAAGCCACATGCTGTCTCCAACAAGATTCTTATTGTGGTCTCAACATCTCTAACATGTTCATCAAATTGTGGTTATAGCATTGAGATTGTGGGTCCCTTTGAGGGTGGTAAATTGTTGTTCTAGATTTCCTGATGCCAGCCAAAGCTAACATCTCTTTGATCAGCATGTTTTCCATTTCTCTACTTTAGCCTTAATGGAGCCTGGCAGGAAGTCCATCCGCTGAGAAATACATTTTCCACAGTATTTTAGCAACTGTGTAGGCTTTCTAGCTTCTGTTTTGTACATACATAAGCCTAATGAAATGGTCTATCACTATTATACGACATGTTCTTTCTATGTCTTCCTAGATATAGGAAATTGATGCGAACAGTTCCATAGTTTTGCTAGTACATACGTTCTCTAAATGTACAACATGAATTGATTGTATCTTCTTTGCAAACAATAGGCAGAAATAATCCTCACACTTCTTATCTGCAGCCACGAAATCTGTTACTAATCAGGGAAATCTGTTACTAGTTCTAGACTCCTCTCTTGACCTCACATGACCTCATTTTTGTGTTGATAGAGCAATATGGTCATAGAGCAATATGCCTTGAGCAATACCAATTGCTTTCAGGTATCATATCCAGATTGGTGATAGTCTATTACAATATTCCATTGCACAACTCCAACTTTTGCCGTTGTCTTAATGGTTAAGTGTTATCAGAAGACTAGCCCTTGAGACCTTGCACATCAGCATTGGCTTGTATCACGTCATACAGCCCTTCACCTGCTCTCTGTTCTCTTTGCCAAAACATTCAACTGTATTGCCATTGTCTTATGGTCTAGTCCTTTGATTGTCACAAAGAGAATTCATTTTTTTAGGTATTACCAAAGCTTTTGTGTCACATGGTCTTAAGGGCAGTACACCTGCATACACTAGTCTTACTTGGTCAGGAGTAAATGCCGAATTCATAGTTTAGTGCTGGCAGCCATCTCTGGAAAACAACTTTTGACTTGTACTGGTCAGCATTTGCTAATGGATTGTTGTCACTTCATACTTGCAACTTTGTTCCATACAAATAGACTTTATATTTCTTGATAAAAACCCATTTCAGAGCCAGAATCTGCAGCTTGTGGTTGGATCAGACAATTTGGTGTACTTAAACCTTTGCAATTTCTTTCATGAGAGCATCACTCTCTTGGTACAGGACTGCTCCCAAGTCCTCGAAGCTGCTATCAACTATTCTATACCTAGTTGTGGAGAGACTGGGCAAATTCCCAGCTTAGGTAGGACACAAGACTTGCTAGGGACAACATAGACTAACACTGCCTCATGTGTGAGGCAGTTGGTCAAGTCTTTGAAAGATTGCTTGCATCTGACTGTCCAATGATCCACAAAGGATTTTGTTGTTTTCAAAACAACTTTATTTCTTGTTTTTCTGCTTCTTTGCTCAATTGTGTCTGTCTCTTTGTGACCCACTTAGGGTTTTCTTGGGAGAGATACTGGATTGGTTTGCCATTTCCTTCTCCAGTTCATTTTAAAGATGAGGAAACTGAGGCAAACAGGGCTAAATGACTTGTCCGAGGTCACACAACTAGTAAGCATCTGAGGTCAGATTTGAACTCATGAAGATGAGTTTTCCTTGTTCCAAGCCCAGTGCTCTATCCACTTGCATCACCTAGCTGCCCCCTTTTTGCTTCTATACATGTTTAATCTTATGTGCTATAGGGAAGTTGTCTAAAGTTTTAACAATAATAGCATAGTTTGTCTTGGGAAATGAGCAAAACCTCAAAATCTAAGTTTTCTTTGTGAGACCAAATTACTCTTCCTTTTGCAGGAGGCATTTTATAAGGTAAACATTGGAGTAGAGAGGTACTAGAAACTATAGCAATAGCAACAGCAAAAAGAAATCAAAGAAGATTTCAGGATGAAAATGTATAGTAGACTATAGAAGGGAGGACCAAGAAAGGCCTCATGCTGAAGGGGAATGCTGGAGTCTTATAGGAAATCAGGGGTTCTAAGGGTCAGAGAGGCACTCCAGGTATGGGAGACAGTTAGGACAAAATCACAGAGACAGAAGTTGAAGATAAATAAATAAAATAAATATAAACATATAAATAAATAAAAAAAATAACTAGCAAGAAAGCCAGTTTGGATAGACCATAGAAGGGGATGTGTCAGAGTGGTCAAGATGTTGTGTAAGAATACTACTATGGTAGTGTGGAGCCACTTTATAAAGAACTCTAAATGACAAACAAAGGAATTTACATTTTATACTAGAAGCAAAAGGTAGCTCCTTGGATTTCTTGTAAATCACTTGGGCACTGGGTAAGCTAGACTACATGGTTTCTATGGCTTCCACTGTCAATTCAACTCAAATCAACATGTGTTAAGTCCTGGTTGTGCAAGATATTGTACCTTGCCCTGGGAGAACCTCAAAATGAGTCAATCTCAACTCACAGGAGGCTATATTCTGCTAGTGGGTGGCACAGGACAACATGTACATAGATAAGTAAAAATAAAAATAATTTAAAGGAAAAACAAAACCACTGACAAGGGTAGAACCAAATCGGCGAAAGCGTCCCGTCCTAGGAGAACATGAGCTATGCTTTGAAGGGTGTGAGGAATTTTAAACAGCGGAAGGGAGGAGGAAGTACATTCCACAAATGGGAGACCAACATAAAATACATCATAGACAAAGTCATGAAGAGAAAAGATGAAATGTTATGTATAGGAGATGGGACAGAATACATATGTAAAAATTATCCATTGGCACTAGAGTGCATTTGATAAGTGTCCAGTGGCTTATGCAGGCGTATATGTAGTATGTTTTCTCCATGTACGTTATGGGTGTTCACATGTGTGTGTTGAGATGTGGCTCTCAGGGAGTCATGGATAAATACCACTAGAGTCTGTTTCACTCACTCCTTCTCCAATGGAGACTAATTGGTCAGAGGTTGGCTACTCCCCTCTCCTTAGAGAAAGAGTACCAGCCTAGAATTTTGTCTGTCTACTCTCCCCCAAAGACTGTGGAAAAAATTTTTAGGTTCAAACTGAGCTCCTGATTACTATTCCTTAACAGGAAGGAGAAGTCCAAGCCATATATCAAACGCTTGACTTCCTTCCTACCAATGCCAGTTCCCTGATGAACACAGAAAAGAAATAGCAAATAAACCCATGTATCCAATGCAATAGCAAAAAGAAATCAAAGAAGATTTCAAGATGAAAATGTATAGTAGACTATACACAAAGTGATCAAGCTCTTGACCACTGGGACCAAGAAATGTCAGCTCAGTCAAGAGAGAGGGTCTCAGGTTGCACCCTAAGGGAGATTGCCTAAAGTGTCTAGGAGAGAGAGAGAGAGAGAGAGAGAGAGAGAGAGAGAGAGAGAGAGAGAGAGAGAGAGAGAGAGAGAGAGAGAGAGAGAGAGAGAGAGAGAATAGATTCAGAACTGGAAACACCTTTAAAGGACAACTAGTCTGACCTTCTTATTTTACAGATGAGGAAGCTAAGATCCAGAGAGGTCAAGTGACTTACCCAAGCTAACACAGGTAGTAATTATTAGAGCCTGGGTTTAAACTCAGGTTCTCTGACTCCAGAGCCAGTGCTCTAATGTGATATAATTAAAAGAAATGTGAATCCCTATTATAATATAACTTGTTATCCAGTTGGTTCAGATATCCCACAGGTCAAACCATACACCAAAATATAACCCCCAGGTTTGCTCTCTCAAGGGTCATGTCCTCCAGTACAAAGGGTATGTCAGTTCTATTTTGCTCTAGCAGTGTTCCAAAGGGGGCTCACTCTGCTTCCACCCTTTGTTTATAGACATGGCTTCCAACCCACTGCTAACTTTAACTTCTCAAACCCCTCAGACTGCACCCTGAGACAAGCTATAATTAGGGCTATAGGTAAGGGGAGGGTAAATTTAGTTGAAGAGTGCTGGTTTATGTTTATCCTTGGCTTCGCTTACTCTTTCATACATTATCCCCAGATGAAGATATTTGTTTATAACAAAGCCACTCACCCTAGAGATACCCTGAAAACAGAGTTCATACTGAATTTGCAGTGACTCCATGAACAATGAAGTCTTGCATACTATTTTTAATTTCTTTTTTGAAACGGAGAAGTCGGTCCTTTTATTGAGCAAGTTGCAAACCACTTGTTAGGCTGGTGGTCCTTTGCCAGTGGATGAATTTACTGACTCTGTAAAACAGGCTTAGTATGATGGGGTAAACCAGAGACGTGACCACATTGGTTAATAAGGGCCATGGCATTCTGAACCTTTTTTTAAAGAAGTTGACCTCACTTCTTCCTGAACAAAAATAGCATTTGATGCCAAGACCATTTTCATAAGTCACCACTGGACCCATGGCACCATTTTGTTTTTGCCCTTATGGTATGCATTCCCACCCTTCTACTTTGTTATTTGTCTTGGTGGTTACAAGTGGAAAGGAGCAGCTCAGAGGCAACTCACAAGTCTCTTCTCTTTCCTCTTCCTGCTTCACCTCCCCTTTACCATTATCCTTGTAGAAGTCGGACCATGCCCCTGCTGGGGAACGGGAGCAACAGGCTCTGTGGTGCAGTGGCGTGTATGTTAACTCTACAGTCAGAGGGACTGGATTAAAATATTGCCTGATACTTACTTACTACCTGTTGAACTTTCAGAAAGTTACCTTGTATCCCTGCTCTTTCATTTCCTCATCTGAAATACTGGAGGGCATAGGGAAGTGCACGAGATGGTCCCTGAGATACTATGATACCATGAACTGGGTTCAAATCCCAGCTCTGCCACCAGCTACCTTTGTAGCAAATCCCTGACACTGTGTTCTGAATATACTTATTTTTGGTGCTAAGCAGGATTCAGTTGAAATTAAGGAAAGTCAAGTCAATAAGCATTTGCTTAGCCCCTACTATGTGCTAGGGCCCTGTAGGTTATGAGAGGAAAGGGACACCATTTGGGATTACCAGCTGCTATAGATTTTTCCTTTGGAAGTTGGTGTTGTTAAGTGGAAAGAGGGCAGGATTTGGAATCAGAGGACATAGTTTCATGTCTTGGCTTTGTTACTTATTGTTTGACCTTGGGAAAGTCACTTACCTTCCTTTGGGCCTCAGTTCCGTATCTGTAAAATGTGGGACTTAAACTAGATGATGCTTCCAGAAATAAATCTGTCTTCTTATGACCTAAAATTTTCCTTTTTCCTCTTAATCCATGAAAAATGGACAAAAAAGGCAATGAAGATCTTCAGACATTGAAGGGAGCAGGACAAGAAAACAATGCTTATTGGAGAGGATGGACAAAATGAATACACTTGCTGGGGACAAAAAGGTATCAAGTATCCTTGGTCAGATTATATTTTGACCTAGTCTTCCTACCACTCACCACCTTTTTTTGTTCTAAAATACGCTTTTCCCCAAAATCTTCACTGTCAACATTCTTTTTTAAAATTATTTTATTTGGGAGGAGGAGCCAAGATAGCAGAGTAGAAAGACTCACATATGCTAGCTCCGAATCCACAGCCCATAAATTTCCTGTAAAAAGAACTCCCCACAAATTCGGGAGCAGTGGAAGCCTCCCAACAACGCAGTGGAGGAGATTTCTGTTCCAGAGAGCCCTGAAAAACTGACCCCAAAGGTCCATCACGCACCGGACAGCAGAGCCCAGCCCTGCCTGTGTGGCTCCGAGAGGAGCAGATCCAAGCAGGCCTCAGGGATGGAACCTCCAGTGGCCACAAAGGTCCCTCCACCCACAGGCACTACAGGTCAATGAGAGAGACTTCTGGGCTGGCCAAGAGGGGAGCGGGGTGTCTCCATAAGTCAGGCCCCCTCAGGAGGCAGCAGCAGAGGCAGCGGCAGAGGCAGCAGGGGCCAGGGACTCCCGGAGTGGGCAGGAGCTCAGGTCCATTGTGGAAGGTCTCCCCATAAACCCCCTGAGGGAACTGAGCCTGGGAGGCGGCCCTGCCCCCACCTGAGCAGCAGTACTTAATCTCTCACTGAATAGCAGCCCCTCCTCCCTGCTGAAAGCCCTGAGGCTGGGGAGCAGCATTTGAATCTCAGACCCCAAGCACTAGCTGGGAAGATCTAGGCGGTGGTGGAGAGGAATCTCACAATTCAAGTAACTGGCTGGGAAAATGCCCAGAAAAGGGAAAAAAATAAGACCATAGAAGGTTACTTTCTTGGTGAACAGATGTTTCCTCCTTTCCTCTCTGATGAGGAAGAACAATGCTTACCATTGGAAAGACATAGGAGAAAGGGAAAGACATAGAAGCCAAGGCCTCTGTAGCCCAAACATCTGAAATAGATATCCAATGGGCTCAGGCCATGGGAAGAACTCAAAAAGGATTGTAAAAATCAAGTTAGACAGGTGGAGGAAAAACTGGGAAGAGAAATGAGAGAGATGCAAGAGAAACATGAAAAACGGGTCAATACCTTGCTAAAAGGAGACCCAAAAAAATGCTGAAGAAAATAACACCTTGAAAAATAGGCTAACAATTGAAAAAAGAGGTTCAAAAAGCCAATGAGGAGAAAAATGCTTTCAAAAGCAGAATTAGTCAAATGGAAAAAGAGGTTTAAAAGCTCACTGAATTTAATAGTTCTCTCAAAATTAGAATGGAACAGATGGAGGCTAATGACTCTGAGAAACCAAGAAATCATAAAACAAAACCAAAAGAATGAAAAAATGGAAGAGAATGTGAAATATCTCATGGGAAAAACAACTGACATGGAAAATAGATCCAGGAGAGACAATTTAAAAATTATGGGACTACCTGAAAGCCATGATCAAAAAAAGAGCCTAGACATCATCTTTCATGAAATTATCAAGGAAAACTTCCCTGAGATTCTAGAACCAGAGGGCAAAATAAGTATTGAAGGAATCCATCGATCACCACCTGAAAGAGATCCAAAAAGAGAAACTCCTAGGAACATTGTGGCCAAATTCCAGAATTCCCAGGTCAAGGAGAAAATATTGCAAGCAGTTAGAAAGAAACAGTTCCAGTATTGTGGAAATACAATCAGGATAACACAAGATCTGGCAGCTTCTACATTAAGGGATAGAAGGGTGTGGAATAGGATATTTCAGAAGTCAAAGGAACTAGGACTCAAACCAAGAATCACCTACCCAGCAAAACTGAGTATAATACTTCAGGGGAAAATATGGTCTTTCAATGAAACAGAGGACTTTCAAGCATTCTTGATGAAAAGACCAGAGCTGAAAAGAAAATGTGACTTTCAAACAGAAGAATGAGAAGAAGCATGAAAAAGTAAACAGCAAAGAGAAGTCATAAGGGACTTACCAAAGGTGAACTGTTTACATTCCTACATGGAAAGACAATATTTGTAACTCTTAAAACTTTTCAGTATCTGGGTAGTTGGTGGGACTACACACACACACACACACACACACACGCACACACACACATACACACATGCACGCACACACAGAGACAGAGAGCACAGAGTGAATTGAATAGGATGAGATCGTATCTTAAAAGAAATTAAGGTAAACAGTGAGGAGAAGTGTAGTGGGAGGAGAGAGGGTGAAATGGAATTGCCAAAATTATATCTCATTCAAGAGGCAAGCAGGAGACTTTTTAGTGGAGGGAAAAAGAGGAAAGCTGAGAAACAAACATGAAGTTTACCTCATCACATTCGACTAAAGGAATGAATAAAACGCACACTCATTTTGGTATGAAAACCTATCTTACAATACAGGAAAGTGGGGGAGAAGGAGATAAGCAGGGAGGGAGGTATGATGGAAGGGAGGACAATGGGAGAAGGGAGCAATTTGAAGTCAACACTCCTGGGGAGGGACAGGATCAAAAGACAGAATAGAAACAATGGGGGGCAGGATAGGATGGAGGGAAATACAGTTAGTCTTACATAACACAACTATTATCGAAGTAATTTGCAAAACTCCACAGATATGGCCTATATTGAATTGCCTGCCTTCTCAAAGGGAATGGGTGGGGAGGGAGGGATGGGGAGAATTTGGAACTCAAAGTTTTAGGAACCACTGTTGAGTGTTGTTGTTGCTACTAGGAAATAAGAAATACAGTTAATGGGGAATAGAAAGTCATCTGACCCTACAGGACAAAAGAGAAGATGGGGACAAGAGAAGGGAGGGATGATAGAAGAGAGGGCAGATCGGTGATAGGGGAAATTCGAATGGTTGGTGTATTGGGGTGGGGGAGGGGACAAATGGGGAGAAAATTTGGAACCCAAAATTTTGTGAAAATGAATGTAAAAAAATAAATAAATAAATTTATATTAAAAAAAGATTTTTTATAAATATTTAAAAAATTATTTTATTTGTTTTCGGTGTTCTACAGTCACTTCCATATACCTTAGATTTTTTTCTCCTCCCTCCCCCTCTTCCCCCCCCCCCCCCCGCACTCCCACCCTGAGACAATTTTATTTAGGTTCTACACATACATTCCTATTAAATACATTTTCACCTTAGTCATGTTGCATAGGAGAATTAAAATGAATGGGAGAAATCATAAAACAAAACAAAACATAATATAAAAGAAAATGGTCTACTTCATTCTGAGATTGAATTCCATAGTCTTTCTCTGGATGTGGAAGGCATTTTGCCTCAAGAGCCCATAGGGAATTTTTTAAGTCCTGCATTGCAATGAAGTACTAAGTCTACCAGGAAATTCCTCACACACTGTGGTTGTTGCTGTTTACAAGGTTCTCCTGATTCTGCTCCTTTCACTCAGCATCAGTTTATATAAGTCCTTTCAGGTCTCTCTGAAGTCCTCCTGTTCATCATTTCTTATAGTACAGGAGTATTCCTTTACATGCATATACCACAACTTGTTCAGCCATTCCTCAATTGATTGGCATCTTCTTGAATTTCAGTTTTTGGCCACCACAAAGAGAGTTGCTGTAGATATTTTTGTACATGTGGGCCTCTTTCCCATTTTTATGATCTCTTGGGTATACAGTCATTGTCAAAATTCTTTAAAGATTAAACAACATTAATTTGAGAAAAAGACTGGAGAGCACAAAGACCTGCATAGATTGGCCTCTGACATGATCCAAGGCTAACTAGAAAAGTAGCTATAGAACATCATTAATTTATTTCTATTATGAAGGTGCAACTAATAAAGTTAATAGTTTATTTCAGTGGACAGCCCATACATAGACAAAAACAATCTGACAAAACAATCTGACAGAGGAAGGAGGAGGAACTTGCATTGGACTGGAATGTGAAAACTCAAGGATCCCTTGAGGTTAAATGGCTGAGGTTCTTTAACGAAAGTGTGGGTCAGACAGTCATTAAATCAAATTAAGAATTTCTACTGCATACAGGTCACTGTGCCAAGTACTTAATATTCTGGTATTTCTATGACTGTAATAATGTGGGTACTGCTTTCAATCATGCAAATCCAAACTCATTTATACCATTTTTTGCTATGTACAGTTTATCTCTCCTTTCAGCAGTGGATAAAGAGCTAGGCCTGGGGCCATGAAGACCTGAGTTCAAAGCCTGCCCCAGATAGTTTTCTACTGGATGCTGATCCAAGGGCAAGGGGAAATGTGCAAAAATAAATTTCTAAAGAAAGAGAGAAATCCAACAAGGGCAAAAGGAGTTTTCTAAAGAGACCAGTATGAGAATCCAAGGACATCATGAGTCAACTTAGATTTTGGAAAAGTCCTAGATGGAAGTTTAGGGCAAGGAAAGTAGTTATAGATGAACATGATACAGATCAATATGGTATAGCTCTGGGAATCAATATAGCATCTGGAGTGCCATAGCCCAGGAAGGACTGAAGCCAGTGGTTCATGCTTTGAGCAAGGCACTTAAACTATCATGAAATTTGGGTAAAATAGGTATAAAATACACAATCATAGACATATGTACATAATGTATATGCACATCTATTTCAGATATATAATATATAAATAGAACAATATATATTTAAATACATATACGTATAAAAATGGCACATTTGTTTCTATATGATATATATGTATAATACATATATAATAGACCAGTATATAAATATGAATATGATATGTAATAGATGTATTAAATATGTATATACTTATATATGCATGCAAAATTTTTATACGCCATATACAAACAGTGTGTTTGCGTTTGTATGTATATATTATATATGTATTTCATATACATAATATTTAGAAATATCTTTAGAAACATATTTATATATACACATATATACAAATGACACTTTGTGTGCCTGTCTATTAATGTATGTATCTATATGTGTGCATATCTGTGTGTATTTTTTGCTCAGTCATTTTTCAGTCATGTCTGATTCTTTGTGAGTCCATTTGGGTTTTTCTTGGCAAAGATACTGGCATAGTTTGCTCCTTCCTTCTCTAGCTCAATTTACAGATGAGGAAACTGAGGCAAACAGACTTGCCCAGGGTCACATAGCTAGTAAGTGTCTGAGGTCAGATTTGAACTTAGGAAGATGAGTCTTCCTGACTCCAGGTTCAACACTCTACTCGCTGCACTACCTAGCTGCTTACTAGTGACAGAAAGCATTAATTAAGAACGTAGCTCTAGAGTAGGAGAAGATGTTAGAAGTCGTCTCATTTAGCCCCCTCATAGCATGTGTTTCCCCTGCTATTCCATTTCAATGTTTTAAATTCCATTGCTTCTGTTTAGTTGCTTTAAATTAATCTGCTATTTGGAAGCTCACTGGAATCACAGCTTGGAGCTGTATATTTAAGAAACCATGAACCCAAAGCAGAACACCAAAATTGGGAAGAATTACTACTTGGGGACCCATTTCACATGTGTAAATTAACACAGTCTATTAGGCCGCAAGTATTTATTTAGCACTTGCTAGGTACATTGCTGAAAATATTTTTTAAAAAGAAAAAAACCAGTTTCTATCCTCAAGGAGTTATATTTTCAAAAGGAGAGATATAGAAATAACTAATTGGGTATATTTAAGTATACAGAGTAGTTGGGAAATATCCTCAGAGGGATAGTGGGACTGGCAAAGGTCCCCTGTGGAAGATAAGATTTGGGCGGAATCTTGAAGAAAAGGGAACTGAAGCAATATAAGCCAATTTTCTTATGGAAAATAGTGAGGTGGCAGAATATAGACTCAGGAAATCTTTTTCCCAAAGCTCCATGCTGAAACATACTACCTGTGTGTCCCCAGATGAGACTCTTGTTTTCTCTGGTAACTCAGTTTCCTCAGCTGTAAAATGGTGGTCATAATCCTTGCACTCCCTATCTTATAGGATTGTGGTGAGAAAAACACGTTGTTAACCTTAAAATGCCATCACCTTCAGCATTGCCATTGTTACAGTCATTTTGTTGTTTAGTCATGTCCAACTCTTTGTGACCCATGGACCAGGGAATGTCAATACTGTTCATGGAATTTTCTTGGCACAGGATATTGGAGTGGTTTGCCATTTCCTTCTTGGGTGGATTAGAGCAAGCAGATGATAAATGCCTTGTTCAGGGTCACACGGCTATTAAGCATCCGAGGCTACGTTTGGTCTCAGTCTTCTGACTCCAGCCTTGGTGCTGAACTACCTTGTTACTATAATCCTCGTACTTGAGTTTGCCCATCTGCTTTTACTGATGACACCCAACCCCAGGCCTCTAGCACAATAGAAGAGCAATAGAAGTTCAATCTTTTTAGGATTCTGAATTCCTAGTCCATTTTCAGATCACAAGGCACAGGAAAGACTGAGGCCTAGGGAGGGTAAAAGACTTGTCCAGGGCCACACAGTTAGTAAGTAGAAGAGCTGGGGTTCAATTAGAAATTCTCTTACTCCAAATCTAGTGCTTTAAAAACAACAATAACTATAAAATAAAAAACTATAAAAAAATTAAAAAACCCACCAAAATCTATATTCAAAGTCCCTTTAGAAATGATTGTGAAAGAAAACTACCTAGTCCAAAATTAGATGGTGCTTTTATGCCTCTTTGCCTTATTTTTAATTCAAGTTCTCAAGTCTATCTTCATTATCATGTAAAATCCAAGGATCATCATGTTTCCTAATGGGACTCTGATGGAAATGGTATTTCCCTCTTCCCTAATTCCATCCCTAAGCTAAATTTAGAATTCACTCGCCTGAGTATACAGGGTGAAGCTAACTGGTTCATTCAACAAGAATTGAGCTGGTTCTTATAAAACACTCCTTGGTTTACGATGGCAATTTAGGAGCAGGCCATTACCATCATAAAATACAGAAGGACTGTTTTGAAGGAGCCTGGACTTATAATGTAAGGAAATGGTGGCAACCAAGGAACATCTTCACAGAATGTCCAAGTTGTGAATACCTTACAAGACCTGACCTAGCAGCTACAATTGTACTACAGAAACTTACTATCTTTCAAGGACTGATGATGATAAATCCCCATTCTACAAATGCTGATCCCCAGAGAGTTTAGCCAATTAATTATAATGGAATCAGAATTTTGTCGGAAACTGAAATGTTGCCCACATATAACACTAATCCACAGAAACTTAAGCATAACATTTAAATAGATGTCACAATACCAAATATTCCTAATATATAACCTACATTGATTCAAGGGCTTCCAAAATATAAAGACCTAACAGAAATACAAGTCACGTGAGAAGAGTATAAGATTTATATCATCCCTATCATCCTGTTTGTTATTAGATTTGTACCAATTATGCTCTCAGTAGACTTCCATGGGATAAGAACACATTTTGATGCTTTTATTCACCTATCAAAAAAACCCATTTTACGTACTTGAGCATTATTTTATCCATTGGTCCATTAATCCACAAAACATTAAACACAAGATAACTAAAGCAGGATAGTGACTTAGTTGGCTAGATGGAATGTTGTACAGAGTACCAGATCTCCAAATCTCCAAAACTCATCAAAAAGATGAGTTTAAATTCTGTTTTCAGATTTTCACTGACAGCGTCATCTAGGCAAGTCATTTAACCTCTTGGACTCAATTTCCTCAGCTGTAAAGTGAGGATAATAACTGCAACTGCAACTACCTCCTGTGGATGTCTTGAGAATCAAATCAAATGAGATAATACAAAGCATTACAAAAGTCTTAGTGTAGTTACGGCCAGACACACTGTAACCTGACTCTAGAATAGTGATGTCATTTTGTTCCTCTTCAAGAATGAACAACGACGAAAACCATTGTAGTTATAAGCCATTAAAATTATTAAGGTTTAATTTTTAATGTTAATATTTAAGCTGCTAGATATTAATATTTTAACATTTTAGCTATTAAATTTTAATAGCTAATAACTACACTAAGACCTTTGGGATACCTTCCATCTGTAAAATGCAAACCTCAAAATGCTATACAAATATTGGATACTGTTACTATTATTATTAATTTTCCAGAATTATTTCTATCTGAATTCCATAGAACAAGATGAGAAGAGTGATTTTTTCTATAACAATAATACTTCAATCTGAGCCCCATCACAATGATGAGAAGGATGAGATAATGAGAATAAGGATTATCAGATTTGTCCTGGATCTGCTTTCCACAAGGATTTTAATACTTTTACTGAATTACACAAAGTAGTGACGTTGTTCTCCTGCTCAAGCTTCTTCTGATCATTAAATATTAAAGAATGACAGCAGGAAAATAACTTGGTTTCTATCTCAATATCGGAAAAGATAATAAAGATGAGATTTTAGATGTGTCGACCAGTATTTATTAAACAGGATTTCCATTAGGTCTCTATATTTTAGAATCCCTTAAATCAATGTAGTTTATATATTAGGAATATTTGGTATTGTGACATCTACTTAAATGTTATACTTAAGTTTTTGTGGGTCAGGGTTATATGTGGGCAACTTTTCAGTTTACGACAATATTCTGATTCCATTACAATTAATTGGTTAAATTCTCTGGGTTATTTTGGGGGTAAGCATAATATGAGCCCTGGAGAACTCAAAGAAAGACAGAAGACAATCTCTGCTCACAGAGAGCTTCACAATTTAATTGGGGAGACAGCAAACAACTATGTACAGTTAAGATATTGACTAAATTGGAGGGTAATTTCAGAGGGAAATCTTCTTGCCCAGAGGAAGACTAAAGAAGACTGGGAAAGGCTTATTGCAGAAGGTGGGTCTGTAGCTGAGAGCTGGAGTAAATCGAAGAAGCTAAGGGGCAGGGATGAGGAAGGATAGTGTTCCAGGCATAGGCGACAGCAAGTAAAGATGTTTGGAGTCAGGAGAATGAGTGTTTTATGAATGAAACAAGAAGTTCAACATCCCTAAGTTGGAGTACATGGAAATGAGTAACGTTCTAAGAGCACTAGAAAGGTAGGAAAAGGCTCCGCTTATGAAGGGCTTTGAAAATCAAATGGAGGTTTTTATATTGGATGCTAATATTATTATCTCCATTTTGCAAAGAAGGAAATTAAGGCCCAGAAAGAGGGAAGACTAGTTTTTCTAACCCTAAACCCAAACTTCTCTCCCTTAAGCCAGCCTAAGCAGTAGTATTTTCTTGATGCTCATTTTTTAGATTGTCTTCAGGTTCCCAAAGGGTTTGCCACAACAACCCTGGAAAGTCAGTCAAGCACTATTAAGTGCCTAGTGTGTGCCAGGGAAGGGAAGAACTACAAATATTTTCAAAAGAAGAAAGAGAAAGTGGCTGCTTTTACTACTTATTGATTCTACCCTCCTTATAATCAGCAGTCAACGAGAATTAGTTCAATGTTTGCAGAGTTTTGTTTTAAGTGATAGGGGATGGACTAAAAGAGAACAATAGAAGATGTAAAGCATCTAGGAGCTCTCACCTCTTATTTCCTATATCTCAGCATGGGTCACTGACCAGGGCAGGTTGCTTCACTCAAAAGAAGGACAAAGTTGGATGGGAGAAGTCTCACCTGCTTCAAAGTCCCCTGAGGTATTAGAAAGGAGGGATGCTGCATGCCTCAAGAGAGGGAACCATGGACTCCAGCAGTGGAGGAACTGTTGATCTTTAACCCTTGGACAAGAATGGACTAAGGGGAAACATGATACCTATCTTTGAGTATTGGAAGGATTATTGTGTAGACTAGGTATGAGGCTTAATCTGTTTGGCCATGTAGATGTTTCTACACTGATGAAATCATAATTTGATCCTCTTTCCCTGAAAAAATAATATAAATATCTAAAATTCTCCAACAGGATTAGCCTTCTGATTATTTTTCTTCCCTTGTCTCATTCCCATTGTGATCTATTTCCCACAAAATTGCCAAAGATATTTTCCTAAGAAGTAGGTCACACATTCCTCTCCTCCCCTCCTCTCCACCCAGTCAACAAGTTCTGGTGGCTCTCTATTACCTCTAGGATCAAAGTCCTTCCTAACTTGGCCCATTCCTATCTTTTCAGTCTTCTTACAATCTCCTATCATGTTAGTACTTTACCATGTATTTACATTTTTCTGTGTGTTGCCTCCCCTATTAGAAGTCAGGGACTTTGTTTCCCCAGTGTTCATCACAGTACCTGGCACATAATGAGCACTTAATGAATTCTTATTGACTGACTCCAACTCTGACTTTTATCCACTAAGCCACATTCTTATCTCCATTTTATAAATAAGGAAACAGAGGCCTAGAGAAGTTAAATGCTCTTTCCAAGGATATACATCTAGTAATGATCATGACTTTAGTTCAAACTCAGATCTGTTGGTACCAAATCAAATCTTCTTTTAACTGTGAGTACTTTTTAAAAAGAATTAATTCATTTCTTAAGCTTAATTCTCACACACAGGTAAGTCTAATTTTGAAGACTTCACTCTAAAAATCTCTTCAGTTCATTCCCCCATTCACATTTTTTGGAAGTGCCAAAATTTGGCTGAATTTTCCCATGATGAAGGAGCTGCCTGAGAGCATCAGAATTTGGCTCAGGCTTCTAAGGGTTGTTCCAGGTTCCTTCTGGGACATGCCTGAACATGATACTACAGAAATATTTATAAAATACCTATCTACTACCAGAGTACTTTATTAGGAACTTTATTAGGAATCCAGATAAGATAGAAATTTAGTAAACCTGTAGTCCCTTGCCTCATGGAAGTCAGGGCACAGAGTTAGCGGGGAAGATAAGCTGATCAGACTAGATGTGGGCTATGGAGTTCAGTTCTGGGCACCACATTAGAGGAAGTAGATGATTAAGCTGAAGCGCACCAATATGAGATGCCTAAGACAGTCAAGGCTTTCAAGGTCAACTATATGAAAATCTTTCATGGGAATTAGTGATGTTTGACCTGGAGAAAAGAAAGTTCAGTGGGGACTTCATGGCTATGCTTAATTGTTTAAAGATGACCAAATGAAAAAAAGATTAGATTTGTTGTTCCTGACCCCAGAGACAGAACCAGTAGCAATGAATAGAAACTTGTAGAGTCAAATGTGAGGTTAAGGCCAAGGAGGACAAAACAAACAAAACAAAACAAAGTAAGACAAATAAACAAAAAAGCCCTAGCAACAGACTTCTTAATAATTCTTAATAATATGTGGAATGGGTTGTCTTGGAAGGTCATGTATTCCTCTGATTGGAAGTTTTTAGGCAAAAACTGGTTAATCTGCTTCTCAGGTATATATAGAGGGGATTTCCATTCAATTACAGACTGGCCAAATGGCTGCTGAAGACCCTTTAACAGCAAGAATCTGTGTACCCATGAAACCTCAGACACTTAGTAGCTGTGTGACTCTGGGCAAGTCACTTAACCCTGTTTGCCTTAGTGTCATCATCTATGAAATGAGTTAGAGAAGGAAATGGCAAAATACTCCAGTATCTTTGCCAAGAAAACCCTAAATGGGATCACAGAGAAAAGGGCATGATTGAGAAAAAGGGAGAGAGTATATAAGCCAAGAACAAAACCTTGGACAAAAAGGACCCACTGTATTTAAAAAAAGATAAAGAGATAGAAAAGGAGACAGAGAAAGAGTGGTTATAGATGTAGGAAGAAAATGAGGACACTGTTATTTCTGAAGCCAAAAGAAGAGAGACTATTTAGAGGGAAGGGGAAGGCAAGTGTTAAACATTAGAAAGATGTCAAGGAGCATGCCGATGAAAAGAAATATCATGGTGTATCACAGTATTTAGGGAATCCAAAGAAGGCAGAGTTACAGTCAAATGGGCATAGTCAATGTAGACTCCTTGGAGGAGGTGAATCTATAGTTATAGAAGCACATGGACTAATGTCCTCTCTTAGAAATTACAAGGCCTTTTGATATTCTTGGCTTTTTGAGGCTTAAGAAATGGGTCTATTTCCCCTCCTTTAGAAAATGGGAAGACCTAAATCTTCTAGGGGTTTGGTATAGACACATTGTGAAATTTCAGTCCCCCCAAAGAAATGTGTCTACCAATAGCAGGTTACGTTAGGAAACATTCCCCTCTCAAACTTGAATGTGCTTCTTTGCAATTCCCACTTATTACTGCCAGTTGTTTCTTCTTGGTCCACATAGAAGTATTATGTGCCTGACACAGAAAGTGTTTAGTAATTGCCATTGACTGACTTACTGAACAGTCATTGTATGTCCCCTGAGATTTCTCCTGGTTAAACTTCCCTAATAATTTCAGCTTATCCTCATGACATGAATTCAAAATCTTCTCCAGTCAAGTTCTCTGAACACTCTTCAGTTTTGTCATCATCTTTATTAAACTCTGGTACCCAGAACAGAACTCAATACAATGGGATATGGTCTGACCAGGAAAGAGAACAGTAGAACTATAGTCTTATTCATTTACACATACATTCATTCAAAAAGTATTTATTAAACTTTGCTATGTGCCAGGTACAATACTAGGCAGTAGGAATGCAAAGACAAAAGTTAAACTGTGCCTGTCCTCAAGAAGCTTACTAAGAGGAAAAACGTACTTAGAAATTTGTAAACAAAAATCTGAATTACATAAATACAAAGCAATCAAGCAATATCAGGGTGGGGTGGGATAGGAAGTATGGAAGGTATAAATTCTTGGGGAAATCAGGAATGACCCTGGTATGTAGGGTGGCACTGGAGTTAAATCTTGAAGGAAGCAAAGGATTCTGAGAAGTGGAACTGAGGATGGAGTATCTTCCAGATAAGGGAGATGGATTGTTATATGCAAGGAATGGCAAAAAGACTAGTCTGGCTGGGACATAGAAAATGTAAAGAGAAACAATGTTTAATTATCCTAGGAAGGCATAGTCTGGTGCCAGATTATGAAAGATTTTTAAATGCTGAACACTGTATCATAGAAGTAAAAAAAGCTTTGGGAGCAGGTAGTGATATGACCAGATTTGAATTTTAGGGCTATCACTTGGCAGGATGTGGGGACAATATTTTAAAGAGTGGAAAAAGTGGAGGACAGGTTAGGAAATCATTGCAATGGCCCAGGTGAGGAGTAAAGCAGTCTTGAACAAGAATGATGGCTCTGTGAATGGGAAAAGCATGGGGACACATGACAAAGGTCATGGAAGTAGAATCAATAAGATGTAACATTCCAGAAAGTTATTCCTCTCTTTAAAGAGATCACATTAGGTGTTATGTCTGCTATATTACACTTTTGACTCATGTTGAATTTTCAATTCGTTAAATCCCCAGTTTTTTTCAGTCAAATGACTATCTAATTAAGTCTCCCTTATTTTATCCTGGTAATATTTACTTTTTGTGCCTAAGTTTCAGACTTTATGTTCATTCCCATTAAATGTATTTTATTCAAATCAGTCTGATGTCCTGGTTTGTAATGACCTTTTGGGATCTTAACTGTCATTCTGCGTGTTAGCTATCCCTCTAGCTGTGTCATTGGCAAATTTGCTAAGTATGGCAACTAGACTTCTATTCAAGTAAGGAATAAAAAGTTAAACAGTCTAAGTCAAATCACAGATCCATGTGACATTCCACTGATGATCTTCCGAGATAATGTCAATTCCAGGCATTTAACTGATTCTCAATTCACCTACCTGTACTATTTTCTGTCTTCAACAAAATTATCCAATTAACGCTTTACTAGAAGCTATATAAATGATATCTATGACATTTCCCCAACCTACAGGTTTAGTAACACCATCAAAAAAAAAAAAAGTTGGTTTAGAAACTCCCTGTCCATGTCTTTAATTGCACATTCTTGGATTTTGCCAGGATTCAAGTTGAGCTCGATATCTCATAATTTGGTGATGTTATTCTCTTCGCTTTTTGGCAAAGCCAGACATTTGTCCTTATCTGGTTCTGTGGCACCTCTTGTGGTTCCACATTCTTTCAATTATCACTGATAGTAATTCAGAAATGAGTTCTTCTCAGTGTTCTTCAATACCCGATTAGGCAATTCATCTGAGTCAGGTGACTGAAATTCATCAAGGGCAGTTAGGTGCTCTACTATCTCCTTAACAATTCATCCTACTAGCCATTTTTCTTCTATCCTATCTAATCCAAAGGTCAGTCTCCTTGGCAGAGAAAACAGAAGCTAAAGAAGATTTGTGCAGTTCTATCTTTTCCCTGTTATCATTTATTTTTGAATCATCTATCCTTGGCCCCAGTCTTCTTTTCTTTGATCTTTCCTTTACCCTTAACATAACTATAAACCTCCTTTTTTGTTTTCCTTATCTTTCTTTAGCAGATTTAGCTTATCCTGAGCTTTAGCATTCCTACAGGACTTTTCTTTTCTTACAGGACTATGCCATGAATTCCCCCCCCCCCACTTTGCTACCTGTCCTTGCTTCTATCTTCTGTATTCAAAGAAAAACAAAAACAAAAAACAAACAAAAAATATTTTCGCTTCTCTTTCCATTGGTCCAAATGTCCTCTACGCAACTTGTCTGTCTTCTGAAATTCTTCCATATGAGAGTACCATCATAACATACAATGGTACTCTTCTTCCTTTATCTCTCTTTCCCTCTCCTCTTTCTTTTGAATAGGGCCATATTGAAATCAAGAGTCTCATCCCACCAGGTTTCAGTACTACTTACAACTTCAAATTTTCCTTCTTCTATTATGTCCTCTAGTTCATCTTTGTCCATTTGTGTATAGCACATAGACATTTAAAGCTATGGGTCTCACTGGAGACAAAATCCAAGAACGATGTCTCCATTCATAGTCTTCTTTTACAGTAGCTATTATCTATGCTCCTCCTTTTCTCCCCATTTATATTAGTACTTTAAGATTTGCAAAATGTTTTACATGTTATCCCATTTGATCCCTACAGCCCTGTGAAGTAGGTTCTATTACTGCTCTCATTTTACAGGTGAGGAAACGGAGGCTGAGAGAGGTTAAGTGACTAACTCAGGGTCACCTAGCTAGTAAGTAACTAGCTAAGTAACAGGCAAGATTTGAATTCAGGTTTTCCTGACTCCAAGTCTAACGTGTCAGTCATTCACCACCTAACTTCTTGATAGCTAGCTTGGGGGATGGATATTGGTGATTTTTTCCCCAACTGCTTGATTGATGAGAAGTGGAATGCACCAAGTGGAGTAACTATTGGATTGGTAATAGACTTGGGGACAAATCACAGAAGAGTGGTACCACATTGGACTAGGTCTTTGGGGTCTATTGCCAACGGGAGCAAAGTCTCTGGGTCAACTAATCTGAACAAAACCCACAAGGCTTCCCTGGAACACAACCAATCTGCCTCAGATGCTTGGCTCCATCACCCTACCATTTAGAAAATGAGGTCTGCTCTTCCGTTCTAGCTAGAGGTCAAGTCCTCATGACACTGTGGTGTATGACCTAAGCTATTTCAGGGGTGCAGTAGGCATTGAGAAATAAAACCAACCAGGGCCATATGTAGGATGTGGCTAGTTTGGCCACAGTCATTGGATACATGTGAAGGGCAGGTCTACCTCGGGGTCTTTTAATCAGTGTGCTGATTTCCCATCTTTGATTGCTCAATTAAGCAAAACCAAATAAAGCACCAACATTTTAAAACACCTAGCATTTCCTAATATATCACAGTGTATTGGAAAGAGCAAAGGATTTGGGTTTGAATTCTGTCACTTCTGCTTACTATCTGCCTAACTTTCAACAAGAATCATCATCTCTCTGGGCTGTAAAACAAAGAGATTGGAATAGACAACCTTTAAAGACACTTTTGGGTTCTAAATACTATGATAAGAAATGTAACGAATGGAGGAAGATAAAGTATGTCTAGGATCAGCTATTTAAAAGTATTTAAAACCTTTCACATTCTGGCTTCTACCTACCATTCCAACCTCATTCATATTTTATTTCCATACTCTATAATCCCACCAACCTGGTCTTTTCACTCTTCTTTCACCCCATGCCCTAACTCCATGCCTTTTCAGTAGCTCTCTCCCTTGTCAGCAACATCATTTCTCACTTGGCCTCTTTAGAATGTCTAGTTGCTTTTATGATTCAGCTCAAGTGCTACCTTTTACCTCTGTAGATAGTGGTACCCTACCTCCCCCACCCCCAAACTCCATTTACCCTCTATCTATTCTGAATCTATTTTGTATAAACCTATATGTGCACGTATTGTCTCTCCTAATAGATTGGAAGCTCTTTGAGGGTAGAGAAAGTTCCATTTTTTGTCTTTGCATCTCTAGCACCTCATACAGTGATTGTGTACATCATTGTTTTGTTCAGTTGTATCCAGCACTAGATGATCCCATGGAAAAAACCATGAGGTTTTCTCAGCGAAGGTACTAGAGTGGTTTCCCATTTCCTATTCCAGTGTGCCCCCATTTTATGGGAGAGCAAGTGAGACAAATTAAGGTTAAGTGATTTACCCAGGGTCACATAGCTAGTGTCTGTGGTCAGATTTCAATTCAGATCTTCCTGGCTCCAGGCCCCCTGCTCCATCCATTGTACCACTTAGAAAGTACCAAATAAATGCTTGTTGACTAACTGGGATAAGAGGAATTAGTACTTATGTGAATAGTAGGATACATTTCTCTGTCTCTCCCCATGGTGCCTAACACAGTGCCTTACTTATAGTGTATATGCTATACACTAATCCATTTATTTGAATTGATCATGAACTAAGCTTAAGTGATATGAAAAGCAATGTGGAACTTCAGAGAAGGGAAAAAATCCATGGCAGCTTTAGTGGTCAGGGAAAATCTAGGGAGGAGGTGGTATTTGAGCTGGGTACTGCCAATGAGTAGAATTTGATTAGGTAGATAGGAGGTGATAGGGCATTCCAGGCTAGGTCTGAATAAAAGCACAGAGCAGAGAATGCATATGTACTGTAGCCACAGGGCAATGAATAGACAAATGGAATTTATAATAGGATTCATAGTATACAGTGAGGTTTAGTGTAAATGGTACTGGAATGGGAGCCAGGAGGCTCTAGTCCCAGTTTTGGCTTTTGCTAATTAGATGTGGAACTTTGCACAAACCATTAACTTTTCAGGAATTTATTTCCTCATCTGCAAAAATCATTCATTTACTGAACAAGTATTTATTAAGTGCCTGCTATATGCTAGGCAATGAGATATAGTGGATAGGGAGCTGGCCTCAGAGTCAGGACAATCTGCATTTCAGTACTGCCTCAGGCAATATATGACCCTGGGAAATTCAATGAACCCCTCAGTGATGCAAATAACTCTCTCTAACTACATTATAGAATAGATGTGGATCTTCATTGGAAGGAGGGGCTTTCCTCAACTGGGGAACTCCCTACACTGATGATATCATAGGTCCAGACCTCCCCTCTGCTTCCAAAACATGTCAGGCATCGTGCTAGGGTCTGGAGATATAAAGACCAAAATAAAACAGTTTCCATTGACTAAGGTGCTTATATTCTACTGGACTGAACTAACTGAATTCTAATTTCCCTTCTAAGATCCCTTATAATTCTATATAAATATAGATATAAATAATATAAAATTTTATGGAATATTCTGTGTTTGGGAGTACTGGCAGATGAGGTGAAAAAGTGGGCTGGGATTGGATCTAAGAAGGCATCAAATGCCAGGCAATGTTGGAGTTTTATCTTATAGGAAGTTTTATATGATAGGGGAGTGCTTTAATAAATGCAGAAGACTGATTTAGGAGTGGCATACAGGATGGATTAGAGAAGAGACCCGGTGTTGTCTGATCTCAATGAATGCTGTTAGGCATATGGAGAGAATCCAAGGCTCAGATCCCAGGGATAATGGCACACTTGAATGACTTGCAGGGGTGGCAAAAGTAGCAAGCACGATCCTTGAGGGCAGGGGCAGTTGTGTCTTTTGTCTTTGTATGCTCAGTATCTGGCACACTTGATAAAGTAAACTGAGTAGTCTGCCATGAGTAGGTTGCTTCCAATTTTGCCATCCTCAATGTGTGTAAGCATGAATCAGACAGTGTCCTGTTCCACTTCTTCCACTCCTCCCAGTGCAGAAACTGACTTGTCAAGAACATTTTCAGTTCCTCCCTGCTGTGATGGCATGGTCAGAATGCATAGCTCTGCGTGGACTCCTGCCCATTGCCCATACTGAATAATTGCCTCTACTTTTTTGACATCTAGCTGGAAGGGAAATCCCTTAGTAAGAATTTAAGTTGCTCTCCAGGCTCTCACAAGCTTCTTTCAGAGGGTCTTGGGTGCTGGCCATTTTGTTGCTCTCAGGGCTCGTAGAAGGACTCTACAACCCCTTCACGTGCAAATGGGTGCCCAACATAAAAGTGGCCTGGTTTTGCTGGGAGTGTTTAAAGTTCATCCTTTATTTAAGACAGGAAGAGAAGTATTTTAAACATTGGAAAGAAAACTAGAATCTCTTTTCTCCTTTGCACTTCTTGTGTAAATACAAGATAAGCCCTGTCGACTCAAGGTTACTGTAAACAACTCATCTGCTGCTGAGTACAAATGCACATTCTATAAATCTGTTGACATAAAAAGTTTCTGTTGCCCTGAATCTGGGTAAATAAAGCTACCCTTTTCTCTGCGTTTACAAGTCAAAAGTTTTAGCCAGTGAGATGTAAACTGTTTAAACATTCTACTGGATCTGAATATAAAGGGACAGGTTTCTCTTTGAGGACCTGAGTACACAGTCCCTGCACCCACAGAAACAGGAGCCTGAGTCTTCTGAACCCCCAAATTAACTCTCTACCCAATCCAGCATTTTGCCTCCTGATTCCTGAGCAAGTCTGTAAAAAGGTCGCATTCATAGCCAGATGAATAGAGGCTCTCCATGGATGGGTAATTTTGTGGGATACCCACATGGAAATCTGACTTTCAGTTGTGTTTTGGGCCAGAGACAGCCCTGCGGCTGGGCACAAACAAATGTGACCTGTTCTTTCCTTTGGTGGCAATCTCTGAAGACCCACAACATTTTGAGGAGGAGCCAGGGAGAATTTGGTACCTTCCTCTCATTTCCTCATTGGTTCCTCCACGACCTAGGGTCAGTTTAATTTGCTAAAGGATTTGGCTTCTGGGAACCACAGGCCACTATGAATAGCACTCCTTCTTCTCCCCCGAGAGTCTTCTGCATGGTCCCTGCCACTGACATCATTCATTCATTCATTCATTCATTCATTCATTCATTCATTCATTCATTCAACAAACCTTTATCTCAGTTACCAATTAAAAGCCAGCCAGTCAGCATGCATTTATTAATCTACACACTTTAGATGCCAGGCTTTGTGCTAAGGAAGCCCTGGGGATACAAAGGAAAGAAAAAAAAATCCCAGTAATAACCTCTCTTTGCCCTCATGGAGCTTAAAATCCAATGGAGTAGATAACATGTAAATAAATAGGTACATGCAAAATACAGGGTAGAAGGAAGTCACTAATAGAATATGATGCATTTCTCCTTAACTGTTGTAGTCTTATAGAAAGCAAAGGATAACAGATGGACAGTGTAGGTGTCCATGAAATATTAAAGGCAACAATGGAAGACCCTTCTATATACAGAAATATGTGGACAGAATGAAAATGTAGGCAGGGGTGGAGAGGATGTCATGCCAATGGGATGTGTGTTCCACTATAAGGCAGAAAGTCAAGATCATTCTGTTATCCCAGTGGTACAAGATACTTTGTAGCAGGAGTAGAAAAACAAAAACCTTAAGACACTTCAGTGTGGAGGGATAGGATAGGATCTTGTGATTTCATTGGTATAAGGAATTGTCACATGAGGAAACCCCTCTATTGATGTAGGTCAGCCCCTTAACAGCGACTTAGAGTTACCTCTAGCACTGAAAAGTTATAATGATTTGCCCAGGATCAGTTAATATGATTTGAAGCAGGACTTGAATCCAGGTCTCTAGAGTTGCTTGGAAGGGAGGTCATTATCCAGTACACTGAAGGTATTCGACTCAGTCAGAACCATGGCTGCAAGCTGCCATATCAGTCGGAACTAGACTAAAATATAATTGAGAAATGTTTAACAAAATGAATAAAAACAATAACACTGATAATGTTAATTTGTGGTTTTCTAAATCAATATGTGATTGGCTAGACTCTCCTTTCTATTTGAGTTTGATACTATTCCACTACATTATGATGCTTTTGAGGAAACTGAAGCTATAGAGATTCCTTTTATAAAGGAAGGAAATGGGGCCATACTGGGAATTAGGACTTACTCATTAGGAACTCTTGCAGTAGCCACTTTTTTGGTCTCCTTGCCTCAACTGCCTCTGAATTCCAGCATATCCTCCAAATTGCTGTCAAAGTGATATGAAAATAATAACAATGTAGCTAATACTGATATAGCACTTTAATGGCTATGAAGCACTTTCCATATATTATCTCATTGCGATCCTTATGATAACCCTGGGAGTTAGGTGGAGTTTTCCCTATTTTACAAACAAATCATTGATGTTAAGTGACTTGCTCATGGTGATACAGTGAATAAATGTCTGAGAAAGGACTGGAATGATTTTGAATGAATTCCAACATTCCATCCATTCCATGACTTTGTAAACTTCAAAAAGTCAGGAGAATGAGCCACCAGGAGGTCCTAGACTAGGTCCATTCCAGCTTCAGCAGCCAGCCTCTTTGGTCATATTGCCCCAATGAAATGACCTTTGGGATTCAGCCCAGACTCTGCTGAAATACAGCATGTTTTATGCTGTGAAGTTGATAAACCAAAAGCTAGGTAGAAACTGAGTCATATCTGAGCTTATTTGGCCCGGGGACCAATGTTGCCTCCCAGGTGTTGGAAGGGGGGAATGTTTGTTTTTCTAATTTTCCATCCTTCAAAGTATTACAAAATACTTTATAAGAGCTAATTGATATTAACTGGTTAAATGGAACAGGAAATTAATTACTGGAAGTTAACAGTGGGGAGGAGAGAACACAACAGAAGGAGGTTTGATAGTAGTAGAGTAGGACACCCTGAACCCTCAAGGGTATCCTATAACCCTGAGAAGGAGATCTAGCCAACCTGATTCTAGAAGAAGGAGGCCCAGAGTAGTGGGTACATTCTAGATGTTACTCCTATCCACACACTCCATGGCCTCGCCATTATTACTGTCCACCTCCCATCTTTGTGCCTTCACTTTGGAGGACATTGGCTGTCCCCCATGCATTGAATGCTAGTCTCTGACTTACTTAAAGACTAGGCTCAAGCGCCACCTACTGCATTGGTTTTTTTCTAGATTCCACAGATACTTTACCTTCTCCAGTTACCTTGTGTTAGATTTGAGTACTAATCACCTATAAATGTATGTCGTGCCACCTTCATCAAGGCAGGAGTTTTGTTCTTCATATTCTCAGCGCTTAGCACGGTGACTGACCTATAGGAGGCGCTTAATAAATGTTTATGGATTAACTGATTGAATAGGTATTAATTGATATGCCAAGCAAGCATTGTGCTGCAAATGCAGACAAAAAAAGAAATAGTTCTTATTTTCCAGATGTTTATCTCCCATTGCATGGGATGCAGGTGAGCAAACAACATGAACGCAGATAAGTAAACCACATAAATCTTTCTGGAGCTCCTGAAATCAAGCCCAGGCCTGTAGGGGTCTGCTTCTTTTGTAGGTAATGGAAGAAGCTTCTAGGACAGATAGATTTAAGGCAGCCTGTCAAAAATGTACATTTTTCATGTGCCTCCCAAAATCCTTTGCATGCTGGATGGCTATAAGTGGCCCGATGTACAGGCCTCATCTAGAATCTTACCTGAGGGTCGTTGGATCTGTAATTCAGTGCTTAAAGAACTAAAGAACTGTCTCCCAGGCTGGTTAATACACACACACATACACATACACACATATATACATATATATGACTAGGACTGAGCTGGGTGAGGTCACATTGACCTTCAGAAAACTTTTGAATTGTGTTTTTGTCGTTGCTGAATCTTTCTCCAGTCAGGTCCCACTCGTGATTCCATTTGCCGTTTTCTTGGCAAACATGCCAGAGTATCTTTTGCTATTTCCTTGTCCAGTTCATTTAACGAATGAGGAAACTGAAGCAAACAGGGTTAAATGACTTGCCCAATCACAAGATCACACAGCTAGTAAGTGTCTGATGCTGAATTTGAGCTCAAGTCTTCTGACTCAAGCTAGTGAGAGGCATGAGGAGATAGGGTAGAGCATAGACAGGCAGTTACAGCCATCAGGTCTTTTGGGCTTTCAGGTGTGTGTTCTGAGACAGTGGATTAAGCATGGCAGGCCAGCCTCAGAGCTAGTCTCCACTTTATGGGACAAAGCATTCAGACTGAGCATATTGAGTGTCTGTCACCTTAAGAACTAAAGAAACTCTTTTTTAAAAGAGTCTCTTCCCAACTTCTCCCTTGACATGAATGGTTGCTGCCTGAACCATTTTCAGTTTGGTTCCTTACTACATTTGAAGTTGCTCCTTTAGTCTGCTTTTGCTTCCCTTCACATATAAATCTATGGTTGACCATGAAAGTTATGTGTTGAATGTTTGCATATTGGTGGAGTACAGAAGGGGATAATATAATTGTCAGTGAGTAGTTGAAATTTATGCAAGATTTTAAGATGGAGCAGAGATTCCAATCTCTGGTTAATAATTATGGATTTCTTTTCTAACTTGGACATTCAGTAGTCACATTATCATTTTTTAAAAGCTATTCAAAAAATCCCCAAATTTCCCCAAAGGAAGACTTTGAATGGAATCTAGAGTTTTCTTTTTCTTCCCCCTTGGGGTTAAGTAAGTCAGCAAATTTATTCTTAGAGCAGGTTGTTTTGAACCCCATTGTCTGCAACCACCTTCTCATCTCTAGAAAGAGATAAAAGGGCCAGGAGAAGAGCGTGATTAGAGTGACCCAAAGTCAAGTCCCATGGGCAGAGACAGGTATGGCCTAGAGGGATTCTGCCCTGGCCCTACCAGAAGGGTTAGGGTGAAGCAGAAATGAATGAGCGCCGAGTAACTTACATTCTCTGTAACTTATATCCCTGATGGATTTGAAAACAGAAAGAGATGTGAAGGGGAGAGAACTAGTCAATGGGGAGATCAGGATAGATATTGTATACATTCCAATGGGGGAGAAAACAAGTATATATAAAAAGACATAAAGCATAAATATAAATAAAATATATAAAAATCTATACAGTCATTAAAAATAAGGTAGTTTGAGAATTACAACACTAAAATTTAGAGGTATCAAGAAAGGATTCATGAAGAAGGTAGTTCTTGAAGTTTGTGTTAAAGACATGTACTCTAGGAAATGGAGGAAATGTAGTTCAGGAATGTCACTGTTGAATCTTCATAACCGGTGGACCAAAGCACACCAATACTGTGCATGGAATTTTCTTGGCAAAGACACTTAAGTGGTTTGCTATTTTCTTCTTCAATGGATTGAAGCAGAGGTTAAGTGACTTGACCAAGGTCACACAGCTAGTAAATATCCAATGCTGCATTTGAATTCGTCTTCCTGACTCCAGGCCCCCTACTCTATCCATTGAATTATCTAGCTGCCTCCAGGAATCAGGAAGAGCCTATGCAAAGCTATGGGAGATGAAAGGTGCACAGAAAATGACATAGAAGGTAGTTTGATTGGAATATAGAGCATGTGAAGGAAAGTGATTTCTAATAGGTTTGGAAAAAGTAGGCTGGACCCCCCATTGTGTAGGGTTTTCAATGCCAAACAGAGGAATTTGTATTTTATACTAGAGTCAAGGGAACTTCTTAGACTAGGATATGTTACAGTTAGACTTAAGTTTTTAGCAGTATCAATTTAGCAGATGTGTAGTAGTAAACAGTCTGGAGAAGAGAGAAACAGTAGTCCAAGAGACGATTTGCACATCTATTGCAATAGTCCAGGGTAGAGGTGGTGAGAGCCTGGATGAGTAGAGAGAAGAGGATGGATACAAGAGATGATGTAGGGGAAGGACTGATAGTACTTTGAAAATTATTGTGTATGGGACAGGGAAGAGGGAGAGAAAAGAATAGGGAATGGCTGATGTTTTAAACCCAGGTGACTAGATTACTATCTCTTTTTTCAAAAGAAACAGAAGTTGGGAAGAAAGGAGGGTTTGAAGGGAAAATGAATTCTACTACGGACACTGATTTTGAGTCTCCGTGATATCAATAGAAAATATCCATTAGGTGACTGGTAATGAGAGAGAAACTCAGGAGAAAAAGATGAGGGTTGGATATATACTTCTGGAGCCATTTGAATAGTAGGCATGGTGAGACCTATGGCAACTGATGAGAACACTAGAAACTGTGTGGAGAAAGAAGAGAAGAGGGCTTAGGAGAAAGTCTTGAGGTGCACCCCCACACATATACTGTATAGGATACTGAAGCATGACCCAAGAAAAGAGAGCTAGAAAGAGTGAGAAGACAGGAAGAGAGAACCAGGAGAAAGAAGTCTGTCATGAATGTCTAGAGGGGAGAAGGTAAAGGATGGTGATCAAGAGTGCCAAATTAATGCCAAGAAGTCAAGAAAGAAAAGGATGGAAGAAAGAAATCTAATGAACTTGTGAATTTGCATTTATATGTAAGGCTCCTCTCATTCTGTTTTTCCCTCCTCCATTCTGTTGTGCAAATCAGCTGGGATTTGGCTAGAGATGGCAACAGGAAGTGAAGAGACACAGCTGCTTCAGATTTCATTCGCACTCTACATTTTCTAGAACTGCTGGTTCCAGACTGATCCTGCTTCTTGGAGGACTTTCAGGCTTTAGGAGAGCAGAGACTCATTTGGTGGCTACTTTGTTATCTTATTATGTATAGGATTCTGGTCATAATGTGCTGTCTCTGCTTATTAATGCTATGCTAAGAGTAAATATTGTATCATCTGTCCAAGTATGACAGGATTCTGCAGAGATCCAAGTCCATTATGTCAAAGGCATGTATTAGGGCTCATTGAAGTATAGCAAGATGAGAAAAGATGAGCTTTATCCAACGGATAGGCACTCAGTGATAAGTTCTAACTGGGTAGATTTAAAAATCTACAGACTCTTTGGTAGGGAGTTCACTCTGTCCCTTAGAGAGATACACAACTGAGCAAATTAAAGGTCACTGACTCTGGGGAAGCCATCAATAGTACTTACTTAAGGCTTCCGCCCAGCTGAGAATGAGCACAGGACAAGCCTTATACAGAGAGTAGCCATCAACACCACCTGGTGGTTAGATTGGGGCCTTCACCAAGGACTTACCGTTTTTGTGTGGATTTTTTTTTTCCTTTTTAAAGTTGTTTAAGAAAAATCTATAGATGTGTAATTTTGGAGACTAACTTTAAAATTTGATTTTTGAGGAAAAAGTGATTTTTAAAAGCACTTTTCTTCTATTTAGTTGTGTTTTATTACTGGGAAACTCTTTATGAACTGAACTGTTCTTAATTTTTCCTAATTTCCTACTGTTAGGTTATATTTATGTCAGATCTCTTCTGCTGTTTTCTTTCTACAGGAAGTTCTTCCCAACTCTCTTTACTTCAGTGCCTCCCCACTTTTGATTATTTCCTATTTAACTTAAATGTAGCTTGTTCCTAAATTGTCTCTCCCAATTTGTTCGTGAACTCTTTGAAGGCTGGAACTAGCTTTTGCTTTGTTTTATATCCCCAGGGCTTAGTACAGTTCCTACCCCATGGCACATGCTTAATAACTGCTTATTGACTATCTCTTTTTTAAAATTTATTTGTTTTCAGTTTGCAACAAACCCATCCATAAGTTTAAAGTTTTCTCCTCATCTTTGCCGCCAAATCCTACACAAGTTCTACACGTACATTCCTATTAAATACATTTTCCCATTATTGACTGTCTCTTAATAAGAGATTGGGCCTAGAGTCAATCAATTCATTATTAAACATCTACTATATGAAAAGAGGCAAAAGACACTCCTTGTCCTCAAGAGGCTTACAACCTTCATCCTCACCGACCAATAAATATAGACCAAGAAAGCTATATACAGGATAAATGAGAAATCATTAACAGAAGGAAAACACTAGAATTGGGTGAGATGTATAGTTAAAGATGGATTTTACTTACGACCTACAGAAAGCCAGGGAAGTTAGAAGTCAGAGAAGAGGAGGAAAAGAATTCTAACCCAGATCAGCAGTCAATGAAAATGCCCTGACTTGAGTTCAAATTTGACCTCAGATACTTATCAACCCTGTGACCTTAGGCAAGTCACCTAACCTTTACCTGAATCAGTTTCCTCGGTAAAGTGATTCTAATAGCACTTATATTTCAGGTTAGGATTGTGAATGAAGACTGAAAAAATATTTGTAAGGCACATAATACAGTACCTGGAACATAGCAGGTGCTTAATAAATTCTTGTCCACCCATCCCTCCTCCTTTAATCTTATGCTATGCATGATATATCAGTGTGCCTATACATTTTCATTATATGAAAGCATAGGACCTTGAATTTATGTTAATAAGAGTAAAGGGTGTTTGAGTGTGTATGTATGTGTGTGTGTGTATGTTTCTTAAGTAAGTTATATGTATATCACTAGTTGTCCTGACTTTTGTCCTTCACTGAACTTCGATGACTCCGGAAGGGAGAATGAGGCTGACAATTTTGTGCAACTATGCCTCACTTAAATCCAATTCCCGCAAGATATCACCCCATGATGTCATTTGTCCTCTTTGAAATGGACAAGCAACAACGTATGTCTCCATGGATTTAAATGGTACTTGAAGGGAAGCATGGATAATATCTCTGGAATCTTGCTCAGCCTTCTCCAAGGGAGAATTTGATTCCTTCCAGGAGGGGAGAATGGGGTCTTATCTCCTCAGAGCTGATATGATAGACTAGATTCTCCCTCCCTCTCTCTCTCTCTGTCTCTCTCTGTCTTTTACTCTGTCTGTCTCTGTCTCTCTCCCTGTATTTTTGTCATCTTTATATCTGTCTGTCTGTATATCTATCTATTCTACCCCCTCAGTATTGTTAGTCTAGGAAAAATATTAATTAGGTTCAAGCCACTTTTTCATGATCACTATCTCTTAATGCGAAAGGGATGCTCTAACTATATCCAAAGGCTTGATTCCCTTCCCACCAAATAGTTACACAAAGATCATCACAAATACTGAATAGGGAATAAACCCATTTATCCAAGTAGAGAGTAAACAGAAGTCAAAGAAGTTATACAGATGAGAATATACTGGAGAATACAGAGAGTAAACCAACCCTTCCTTTTTCCTTCCTTCTCCCCAGTGAGATATCTCAGTCCAACCAAGAGTGAGAGAGAATCCTCAAGCACTCAAGGGAAAAATTGTTCAAAGTTACTAGGGTAGCAAGCTAGAAATAGGCACATGCTTGAGGCACTAGCTTCTCTATATGGTAGCTTTTCCCAAAGTCTTTCTATCCCTCTGGGATCTTTCCCTGAAAAGAGCTTTGAAGCAGCAGTTCCCTCTTTTGAAGCCAGAGACCACAAGGACCACTCTTCTTTTCTAAGCTTTTGCCAACTCTGTTCCTCATATAGGCACAGAATGCTGGATAATTATTCTTTCCACCAATTATTTCTCTCAGAACAGTGCTTATTTGGGTTAACCTAACACTGTCTACACCTTCTTACTTCATTGGTCTCTTCACAAACTGCTTCTGAAGCACTGTCTCCACATGCAGTACCCACTTGGAGGGATCCTCCTCTTTATATTGGCATGTATCAACAAATTTAACAAAAGCTTCCTGCAAAATTTCTGTGATGCCCACTCTGCATCTCTAGCCTTTGAGAGCATCCTCACTCTGTGACCTACCAAGGCAGCAAGATAGTGTGGTGTCTGGAGAGCTGCACTTTGAGTCGGAAAGACATGAATTCTAATCCTTGCTTTTAATACTTTTACCTGAGTGACTCTGGGTAAGTTGTTTAACCTCAAGAAAATTGCAACCTCATTTAAAAATCTGTCAAATGGGGATAATAATAGCACCTATCCCACAGTGTTGTTGTGAGGATCCACTGAGATGATTTGAAAAACTGGAAGTGCCATATAAATTCTAGTTATTATTATATCAAAGGTTTCAGATTTCAGACCTCACACCATGTCAAAAGCTGATTTCTTTAATCTGTTCAGTGGTCTCCTCTTTTCATTCACTCTAGTCACCTTTTATTGCTGTAGTTTCTCCATGGTATGTCCTGTCTAGGATCCATTGGTTCCTCCCCAGCCAAATATGACAACTTTTTTGAAAAGGATTGTAATTTATAACAGTGAAACCTTTATTCTGACATACATAGCTTATTTTGCATCTCCAGATGTCAACTTTTTTTTTCAAAACAATATATTGGACAATGTTTTCAAACTGTCTTCTCATTGTAGGAACATCAGAAAGGTCAAAAAAGATGAAGAATGAGAAAAGGCCATCATAGTTGGAAATGAAGAGATACTTGGTGACTTTGGAGAGAATGGTTTAAGCTTAATGATGAGGTTGGAAACCAGACTGCAAAGGACCCAGAAGTCAATGAGAGGAATGGAAGGGAAAGTTAATAAACACTGTTTCACCCTTCTGAATAAAAAATAAAGGAGATATAAAGGATAATTGATTGAGGCAATGATTGGACTTAATGAAGGATTTTTAAGAATGGGGAAGATTTTGGCATGTTTGTAGGTCACAGTAGATAAATATGAGTAAACATGAGAGAAGGGGGACAATTTGTTGGGGAAGATGGTACATGTAGACAGGATGGCATTAGAAAGAAGATCAATCTCTTCCTCATAGTCTAGAGTAAAGTAGGATAGAATGGGGATGGTGTTAAGGGGCTGTGGAATGTGTTGATGGGGAAGAAGGAGCTCATGGCAAATAACTTCTTTTTTATCAGTAAAGTATGATGTGAGATCCTCCAGTCAGAAAGTGGGAAGAAGAGGTGGTGTAGGTAGCTTGAGAAGAGGAGAGAAGGTTTGGAATAATCTTTGTGGAGCAAGCAATAGAGATGAATTAGGAAATAGTAAAAGGGATATTTTGTTTCAGTGAAGGCTCATTTGAAATGGAATAATATGTAATTATAGTCTACCCAGTGAGAATATTTATTTGAATTTTTCTAACTCTATCTGATAGCAAATGTAATGGAGAGGAAAAAGTGGATGATGGGAGTAATCCAGGGCAGAGATTTAGCAAGGTGTGATCAACAAATACTCAAGGTGAGGGATAGGATTTGAGAGTAGAGTCTGATGTACAGTTGGATTGGTTAAATTCCTACTACTCTCCTCAGCCATGAAAATCTCTCCATTCATAAGAACTCTCCAAACACAGCATATTAGGAAGGAGTGAGCAAATTAGGGGTGTACTGGTAAATATTTAAAACTGGATCTTTGAGGAAAAATGTACACGTGACACATGTTTAAAAGCATTTTAGTAATACAATATTTATTTGTCTTCCCTCTGGCAAACCCTGACTCTATGGCTTTCTACAAGGCTGCCTGGTAAGATGGAGGGGGAGGTATACACAGGCTGGAAGAGACATTGAAGAACCAGGAGGATAACATTCAGAAACATTGGGAGTAGAAATGGCTCCATCACATAGTGAAGAGGATGAGGAAGGCCACCATGGCCTCAGACAGGGCAAAGCCCAGGCTGGCATAGGAAAAGATCTGCTGCTTCAGGGAGGGGTTCCTGGCATAACCAATGACGAGACTTCCAAACATAGTCTCAAACCCAGCTCCAGGGCTGGTCACCCCTCACAGGGGCAGCCCCAGTCCTGATGATCTTGGTTGCTGTGCCAATGTCCCTTGAGATGGCACTAGTTTGAAATCCACATCTGGGGACAATTGAGATTAAGGGTCCTGATGCTGCCAAAATGCTGAGGTTCACATCTGAATCTCTGGCCGTTTTAGCACTGCTGAAGATAAAGAGCTGAGAGCTGCTCCTCGCAAGGGCAGGGGTAGAGTTGAACCTGGTGCAGCCATACATTCTCAAGGGTTGAGGGGTAAAGCTGAAGAGCTGCTGGCAGAGCAGAGGAGGCAGAGAGCCTCATGACACACTTTTCAGCCTATATATCATTAACATTTCCTCCATCACTTTCTTAAGTCTAGACAATCCATAAAACAATAAATCCAGCCTTGGTTGATGGTGTAAATGCTCACCCTAAAAATTTAACTACTGGCCTTCTCAGGTCAGTTTAAGCCTTACTAAAGCCCACATTGGATGAAAGAGAAGGCAGAGTAAGAAGATGACCTGGGGAAAAATTGAGAGGCGGTAAGAAGGGTGGTGACAGTCGTGTTTGTTCTTCATTCTTAAAGAAGACCATGACATCAAGATGATGACATGACTTAGAGTTGACTTTGATTTGAGTGACGAAGGGCTGTGCAGGGTCACCAGCCTCAGTTTCTCCTCCAGAGCCATCTGGGTCCAGTGACCAGGACAACTGTAGATGACTCAGGATGCAATGTGAGACCCTTGCCATTTTAGGCAGTTTTATCACATTCTCACTTTGAGTGAGATACACCCATTCAATGAATAGATCTCTTTAAGTGATTACTAAAGAGATAATCTCTTTTAATTAAAAAAAAAATCAAATGAGGAGGGAAAGACCCTCAGGATTTCTGGGTAAAAGAGAAATAGTTACTATTTAGTATATGCATTCACTTTGTGCTAGGAGGGTGCTAGCTCATAGGTTAGAGCTCCAGGGTGAATTGGGCTTAAGACTTGGACTTTAAAGGAATGTCAGTGATGGTACAAAGAATGGGCTGAGAAATGAGTTGAAAGGATAGGAGGTAATTCTCATGAAAATGATTTCAGAATTTTTGATGATAGAAGTAGAACACGTGGATGATAGTAAG
The DNA here is from genome assembly GCA_023548195.1 of Bettongia penicillata ogilbyi. Lineage (NCBI taxonomy): Eukaryota > Metazoa > Chordata > Mammalia > Diprotodontia > Potoroidae > Bettongia > Bettongia penicillata. The sequence goes on from JAJHZJ010000300.1 coordinate 1,662,393, forward strand.
GTCAAAGTGGAGTAGAAGATCAAGTCAGGGAAAGGAGGAGACTGACAAACTGGGAAGTTAGAATCTTTGGGGAATATCAACATCTATGTCAAAGACCCTTAGTGTAAGGGAAATGAATGGAGAGGAAGACTGAGAACTAAGTATGGATTTACTTGAGATAGAAGGCAAAATGAGAGATGAACAGCAGAGGACAGAACAGCTAAAAAATTATTTTGTTTCTATTTTCTTTACCAAAGAGAATCCTCTTTGGACTAGGAAAGACAGAATAAAATTATTTATCAGCAAGGAAGGAAACAAGTGTTTATTAAGTGCCTACTATGTGCCAGGAACTGTGCCCTTTAATAATACTTCTGGTCCCAAATGTCATGAACAAATCCCCAAAGTTATGTAAAAAATAAAAGGTCTTAACAGAAAAATACAAATGTTTTCCTTAGATGTAGTAATTGGTAGAATGAAACCCATGACTATACAACTGTTTGGAATGAGTTGACCTTATTTGGTAGAAACAGGATAGATAAAATGAGGATGAGGATTGCAGTACATATGAAGAGTGTATGTTCATTTGAGGAAATCCTGGAACCAGACTGGGGAAACAACAAGTATATTGATAGGTTCTAAGTAGATTCTTTCATCCATAAATGGTTTCTTCATCCATGAAATATATCAAGATTACCCAGATGGGTGAAGAAATTTGGGAATAAGATCACATGTGTGCCCACCTGTTATAATGACTTAAGGCAATAAAGTTATTATTTAACAATAACAGCTAAATTGATAGAGTACTTTAAGGATTGAAAAATATTTTGCACAGTGTCCTATTTGATCTTCCTAGCATCCCTGTGAAGTAGGTGCTTATTAACTCTATCTTCTGGATGAGGAAATTGAGACTTAGAGAGCTCTAACAGCTTGCCTGGTGTCACACAGCTGTGAGTGTGTTCATCCTTCATTGTCAAAGAAGACCATGCCATCAGAGAAATGATGACATGACTTGCACTTGACTTTGTTTTGAGTGAGGGAGGGCTGTGCAAGGTCACCAGCCTCACTTCTCCTCCAGAGTCATCTGAATCCAGTGACCAGATATTCTTCAGGATGACTGAAGATGACCCAGGATGAGGCACTTGGAGTTAAGTGACTTGACTAAGGTCACACAGCCAGTGAGTGTCAAGTGTCTAGACAAGTGAAGAGATTAGACTTCTTTGATTACAGGTTCAGCAGTCTCTCTATTATGCCCCTGTTAACTTTCCCCTGAGAACTGGGTTCAGCTCTTCTACAAGCTTATATGAGATAATATTTTTGAATGAGGTTGCCATTGTGATCGTTTTGCAGGCCTAAAAAATCAGTTGCAAGTTTGATGACTTATAGATTTAGACTGAAAGGGAGCAAAGAGCTTATCTAGGGGGATTCTGAATCAATGAAATAATCTATTAAATATTCTGTTAAGCCTATTTCAATAAAATTGGATTCATTTTTAAAATTTATTTTTAGATTGACATTCATTTCCACAAAACTTTGAGTTCCAATTTTTCTCCTCATTTTTACCCTTCCCCCATCCCATAACACCTTGCACTCTGATTACCTCTTCCCTCAATATGCCCTCCCTTCTATCACACCCCACCCTTCCCTTATCCCCATCTTCTCTCTTTTCTTGTAGGGCGAGATAGATTTCTATACCTCATCAGCTGTATTTCTTATTTCCCAGTTATATGCAATAACAATTCTCAACATTTGTTTCTAATACTTTGAATTCCAACTTCTCTCCCTTCCTCCTTCCCCACCCATCCCCACTGAGAAGGGAAGCAATTCAATACAGGCTATATATGTATCATTTTGCAAAAGACTTCCTCTGATAGTATGCCTTTTTCTTCCTCATCTGAAAGGATGGAAGAAAATACCTGTTCATCAAGAAAGTAACCTTCTATGGTCTTATTTTTTTTCCCTTTTCTGGGCATTTTCCCAGTCAGATACTTGACTTCTGAATCCTTAGTCAGGAGGAGGGTCCTGGTTCTCCTCCTCACCCCAGGACCATGCTCAGGGCTGAGATTCAGATCAGCTGCTCATTTCCCCCAAGGGATTTAGGTAGAGTGCTTCACAGAAGGACACTGCAGCTGCTACCACTACGACTTCCGCTGCCGTCATTACTGCCACCACTGCAGCCATTACTGCCACCACTGCCTGGGGCCAGTTCTGGGGGGGACCTTGTTCCCCTCTCACTCAGTTGGGAAAGTCCTCTCACTGACCTTTGAAGCTTTCTTTGGTGCTTGTGGGTTGAGGGATCTGAGACCTTCCCTGCTGGGGATTCTGCCTCAGATGCCTGTTCAGGTCCTGTTCCTTCTGGTGCCATGCATGGCCAGGGCTGGGCTCTGCTTCACTCAGCTCCTGTGGGATAGACTTTTCCTGTTGGCCTTCCAGGTTACCTTTGGTTGGACATCTCTTTCACTCTATTGTTCTGTGACTTCTAATTGGTTGAGAGTCATTTTTTGTAGGTATTTTATACACTGTGGGGGAAGAGCTAGACTATGTATATCTTTCTACTCCACCATTTAAAAATTGGATTCTTTTGTACACTTAAAATGTTATTCTAGAGTGGTCTATAAGCTTATTCAGACTTCCAAAGGGGTCTATGATACAAAAAGGATTAAGAGTCCCTGATCTAGTCAAACTACTTCATTTTACACATGAGAAAACTGTGCTAGTCAATAATACCCCAGGTTTTCAATCTAGGTCTACTAATTCCCAGCTTAGAATTTTCTGTACTGTTTTGTACTACTTCTAGAATCTCACAGGACTTATTGTCTTTGTTGGTTCCATGTTAATGCCTTAATAACTAGGGAAATGAGGGGTCCATCAGTTTTAGCTCAAGTTACCATGCTATCAAAACCATGTAGCAATTTTGCCCTTTGAGAATATTTATCCAATGGCTTCCCAAATTCTTTTGGTCCAGACTTTAATGCAAATCCTTGTTTCAAGCATCCAACCATGGATGGTTTCCCCATCCATGAAATATGTCAATATTTAGCAATGACATACAGTTTTCTGGTAGCAAGGTATGAACTGTCAAAGTAGATGGCAAAAAAGAAGTGATTGCTTTCATTGTACTATAATCTTTTTCGCTTCTCAAAACATTTTCTTTTCTCCTTTCAGATTGCAAGATGATGCCAATCAATTTCTTTTATGTTGGTTTTGGAAAAGGATTAGGAAGTCACTCATTGAATACTGTAGCTATAGACTTATATTAAGGAAGTTCTCATTTTCTGATTATCAGAATATCCAGGAAGCCACAGATGATACCTCGTCACATGCATCTCTACAGTTGGCCCTCAATATCATGTTTTATCTTGACCTTCTGCAGGATCTAGTTTGGCAGCCATGGATATAAAGCAAAAATGAACTTCCTGCATATTTTCTTTTTTTCCACTAAATAGTATCTTATTTTTTCCAATTACATGTAAAGATAGTTTTTAACATTCACTTTTATAAGATTTTGAGTTTCAAAATTTTTCCTCCCTCCTTCCCTTTCTGTACTGATAATGCACTTTTTTGCTTATTGTTAATATACTTTTGCCTCCTAATGGGAAGATCTTTCTCATCCCTTAATAGGCCCATGTGACCTGCTTAAGTCACATGGAAGCCTGAGTCAAATGAGTCCAAGTCACATGGAACAAGAAGAGATGGAGCAAGAGCAGAGTTGAGAGTGAGTCAGAGAGCAGTCAGAATTGGGAAGCATGCAAGCAAACAGGAAGCTTGGGAGTAAAAGAGCTTGTTTGTGATTTTGTTTAAGGGAGCTGGTTTTGGGGAAACCTAACAGAAGGAAGGCTTGGGGCTGGTGTTGTTGTTGGCATTGTTAATGTGTATAGATTTTTGTTGCTATGATGGATTTGGTTTTCTGGTGTCTGAATAAATGTTTTGTTTCTGTCTTGCATGTGGACAATATGTTGGATTTTGCAATTCAGAATTCTGCTGGGATATTCATGGCCACCATAAGCTCTGTGAGTATCACATTGATGCTACACATTTTCCTTCCCCAAGACAGCATACAATCTGATATAGGCTATATATATAGAATCATAATATTAAACATATTTCCATATCAGTCATATTGTGAAAGAAGAATCAGAACAAAAGAGAAAAACCAAAAAGGAGAAAACAGTATGCTTCAATCTGCATTCAGATTCCATAGTTCTTTCTCTAGATGTGGATAACATTTTCCATCATGAATCTTTTGGAACTGTCTTGAATCATTGTATTGCTGAGAAGAGCTAAGTATATAAAAGTTGGTTATCACAGAATGTTGCTGTTACTGTGTACAATGTTTTCCTGGTTCTGCTCACCTCACTCAGCATCAGTTCGTGTAAGTCTTTCCACGTTTTCCCAAAGTCTACCTGCTCATCATTTCTTATACCACAATAATATTCCATTACATTCATATACTATGACTTGTTTAGACATTCTCCACTTGACAGGCATCCCTTCAAATTCCAATTCTTTGCCACCACAGAAAGTACTGCTATAAGTATTTTTGTACAAATAGGTCTTTTTCCTTTTTTAAAATATACATAGTTTGGATACAAACATAGTAGTGGCATTGTTGGATCAAAGGGTATGCACAGTTTTATAGCCTTTTGGGCATAGTTCAAAATTGCTCCCTAGAATGTTTGGATCAGTTCACACCTTCACCAACAATACATTAGTGTTCCAATTTTTCCACATCTTTTCCAACATTTATCATTTTCCTTTTTTGTCGTATTAGTCAATCAGATAGGTATGAGCTGTTACCTCAGAGTTATTTTAATTTGCATTTGTCTAATCAATAGTGATTTAGAGCATTTTTTCAACATGTGCATCTTTTCTAGCTACTCAGAAATTTCTCCCAATTAACACCCACAAAAGACAAGTACTATAATGTGGTGTCTAGCTTATTCTCTAATGAATACATTCTATCTCACCATCCACATACTGGTATACAGTCCAAGATGGCTTCCTGACCCAATACTTTTATTCCCTTTTAGCTAGTGTGTATATATATATAATCTCCATTTCTATCTCTTTCTATCTCTCTCTTTCTTTCTCCCTCTATCTCTCTGTCTCTCTCTTTCTGTCTGTTTCTGTCTTTGTCCCTGTCCCTTCCTCTGTGGTGGTGTAAAGAAACTTATTCCAATTCACTAACCCTGCCCCCAGTCCTAACCTTCTACTAGGGCAATTTCCTGGATCATCACTAAATTGCTGGAATCCCCTGCTGTACTGCTTAGTAAGAAGCACTTTAAGTTTTGCAAGTAGCTTACAAATATTTTATTTTATCTTTATGACAACCTTGGGAGATAGGTGCTATTATTGTTGCCCTTTTTACAGATTAAAAAAACAACTGAGGCAGACAGAGGTTAATTGACTTGCCCTGGGTCACATAGCTAGAAAGCATCTGAGGCTGCATTTGAAATCAAGATGTCCGGACTCCAGATCCAGAGCCTTATGCATCACAATACCTATCTGCCTACAGAACTGACTTGCCTCCTCTCTTGTCTCTCTAGTGCAATTCAACAAATATTTTCTAATTGCCTGCTGTGTCCAAATTGCAGAGAGGCATAGAGTCTAACTAAGACTATGCCTTCTTGGAGCTTATAAATGTAGTAGGGGAACAAGACATATATCTTTTCAATCCTTTGATTCTTCAAGAATATGTCGCTTCAGCAACTCTATCCACTGGTGCAGATAGTCAGCCCTCTAGGGATTGGTAGAAGTTTTTTGAGATTTTATCACACTGTCTCTATCATCACCCCAAGCCTTTACAAATTCATCTGGTTTGCCTTTGGACAATAGACATATAGTTGGTCACTGGGCCCATGTGGTAGAACCTGTTGGGCTCTGTGGAGACCTCAGGGTTACCTCCATGCTAGAATGAGACTTTAAGCTGAAGAAGACATGACTGAATACATGAAGATACATTCTAAACATCCTAGAGAAGTACAAAGTGCCATATAAAGTCTGAGGAAAAGACTTCTACTGACAGCTAAGAGTAAAAGCTACTTTTGTGCCAGTATTGTCCTATCCTCCCTGCCTTCTCATATGCAATCCCTTCTTGGGCTCCATATCCCTGACTATAGACTACAAGCATGGTATAGCAGGATGCTAAATCTTGTGTTATTCTATCACTTGCTTTTCGAGGAACTTTTCACAGGTTACTTTACTTTTCTGAGTTCTCAGTTCCCTTATCTATAAAATAAACAGATTAGGTTCAGTGCCATTCAAGGTCCCTTTCAGATGTAATTCTGTGATCTTATAGTTGTCCTTACCTGTTACCTTTCTTCTTTCCATCAGAATTGAAAAAACACATACACACCCTTATAATTTACTTTTATTAAAGGCTATTTAAATCCATTTTATTAAGTTTTTATTTTCATTTCTGAATTTTCTCCATCCCTCTAACCCTTCTCCCATCCATTGAAAGGTCAAGAAATACAATACTATATATATGAAGTTATGCAAAACATATCCCCATATTATCCATGTAGCCAAAAAAGAACAAGAAAAATAAAAAAAAGTGGCAGAAACTATACTTCAGTCTGTATCTAGAGTCTATCCCTTCTCTTTCTTGGAGGTGGATAACATTTTGATAACATTTTATATGAAAACATGATAACATTTTTCATTATGAGTCCTTTGGAATTGCTTGGGATCATTGTATTGATTGGAGTAGGTAAGTCTTTCACAGTTGATTGTTGTTATAATACTGATGTGTACCCCCATCATCTTCTAAATGGGGAATGGTAGAGAAAGGGACATGACCAATTTCCTCAGATCCATGTGGGAGGGATGCTTTTGGACTTGTGGTCAGAAAACAATTAGCTTCAGGTTTCAAACACTGACAAACCAGGGTAGTATAATGGTTAGTGAGCTGGCCTTGAAACCAGTAGACCTAGCCAGGTTCAAGTCCTGCTTCTGATACATCCTGTTTGTGTGACCCTGTGACACTTAACCTCTCAATTCTATAAGGCTACGAGTTGCGGAAAATGTATGTTACAGAAAATTACAGAAAATGAGTTACAGAAAATTCATTGGTAGAGAGAATTTCCTTACCTCTACATCAGTGAAATAACAGATTCAGTCCCTAACTTGAGTCTTTCAAAGACCAAGGAGCAGGGATTGATTGCCTGAGATCTGAAGAGCTGCCATTCATGTTGGTGTCAGGGAGAAGAGGTACCATTCGCAGAACAGAGGTGGGTGGGAGGTGGGGACCACTGTTCTAGTTACAGTCAACACATGGCTACAGAAGAGAAGCTGCCTTGAGATAAACTCTTGCCAGATTCTTCCATAGCAGATTTTTATCTTTGCTCCTCTGCCTAATGTTGAGTAATAAGGAAATTGGAGCGTTTGGAGCTAAATGCACAAGATGGAGAAAACAGCATAAACAATATCAGAGAATGGTGATTAATTAAATACACAACTCTGACTTTCACCCTATTGATTCTCCTGGGTAATTTCCAAAATATGCATAGAGAATCCCTTGGATCATAGAGATGTGATTTGAAATAACAATAAAATAATCTACTTAGGTACCAATTTTACTGTCTTTTTTATTTCCAGGGGCCAAAAGTAATAGACTTTTACTTTGAAGTGCATGATCAAATTTTCCGAATTAAGAAAGATCTGCAGGCATACATTTAGAAAGGAGATTTAAGATAAAATCCTGTAATGCTGTTATGATAATTAGCTTAGAGCACTATACTGGTCCCTATGTTCCATGTGGTTCCCTCCCATGTGGCTTTAAGGAATTTATTTTAGATGAAAATCTATGTGTACAATCACAACTGTTTTGAGCCCTCCATTAGAAAAATTCCTAACATTTAGCTAGAGGTTTGGCTCTCTTCCTTAATTTACATTTATATCCTGCTCTAGTTAACCCTTAGCCTCTTTGTGGTTGAGGCAAGATTCAGGTTCCCGGAAACATGTGGGTATTGAAGCAGTTGATAAAGTGTGTGTAGATAGATACCCAGGGAAAGCAAAGCTGAGGAAAGAATATGCTTCTCCTCTAAAATGTCTATAGGGCTGATGACCTTCTGCAATATCTCATTTCTCTTGCATATTTCAATTCTACCTTTTCTATTTCCTTTTTCAGGGTGTCTTTGGACTGCCAATTCTTTCTGACTCAGGTCTATGACCTAACCCCTTCCTGTCAAATTTCTTAAGGCATGATCAGGTCTCTCACATGATAACACTGATTGATTTAAGGAGATGTAAAGGCAAGCAAAGTAGGATCTTTTGCTGTTTTTTGTTCTAATATAATCAAGTATCTCTGATTGAATCTTACCTTTATGAACCAAGAGTCTTTACTAGAAGTAAAATATAGAAACAAGAATTTCTTTAACTAGATACAGTACAAGTATTTGTAATGTTAATTATTTTAATGTCATTAAAGATCTTCCCCACCCATTAATGGACCTCGCCATTAAGGGACATTTGATTAGGGAAGATTTGTAGGAAGACCCCAGACCTTTTGTTAATGAGGCACTGGTTCTGAAGGGGTGGGATGCCCTCAGGCTCTTAAAAGGATATAAATGCTCTGAGTTGAGGTTTTACTTTGGGGCTTACTGGAAGTTTTTGTTTGGCCAGAGGAGACTCTGGGAAGCCACCAAGGAACCCCTGGCCTTGAAAATCCAGACGTTGATGCTTCACTCTCTGGTAACTATGGTCAGACAGTTGGACCTGTCTATTGCTTTGTGATATATGTACTGATTACGGTCAGACAGTTGGAAGCCATGTCTGTTGATCTTTGATTTCTCTGTATTTTCTCTGAAGTTCAGGGTGCTGACTTTTCCCCCTGACCTAGGTGAATGATATATGTGCTTGATTAAAGGAAATTGTCAACCTCTCAAAGATTGTAGATCATAGAACCTGTGATAGCAGCCCCCCCTGTGTATGTCAAGGTGCTTACTGTAACAGAAGGTATCCAGGCTTTATTCAATTCTGACTGATTCAATCAAGAAGTGTTCTTAACTAACAAAATTAGTTACTTGTAGGTGGGATGTGATAATCCATGAAGCTCTGTCCCTACAGTCTCATTTGGCTTCTTTTCCATCTCTAAATGAAAAGGAAATAGATTGTCCTGTGACAATTACAGGGACAGGGTTGGGGTGGAGAAGGAATCTCTCTGTTAGCAAGATTCTTGCCAGAGCCTTCCTTATTAAGGCTGATCTATCACCTGGAAGAGAGTCGTGTAGCTTCAGAAAGGACTGAGGAATGGTTGAGATGGTGTTTCCTCCCTGAAAATTCCAGGAGAAAGGTCAGGAGCAGAACAGAGGTTCATACATATATGTCAATCTAATCAAGGCCTTTGATACTGTCAGACGTGAGGGTTGTGGAAAATCATGGCAAAATTTGGTTGCCTGGAGAAGCTTATTGTTGTGTTGTGTTTGTCCTTTTTCAAAGAGGACCATGACATCAGAGAAATGATGACATGACTTGCAGTTGACTTTGATTTGAATGAGGGAGGGTTGTGCAAGAGAGGTGAGATAGGTTGTTCAGGATATATAGGTAACAAGGAAAACAACCAGGATTCAAATCCACATTGTCTGAATTTAAAGCCAGCATTCCTTCTATTGTACCATGGTGTCTCAATATTTTTTATTCTCTTGATCTATAATTTCATTGATTATGCAAAACTGGGCAAGGTAAGGAAATTCCCTCTACCATTGCAGATTGGCAACACTTTTGAGACTTATACTTTGAAAGAGTTTTATGAAGAAGTTACCCAGGGCTGTGCAACTCTCAGAGGTCACATTTGAATGCCTCCTATCTCTGCTCTAGTTCTCTATCCATTATACCACGTAGCCTCTCATCTAAATCAATATCACTATAGAATCCTACACCCATTACACTCTGCAAGCTTTCAAAATGTTTAGCTATATTTTGATGCAAGAGATAGGCCACAGATTCAAGGAAGGCAGAAATCTGACTTTTCCTGGAACATTTTTGCTTATCTGTTTTTTTTTCCCAAAAGAAAGGATATTTACTTTTAAACTTAATTTATAGGTCAACCCAGTTATATGTCTCTATGCCACATGCTCTGATTCTCCCTTGGCAGATTGGTTTGGTTAAGAATGAATCCACAGTATGGTCATGATCCCTTAAGACTTCTCCCAAGCTAATGACATTTTGATGAAAGATTTGGATGCCTTTAGTGAGTTGCTGTTCCATTTGCAGATGCTTTGCTGGCATTTGCTTAGAGCCAGTCACACGCAGGAGATGACAGCTAAATAAACTGTTTGAATACAGGATATGGCACAGGGGCTTAACCCTGTGACTGACTCTTTGTAAAATCCACTAAGAAGGGGAAGATCTGAAGTCCTCAAGCCCCAGTTTGAAATTTTATCCCAAGCACTTGAGATTGAATAGTATACTTGGTCATCCCCCACAAGAAAATGCAAAATAATCATTTTGGGCATGGTCATACGGTAATGACAACTTTAATAATAATAATAACAATAATAAGAATACCAGATGTTATCCACATCACTGAATCAGGTGAGTGCATACAGCAGAGCCGGTGGAGATTCTGGGAAAAGTAACAAAAATGATCCAAGGGACAAAGGGACTGCTGCATGGGAACAGATTGAAAAGATTAGAAAGATGGGATGAAGGGCTCTCATCCAAGTCTATAAAATTCACAAGGGAAATGGATAGGGGGAAGTTATAGACATCTGACATGTGAACAAAGATAAATACACATGAAGCAGCATGTTTAGTGAGTGGGAAGCATGGGACCCAAAAAGGTCTATTAAATCCGCAATGAAGTTGAATTTACTTTTATTCTTGAATGGGTTTATGATTTTGGATTGGCCCTCCAGCCATACCCACTATTCATACCTTCTTATCCTATGTGACTCTTAGCCTGTGTATCTTTCTATAAACCCTTCAAATTTTACTGATTCAGTTAACGGATAAGGGGAAAAGGTGAGTCCTTGGAAGAAGTGCTGAAGTTATTAAGAAAATTCTTTAGGATGTGACAACACTTAAAGTTAATATTATTCTAAGACTGTTATAAAAGCCCTGAATCTTTGCTTAATATTGATTTTGTATAATAGTATATTTAGAAAATCAACTAAACAACCAGTTGAAATAATTAACAACTTCAACAAACTTGCAGAATATAAAATAAACCCACATAAATCATCCGCGTTTTTATATTACCAACAAAGGTCAGTCGGAAGAGACAGAAAGAGACATTCCACTGAAAATAACCAGAGACAATATAAAATACTTAGGAATCTATCCACCAAGACAAACCCAGGAACTATATGAACATAATTACAAACACTTTTAACCAAAGTAAAGTCAGTTCTAAACAATTAGAAATAATATTAATTGCTCATGGGTAGACTGAGCTAATATAATGAAAATGACAATTCTACCTAAATTGATTTACTTATTCAGTGTTTTAACAATCAAATCACCAAAACTTATTTTATGGAGCTAGAAAAATAATAAAAAATTTCATCTGGAAGAGAAAAAGGTCAAGATTATCAAGGCAACCAATAAAAAAAATGTGAATGAAAGTGACCCGTCCATGCCAGATCTCAAACTGTATTACAAAGTGGTAATCATTAAAACAATATGGTGCTGGCTAAGAAATAGGGTGGTAGATCAGTGGACTAGATTATATATACAATATATAGTAGTAAATGACCATGATAAGCTAGTGTTAGACAAATCCAGAGATATGCATTTCTGGGATGTGAAATCACTGTTTGACAACAGTTGCTAGGAAAATTGGAAAGCAGTTTGGCAGAAAGTAGGTATAGACCAACATTTCACATTGTATATCAAGATAAGGTCAAAATGGGTACAAGATTTAGACATAAAGTGTGAAACCATAAGCAAATTAGGAGAACATGGTGTAGTTTACCTGTCAGATCTATGGACAAGAGGAGTACTTATTACCAAAGAAGAGATAGAAAGCAACGTGAGATGTAAAATGGGCAATTTTTGTTATAGTAAATTAAAAAGGTTTTGCTCAAACAAACCCATCGTAGCCAAGATCAGAAGGAAAGCAGAAAACGAGGAAAAAATTTTATAGCAACTTTGTCTGATAAAGTCCTCATTTCTCAAATATATGGAAAACATTCAAATATGTAACAATACAAATCATTCTCCAAATGATAGTCAAAGGATATGAACAGGCAGTTTTCAGAAGAAGAAATCAAAGCTATCAACAATCTAATAAAAAATGTTCTAAATCACCGTTCATTAGAGAAATACAAATTAAATCAGCTCTGAGAAAGGCAAACTAAAACAACCTCCAATCTATTAGATTGGCTGATATGGCAGAAAATGAAAATAACAAATATTGGACGGGATGGAGAAAAATTGGGACACTCATAGAGTTGTGAACTGATCTAACCACTCTGGAAAGCAAGTTAGAACTATGCCCAGAGGTCAATCAAACTGTGCATTCCCTTTGACCCAGTAATACCACTAATAGATCTTTTTTCCAAAGAGAAAAGAAAAAAGGAAAAGAACAAAAATATTTATAGCAGCTCTTTTTGTGTTGACAAATAACTGGAAATTGAAGAGAAGTCCATCCATTGGAGAATGGCTGAACAAGTGATTGTATATGAATGAAATGGAATACTATTGTGCTGTAAGAAATGATGAGTGGGATGCTTTCAGAAAAATCTGGAAAGAAAAACATGAACTGATGGAAAGTGAAGTGAGGAGAACCAGGAGAACATTGTACACAGTAACTGCAATATTGTATGATGCGCAACTGTGAATGACTTAGCTATTCTGATCAATGCAATCATCAATTCTGACTTAAAATGAAAACATCGTATCCACTTCCAGAGAAAGAACTGATAAAATTTGAATGATGATTGAAGCATACTTTTAAAAATTTTCTTTATTTTTCTTTTGGTCTGTGTTTTCTCTGGCAACATGACTAATATAGAAATATGTTCTGTATGACTGCACAAGTATGATTTATATCAATTTGCTTGCCTTCTCAAGGAGGGGAATGAGGGAAGGAGAGAATTTGGAGCTCAAAATTTTTAAAAATGTCAAAAATTATTTTTATGTGTAATTAGAAAAAATTAAATACAGAACTTTAAAAAATTCTACCTCCACAAAAAATTGACTGTGAAATGTTGTCTAACAATATTATAAATTGTAATTTGAAAATGACTTGTCAGGAAGAGACCAAAGGAATCCATCATTCAATCACTCAATAAATATTTGTTAAGTACCTACTATGGACCATGGGCTATGCCAAGTGATGAAGGCAGGGAAAGAACCCAAAGACAGTCCCTGACATCTAGGGGCTCACAATCCAACAGGTAGAAAGCATGCACACAAATACATACAAACAAACTTTATATGGGATAAATAAGAAATAATTAACAGAGGGAAGACATTGAAATTAAGAGGGTTTGAGAAAAGTTTCCTGTAAGAGATAGGACTTAAAGGAAGCCAGAAAAGTCAGAAGGAAAAACTTAAAAGGAAGAGAATGTTCTAGGCATGAGGGTAAGTTAGAGAAAATGGCTAGATCTGAGAGATGGAGGATCTTGTTCATGGAACAGCAAAGGGGCCAGTGTCACTGGATAGAAGAGTACATGACAGGTGTAAAAAAGACTAGAAAGGTAGAGGGTACCATGATGCTTTTACTATGAAGTGCTTTGAATTCCAAACAAGAGAATTTTGTATTTGATCCTGGAGGCAATAGAAAGCCACTGGAGTTTATGAAGTAGTGGGGTGACATGATCAGACCTTCACTTTAGGCTAATCATTTTGGTGGCTGAATGGAGGATGCACTGGAGTGGGGAGAGAGATGAGGTAGGCAGAGTCAGCAGCGGGCTATTGCAATAGCCCAGGTCTGAGGTGATGAGGATCTCTGCTAGAATAATGACAATGTCAGAGAAGAGAAGAGGGCATACACATCGCTAAATGTTGCAAATTTTAAATCAACAGGCCTTAGCAACAGATTGGATATAGGAGGTAAGAGCTAGTGAGGAGTTAAGGATGACATGTTGGTTGCAGCTGGGAAGGAGGATGGTCTTACCCTGTGTAAGGTAATTGGAATATAAGATCTTCCTTGTCCATTAAAAGGCCTCACATGGAGCCCTGGTGCAGAGTCAATTAGACTCTGGGCCACAGGGATTCCCACACCTTCCCAATTAAGTGTTGATTTCAAGTCTTCCCACACTAAGCCAATCAAGAGCTAAGTCTTTTATTGGAAACAGTATATATTGTATCGCTTGGAGGGAAAGATGTGGGTAGAGAGAGAAACAGGCAGAGGGAAGAACTTACCTAAGGGGACTGGTTTGCAACGTCAGAGCTCTCTGGATTGGTGATGACCACCTTACTAAATCTTGCCTTCTGGTATCCTCGTAGCAATGTCACAAATAAATATTTTGGTTTTGTCTTGGAGGAGAGTGTGTTATATTTTGTGAACTAACCATGGATATAACATGTATATTTATAGTAGTTGCTATGAGTATCCCATTGGCATTACAGGAGGAGAGAAGGATTTAGGGGGAAAGATAATGAATTCTATTATGGACATATTTAATCTGAAATATCTACTGGTCATCTATTTTGAGAGGTCTAAAAGGCCTTTGGAGATGTGAGATTGTTGATCAGCAGAGAGACTGGGGCAGGAAAGGTAGATTTGAGAATCATCAGCATAGTGATGGTAATTAAATCCATGGGAGCTGATGAGATCACCAAATGAAGCATTATGGAGGGAGAACAGAAAAGGGCCCAGCAGAGATTCCTAAGGGACACCTATTAATAGAGGGTATGATCTTGAGGAAGATTCAGCAAAGGAGAAAGAGTGGTCAGATAGGCAGGAGGAGAACCAGGAGAGAATGATGTTCCAAAAACCTAGAGAAAAGAGAATATCCTCATGAAGGAAAATGCTCTCCATACCCAGATAAAGAATCAATGAACCCAGAATGCAGATTGAAGCATACTTTTTTCATTACTATTCTTTCTTATGATTTTATTTCCTATTTCATTTGTTTATTCTCCTACAACTGTGATGAATATGGAAATAGGTTTTGCAAGATAGTACATAGATAAACTATATCAAGTTGTCTACCATTTACAGAAAAGGGGAGGAGAGAGGAAGGACAAAAATTAGGAACTCAAAGTCAATTAAAATAAATGCTAAACATATTCTTGATACATAATTGGGGAATATTCTATTAAATTTTTAAACTCTCAAAGAAAAAGAAAAGAAGATCAAGGATGAGAGATTGAATAGCAGTGTTAAAAGGTACAGAGACGTCAAGGAGAATGAGTATTGAGAAAAGGCTATTGAATTTGGCAACAAAGAGATCATTGGTAATTTAGGAGAGAAGAACAATTTTGGTGGAATGATGAGATCAGGAGATACATGGTAAGGGGTAAAGAGGAGAAAGGAGAGAAAGTGGAAGTGTGAGGAAATTTTGCCCATTTTTAGATCTCTTTCTCCCTAAGCAGAAAATGTTTCGAATTAGTAATTGAATTAAATTAATAGAATTGTTTCTGGCAGGCGTATATCCACAGTTCAGAGTACACAATTTTCATCTATATTGTGTACTATTGCCAACACTTCCTTGCCACTGACAAAAGTAGAATAATTTCAGGACTTCAAAAAATCCAGCTAATAAATAAAAGCTGGAAGTGAAATGGTTAGCCCACAGTCTGTTCTTCCAGGAAAGAGCTGGGAGTTTTAGTGAATTTCAACTTTACATGAAGAGATGGCTCTTGACTTTGTCAAGGCTAATTCCTCTACTTCACAAGTGACCCCATTTCATTCTATCTCCTCCAGTAGATTATGCACCCTGTCATCCTTCTTCTCATTTTTAATCCCTCCTTGTCTGCTGGCTCATTTCCTACTGTCTACAAATATGTCTATGTCTCTTGATCCCTCCATTCCAACTATTTTCCTTCTGCTCTTTGTAGTGAACTCCCAGAGGACAGGAACTATTTTGCAAAGGCCACCTGCAATCAGTGTTTCCACTTCCTCTCCTCTCACTTTCTACTTAATCCCTTACAATTTAGTTTCTAACCTAACCATTTTACTGAAACTGCTCTCCTCAAAGTTATCAATGTTCTCTTAATTGTCAAATCCAATGGCCATTTCTCAATCTTCTTTCTTCTTGACTTTTCTTGACACTGTTGACCATTCTCTTCCTCCTTCTCTTTGAGGCTTACTCTTTTCTCCCTGGGCTTTCAGGACACCACATTCTCCTGGTTTTCTTCCTACCTACTGGACTGCTCATTTTCTCTCTTCTATGCTGGATTTTATCCAGACCATGCCCACTCACTGTGGGTATTCCATAGGGCTCTGTCCTGGGTCCCCTTTTCTTTTTCCTCTATACTATTTAATTTAGTGATATCATGTTTAATTTAGTGATATCATCAGCTCCCATAGATTCAATTACCATCTTTAAGGTGATGATTTTCAAATCTGTTTATCAAACTCCCTGCTGAAGTCTAATCTCACATCTCCACAAAACCAACCTCATTATTCCCCCTCCTGCCAAAAAAAATTCTTGATCCTTTCAAATTTCCCTATTATTATTAAGGGTACCACCACCCTTTTAGTCCCCTAGACTCACAACCTAGGTACTATCCTCAACTCCTATCTCTCATTCCCCATATCTAATTTGTTCCCACACCCTATTGATTTCATCTTTTATTGTCTTTCAAATATGCCCATTTCTTTCCTCTGATACTGTCAACACACTGATACTGGCCCTTGTCAGCTCACACTTGGACATGTGATAAAGGTTTGCCTGCCACAAGTCTCTCAACACTCCCGTAGATCCTCATTTAGATGCCAAAGTGATTTTCCTAAAGCACAGGTCCAACCATACCCGTAACCCATTCAATAAACTTGAGAAGCTCCTTTTTACCTCTAGGATTAAGTATAAAATTCCCCTATTGAACATACTAGTAAGATACTCCATAGCCTGACTCTGGGTAATTTGACTCACTGTCCTCTAGTCCTGGAATGCTCTCCCCTCTTCATATCTGCCTCCTGGTTTCCCTGGCTTACTTTGAGTTTCAGTTAAAATCTTACCTCCTACAGGAAGTCCTTCCCAATCATGCTTAATTTTAGTGTCTTGTCTGTGTTGATAATTTCTTATTCATCCTGAATATAGCTTGCATATACATAATTATTTAAACCTCTCCAGTACACTTTGAACTCCCAAAAGGTGTGAATTATTTTCTTTTTTGCTTTTCTTTGTATCCCTAGAACTTTGCACAGAGTCTAACAAATAGAAGGTAATAGTAATAAATGCTTACTGATTGTCTCACTTAAAATGAGCCAGTAGTGTAGTATGGCAGAAAACTTGAAAGTGAAATTTCTAGAAACAAGGAAGTGTTATTAATGTTGCATTCTGCCTTTGTAAGATCACATATTGCATTGTGTTCACTTCTAGATACCACATTTTAAGAAGGATATTGACAGGGGCAGCTAGGTAGCACAGTGGGTAGGGCACTGACCTTAGAGTCAGGAGGACCTGTCTTCAAATTAAGCCTCAAACATTTGCTAGCTATGTGACCCTGGGCAAGTTACTTAATCTCAATTCCAGAGGAAGAAGGAAGAAGAAGGATGTTGATGATGATGATGATGATGATGATGATGATGATGACAATGATTGACACTCTGGAGAACATATAGAGCACAATGAAAGGCCTCAGTGTCATAAGAAGATTAGTGGAAGGAAGCATGGTGATGTCTAGCCTGAAGAAGAAAATAAGTAAGAATATGAGAGATATCTCCAAATGTTTGAGGTACTCTCTCATGAAAAAAGAATTTGTCTTGTTTTGCATTGGAGAGAGAAGCTAAAAGCACAGTTGCAAAGTGGTAGAATTGTACTTGATGTTAGGAAAAAAATTGTTAACAGCTATCCAAAAGTAAAATGAGCTGCCTCATGATGTCATGGAGTTTGATGATCTCTTTCATTGGAGGTCTTCAGCCAAGGTTGATTACTTGTCCTCTGTTGAAGAAGGGTTTCTATTTTAGTTATGGGTTGGATTAGGTAGCTACTTGGTCCCTTTTTCAGTTCCCAAATCTGTGATTCTAGATCAGTATTTACAGCATAACACCCTGAGTTGGCTAGGCATTTAATTTTTCCCTTTTATGCATGTCTTGTTTCATTTCTTAGATCTCCTAAATTACAAAGAAATACATCAAACCAGTATAAGTACAGCCTCACCATTCCCCAGAATGGCTTGTCTTGAATGAGGATTTTGTTTCACTGGGGAATGACTGTATCACATCATATTCTAGAAGAACTCTAACCAAACCACCAAAATCAAGAGAGGATTTGAAGATATAGCCATATGGTTCGAATCATTTCTGTTCCATAGACTAAGAGACATGTCGGTCAGATATGGGAATGACCTGCTTGGCCATCTTGCACTTCCTCCTGCAGTGTGGGACTGTTCTCTAGAAAATATGGAGTGCTAATCCTGTCTGGTTTAAGGAGCTAAGTGACAGGGGAGTTCACATTTCCCTTGATAGATTATTCTTTGGTCTAATAGCACTCACTGTTCAGAAATTTTCCTGATTACTAGCCAGAACTTTCCTATGCTCAATTTCATCCTATTACTTGTGCTTATGTAATGTGTTCCTGGGCCTCCACATCATTATTTTTCTCTGAGTTGTTTCCACTCTCCTGAATGTTGAGATAGCATAGAAGTCTTTTGGATCACTTTCTCTCATATCTGAAAGTGACCACTTTCTCAGAATGCCCTCCATCATGCAGTCTATTTCCAGGTCTAAGAATTAGGCCAGGAGTACACTATGGCTTATGTGCTTTTGAATTGCATTAAGGGGGAAATAATAGGTAGGCAAGGATACGTCCTCGAAGTCAAGAAACCTGGATTGTCTGACTCTTATTGCCTATATAGCCCCTAAGTTATTTATTTAACCTCTAAGTGACTCAGACCACTTTCTAACACTTTAAGATGCAGGAAAAACTGTATTGGTAGAAGGGTTTTACTCACTAGGACAGAAGTATCTTGGAATAAGAAGGTATTAACTTATTGTACTCTTACTAATCAGTGCAAATCTGGAGTATTATGTATTGTTCTGGGTGATATAATTTAGGAAGGATGTTGATAAGCAGGAAAATTTCTGGGCAAGGTGGGTAGAAGGTCTCAAGTTCAGGTCCTGTGGGGATCAGTTCAAGAAACAATAAAGATATATAAACTAGAAAAGAAAAGATTTGACAGTGGGACTTGGTCCCTGAAGCCTGGCAAGTATTTCATTAGACATGATCTGTATGGCCTTAGAGGGCAGAACCAGGAATAATGGGGAGAGGCAGGGGTGTTCTGATAAATTTTAACCATGAGTTCTCTGACTTTCTTAAATCTAGACAATCCACAAAATAATGAGTCAAACCCTGATGCATAGCTAATTTCTGAGGTGGAAACATGGAGAATATGTGATTTGCTAAGAAATGAATCCACTTAACCCCACCCCCATCCACACCACCATAGAAGTTGTAAAGATAGGCTTCATGTCAGCAAATCACTGCCCAGCAATTGGAACTGTCCAAAAGTGGAGTGGATTACCTTGAGAGGTAGCAGGTTCTCTCTTCTTGAAGGTCCTCAAGCACAGCCTGGATGTCCCCTTGATGAGCATATAGTGGGGAATCTGTTGAAGCATTATTTAGTCTAGATTGGGGTGGGGAACCTGCAGCCTTGAGACCACACATGTCCTTTTAGGTCCTCAACTGTGGTCCTTTGACTGAATCCAAACTTCACAGAATAAATCCTTTTATTAATTAATTTATTAATATAATCCTTAATAAAAGAATTTGTTCTGAAAAGTTTAGATTCAAAGGGCTGCACTTGAGGACCTAGAGGCCCGCATGTGGCCTTGAGGCCTCAGGTTCCCACACCCCCTTACCTAGAGGCTTATTGAGGTCTCTTCCAACACTGACATTCTGACCAGTGTTTAGGTGGATGCAAAGAGCTAAAGAGAACTTGTACCCTGTGTATTTTCTTTAAGGAGTATGAGTTACAAGCAAAATAATTCCCATAATAAGGCAAGTAAAGAGGAAGTCAACTTTTTTTCCTGGAGTGGAAGTTTTGGTGGGAGGCTAGAAATGGAGGAAAGAGAAAATGATGTTTAGTTTTCTTCCCAGATTCTTCCTGTATTTAATTTTATGACATGGTAGAATGGTTTAAGTCTAAGGGAGACACCTAGGGCATAGAGAGATATGGAAAGAGGAGTGGCTCTGGAGTCAGAGGATCTGTATTCAAATCCCAGCTATTTAGTCCTTTGTTTCCTACTGTGCAAAATAAAGAGGTTGGAAAAGATGACCTCTATGGTCCTTTATTTGGGCAGCTAGGTGGTGAAGTGGATAGAGTGCCTGAAGTCAGGAAGACTCATCTTCCTGAATTCAAATCCAGCCCCAGATACTTACTAGTTGTGTGACCCTGGGCAAGTTGCTTCACCCTGTTTGACTCTGTTCCCTCATCTGTAACATGAGCTGGAGAAGGAAATGGCAAACCCTCCAGTATCTTTGTCAAAAACAACAAAAAAACAAACTCAAAACAAAACGCAGATGGGGTCACGAAGAATGGACTGAAAGACAGAACTGAAACAATTGAACAAAAATGACCCTTTACGACTCTTCTCATATTATATTTGTCTGACGTAGTACTGTTCCTTCAAGAGCAATTCTATATTTCATCGGTTTTTTTCTTCTTCTTAAATGTTCTTTTGAAGTTCTTCTCTTTTAAGCTTCACTGTACTCCTTTAGGATTCTCTTAGCCTCCCTTGTAACAAAAAAACTACAGTTAAGCAAAACAAATCAGCATGGCTGTGTCTGAAGACATATGCGTCTCTCTGAATGCTCTGTAGTCCACTACTGAGAAATGGGAGGGATTGATGAGGGCTCTGAAGTCTTTTGGTGTTATTTTATTCTATATTATTGTGGTCATGGTATAAATGTTCCTCCTGCTCTGCTTATTTTACTCTGCATCAGTTCACACAAGCCTTCTCATTGATCTTTTCCATGACCACCTGAATTAAAGATCCGTTGGTCATTTTCTCCTCTTTATCAAGTTTTTTTCAGTTCTTCCTCTTACCTCTCCCCCTCCCCACTTCTCCCAGTTTGATTTATGAATTGTCATTGGCATCTATTCCAGAATTATTGAAAGGCAAAGTTCTCTCCATGGATGTTTCCAACTAATATTGCTTATTTAAAATTTTTGATACGTCAAAAACATTTGGTAAGTGCTTATTATATGCCTAGTAAGCAATGAAAAAACCAATGACAAGGTGATGCCTTGACTCATGCATGAATTGGATTTAACTGAGACAGAGTTGCACAAAGTCATCAGCTTCACTTTCTCTTCCAGAGGCCTCAAAGTCCAAGGGCTAGACAAAAGCAAGGATGACTGGCAATGGCCCAGGAGGCGGTGGATGACCTTGGCATCTTTGATGCCCATCAAGCTCTAAGTGCTTCACGGCACCTGATTCAGCTGCCTTCATGACCACTGTCAACAACAAATTGTTCTCATCTGCCAATTCTGCCAGGGGAAGTCTTCGTGTGTTGGGGTAGGCACCCTCTAACTCACTGATGGGTTTGTGGCCTGTTGGCTACCCTTAAACTGGTGGATATAACATCTGCCAAGACAGTTTACTGGGGTGTGGCTGCTGTGTGCCGCAGCTTTGTGTAGTCACAAGTGAGAGGTGAATCAGGTACACATATACATACATAAATGTGTGTGTATATGTATATATAATGTTTGTATTATGTAGATACTATATCTACCTAGTAAAATGTAAACTCTCTGAGGGCAGGTATCATTTTGTTTTTGCTTTAGCATCCTCAGAGCCTGCTATAGAGACTTGCACATAGGAAGTACTTAATAGATGCTCATTTATAAAATCTTAGTTTTAGACCTGGGAAGGAAACAAGAATTTTTTGTTGAGTACCTACTGTTAGTTAGGTACTATGTCTAGCATATCTTTGCAAATAGTACGTCACTTGATCCTTATAACAACTCCTAGGAAGTGGGTGTGGGTGCTATTATTATCTCCATTTTACAGTTGGGAAAACTGACGCAGCTAACAATCAAATGTCTTACCCAAGGTCACACAGCTAGTTAGCATTTGAGGTCAGATTTGAACTCAGGTCTTTCTTTCTGATTCTTGGTTCAATACTCTAACAATGGTACCACTTAGCATAAAGGACCTCAGGGGCCATCTAGTCTAGCTCCCTAAATTTACAGATGAAAAACTGAGCCCCAGAGAAGCTTGTCCAAGATCACCAAAGCAGCAAATGGCAGAACTGGGATTGGAACCCAATTAATCTGACTTCAGATTCAATTATGCCGAACTCTCCCCTTACCTCTGCTTTTTAGGGTCCTTGTCTTCCTTCAAAATTCAACCTAGGCACCACCTTCTCCACGTTGGATCACCTGATTGTTTTTTTTTAAAGTACACTGACAGTTTTGGACATTTTGAGTTTCAGTAACTGGTCAGACAGTTTGGTGGATATAACTCAAGTTCAGAACATCTGGATAGATAGATAGATAGATAGATAGATAGATAGATAGATAGATAGATAGATAGATAGATGATAGATAGATAGGTAGGTAGGTAGGTAGATAGATAAAACCAATGATCTTTCCATGAGGCTCTGGGTTGCAAGGACAGGGTCAAATCTTGTTTACTGTTCGGTTGTTTCATTCATATTCAATTCTTCATGACCCCACGTGGAGTTTTTTGGCAAAAATTCTGGAAGGGTTCTCTCACTCATTTTACAGGATTAAGGGATTTGCCCAATGTCACACAGCTAGTAAGTATCTGAGGCTGGATTCGTACTCAGGTCTTCCTGACTCCAGGTCCACTGCTCTATCCACTGAGTCACCTCTCTGCTCATAGGTCAAATCTTAGAGGCTTCTCATTAAGTGGCTCTTTGGATTGTGCTCCCATCCATGTTTCCTTTGGTAACATCAGAATTTGAAACTTGTCCCCTTTCTGTAGCAAAAAAGAAAAGAGGACTGAGCTCTCACACAGACTCTCAGGAAAACAAATTAATTAATATAGAATAGCTTTTATTTAATATGAAAAAAGAAATGAAAAGCAAACGATTTCTACCAAAACCCAGAAATAGTTAAGACATGACTTTCTCTCTCTGGTGGGCCTCTGCCCTGTAGGCCTCTGTACATTTTTTCAGACTTCACATTTAGTGAAATCTACCCATAAAGGGAAAACACACAAGGTTGCTAGACAGTTATGAAACTCTCTCCTTTGTGGGTCCTACCTGCCTCAGGGACTTAAATAGTTCTCCAGACTTATACTCCCCTGGGTGGGAATTCCTGGAAGGAGAACTCAGGGTTGCTAGAGAACCAAGAAATACTTTCCCCTGTATTCTCCCAAACTCTCCAGTCTCTGGAGCAATTTTGTTGTCCCCATTTGAAGCCATGAATCCAAATCAATCATCATGACTATACTGTTGGCAGGGCTACAAGTTCTTACAAAACAAATTCATACCTGATCAAGAAGATATTGTCATTAGAGCAAAGACCCCATCAGCAGGTAATAAGAAACTGAGGAAAGGGAGAATTTATACTTTGGCAAGGAATTGATCTTATCAGGGGGAATTTCACACCCTTTCAGTGACTATCAAGGCTGAAGAAAACGTCATAGCAATGAGGCAACAGACACTCTGGGCAATATCTGAGTATACTTGCTTCGTGGATTTGGAAGTCATCTATAGGGAAGTGACCATTGAACTCATGAGAGCTGGCAAGGTAATGACAATGGGAGGGTACAGAAAAAGAAGTGCTATGACTGAGTCTTGGAAGTAAGGATGGAAGAGAATCACCTAAGGAAACTGAAATGGAACAGGCAGAGATATTGGAGGGGATGGAAGAGAGAGTACTGTTGCAGAAACCAAGGACAGAGAGAATATCTAGGGGAAGAGAATTATCAACAATCAATGTCAAAAGCTACAGAGAGGTAAAGAATGAGAACCAAGAAAAAACCATTATAGTTAGCTATAACCTCAGTGATCAATTTAGCATTCATAGATTGAAACCAGGTTACAAAGGGTTAAGGAGTAAGGGGTTAGTAGAGAAGCAGGAGAGTAAATACAGGACATTTTTTCAAGCAGATGAAAAGATGTAAAATGAAATCTTTAAAAAACGGAGATTAAAAAGGTTTTTTGGGTGAGGTGGGAATATATGAGTACAGGAAGGGATGGCGAAGATGAAAAGTAGCTTAAGGAGGAACAAGGTATGAGAGAGAAGGAAATACAGGAGACTAGGATTGGATAAGGATATATAAGTAGAAGAATACACATTATCATAGATGTAGAGTTGGAGGGGAACTCACAAAGCAACTAGCCCAAACTCCTTATTTTATAAATAAGGAAATTTGAAAGATTAAGTGACTTACTCAGGGTCATACTGCTAATAAGGGTCTGAGACAAGATTCTAACTAGGGGTCTTCCTGACACCAAGGTCACCACTCCATTCACTACTTTACGTTGTGCTGCCACAGTTTTTGAAGATGGTCTAAGGCAGAAGTGTTAAATATGCAGCCCCTCCAACCAGCTTAAAATATAATTGGGAAAATTTTAACAAAATAAAAATAAAATAGAACATGGTGTTAATATGAAATTTTCTAAGTTAATAGGCAGCTACAGGGATGCTTATGTATGGTTTAGTGGCCCCATTTGTATTGGAGCTCCTGGATGTCACTAGTAGAAGGTCTGACCACCTATCTGCGTAACTGAGATAGGGTAAAAATGAAGATCATGGGAACTACGGAGGTTGAACTGGATGTCAGGGGATTCAGAGCATAGACCATATGAATATGTTAATATGGGTCACTATCTTTAGGGATCAATCAGAATAATTTGGCAACTTTACTTCTTCAGAAGCTCAAAATTCCTTCCAAACCAAGTTTGATGGTTTATTATCAAAAGCAAAGACCAATATGGTGCAGTATTGCTCCAAAGAAATGAAAGGAACATCTTCAGGGAAGATTTGCCCACATTCATTTTATGACAGGATGCCCCCCGCCCCCATCCTTTACCTCCCACTACCTTGAAATGCTTTAGAGAAATATTGCTACCATTACATGGTTTGTTATCTACTCCAACAATACGTGTCTGAACTTTGATTTCAGTCATATGATCAAAGCAGTTACATTGTGAGAAGTGTTGATAGTATGTAATAGCTATGTATAATATCTCAGGCTCTTTTGGTCTACCTTGTAGAAGACTTTGGGGCACCAGGGTCTTTCCCTGAAATCATCTTCCTTAGACACTTATTTGCTCTGTAATCATTTAAAGCTAGCCCTACTTGTGGGTTCTTATATCAAATTCTTCTTTACCATCTGTCTGAGAAGAAGAAAAAATATGTAAGCCCTCTTAGCTGGAGGTTCATGCCCCTGGAGTCCCTTCCAACAGAGTTGTTGGGTCAAATAGAAACATGTCTCATTTTAGAGAATAAATTCGACTGTGTTGTCTTTAGAAAAAGCCTCCACTTTGGGATTTGCACACACCCACATGCACATATACCCAGAGTTTCCTTCTTTATTTTCTATTGATTCATTCAGATTTTTTTTTAAAAAAGATAGTTTTCTTTGCCTTAGCTGTCTCAAGGTCAAAGACTGAGTGTAGTCATTTCTGACAAATTGAGGCTTGCAAAGGACTCTGATAAAAACTTGGCCTCAGGTTAAGTGTTTCATTTCTCTCCAAAGCCTAGTATACTCACAGGGCTCTTTATGCTAGGATGCCAGCTGCAAGGAAGCTATGCTGCTCATGGAAAGAAGTTGCACTTTCCAGCTCTCAAAGTCTGTGTCTGACCATGCTCTTGGCAAATCATTTGATCATAGCCCTGAGTTTTTAACCTGCCCTAAAAATAATGTCAATGGATTTTCCAGAAGTGCTAACACACAGTAGAAAACAATGTTTTCCCCTCCCTTCTTGTCAATTACAAAATACCTCAAGAAGCTGCCTTTCATACTCTTTTCTGGGGGTGTCTGTGAGCTGGAAAAACAATTTCAAGTTATTTTGGGGGGAGAGGGTGGTGGTGGTGCTGAGCCCCAGACTGGAAAATTTTCCCTTTGTCTTATTGTTCACAGGTGTGATGGGCAAATTCATTCTTTTTTTGATAACCCAGGGAAATGGACAAGATGGTGTAAGAAAAGGAGTTGATAATCGTATGGAGGTTTGTCATCTGGGAAATGATGAGAAGACAATGATAAATGTCTCTCAAAGGTCAGTCTGCATTTCTCAGTTTTTTGGCTCAGGAAGGTTTTTTTTTTAAATCCACTTTTTTTCTTTATTAGGTAGAGCCAACCTTGGTTAGGAGCTGGTAAAGAATTACACTTCACCAATCCAAGGAATTATTTATGCCTTCTACATTTGAGGTATGGTGCTAGATCCTGGGGATACAAAGAAAAAAAAGTCCCTGCCCTCAAGAAGTTTATATTCTAGGGTGAGGACTACAACTTTCATATGTTACTCTTCATTACTGCCACCACCACACTCCCCACTCCCTCTCACTTGAAAAGAAAACAGTATGTGTTACTGTAATAGCACCAGCCCATTGTTCTTTATACTGGAGGAGAAGGATGGGGATGGAGGTGGTGATGATGGGGTGAAGGTGCACATGGGAAAGTGTAATATCCTCAAACTGGAGTGGAGGTGATGTTTTGAACTTTTTGAAAGTGATATGGAGGAGAGAGAAAATGGCCATTGACACAGAGCCAGTCTTTTTTTGCCCTTCAGCTGTTTTCCTTCAGTAAAGTTGAAATAGGGAGGCTCTTAATACTTTGACCATGAACCAAGTCCATAGGCAAGTGGTGAATTTGTGGTGAACTGAGCAAAAGGTGCACTAAGGGAGAAAAGTAGCCCAGGCTAGCAGCAGAGCAGGGTATGGACAGAGACAAGTGAGGAAAGGTACTGGCATGGGAGATTCAGGCAGAATCCTTAGCACCTTGCCTGGAGATAGGACTCCATGGCTGATGCCTTCCCTTTCCCTTTCACTGAAAGAGTTGGGAGGTTTGGATATAAAAGCTAACATGTATTTCTTTGAACTCCTGAGTTTGGGACTTGTTCTCAGTAAAAAGGGGGTTAGGCCTTATCTGAGTAGGATCGCGTTGTACTGAGGATATTGGTGTACAGGGCTGTTCTCATTACCCAAATATTCATTTGAGTCCCTCTAGTTATGAGGATGCATTTTGTCTTCATTCAGATCTATGACCTTATTTGTGTACAAAGCTTCTGGTGGGAAAACGCCCCCTACCTCAGCAACTGCTTTGCAGCATAATTTTATTTGAGAATTTTGGAGAATTTTGACTTATTCAAGCTTGTATGTGGCAAGACTTGAACCAAGATCTTTCTGGCACTGAAGTCAGTTTCCTTCCTATGAGATTGTCTATATGAGGAGGGAAAACCCACCATAATAGGAAACTATTCACCAATGAACTCATCATTTATAAAATTAGTTGCCACTCTAAGATCCCTTCCCACTGAAAGCTAGCATATGACCTCTGTTATCTCCATCCACCCAATGTCTTTGCTGGTAAGTCTCTCACTGGTTATTGGTAGGGGATTCAAAAGACAGTACTATGAATATCAAAGGATTAAGAAAGACATTAAAAAATTGATAAAACCCTTAAAATAAAATTTAATTTGAGAAGAAAATTAATGAAACCTTCCAAAATTTTTTCAATATTGACTATTTTTTTTATAAAAGTCAATATTAAGTGAAGCATCATGTTATTACATGATTTTATAGGGAAAATTACTCCTCCTCCTATCAGCACTCAACCTGTTCTTTTTAAGACTCAAAGCACAAGTGTCACTATAAGTTTTATTAAATATAAGATAAAATAAATTTCTCTTCATGAATTTTAAGGTTTCAAGATAAAGTGGCAATCAGTTGTCATGAAATTTTGGTTCATATTTTAAAAGGATTCATTTTATGTGGACTTCTTTCTGGTACAAAAAAGTGATCCTTGGACCATGAGGATTTTCTGTATTCATTTTTTATTCGTTTTGAATATCATGATTAATGAGCTGTATATCGTTATGCCTTTGTGAATTCAAATGGAGTGCCATAGGGAAAAGATGAAGGATGTTTTCTTGGAATGGGATGAGAACTGAGCCATGAGCTAATTGGATAAGTCCACACCAATCTCATAGACTACATAAAACATCTACCCTTCCTTCCCTGCTACCCTTCCCCCGCCTTCCCCCGCCAACCTCTGCCCCAAGAGGGTGGTTTAAAGCAGCTGCCACAGAACTTGAGAGAGATATCGGGAGATAGATTAATACTCCAAAGCTCCCTATGATGTTGGATGACAGTGACATGTGACAGAAGAGGTGAGCACTTGATCGCACATGTCATTGGTACTATCCATAGCTCTTTCATTCCATTCCTTTGTCAGACACAGGTAAATAAATACAGGGAAAGAGGAAGGACAGAGTATTAACAACTGGAGAGAAGCATCAACACCTAGGGGGATCGGGAAAAACTTTCCATAGGTGGCAGAACCCAAGATGCACCTTAAAAAGAAGGGGGAGATGAATTAATTTGTCAGTTCCTGTTTCTCAAAGGATACATGAGAAGATCTGTTTATAGGAAAGAGGAGTACATATTTAGACTGCAAGAGATTTGAGGGATTATATATTTGAATCCCTATCATTTTATAGATGAGGAAATTGAGCCCCAAACCATGGATGGCTTAGAGGTTTTATCCCTGGGTTTCAGCTCTCTGTCCTTTGGGGATCCACCTTTCTGGAAACCTGCGGTCTGTGCCATGCCTGCTTTTCAGCCTGGAGTGGAGGGAATATTTGGGGAATGAGGAAGCCAAAGAGAAGATGAGTTTAACAAACCCAGACATTTCCCTTCCTCAGAATGGTGTTGTTGGCTAGAGACCTTCGGGTTTATTAGAATTGGAGACAATAACCTGCTTTGCTGAAAAGAGTTTTATGGCATGAATTGAATTGTGTCTCTCCTACCTTCACAGAAAAACTAATTAAAAGCATAATAACATGAATGACTGACCCATAAAACTTCTGTTGAGCCCTCTACAAATATTGTAGTATTTTGTATGGACAAGGTCACTATGAAAATGGAGTGGGGGAATTTTAAGCGTTGTAGCTCCTTGTTATTTTTTAGTTATCTTTGTTTTCTGGGGGTTGGGCTAGATGGTCACCAATGTCTCTTCCAATTTTGAGATTTCTCTTCTAGCAGTGCCATTTTTATGGGTGGCCTCTGAAAAGGCAGTTTATTTGCATCAACAAGTAGAAGGAAAGATGTCTTTAAAATTTCACAAAGCTTCAAGATTGTTCAGAGGGACTGCTTAGAAAATGGAGTCATTCAGCTCCATTTGTTTCTCCACTTCTGTCCAAGAAGAAACCAAAGTGAATGACCATGCATGCATGCATGAATCCCTATTAAATTTGATCTAACTACCAAGACCCAAGGCAAAATGGCAAAAGTGATGTTTTCCTGCTCACTCTTTTCTCTTGGCTCCCTATGTTCTAGTTACTCATTGCCTTTATCCTTAGTTGTGGCTAGACTGGTCCTCAAAGGTAGCACTCCTTGTCATATTCCTTTCTTTTTCCTTTTCTCTCCATCAGAACAAATATATTTTGCAATTTATTTCTTTGGGGTTATATGTAAGGTGACTGCTCACTAATTTGGCAAAAAGAAAGCATGATCAAAATCAGGTTCAAAGTGTTTCTTGTGGACTAGGTCCTCCTGGCTTGGGGCTCACATGGATGATATATGATCTTGGAGACTGACTTCAAGGATCATTTTTATTTTTGGCTTGTTGGCCCCCTTCAGAAATACTCTGAGAAAACCTCCAACTATGGTTTGTGTTTAACTCCTATCAGGTCAGGCATATGAGCAGCACCTAGGTGATGAAGTAGATAAAGCATTGGGCTTGGAGTCAGGAAGACCTGAAATCAAATATGGCCTGAGACACTTAATTTTTGAGAAGCCTCGACAAGTCACTTAACCTCAGTCTGCTTCAGTGCTCTCATCTGTAAAATGGGGGATCATAATAGCACCTACTTTAAAGGGTTATTGTGAGGCTCAAAATAGATATTTGTAAAGTGTTAGCACAGTGCCTTGCATGTAGTTGGTGCTGAATAAATGCTTTGTTCCTTTTCCTTCACTATATCAAAATTTGCATAGACCTGGGCAACAGGGTCTCTCATTTCTATATAATAATTCAAGGCAATAATTCATAATGGACATAGGAAGACTTTATTTCATCCCACAGAAAAAGTAAAAGACAAAAGATTTATAAGAATTCATCAGCACAATATTCCTGCTTCTCTGGTAAGCACTACTTTTCTATCAGAATACTAAAATCTTTCTGAGTGAGTCCTAGCCCATGGTTTAGATGCCCTTCAAAGGGAAATGACCCTGACATTCCAGGTGAATCTCTGCCTCCCACAGGATTCTGTATAGTCCCTCTTAGACTCACAGTTCCTTTGGATAATTACCCACAAACATATTTGGGGCCCATTGGGCAGTCACCTTTCTTCCTATAAGGTACGGCCCTCTGAAGGGATTGCCCGTGTATGTGGAGCAGTCTAATGCTGAGAAAGACAGTTTTACTTACTGTTGTTCAGTCATTTTCAGTTGTGTTCAACTGTCTGTGAACCCATTTTGGGTTATCTTAGCAAAGATACTTGAGTGGTTTGCCATTTCCTTCGCCAACTTATTTTGCAGATGAGAAAACTGGAGCAAACAGGGTTAAGTGACTTGCCCAGGATCACACAGCTAGTAAGTCTGAGGTCAGATTTGAACTCAGAAGGATGAGTCTTCTTGAATCCTGGCCTAGCACATCAGTTAACTGCCTTTTACATGTAGAAAATGATTTAAATTAAGCAGTAAGGGATATAATATATTCCTATTGTTATAGATAAACATTTTGAGGTCTGACAGGATTGGGAAAAAAAAAAACCATTGCTATAATAAAACCTGTTAAAAATGTATGAAGAAACAGTTTTCCAGAAGGGATTTGAGTAGTTTTGGACAGTAAATAAAGCTTAAAAGAAGGAAAATCTCTCAGGAGGGCTGCTGCTAGCCCTTTCTGATTTGAGAGAGAAAAGTAAAAAGGGGAAAATAAAGTTTTGAAGTTAGTTGGCTAAGGCTGAGATTAAATTGGATGATGCAGAGTCTTGGTGAGTGAAGAGCTGGCTGAGCTAGTTTGCCTTGCTCAGAGTGTCAACTTGAGCTGTTCTGCTGTGAGCAATTTTTTATAATTTGATTGGACAGTATTAAATAGCTGGCTGGTCTGGTCTGGTCTGTAGTGCTCAGAGATGGTCAGCCCGATGAGCTTTGCAGTTCTCTGGTTTAAAGATAACCACTGTTAAGATTAATAATGTAACATTTTTCCAATGCCTCTTTAAGGGAGATTGTAAGTTGAAAGGGCCTATAAATTGGTCTAAGTGTCAAGGAGAGGTAGATTTGTTCAGCTAAAAAGTGGTAAGTTTCTCTAGATAAGCAGTTAGCAGAGAAGTAGTTTTTAATGTCGCATAGATTCCTGAATGGGAAAATGGTATCAGTGCCTGTTGTTCAGAGTTCTGAGTTTCCCTGAACACATAGTTTTTAATCTTCCATGTGTGACTTTAGGCCCCTATGACAGCAGCGCATCTCTTTGAAAAAGTGAAATGGGGAAACAAGACAAAAGAGACTGAACCGGTTTGTTGACTCAGTTTTATAGGACATCCCAAAGGAATAGCTCATTCCACAAGATGCTGTTTTTGTCTTGTCAAGAATCCAAGTCTATCAAGTCATCTTTGTGGTAGCTCCAGTTACTGGACTCAGGCTCAGTGAAACATAAAGGAGTGGCTCTAGATCAATTTATCTTGGAGCAGGTTCAGTAACCGAGACTTAGTCACGAATGATCCTTTGTCATCTTAACAACGTACACATCTACACTCCATAGTGACTAGCAAAAATCAGAGAAAAAAACTTACCACATTATAAGGTCACAAATTAGAGCTGTAACCTCTTATACTAAATTATAAATTAGAGATAACCTTTTATACTTCAGTGGATCTGGGATTAATTTGGTACGTAGATTCTCTCCACTAGTGGACACAGCAACCCATCCATAGTTTCACAAGCCGTACAATCTTTGTCCATATCTTTCCATAAATCCTCCATAGCTGCTCTCCCATGTAAAGTTCTTTAGGTCTTCAAGTTCTTTTACTATTTTGTAGATATTAATGCAGTACTTGGGCTAACCATTTGTTATCACTTTCTCTTGTCATATAACTGATCCACCTCCTTTTCTAGTCATAGATTTTTGTTTCATTTGTAGAGAAGACGAAGGTGTAGGTATGACTCAGTTGCTCCAGCAGAATATCAACTCCTAACCTTGTTGGACAAGGTTCTCATCTTACAAATATGGACAACTTAATTGATGTGAATGATCATAAAAACTGTGATGCTTAGTACCTTCTCTCTCCTCTACTACAACGCTAGCACTGGGAAAGTGGAAGGGAAATGGGACCAAAGGCCATTTTATATTTTTATCTCCTTGATGGACCATTGGCAATAGAGTTATAAAATTTTACTTGACTTGCTGATGAAGAGTCTCTTTATGTCCATAATTAGGTTGTTACTGAAAAAGAAGATAGAATCTTTCATCAGGACAGTACTTCTACCCTACCAAGCTGGTAGAACATGTCAGAACTTGAGTTCTACTCACATGGAAAGAGGCCACACTGTCCAATCTATACATATGTAGAAATAACCCTCTGCAAGGTCCCTGACAAGTATTCATCTAGCCTTAGAATGAAGACCTCTAGAGACAGTCTTTTCCACTTTTGAATAGTTCTAATTCACAGGTTCATAGTTGATAAAATTGTTAGGCAGCTTTTCCCCCCCAAGATAAAGCCTCAATCTATGTCTTTGATTCCTCCACCTACTACTCAAGCACTTGGTCCAAATTCTTCCCTCCTGGGTCAAGAAAAACAAGTCTAGTTTCTCTTCTATATGACAATCCTTCACATTCACCAACATATTTATAATTCTCTCCTCTACCAAAGGATCATCTCTCTAGGTTAAACTTTCCCATTTTCTTCCTTCAGCTTATTCTCACCTCGCATGGAATGACCTTTCATTGTCCTAGTCACTCTCCTCTGGAGTGCTCTAGTTTATCAAATTTCTTCCTAAAAGAAGTGCAGAACAGAGGCAAAATAGAGTGAGACTTTTATTTCCTTAGTCCTAGACACCATGCCTCTAAGGAGTTTCATGTAATGTAAGATCCCATTAGCTTTTAAAATTTATTTTTTGCTATTGTACCACATTGTTGATTCATATTACACTTGTACTCCATTAAAACCCTTAGATCTTTTTTTTTGAGTAGTATCTGTTACTAGTACTTGTGAAATAGATACTTTTTTCAATCCAAATAGTATGGTATGATGGGGCACTGGAATTTGGAATCAGAGAAACTAGGTTCAACTCTTGGCTCTGCTACTTCGCTCTTTGTGTGATCTTGAATAAGTTATTTGTCTCTTTGGGTCCCAGTTTCTTCAACTGCAAAACGAAGGAATTGGACTAGATAATTTCTCAGGTCCCTTTCAGCTCTAAGTTTATGACCCTATGAATTCATTCTTTGAGATTTGACCTAGACTTCTGGCCTGTCAAGATCTTGTAGCTTGAATCTGTAATCCAATATATTGACTAGCTCGCCTAGATTTGTGTCATTTGTAAGTCAGATTAAGTGTGCCATCTATCAATTCATTGCAAGTTGATAAAAATTCTACATAGCACAGGACCAAGTTGAAATCTCTGGAGTACTGAAGAGCAGACTCTCTTTAATTTCTAAGAAGTTTTTTCTTACGCTGAAATTGAAGCTGTCTCTCTTCTAATTCCTCCTAATTCTTCATTCAGGCATCAAACAACACATCTAATTATTTTCCCATGTGATTAAATTTTCAATTCTTAAACACAACAATTATATTCTTCCTAAATCTCCTTTCCAGGTTAACCATCTTTATTTCCTTTCATAGTTCCTCATAAGCAATAGCCTTTCAATTTCCCAGTCTACTCCTCTGGACATAACTTATCAATATCCTCCCCAAAATGTGCCCCCAGAATGGTCAGACTAGGGCATATATTGGTGGGATTACTACCTCCTGTGCTCTGGATACCATATCTCTTTTCCTTATGATAGTCAAAGGTCACAATAGTTTTATTTTATTTTTTTTGTTTCTCTGTTTGCCATGATTTAACATACATAAAGCATTTTTCAGTTTTGAAAGTGCTATTTAAATGCTAGCTATCATTAACGATTATTGGTAATAATAACTCATTACTATTATTATTAATGTTCATGATGACTCATTGAGCTTGACGTTCACCTCAATATTTTCCATATGAATTATTTTTTATTCATAGCCTCTATCATTTTCAAAGTTGATTTTTAAACACAAATGTAGGACTTTGCATTTGTATCTCTTGAATTTAATTTTACTAGATTTAACTTTTCCTTCTAGCCCATAGAATCTTTATGGCTCTTGACTCATCCAACATATCAGTGATTCCTACCAGATCTGTACCACTTGCAAATGTGGTAAGAATGCTATCTGTAAGTTTTTCCAGGTCATTGACAAAAATGTTGTGGACCAGAGGCCTAAGACCCTTATCCAAGTTGTTATTAATGGCTAGTCTTTGCATTTAGTCATTAAATTTGTTCTGAAATTACTTGAATACAAAAAAATAGCTTATAAAAAGAACTGTCAAATGAGTTTGCTGGAAATAATTATATTGAGTCAATATTATTACCCAGATCTAGTATTCTAGTAGCCTTGTCAAAATAGGAAATGTGGCTAATTGATGAGAGTCTAGGCTTGATGAACCCATACTGTCATCATATCTTCTTTTTCTAAAAAACGAGAGTCCTTCTCTTTAATAATGCCTTCCAGACATTTGAAGGAACTAGGGTTCAGTTTGATGCTTTATTATGTACAGACTACATTGTTTTCCCTTTTTAAAGATCAACACACTTACCCTTATCAAATTCTGTTGCATCTATCCTCTTCTCCAGTATATATCAAATATGACTTACTGTATGTAGTTCAACAATCATATTGATCAGTTTTTAAAAAAAGGTCCTGCGAATGTCCCATCGTTCATCTGGGCCTGATGATTTTGTCTCATGTAGAGTAGCAAGATACTGTCTTCACTATATAAGTAATTATAAGAAGTTAATAACCATATCCTAATTACAGTGATAATCCTAAGTAATTAATTATCTTGGTCTTTCTACGTACTCAACATTCTGCTGATCTTGGAGTCAGGAGATGGTTTGAAAGCTGCCTCTGAAACTAACATGCAATCCTGGACAAAGTAATGAATCTCTTAGAACCTTCGTTTTCTTATCTGTTTATTAGAGATATTAATAATTGTCCACCCACCTTACAGGGGTATTGTATGTTAAACATTTTGTAAACATAAAAATACTATATTAAGTGTGAATTTAGTGTGAACTATTATTGTTCTATCCTTTCTGTCTAGTCCAAAGAGCATCCTCCTTGATAAAACAAACAAAGCAACCCAGAAACCAAATAAGAGTTTAATGGTTCTTATTTCTTTTTTATCTATAATCATTCTATCATTCTCCTGGAGTGTGGGTCCTAGCCCATCTTTTATCTCACTCTCGCTCTTAATATAGATTTAAGAACCGACTCTCCCCCGTTCCCCACTCACACCCTTTTCCCTCTTTAGTATTTATTACCAGCCTCATCTCTTTCTGAGGATTAGTGTGTTTGATGCTATATATACTTGTATATATAATATTCAACTCTTCTTTTACATTCATTTTGCCTGAACTTGCCCTCATGTTTAGCTTCTACGTGTATATTTTTAAAATATATTATTTAATAAGTTTCCTATGTATACATGTAGATATAACTCTCATTTTCTTGTTCATTGGATTGATTTCTGTCTGTACACTCAAATTTTCATTCTTAGGGTCTTCCCAACCATCCTGTGTTGAATTCCTCTATATACTTCAAGGCCCTGCCCATGTACACATCCTTTCTTCGACTCCTTTGAAAATGATTCTCCCCAAATTTAAGGTGTGTATCGAGTGAAACCTGCTGTCTTCTCCTTTATTATCAATCAATAAAATGATCAAACAACCACATTCATAAAGCATCTGCTATGTAGTAGGCTCTGAGCTAGGTGCTAGGGATACAGAAGCAAAAAGGAAGCAGTCCCTATTCTCAAGGAGCATATATTCTATTTGGGGAGAATGCATGTACATATATGAGCATAAACAAAATACATACAGTATGAATATAATATAACTAGCTTTATGATGGGATAGTTACTTCTCAAGTTTTCTATCCTTTTTACTTCAGTAACTAATAAGTCTTTGAAGGGTACCATTTTATAGATGAGGAAACTGAGGTAGACAGATTAAGCAACTTGCTGAAGGTCACATAGCTAAGTAAGTGTTTGAGACTGGATCTAGTCTTCCTGACTCCAGGTCCAGCCCCCTATCCACTACACTAACTAGCTGTAGACCTCTCCTGTGGACTTCTGAGTGTCTCTCCTGTTACTATTTTTCATTTCTTGTAGCTGGTACTTTGGGCAATAGGGTGGTACAGTTGATAGAGTGCTGGGACTAGAATCAGACTCATCTTCCTGAGTTCAAATCTGGCCTCAGATGCTTATTTCCTGTGTGACCCTGAGGAAGTCACTTAACCCTGCTTGCCTCAGTTTCCTCATCTGTAAAATAAGATGAAGAAGGCAATGGTAAACCACTCCAGTATCTTTGTTAAGAAAACCCCAAGTGGAGTCATGAGGAGTCAGTCATGACTGGAATGATTGAGCAGCAATCACGGAAGCTGGTACTTTCTAAGCTATCTTGTTTAGTAATCATTTTTTTGCTCTCTCTGCATTTTCAGTTCAAAATCCTCCTAATGAAATATACAACCTTTTAAGAAAACACATTTTTGTCAGCTTTCATTAAGTATACTCCATTAGAGGCACATCTTTTCTTCTATATTTGAAGCTATAGACTAGAATTCAAAATTTTATTTTTCAACCAGCTGTTCCTTTTCCAAATATGTATTTTTCTTTGGAAGCTCAGGACTTCAACTAGAAAAAAAGAGATGAAAACACCATATATGCAACATATGCCTTCAGTTTCTTGCCCAGAAGAATATCATCCTCTCTAACAATGTCTTTTTAGCTTCCTTTTCCCAATATCACTTATTCCCACATCAATCACCGGAGACTGGTAGTGCTATTGCGTATGGAAGGCCTTGGGATGCTTCTGGCACATCCTAGTGTCAGAATCTGAGGAGATAACAGACCTCAGTACCATCACTGTCATGTTACCAAATAGACACTTGAGCTCTTCACCATAGAGCATGGGCAGGCATGGAAGGTTTGTGATCTGAGTCTTTGGTAGAAATGTCCACATCAATTAATGTATTTATTTTGAATTTCAGTGCAAAGTAATATAGTGGAATGGTTAGAAAGCTGGCCTCAAAGACAGAAAGACCTAGTTTCAAGTTCTGACTGATGCATACTGGCTCTGTGGTCTCAGAAGTCTCTTAAATTCTCATTGCTCTAAGCAAATTTGTAAAATAGTTTGTATTTGTAAAATAATAAATAAATTGTAAAATAATGCAACCTTGTATTGGGCTGGGGATGTAGCTCAGTGATTGAGCACCTGCTTTCCATGTGTGAAGCCCTGGATTTCATCCCTGGGATCTCTATCCTTTTTAAGGGGAGCAGCGGATAGAGTGCTGAGCCTGGAGTGAGAAAGACGTATCTTTGAGTTCAAAGCTGGCTTCAGACACTTACTTGCTGTGTGACCCTGGGCAAGTCACTTAACTATATTTGCCTCAGTTTCCTCATCTGTAGAATGAGCTAGAGAAGGAAATGATAAGCCATTCTGTATCTTTGCCAAGAAAATCCCAAATGGGGTCAAGAAGAGTCAGACATGATGGAACAATGAATACCTTCAATTGGCATTGAGAATCCCAAAGAGCTATTTTTTAAGCAGATTATATCTATCAATTTTCACTACATTAGCAATTAAAACTGATGAGTTTGAAAAGTATTAATTCACTAAAATAATAATGGAATTTTAAAACATTTTTATTTAAAGTTTTGAGTTCCATATTCTATCTCTCCCTTTGTCTCCTCTTCCCTCCCTGAGACAGTAAGCAATCAGATGTAGGTTATACATGTACAATTTATAAAACATTTCCATATTAGTCATTTTATACAAGAAAATTCAAATAAAAGAAAAAAAATAAAAAAACAGCATACTTCTGTAAGTTTTCACTCAATATCAGTTTTTTCTTTGCATTGCTGACAATAGTCAAGTCATTTGCAGTTCTTCATTGAACAGTATTGCTGTTACCATGCACAACATATAGAGGGAATTTTCTGATCTTACAGTTTCCTATAACAATGAAATCACATTCCTATTCCTATATCCTTTCAATGTGCCTATATCTACCTGGGTAGAGGCAGCCACTAACCCAATTACCTGAATTCAGAAAACATGAAGTCCTGCCTTTGTTGGGGCTGAGGCTATGGCAAGCCTAGCCTTTTTTTTGCCCACCTATCAGAAGTTCAAAGCTCCCTCTTGCCTATGAACTCTGAAAATACTAGGTCCTGCTGCTTTAGTCTGGAGCACCATTCAAGCCTGGGCTATTCTTGGGCTCAGAGAGGTTAGATAACTTAGCCAACATGACATAGGCAGTATCAGAGATGGGATTTGAACTTCTTTGGACTCTCAGTTTCCCCATCCCACATCCATCCTAAAAGAAGGGATTGAACTAGATGGCATCTAAGGTCCCCTTTAACCCTAAATCTATGGTAATATGACCCTATGACAATACCTATCTAAGAGATGGGGCAATGGGCTAGTCTTTAAAAAACATGGTGATTACCCTGAAAAGATGACATATTGCAATCATCTGCTTCCAAAGAAGAGTTAGTCCCACTCCTAGATGATTAATTAATCTATGAGTAGAGATTATAAAAGGGCAGAAAAAAGCCAGTGTTAAACACATGCTTCTTTTTGATAATAATGATGAGATAACAAGGATGTCTAGGCTCTCTTTACCATTCTCCTGGACTATTGCTATAACATGCTGTGGTGCTTCTACCTCCATGGCTTTCCACCTCCAGTCATGACACTCTTCTACTCAAAAGAGGAGGTTCTCTAATGTCCAGAGTAAAATTCAAACTCCTTTGGAGATTCCAAAATCCATTTGGGATTCAAGTCATTCACAATCTAGTTCTATTTCCCCCATCCGGCTTTATTTCACAGATTCCCCACTTCTGTTCTATGCTGCAGGGACACAGTACTACTTACTTGCCTTTTCCCGAAAACATCTTGTGCTTTTCTCCTTCTAAGTCTTTGCTCCAGCTACTTCTTATTATCCAATATTTTTTCTTCCCGCTGTTATTTCTCTGTCCAATTCCCACCCACCTTTATTTTTTTTAAATTTATTTATTTTGTTTTTGACATTCATTTCTACAAAATTTTGAGTTCCAAATTTTCTCTCCATCTCTCTCCTCCCCCCACCACCAAAGTACCAAGCATTCTAATTACCCCTACCACCAATCTGCCCTCCATTCTAACATCCCTCCCTTCCCTTATCCCCATCTTTTTTTTTTGTCCTGTAGGGCAAGATAAATTTCTATACCCATTACTTGTATTTCTTGTTTCCCAGTTGTATGCAAGAACAATACTCAATATAGACTGTATAGTTTTGCAAATGACTTCCATAATAGTCATGTTGTATAAGACTAGCTATATATCCCTCCATCCTATCCTGTCTCCCATTTCTTCTATTCTCTCTTTTGACCTTGTCCCTGCCCAAGAGTGTTGACTTCTAATTGCTCCTTCTTCCCATTGCCCTCCCTTCTATCATCCCCCCACCCTGATTATCCCCTTCCCCCCCCCACTTTCCTGTATTGTAAGATAGGTTTTCATACCAAAATGAGTGTGCATTTTATTCCTTCCTTGAGTCAAATGTGATGAGAGTAAGCTTCATGCTTTCCCTGTCACCTTCCCCCTTTTCCCCTCCATTGAAGTCTTCTTGCCTCTTTCACGAGAGATAATTTGCTCCATTCCATTTCTCCCTTTCTCCATCCAATATATTCCTCTCTCATCCCTTAATTTCATTTTTTAAGATATGATCCCTTCCCATTCAACTCACCCTGTGCGCGCTCTCTCTCTCTCTCTATATATATATATGCATATATGTGTGTGTGTGTGTATAATCCCACCAACTACCAAGACACTGAAAAAAGTTTTAAGAGTTACAAATATTGCCTTTCCATGTAAGAATGTAAATAGTTCAACTTTAGTAAGTCCCTTATGATTTCTCTTTGCTGTTTACCTTTTCATGCTTCTCTTGATTCTTGGGTTTGAAAGCCAAATTTTCTTTTCAGCTCTGGTCTTTTCATCAAGAATGCTTGAAGTCCTCTATTTCATTGAAAGACCAGTTTTTCCCCTGAAAAACTCAGTTTTGCTTGGGTAGGTGATTCTTGGTTTTAGTCCTAGTTCCTTTGACTTCTGGAATATCCTATTCCATGCCCTTCAATCCCTCAGTGTAGAAGCTGCTAGATCTTGTGTTATCCTGGTTGTATTTCCACAATACTCAAATTGTTTTTTTTCTAGCTACTTGAAATATTTTCTCCTTGACCTGGGAATTCTGGAATTTGGCTACAATGTTCCTAGGAGTTTCTCTTTTTGGATCTCTTTCAGGAGGTGATCAGTGGATTCTTTCAATATTTATTTTGCCCTCTGTCTGGTTCTAGAATATCAGGTCAGTTTTCCTTGATAATTTCATGAAAGATGATGTCTAGGCTCTTTTTTTGGTCATGGCTTTCAGGTAGTCCCATAATTTTTAAATTGTCTCTCCTGGATCTATTTTCTAGATCAGTTGTTTTTCCAGTGATATATTTCACATTCTCTTCCATTTTTTCATTCTTTTGGTTTTGTTTTGTGATTTCTTGGTTTCTCAGAAAGTCATTAGCCTCCATCTGTTCCATTCTAATTTTTAAGGAACTATTTTCTTCAGCGAGCTTTTGAACTATCTTTTCCATTTGGCTAATTCTGCTTTTTACAGTATTCTTCTCCTCATTGGCTTTTTGAACCTCTTTTGCCAATTGAGTTAGACTATTTTTAGAAGTGTTATTTTCTTCAGCATTTTTTTGGGTCTCCTTTAGCAAGTTGTTGACTCACTTTTTATGATTTTTATTGCATCTCTCTCATTTCTCTTCCCAATTTTTCCTCTACCTCTCTTACTTGATTTTCAAAATCCTTTTTGAGCTCTTCCATGGGCTGAGACCATTGAATATTTATTTTGGATGTTTGGGATACAGAAGCCATGATTTTTTTTTTTTATGTCTTTCCCTAATGGTAAGCATTGTTCTTCCTCATCTGAAAGGATGGGAGAAGATATCTGTTCGCCAAGAAAGTAACCTTCTATAGTCTTATTTTTTCCCCTTTTTTAGGCATTTTTCCAACCAGTTACTTGATTCCTGAGTCCTTTGTCAATAGTAGGGTATGCTCTGGGGATCTCTAAGATCTCAGTTCTTCCAAGATGGCACTGATCTGGGAGCAACCAGAAACTTTTGTGTCCAGAATCTGTGAGTTGTAGAGTTTCCTCTCCACAACCACCTGTCCTCCAGTTCCACCAAGTCAACACTGGGGGCTGAGATTCAGATAAGCTGCTCAGTTCCCCCAGGGAATCCAACAATGGATTAGGGCTGCTGTGGGAGCTGCTGCTACAGCCAGAGGCCTGAGGCCAGAGCTATGGGAAGCTCCTGCTCCCTTCTTGGCCAGCTGAAAAAACCCTCTCACTGACCTGTGGTTTGAGTGATCTGCAAACCGCAGCTACTGCTGCTGGGGATTCTACACCTGAGGCCTGCTTGGGTCCTCCTGCCAGCACTGTGCAGTGCAGCCAATGCTGGGCTGGGCTCTGCTTGGTGTCCCATGAGACAGACCTTTCCAGTCAGCTTTTCTGGTCATGCTGGGCTGGAAATCTCCTCCACTCTATTGTTCTGTGGCTTCTGCTGCGCTAGAACTTGTTGAGAGTCTTTCTTTACAGGTATTTTATGGGTTGTGGGGGAAGAGCTAGTGTATGTGCATCTTTCTACTCTGTCATCTTGGCTCAGCCCCCCTTCTACTCACTTTTAAAAACCCAACTGAAATGCTATCTCCTCCATGAAGCCTTCACTTCTACTTTCCAATTCCAGGAATTTAATATTGCATTTTTTATCATCTCTCTAATGCCTTTATCATATATTATTTTGTGTCATATATAGTACACTGGGTCTCAAACTTTTTGATGTCTGAGGGGGAGTAATGTGTAATGAGCCAGTAAATAGGCGAGACAAGATCATGAAGGATCCCTAATTAGGGATCAAAGGAATGCATTTATATCCTATTGTAGAGGCAATGGGGAGTTATTGAAGTTTCTTGAATAGAGAGTGAAATGGTCAGATGATTGAGTCAACAGCTTAGAGGGATTTACTAATATGTCCAAGACCACTGCTAGTAAAAGGCAAAAGAAGGCTGTAATGTAAGATTTCTGAGTTGTAGGTCTGTCTCCCTCTACTATAACCTCAGTAGTATGGAAAGAATGATTGGTTCTTTTTCCAAAGAAAGATCCTACATGAAACAGGATCATCATATTCTTCTATAAAAGTAATGTAATAGGGACTACAAGCCTCTCCCCACCACTTCCCTCTTCCTAGCACATACACAGGTGTCAGTGCAAATGCCTCCCCCACCTTTTCAAAGTAAGATGGTACTCTGGGGGAAGGGAAGGAAGGAAAGGGAAAAAGAAGGAAAGGGAAAGAAAGAGAAAAGCAGGGAAGGGGAAGGAAGTTCTGTCCCAGGGAGGAACACTTGATAATTTGGCTAGACTCTGGAGTTATTCTCCCAGAGTGAGGCTGGTCATATCACCCCTCAAAATTCTCTGGGTACCTTGTAGGGGTTGGGAGTGATTCTTTTCCAATGCCTTCAGTTTAAGTCCCCATTCTAGTATGTTCTCCCTACTGTTAGCCCCTACTAATTAGCATTCCCATTTTCATCTAAGTAATTACCACTGATAACTTTTTACAAAAAGATATCACTATGAAGATATACCAAGAGCAGAAGTATAAAGCATTTACCAGTGTCTTGAGATGGGAAGTTAGTGGGGTTACATTCTTCAATCTATCACTTCAATTCCTGGAAGAGTTAACAGTTTATACAAAGCATTTACATTTCCAAGCTCACTTCCAAAAGTGACATTGCATTAAATGAGTTAGTGTCTCAGCTACCACTAGGCTACTTGGTCAGTTACATAGCTCTTTAGGTTCTTAGCTGCTACTTTACCATTCTTGGCTGTTCACATAATCTGGTA
This sequence comes from Bettongia penicillata ogilbyi, assembly GCA_023548195.1. NCBI lineage: Eukaryota > Metazoa > Chordata > Mammalia > Diprotodontia > Potoroidae > Bettongia > Bettongia penicillata. The sequence continues at coordinate 1,705,799 of JAJHZJ010000300.1, forward strand.
TGGACTTCAGATCTGGACTTACGCACTCCACATTTTGACCTTTTGAAGCTCTTAAATTTAGAACCATCTCCATGACTCCTTCACCTAAAATCAGGAGGATTAGAGATAAAACAGAGACAGAAACAATAGCAGAGGCAAACACCTCCAGCCAACATGGCAGTTACCTTGATGAGGGAGATAAAGGGCTGAAGACTTTCTCCCTACTGAGGGCTTGTAGTAGTCCTTGTCGCCTCATTTGAATACAGGTAGGCTGAAAAGAGCAAGGAAAACAAAACTAAAACTACATCTATCTATCCTCTAAATTTTGCCAGTCTTTAGGAAATGGTTTTTAGGTTCAAACCACTCTCTTGATAACTATCACTTAACAGGAAAGAAATGCTGCAAGCCTTATCCAAAGGATTCACTCCCTCTGCCAAATGCTAGTTATGCAAAAACTATCACAAATAATGAATAAAGAATAAACCATTTATCCAAACTGATAGTAAGTAGATATCAGAGAAGTTATACAGATGAGAGTATACCAGACAATATACAGAGTGAATGAGCTTACCCACTGGGAATCTTAGCTCCCTCCAAGGAGAAAATCTGATGTCTCTTATGATCCAAATTGGAAATGGGAATATACCTGAGATATTGGATCCTCTATATGTCTACTCTCCAAAGTCTCTTTCCTTTTAGTTACCTCTGTTTGAAGAGAGTTGGGGAACTACATATTATTTTCTCTGAAAGCTAGAAGTCAGAAGACCCTCTGCATCCTCAAGATCTCCCAAATTTAGTGCCATTTCCATTATAAAGATAAAATAGAGATGGAAGCAATAGCAGAGAAACACCCACAGGCAACATGGCAGTTAGCTTGGAGAGGGAGGTAAAGAACTGAAGACTCTCCCCACTGAGGGCTTCTTGTAGTCCCTTGCCTCCTCACTTGAATACAGCTAGGCTGGAAAGGGCAAGAGAAGAAAACTAGAACTATACCTATCTGTCCCCCTAAATATTGCCAGTCTTTAGCAAATGGTTTTTAAGCTCAAGCCACCAATGGTTTTAAAAAATTCTGCCCTTCTCCCAGGCTTGGAACATGAAGTAATCATTCTCTTTACCTATGAGGAGGATCCTATTCAAATGCTCAGACTTGAATCATAGGTTACAAAGGGCCAGGATGGGAGTGGGAATCCCAGCAGTCCGAATTGCTCTAAATTTTGAAATGCCACGACTTTGGTGGCAGTGCGTTTTCTTCACCAAAGTTATTTGTTCATTAGGTATATGGTAGGTTAGATATATGTCATTACGCAATTGCAAAAGGGCCTCTTTTCCATTAGTTAGCCAATAAGCATTTATTTAGAACTTACTTTGTGCCAGTCATTATGCTAAACTCAGATATTAGTTGGACTTTTAAAAGGCATCTGATATCCCTTCCAGCTCTGATGAGTCTGTGACTTTCTATGTAGAGAGTATTTCCATTTAAAAACCCCAAAGGCCTCAAATGGGAAAGGAAAAAGAAAGGTGGTTTTGAGCATGTGTTTGTGTCTGTAGATAGGAATGTTAATGGAGTCTTAGCAATTAGTTCTCCAAGGACCTACTGGTTGGAAGGGACTGACAAAGAACATTCTTCATCATGGAATCCAAGATTTAGGGTAGCTTTGTGCCAACGCTCAGGAAACCACTCCCTAGATAAATAAGAGTTTTAGGCATGGTGGCAGTGGGTAGAGATACCCAGTTAGTCCCTGGAAGCCAATGGTACCACATAAAAGAGCTGCTGGGGCACAAGGACTGTGTGTTCATACAGTATGATGGGTGGGATGGGAACAACTTGATGGTCGCATTTATTCCATTTCTGTTTTTCTTAGATTTTTAAAATTTCATACAGTCATGGTCTTACTTAATACTATAGACCAACTTGGCACTGAAAGCAGGCAAGTTGTTACAGACTTATTATGAGAGAGTTACGTAAAACTTCAGCTTATTGAAGAAACTGTTTCCAATGAGGAGTAATGTCATCTCCCCAGAGTGAGAAAAGTTGCATTTTTGACCCCTCCCCAGAACCAATCTAAGAATATTGGGCCAGCATTTAATTTTGTGAGCAATGAAATTTCCACATTGCCAAATTGGAATTCTCAGCAGAATTAGCATGGCCACTTGCCCATTATCCATTTTCTTTTTATGATTTTCTGCAATGTTGCTATCTTCATCATTTTTCCTTAGGCAGTCAGATTATACTAATGCTTGGCCATTATGCAATGCTTGATTTCCTCTGGTCAGCTCACAGTGAATCAAGTAAAGATCTTCCTTTAATGCTTATTGCATATAGGTACCACAAAAAGATTCAGAAGTCCAGGGTGGGAGAGGCATTGCAACTTTGACCTTGAGTAAGGCACTTACAATCAATTTAACAAATATTTATTATGTGAAAGGCACTATGCTAGATGTTGAGAAGGCAGTGACAAAAATAAAACTGTTCCTTCTCTCAAGGAATTTACATCCTAATGGGTATGATATGGCATGTATGTGAGTAATGAAATATGAAGTATATACAACATAATAAAAATAGTTTCAAGAGAGAAAGAGTGCTAATAAGTGAGTGAACATGGGGGGAGTAGGGATCAGTAGGAGGTAGCTTTAAAAGTCTGAACTGGTCTTTGAAAGGAAACTAGGGATCTGCTCTAAGAAGCTGTAGCATGCACAGCTGCCACACCCAGTAAAACCATCTTGGCAGATGACTTAAACTAGGTTGAGGGTGGCTGACAGGCCTCAAAACCTTTGGTGAGGTAGGGGGATGTCTATTCTCAGCATGTGAAGACTTCTCCTGCCAAAATGGGAAAATGGGAACAATTTGTTTCAATGTCCATGAAGGCTGCTAACGTAGGCTCTTTGAAGCACTTAGAGCTTGATCAGACATCAAAGATGGTAAAGTCATCCTCTGCATCTTGGGCCAGTCATCCTGACTTTTGTCTTGCCACTGGACATTGATGACCTAGGAAGACAGAGTGAGAACATGACTTATGTAGAATTAGATTTAACATGATTGTGCATGTATAACCTATATCAAATTGCTTGCTGTCTTCGGGAGGGGGAAAGGGAGGAAGGGATGGAGAAAAATTGGGAACTCAAAATCTTATAAAAATGAATGTTGAAAACTATCTTTACATGAAATTGGAAAAAATAAAATGTCATTAAGTGAGGGGAAAAAAGGAAGAGAAAGTAAGGCTGAAGCCTTTGTGCAACTCTGCCAGTGATGTCATTGGTCCTAGTCAACAACAAAGGACTAACAATAGGAAGAAATTCTTCAAGGTGAAGGTGAGAAAAATTTGAATTGTAGTCATGAAAGGTGACTTCTACAAATTCTACCTTTAAGGTCCATCCCATCTGCTTCCATGATCCTATATGTTTTAAGTGCCTACCATATGCAAAACATTATGCTAGATCTTGAAAGAGTTACAAAATTTAGAAAAGACCAAGGGTGTGCTGGAACTAGCTCATATTGGCTCAGAAAGGCAATTGTTAAATTTTCAGTGTAAGAATTTATACCTCAGAAAATTGGCAAGTGCTGTAAATCAGGGCTTGATTTGTTGGTTTTTTATTGTCTAGACTTAATAAAGTGATGCAGAAAATATTACTATTTCATTTAGTATTCATATGTACAATTTTTTTTAGAGAGTTGGTTTTTAAATTTATTTTATTCTGAAAGCATTCCCATAATGGAATAACAAAAGATGATTGTACATGAAACTACAAATCCATTAGGCACAACTTGCACTCTCTCTCCCTCCCTCCCTCTCTCTCTGTGTCTCTCTCTCTCTCTCTATGTATGTATATGTATAAAAATCATCCTATATATTATCAGTTGTTTGACTGGGCACTTAGCAACACCTCTGAATAAGACATAGTTCCTGCCCTCATGGACAGTTCATATATGCCAACACTGTCTTCTGTGCTATGGAAGACCGACAACAAAAGTAGAAGTCATGGTCCTTTCTTTGAAGACATGACAATCCAACTTAGTGACCTCAGAGGTCATTTTAGTCCAACTGGTGCCTGAATTGGCATCCCCTTTATGTATCCTCAATAGATCAGCACTTGTTTAAGGACAACATCATTCTGTGATAGAGAACCTATTATCCCTTACACTTTTGGATTGCTCTAGTAGGAAAATTTGCTTTATATTGAGCCAAAGTGCTTCTTTTCAACTTCCATTTAATTCCTCTCTGGGACCAAACAGGAAAAGTGGAATTCCTCTTCCACATGACAGTTTTTCAAATACAGGAATCAATTTCATTATCTTTTGCCAACTCCACCCTTCTCACTGAAAATCTTCTCTTCTTCAGGTTACAAATCCCTAATTCCTTCACTGAATCTAAAATGGCACTGTATCCAATCTTTTGGACATGTTGTAATTTGCTAATGCCCTGTTGACTATGACACTATAGATATTGCCTGACTAGGGAAGGGTATAGTGGGTCTATTAATTTTATTTCTTAATCTTAGACATTATTCCTTTCTTAATCTTAACATCACAGATTTACAGTTGGAAGAGACCTTAGAAGAAATTTAGTCCAATGCATTCATTTTGCAGATGTAGAACTGGGATCCAAAGAAGGTAAATGATTTGCCCGATCATAGAGGTACTAAGTAGCAGAAATGAGATTTGAATGCTTGGCACATACATAGTAACTTCTTAATAAATCGGACTTCAAATCCAGTATGCTTTTCACTGCGCTGTTCTGCCATGTCACACTACTGACTAACAATGAACTCTCCCTTCCTAACCCTTCCCATTAGTGCCCCTGCTTTCCTGCCTTTAGTTGTGTATTATCTTGCCCTATCAGATGTTAAGCTCCTTGAGGGCAGGGACTATCATTTTTTTATTAATTGTATCATCAGTGCTTAGAACTATGTCCCCAGTGCTGGGACATAGCAAGTGCTCCATAAATGTTTATTGGATTGAATAGGATACTGTATGCCTACACATTTACCAAATCTCCTGAATTTCAGTTTATTACTTTTAGTCTACTGTTCTAGATTGTTGAGATCCTTTTGGACCTTGACTTAATTGTCCACTGTGTTAAGTATCTTGCAGCTTTGTGCCATCAGCCAGTTTGGTAAGGATGTTATCTGTGCTGTCATTCAAGTCATTTATGCAAAAAGTGAATAGTACAAGGTCTCATACAAATCTCTAGGTTTTGACTTTTCTTAACAGAAACTAACTTCATACTTTCTATCCTACAAATGATCTACCAAAGAGTTATGGACTGATGACACTTTTCCTCTTCCTTTTCACTAACTCTGCCCCTCCAATTTGTTGATAAAACTGTTGATTTGAACTCAGCAATATTATTCTCATCTGTCCTCTTAGTTTTACTCTCACTGCAGTCACCCTAGCTCAGGCTCTTATCACCTCTGACCAAAGCTATTGTCATTCTAACTACTCCAGTCTTTCTTTTCTCTAATCCGTTCTCTACATTGCTGTTCAAGTTATTTTTTTTCCTAATTTACTGCTTTAATTATTCTACTCATCCTGGAAAACACTAATAGTGTCTTTCCATTGTTGACCAAACAAAGTATAAATTTCTTACCTAAGCAAGAAAAGTTTTCTACAATCTGATTCTAACATACATATCAATGACAACAAATTTCACCCTTGTGCAATTCTCAGATAATTAAAATAGCTAATATTTGTACAGGGCTTTAAGGCTTAGAAATTGCTTGATAGATATTATCTTAGTTGATTCTCTATGAGCTAGGTGTTTTTGTTGTTCCCATTTTATAGAGGAGGAAACTGAGGCTTAGAGAGGTTAAGTGAATTGTCCATGATCACAAAGACAGTAAATATCTCAGGCTAGATCTGAATTCAGATCTTTCTGACTCCAGGTCCAGTGCTCTATCCCTGGTGCCACCTGGCTTCATCTAGCTTATTTTGCTTACATACTGGATGAGAGTGGCAAGATCCCCCCAAATTTCAAATATGTTGAATTTAGTAAGATAAAATGAATAGAAAAAAATGTTCAGGGCTATATTTGAAAATCAGCCTTACAAGTAGTAGTTAGAATAAGCATGGTGAGAGAAGAGTATGGGAAAAAAAAGTCCTGGGGGTTAGAGTTGGTTTGTAAGGTCAATATTGTGAAATATCAGCCCAAAAGTCAATGGCCTCTTAGACTTTATTAAGAGAGGCATAGAACCCAGAACAAAGGAGGTAATAATAGCACTGTACTTTACTCTAGATAAATGTTCTTTTATTTTACCCTCTCAACAACCCTATGAAGGTGCTATGACATGACATAATGCCTAGCATGCAGTAGGTGCTGAATATATGTTTGTTGTTTTGCCTGCCCTCTACCCTAATCAGGCAACATCTGGATTAGCTTGGCAGCACATTTTAGAATGGGCATTGATAGGCTGCAGGCCATCCAGTGAAGGGTGAGCAGAATGGTGACAATCTCAACCTCATGATGCTCGAGGAATGCTCAAAGAAACTGATCATGTTTAAACCTGGAAAAAAGAAGACCAGAGAAGACATGGAAATTGTCTTCAAGTATTTCTAGGGCATGTGGAAGAGGGAACACTTATTCTGGTTGGTCCCAGAGGTCAGAACAAGCACCATTGGATGGAAGTTACAGAAAGGCAAGTTTAGGCTATTGGTAAGCAAAACCTTCTTAAATGAAACGATCTAAAACTGGAATGAACTGCCTTGGGAGGCAGCAGGTTCTCCTTCATTAGAGGCTTTTGAGAGAAGTTTGGGTAAACCCTCATTACAGATGCTGGACAGAGGATTCCTGTTCAGGTTTGGGTCGGACTAAATGATACATTAAATCTTGTCCACCTCAAATTATGTCTTTTAAAATAATAAAAATGACAATGATATCTGCCATTTATATGAAGCTGTTAAGTTTGCAAAGCACTTTACAGAAATCGTGTCATTTGAGTCTCACAAAAACCCTGTGAAGCAAGTGCTAATGGATGATTATCCACATTTACAAGATAAGGAAACTGAGGCTCAGAAAGGCTAAATTACCTTTACAGCCTCACACTGCTCCATTTAGGTACTCCATGTTTTATCCTGATTGGACTGCCTGCTATTTCCTGTTTTGTCCTGCCATGTACTGTCCCCAAGCTCACTCTGACATCCATTTCATTTGGCAATCTATTCACTATTTCTTTTTAGTGTGTCTGACTACTTTATTTAAAAAATTAATAACATTTTTAAAAGGAAAAAAGAAAGGAATAAATCATTAAGTACTTCTTGTCCACAGATGTACAATCATTCCAACTCTGCATTTTTTTCTATATTCCTCTGCTATTTCATGGTTGTAGAGGTCTTTTAACTCCCATTCTCATACAGATTTGTTAATATTCTGTTCTTCTATCAAGGCCCAAATCACAGAATCTGAGAGATGGAAAGGACTTGGCTAGTCCTATAATCCAATCCTCACATGAAAGGAATCTTCATTTTAATGTACCTGAAAAATGGTGGCCTAGCCTCTGCTGGAAGGCATCCAGACTGGTGGACCTATTCCCTCTCAAGGCAGACCATTTCACTTTTGGATAGGTCTAATTGTTAGGAAGTTTTTTCTTGACAGAAATATTAAATCTGTCATTTTTCAACTTCTACCCATTGTTCCCTGTTCTGTCCTCCTGTTGGCCAAACAGAATGAGTCTAATCTGTCCATCACATCAGCCTTTCAAATACTTGAAAATTGCTCTCATGACCTCCCTTAGTCATCTCCATCCTAAACATTCCTGGATCCTTCAGTGACCCCTCTGTAACATGGACTCATAGTTCTTTACCATCTTGCTTGTCTCCCTTTGGACACTCTCTAGTTAATCAATGTTTTCTTGAAATATTCTCAGTCCCCAGAACTGAGCATAATGCTCCAGATGAGGTTCGATGAAGGCAGAGTACAATGGGACTCTAACCTCCCCATTACTGAAAACTATGTTCCTCTCAATGCAGCCCCAAACACTTTAGCTTCTATAGCTACCACATTGTATTGCTGACGTGTTTTGACCTTGTAGCCTAGTAAATCTCCCAGATTTTTTTTCAGTGTCTTTTGTCTAATGTTCTCTTCCTCTGCAACTTTTATTTATAAAATTGATTTTTTCCCTTTTGTGCCTAAGTGTGAAAAAATTAGATTTATCCCTACTGAATTTCATCTTAGTAGATTCAGCCTAATGAGCTGAACTGTAAAGATTGCTCTGTATCCTGTCTCTGTCTCTCAGTAGATTAGCTTGCTAGGCTTCCTAGCTCCATTCATTTGCAAATTTGATGAGTGTACCATCTATCTTTTTTCCAAGTCATTTATAAAAATGTTAAAATACAGAATCAAGTACATACAATCAAGTACACATCCCTATAACACTCCCCTGGGGATGCATCACATTTAAAATGAATTATTCTTTGAATCCAGCCATCCTGCTAAATCTTGAGTGATCCTGACTGATATTTGAATATGATTTTAGTGTCCTCTAGTGGTCAATGACTGGCATGGACAAAAAGGTGATCTAGCTCTATTCTCTTTTTAAAATAATGGTCTATATTTTAGAGACAAATGTGTCCCTAGTAATTCCAAATTAGTTTCACTAGCAAAGATAGCAATCATCCAACAGGAGTTCAGATAGTAAAAATTTGTCATGCATGTCTTCTGGCAAATTCTACCTGACTACTAAAGAGATGAGAAGGTTACGAAGGAAAAGATCCCCAATGTACTGGAACCAGAGGGTAAAATAGATAAGTATCACCTTCTGAAAGGGATGCCAAAATTTATTATGCAAAATAAAATATGCCAGAAATATTTTAGTCAAATTTCAGAGCTCCCAGATTTATGTATACAAATACATATATGTATACACATGTATATATATACACAGACACAAACATATGTGCATATGTGTGTATCTATAAAATACATATATACACATATATAATATATATTGTAAATATATATTGTAAGTAGCAGAAAGAAACTATTCAAATATCAGTCAGGATCACTCAAGATTTAGCAGCTTCTACATTAAAGAAGCAGAAATCTTGGAATATGATATTCCAGAAAGCCAAGCAGTTAGCATTACAACCAAGAATATTCTGTTGTGAAAACTGAGTGTAATCCTTCAGGGGAAAATAGATATTTAGTGAAATAGAGGAATTTTAAGAATTCCTTATGAAAATACCAGAGCTGAATATAAAATCTGACATTCAAACAGAAGACTCAAGAGAATCACAAAAAGATAAGCATGAAAGAAATCATAAAGGACATAATATGATTAAATTGTTTATATTCCTACATGGAAAGATGCCTTGAAACTTTATCGCTATTAGGCCAGTTAGAAAGAGTCTATACAGAGGTCATAGATGTAAGTTGATTATGATAAGATGCTCTCAAAAAAATGAAAGAAGGGTATTCAGGGAGAGGGGGAAAGGAGAAGAAGAATGGGAAAATTAAGTCATATAAAAGAGGCATGTAAGGAAGCACTTTTACACTGCAGGGGAAAATGGTGGGGGAGGACAATTCTTGAACTTCACTCTCATCAGAATTGGTTCAAAGAGGAAATAATATACAAATTCAGTTGGGTATAGAAATCTATTTTTACCCAATAGGGAAATAGGAAAGAAAGGGAATAAGAGAAGGGGGCAGGTTGATAGATGAGCAAGTGGATTAAGGGAGTCATTGGTCAGAAGCAAAACAGATTTTTGAGAAAGGACAGGATAAAAAGAGAGGAGAAAAAATTATTTTATAGTGCTATGAAAAAGAATAACAGATTCATATGGAAGAATGAAAGGTCAAGAATATCAAGGGAATCACTAAAAAAATATTAAGGAAGCAGTACCAGATTTCAATCTATATTACAAAGTGGTAATCATGAAAGTAATCTGGTACTGGCTAAGCATTAGTGTTGGATCAGTAGAATAGATTAGGTAGATAATGGTTGTTTCCTTCTTTCTCGAAGATGATCAAAATGGCATCACCATGATAAAGTGAAGTTTTGGTGTGTCTGACTGTGGCTGATCAGACCAATACGAGCTTGGAATGCTCTACCACAGGATGGGAACAGATAGTATGTGTGAATATTTCAGGCGGTTACTCCAAATTTGTGCATTCTATGTTTCCTTTGTGCTGTTTCAATTCTGCTTTGCTCATAGAGTACATCTTTTCTGCTGTGGGTATGCCATACTTAGCAGTCATGTGCCAGTGTCTCCCATGTCACACAATCAAATCCAAAGTTCTTGAGAGAGACCTTGAGAGTGTCCTTGTATTGCTTCTTCTGACCAACCTGTGGTCGCCTGACCCATGTGAATTCTCCATAAAATAGTCTTTTTTGGAAAGAGTACATTTTGCACTTGAACAATGTAGCCAGTCCATAGCAGTTGTGATCTCTGAAGCATAGTTTGAATGCTTCGCAGTCTAGTTCAAGCAAGGACCTTAGTGTCTGGTACCTTATCCTGCCAGGTGATCCTCAGAGTCTTCCTAAGACAGTTCAAATGGAGTTTTCTGGCATGGTACTGGTAGACTATCCATGTTTCATAGGCATACAACAATGAAGTCAGTACAACAGCTCTGTAGACCTTCAGTTTGGTAGTCATTGTAACACCTCTTCTCTCCCAAACTTTTCTTCAGAGCCTCCCAAACACTGAACCAGCTCTGGCAATGTGTATGTCAACCTCATTGTCAATGTGTACATCCCTGGAAAAGTACACTACCTAGGTAAGTGAACTTATCTACAGCATTCAAGACTACTCCATTTGTTGTAACTGATAGTTCCACATATGGATGATGTGGTGGTGGCTGATGGAGCACCTGTGTTTTCTTGGTGTTAATTATTAGGCCAAAATTAGCACAAGCAGCAGAAAATTGATCCATGCTTTGTTGCATCTCAGCTTCAGAGGATGCATTGAGTCCATAATCATGTGCAAACAGAAAATCATGTGCCAACACTCCCTCCACTTTGATCTTGGCTTGTAGCCTTTTCAAATTGAAGAACTAAGCATCAGTACAGTAGCTGACCTTGAAACTGTGTTCATCCTCATTGAAAGTATTTGACATCATGGTTGAAAACATCATGCTAAAAAGCATGAGAGCAAGCACACATCCCTGTTTAACTCCATTGGTGACTGGGAAAGCAAAAGAGTATTGTCCATTATCCAAAACAGGGCAAACATGCCATCATGAAGTTGACATATAATATAGATGAGCTTCTCCATGCAATCAAATTTTGACATAATTTTCCATAAGCCCTCATGACTAACAGTATTAAAAGTCTTGGTCAGATCTATAAATGTTGTGTACAGACCTCTGTTCTGCTCCTGGCATTTCTCCTGGAGTTTTCAGGCAGTAAACACCATACTGACTATTCCTCATCCCTTTCTGAAGCCACACTCGCTCTCAGGTATATGTCATTCCTCCAGGTGGAGGATCAGCCTATCAAGGAAGACTCTAGCAAGAATCTTGCCAGCAATGATTAAGAGAGAGACCTCCTGTGATTGTCACAGGACAAATTATTCGCTTTACCTTTGTAGAGATAGACAATGGAAGCATCCTTGAACTCCTTGGGCATAATTTCCTCTTGCCATGTAACCTGGAAAATTTCAGTTAGCTTTTGTTTGAGCAATGGTCCCCCTACCTTGTAAATCTTAGCTGGAATAGAATCAGCACCAGGTGCTTTGCCACATGAGAGAAATGTAATGGCCCTCAAAACCTCTTTTCAGTTGGAAGTTCAGCTAAGGAGGGATTGACTTTAGCCTGATGTAAATGGTCAATGGCCTCAGCATTGATTGATGATGGTCTGTTGAGAACACTATGGAAGTGTTCAGCCCATCTCTCTAGGATCACATCCTATACTCAGAAGTAAATCACCTTAGTAATCTAATGTTTGATAAACCCGAAATCCCAAACGCTGGGAACAATAATTCACAAGACGCAGGAAACTAGGGAAAAAATTATAACGCCATTTCTCTGATAAAGGCACCATTTCTCTATAGGTAAGTGAATTAAATTCATAAAAAATACTAGTCATTTCCCAATGGATAAATGGTCAAAGGATATGAATAGGTACTTTTCAGAAAAAAGTGATCAAAGCTATCTATAGTAATATGAAAAAATCCTTTAAATCACTATTTATTAAAAAGATTCAGACTAGAATAACCCTGTGGTGCCACCTAACACCTATGAGATTGACTAACATGACAAAAAGGAAAATGATAAATATTGGAAGGGTGTGGAAAAACTGGTATACTAAGGCACTGTTAGTAGAGATGGGAACTGATCCCACCATTCTGGGAAACAATTTGGAACTATTTAAAGCCCAAAGGGTTATATCCTTTGACCCAGCAATACCACTTCTAGGTCTGTATCCCAAAGAGATAAATATGTACACACCCACATGAAACATTTACAGCAACTTCTTATGGTAGCAAAGGATTAAAAACTGAAGGGATATCTATCAGTGGGGAAATGGTTGAACAAGTTATAGTACATGATTATGATTGAATATTATTGTGCTACAAAAAATGAAAGCAGGATGCTTTCAGAACACTTGGGAAGACTTATATGAACTGATGCAAAATGAACTAAGCAGAACCAAGAGAATATTGTACACAGTAATAGCAATATTATATGATAACCAATTGTGAATGGTTTAGCTCTTCTGATCAATACAATGATCCAAGACAGTTCTGAAGGATTTAGGATAAAAAATGCCATGCACTTACAGAGAACTGAGGAAATCTAAAAGCAGATTGAAGAATAATTGTTTTCCCTTTATTTTTTCCTGCTTTTTTCAACATAGCTAATATGGAAATATGTTTTGCATGATTGCACATGTATAATTGATATCACATTTCTTGCCTTCTCAATGGAGCAGAGGAGGGGCAGGAAAAAGGGAGAAAATTGGAAACTCAGAATTTTAAAAAGATTAAAAATAATAAATTTATTTTAAAAAAGATACAAGTATCTGCTTTAGAGCCACAATTTGCAAAATGATAGTATTATAGATTTATAAATATAATTCTAGTTTTACAGAATTATTTGATAATGGATTTATGTAACATTCAAAATTGTTTTATTTTAATAGGATTTTGTTAAGATGAAAATATTTCAATATATCAAGTGAGTCATAAACATGTTGATATGGGTAATCTCTTTAATAGAGCAATTAGTATCCATTTATCCCTTTTGTCTTATGTTACTCTTCTCTCTATATAATCACAAGTTCTTCCAAAGAGCCTATACACTGTCCTGGAGAATTTCTTTTGGTCCTTTAACATGCATGCTATGTGTACCTATTCACCGTTCGGGCTGCCCATGTGACAACTATTATTGTAATCATATTACTGGCCCATTTGTACATTTTCAATAATACATGTATGTCCAGGAAGACATTTTTTTATATCATTTCTTGTGCACAAGTCATCATTGATAATATGCTGAAACCTATTTAATCCCACCATGAATCTTTTCATTTGCTGCAATTTTGTTTCTTTAAAGGTTGTGTTTTTTCATAATTAATACCCTCATAGCATCTCCAGAAGAATGTTCATAGAATGGTGAGGTCATAGATATAGAAATGGAGATCTTTGAATCCAACTCCCTCATATTATAGATGAAGAAAGTGAGACACAAAGAGGGGAAGTGATTTTCCCAGATCACACAGCTAGTATTTCAAGTGTCATTTGAACCAATTGACTCCAAGTCCAACATTCTATTTACTCTACAATGATGTCTCCATGTTGGTCTTAAAATGTATGGCAGAGAGAAGCTTGTGATCACTGAAAAAGCTATGCTATTTCCTCAAAGCATTTTTTTTCAGTTCTTTTTCTCCAGTTCATTTCTGGGCCCGACTTTGTCCATCTTCAGTGCATGTCTAAGGTCTATATATTGATGGGCTTTCCAATACAACTGTATATCATCAAACAATCAACAAGTGTTTATTAAATGTCTGTGATCTATCTATCACCTTTCTAGGTTCTGGGCACACAAGTACAGAGGTAAACAATCCTTACTGGAAATGCCCTTGCATTCTAATGGGGAGGTAACAAATACATATAAAAATATGTGGGGCATAATTATAAAGCAAATAAATACAATTGTATATACAACATAATTAAATTTAAGGTAGTTTGGGAGTGATGGAGTTTGCAGTTGAGGGGATCAGAGCAATCTTCTTGCAGAAGATGAATTTCAAAGGAAAAGTTCTTCATGAAGAGGAGGACATTAGAGGGGGTTTGTTTCAGGCATCTGAGATGGTCAGTGCAAAGACACCAAAATAGGAGATGAAGTGTGGTGTGTGAGGAACACAGAGAAAAGACCTAGTGTTGGATCTCAGAGTGCATGAGGGACAATAATGTATAATAAGGCTGGAAAGATAAATTAGGTTGGGGCCAGATGGTGGAGGGCTTTAAAAGCTAAAGAGGAGTGGTTCTTTTTTAAATTCTAGAGCACCAGAGAAGTTGGTCAAGTTGTATAGTGACATAATTAGATTTAGACTTAAGGTAAATTAACTTGTCTGGACAACATGTTCTTTATCCATTTGTTTTATGTATTTTGTATTGTGTATGCCATGAGGTCCAACTCTTGCATAATTATGGAGCTCACTTTTGAGGTTCTATAACACTCTGGAGCTCTGTGGAATCAACATGATGTCATCTACAAACATAGAGAGAACATGGATGACCTCATCATCTCTCTAAATTATAATTTGACAAGGAAAACCAAGTTGAATACTACTTTTAGGAATCTCATTCTCAGTTTATAGTACGTGGAGATTCAAAAACAGACACTTATTAAAGGCCTACTGTATTCAGAGTAGCAGACTAGGCACTGAGGAGAAATATAGTTAGAAATGTGTACTTAAAGAAAAGCCAGTTTTGAAATCTACCTCACTGTCACTGTTATCTTGTGCAAGGTTTTGTTTTGTGGCAATTGGGGTTGAGTGACTTGCCTAAGGTCACATAACAAGTAAGTGTCTGAGGTCTGATTTGATCTCAGGTCCTCCTGACTCCAGACTGGTGCTCTATCTACTGTGCCACCTAGTTGCTCTTTGTACAAGTTATAAAAGTGTTTAAATACATGACTAGAATTCACTCCCTCCTTATCGCTGCCTTTCTTCCTTTAAGATTCAATTCAGGCACGAAGCCTTTCCCGATTCCCCTAATGGTTAGTGCTGTCCCTCCTAAACTACCTTTTATTGTACTACTTTGTATAGATTTGTATTTATTCACTTTATATTTATGTTACATATATTTTTATATCTACATTTCCTTCATTAGAACATAAACTTCTTGTTATGAAGAGATTGTTTCATTCTATATACTTGTATGCTCATCTACTTGACTCATGGTAGGTACTCAAGAAATACTTGAAGACTGATTGAATATACAAGGAGGGGATTACAGGGGGCTGTTTCTTCTCTCCCCCAGACACTGTGGTGTTCTCCCTAGAAATAGCCTTGCTATAGTTTATGGCTATCTCCAACCATGGAGTAGATCTCCCTCCCCTTAACCAAGGGTACAGTTCAGGACGTCTACACCATGTTCTTGGTACTTAGCTAATCACAAGAATTCCTAGCTATAGCTCTGAGGGACATAGAAAGGAGTAGACTAATAGAGATATGTGGCAGCCGTAGAATTTACTATACTTTTAAATTCAAGTAATTTACAATATGCTACTGTAATTCATCTAAATTGTCAATCATTCTGGTGGTTAAAGAAATCTTGCTAAAGAAGTCCATTTCTCTCTGTTCTGCTCTCATTTTATATAATCACCTTCTGTAAGATAACCTTTCATCCCTTTCACCGTTTCTAAGGCATGATTTAGCTTTCTCTCCTCTAGGCTAAACAACCCCAATTCCGCTAGCTTTCTAAAGATGCACATTTAACCTTCCACATAAACCCTCCCCTTACCTACACAAACACATTCTTTGAACTTGTATACCCAGAGTCCAGCACAGTACCTGGTACAGGGCAGGTTCTCAATAAATATTTGATTGATTAACTGAATTCATAAGGGTGGGATTGGGGAGGCCTGCTTCTCACTATAAATACACACACACACACACTCACAGTTTAAAATAAACAAATAAATCCACAAGGGAGGCAATATTCTGTAGTGGACTGTGTTATATTCTGCAGTATAACCTGTGTTATACTATGGCCTTTGCCAACAGCTGGCTTTATGACTTTGAGCAGGTCATATCATTGCTTTGGGGATCAGCTTTCTCATGTGTAAATGAGGCTCATAGATTTAGAGCTGTGACAAACACACTTTGGAGGTCATTTAATCCAATCTTTTCGTTTTATAGATGAGGTAACTGAACCCCAGAGAAGTTAAAGGACTTGACCAAGAACACATAGTAATTAACAAAGCCAGGATTAAAATTCAGGTCTTCTGATTCCAAAGCCAGGGTTCTTTCTACTGTACTAAATTTAACTTCTTTTTCACCTCTAATTATCTGATATTCTATGATTTATAAACAGGAAAAGTCTACTTACAGTGTGCTAATGGGGGAAACCAAGTTCTGTTAGTCTCCAACAGCAAACATGCACATTGGAGACATCTCATCTGGGCCTTTCCCTCGAGCACTGCTAACTATGATTTGGTCCTCTATTTGTCACAGGTAAAGTTGTTTTGGAAAGCCCTTCTAAGTGAGGTTGTTGTTTTTAAATTATCTATAGGCTCAGAAAGTTCCTTCAGGGTAAATAAGGAGGCAAATTTTAATCCCCAGCCATGTCCACACTATGCTGTCTCCACCATGGCCATCACTTGTTGCCTCTGGAATGCTGGTCTCTACGCCTTGGTACTTGCTTGTCATCTCCATGCCATTCCATCATCCTGACCCCAAAATATTTTCATCTCTTGGTAAGGTGACATCCTTTTAGAATATAAACTCCTTGTGAGGAGTGGCTCTTTTGCTTCTTGTATTTGTATCCCTAACACTTAGCACAGTGCTTGGAACATAGTATGTGCTTAATAAATTTTTTCTTTTTCTTTCTTTCTTTCTTTCTTTCTTTCTTTCTTTCTTTCTTTCTTTCTTTCTTTCTTTCTTTCTTTCTTTCTTTCTTTCTTTCTTTCTTTCTTTCTCTCAAATAGAGGAAAATGTAGCTTCAGCAAATGAAAACACTTTTTCTCTCCCTCAGGAAAAATTTTCCTCCATTTTCCCACTGATTTAATCGGGAGAATACCACTGTATTATTATGGAAGTAGCATGAATCTCCACTCTAAGCTAAGGATGCGTATTTAGATAACACATACTTTTTTTTTTTAAACCATAGGTAGAAATGAGATAGGACATATAAGGTACGTGTTTTAGGACAACAAAAAGAGAGGATTATATTTGGGAATAATCATTAAATGCTAACTCAGTTAAAATAAAATTCTCTGAAAATAAGAGGGATCTGGGAGTCATGAGGCAGAAGGGAGAGATTACGGTTCAAGATTATGGAGGGTCTTAACTTGAGCTCAGGAACAATGGGAAAGAATGGGGTAAGGAACAGCTAGACCAAAAGAGTAGAAAAACCTCTGGTAGGCCAGCTGCAATTCCTAAAAGAAATGAATGATGCAAGAAATGATCTCCCCTGCTAATGTTAACCATGATATTAGCTAACATTTATATAATGCTTTAAGGTTTGCCAAGCACTTTTCCTAGGTTAAATCTGTTAATCCTCAGAATAATCTAATGAAGTAATTGCTGCTTTTATCCCTATTTTACATATAAAGAAACTGAAGACCAGAGAGGTATATGACTTGCCCAGGGTCACATAACTAGTAAGAGCCTGAGCTGGTACTTCACCTCCAGTCTTTCTAAATCCAAGTCTAACAAACTATATCATGCCACCTAGCAAGATGCTTACTTACCATGCTTATTTATGCTTACTATTCTTAACAAGGGAAACTTGAATGTCTCCTTAAGAGAGGTTGGAATTGGTTGAGTAGTGGTAATAATCACCATAGTAATAGCCCCCAGACACTCTGTGTTACTAGTACTATTATCATCATCATTTTAAGATTAAGGAAACTGAGGCTCCGAGAAGCTGTGTCTTGTCCATGATCATAAAACTGTAGTGATACAATTTGAACTCACATTTCTCAATTCTGGGTCTTTCCACTACACCTCAGAATAGAAGACTATCCTTTCTGACCTATATAATATACAATTGCATACAGTTATATGAGGATATAGCTAAGTATCAGCTATATATCTATATAGAACTATATGTAATTTATATAGACTATTAGATCCTTTCCTACCATGCCATTAGAGAAGGGACTAGAAGCAAGGTGGGAAAAGAAGGAAAAAAAAGGAACAGAAAGGGAGGCTAGAAAAAGAAGATACACTGCCAATTGTAGTTTGTGGACAAATGGAAGCCAATGAGACTTGTGTCTTGTGTGAATGTCCATTTGGACATCTTGGCAGGAACTATGACTTTGGACTGGATGGGACAAACTGCTACTCTCTCACGTTCCTTGGGGTAGTTTCTCCTGTTTCTGTCTGTCTCTGTGTCTCTGTCTCTCTCCAGTTGTGTGTTCGTCCTTCGTTGCTGAAGAGACCATGCCATCAGAGAAATGATGACATGACTTACATTTGACTTTGTTTTGAGTGAGGGAGGGCTGTGCAGGTCACCAGCCTCACTTCTCCAGAGTCATCTGAATCCAGCGACCAGATATTCATCAGGATGACTGGAGATGACCCAGGATGAGGCAATTGGAGTTAAGTGACTTGCCCAAGGTCACATAGCTAGTGAGTGTCAAGTGTCTGAGGTGGGATTTAAACTCAGGTCCTTCTGATTCCTGTACTGGTGCTCTATCCACTGCACCACCTAGCTTCCCCTCTCTCCCGAAACACACACACACACACACACACACACACACATGTATATATGTATGACAAACTTGTTTGCAAAAAGTTATGTAGTTCCCAGAGGCTCCACTAATAGAAAAGTTCACTGCACTCTGAGGCAGTGGTGACAAATCATATAGAAATGGACCACTAAATTGTACGTCAGGATCCCTGTAGGCTGCATATTGACCTAGTTTTAAAATGTAATATTGTCTGTGCTTTATTGTGTTTTTATTTATTTTGCTAAATATTTTCCAATTAGTTTTTAATTTGGTTCTGGTCACACCTGTGAGTGGATATATAGGGCCAAGTATATATGTGATGCATCTGCTCTAAGGTATGTACATTGCATGTAATAGGGAATAATTAATTCCCTTGAATTTTTCCTAATAAGAATACAAGGCTTGGCCTCTTCAGTTCAGCAGCTGCAGAGCAGGTTCTGACCCCCTCTGTCTAAATAGTCACTGGAAAAGCTGAAATCCCTGGCATTTTTCCATTGTTCAGTCATTTTTCAATCGTGTCTGATTCTTGGTGATCCCATTTGGGGTTTTCTTGGCAAAAATACTGGAGTAGTTTGCCATTGCCTTCTTCAACTCACTTGACAGATGAAGAAACTGAGGCAAACAGATTTAAGTAACTTGCTCAGGATCACATGGCTGATAAGTGTGTGAGATCAGATTTGAACTCAGGAAGATGAGTCTTCCTCACTCCAGGTCTGGCACTGTGTGCACTATGGCACTACATAACTGCCCTGCATTCTTTAGGACTCAGCTTAAACTTACTGCAGCAGGTCTCCCCCTTTACAGGTACTTTTGATCTACTCTTGTATATTTGTGGGTATTGTCTCCTCCACTAGAGAGTAAGCTCCTTGAGGACGGGAATTTTTTTTTCTTTTTCTTTGTGTTCCCAGTGTTTTTACGCAGTGCCTGGTCCATTGTTAGTGCTTAATAAATGCTTGTTGGTTGGATAATTGAAACAGTTGTTGAGAGTAAGAACAAGTAGAACTTAGCTAAGAATGAGTGACTTATGAGAAGAAAGAAATTATTTCACTCCAATGAAAGAAAGAAAAACAAAATCAGAGCTATTCCTTAACTGATCAAGGGGGTAATTAAAACTGTCTTCTTCCAAATTCAAAAGTGTTCTCCACAACAGTGGCTCAACTCAGGTGACAAAATTCATTTTGATAGATGATTGAGAAGGAATAAATTAAATATACAGAAAGGATAATTGTTCTAGGATTATAAGATTTAGAGAAGGAAGGGACCATGGAGCTCATCAGGTCTACTGACTTCATAAGTAAGGAAACTGAGACTCAGAGACGTTAACAGAATCAGGATTCTGATGTAGGTTCTCTGTCTCCAAATCCAATGCTATTCTTATGTAAGAAAATCAGAAGCCGTAAAAATATTTTTAGACGTCTCCAGTGAGATGATTGATTCTCTTGGCATTTCATGAATAGTAAAATAATGTCTTATTTAATATTATTTGTGTTTTCTTGGAATTATTGGTGGAAAACTGATTAGTTCATGAATATTATATGATAGAGCAAAAAAAAACTTTTCTAGATTTTTGAGACTAGTCTTTATTGCAACAGTTTTCTAGAAATCAATAATCCTCATCTCTTGCCTGGATTCCTTTCTTTTCTGGAATCTTTCATTGATACTTTCCATGACCCATGAGATCCTTGTTAATTTATGTTTCTCTGTTTGTGAAATGAGAGATGGAGAAACAGGCATGACTTTAGAAGAAGTAGTACCTTCCTACAAAATACCTAGCCCTCATCCATACTATTCCCACCCCAGACTAGGAGGAATGACAAAAGCCTGTCCTAACCAGGTATCAGAACCGGAAGGTGCCTCACATGGGATAATGAATCCCTTCCCTCCTCCTGTCACATAAAGTTTGTCTTGCCCAAGGACTGGTCATTTCCCATGCTTGAGATGCAGAAGTTTCCCATGCCTTACAATTTGACTTGTCTTTCTGATGACTGTGATACAGATATATCATTTTGTTCCAAACCGTTCTATTTCCTCTTCCCCATGTTCTTGGATGTCTTAAATTAGGTCTTATTCCTTCCCATGAGTGAAAACAAGAGAAAAATTGAAGATTCTGTAAACTGTCTGCTTAAAGGGGCAGAGTGGTGTTACTTGTCTTTTGATAAGGAAGAAAGGAAAGAAATAATGATATTAAGAATGGGGCAGTTGGTTCATTGATTTGACAATTGGTTGTATGTAATAAAAGAGAGAGAAGAATAAAAATGATGAAATGACCCTAAGGTTACAAGTCCGTCATTGGAAAGTTTTTTTTTTTTTTTTTTTTTTTTTTTTAGCATCACCAACAAAAATAGTGGGGTTTAGGAGGAAGGACAGGTTTAGGGAAAAAAAAGTTAATGATCTCAGTTTCAGACATGTTGAGTTTGATAACCAACTGGCATGTAACTGGACTGGATTTTAGGAGAGAGATTGAGGTCTGACATATAGATTTGGAAAATATATTGATAGAGATAAATTGCCAAAGAATTTTCTAATAATAATTGCCATGTATATACCATGTAAAATACTAAAGACCTTTTGTTTGTGTGATTTAATCTGAGCCTCAACAATTTTGAGAATGATGAATAGTGAGGAAAATATTTCAGGTACTATCATTGCCATTTTACAAATGAGGAAATCGGTTCAAAGTTAAGTATCAGAGTCAGGACAAGACTTATAAACCCACCTGACTGACTGGTATTGTATTCCTTATGTTGGCTGCCTCTTACAGCGCCTTCCCCGCAAAAAAAATCAGCCATGATCATTGCATTGGATTTTTCCTGATACTCAGAGCATTGAGATTTTCTTACTCACTATTTTACATCTCTTAAATATGAAAAATTAGATCCTTTTTCTCTATTCATATTTGCCATAAACTACCTGAGGCATTTAAGGTAATGACTTGATTTTTATCCAACAAATACAATCAAGTTTTTATAAGAAAATAATGGGCCAGCTTAATTAGCCTTAGTCTTTGCTTCCTCAGGGAAGAGTGAGTGGGTGAAAACATGTTACAGTAAGTGTATTCTTCTTTAGAAAACTGGTTCAAATAGTTCGGCAAAGAACGTCTCAATACGTCGGGCAAGTGTGTTTCTGCATTGAGGTACAATGCAAATAGATGGATTTTGGAGGCTTCATAACATTGATGAAGCATCTTCTGGAAATGAAAGTTGCCTTAGCTGCGAACACATCTTTTTATTTCACTCCAGAGGAAGGAAGAGACTGGAGAAAAGTCCAAGAGTCCTGAACAGTAGAAAAGAAATCAAATGAAGTCAATATACTTGGCCATTAAGGCAGCTTTAGACCACTAGGCGTCTCCCTTCCCCAAAGTTTGTTTGAGATGGGACTGATGACTTTTCTCAGTCCAAGTGGGACCATGACATGTGACGGATCAGGAAAATATTGACAGTTGCCTAGGTAACCGAAATAAAGTAATGGCATGGACAGAGGGTAATATAGATGAAGAGGGAAGAGAGGAGGAGAAGAAGGAGGAGGAGGACAGAGAGAGTTAAAAACAGAGACAGAGATACAGAGACAATGACAAAGAGAGATAAAGACAGAGACAGAGATAAACCAGACAGAGACAGATGAGACAGACAGACATGTAGAGAGATAAATAACAGCAAAGAGAGACATAAAGACAAAAAGAGATAAACAAGACAGAGATAGACATAGACAAGACGGAGACAGAGAGATGGAAAGAAAGAATTTCAAAACAACCTATTCTCTTCAGCCCTGGCCTCTGTGGAATAGCATGCATGTGATATTTGTCTTTGGCTCTCTCCAGCCGGAAAGTAGCACTTTTTAAGGAAGAAGGCATGAGTTCTGGGGTCTTTCAGGCAGTGAACACTTCATAGTACGAGAGGAAGTTTTTTGTTTCATTTCATTTTTCCAGCTGTGTCTGGAATCTCCCAAGACTACTCTTTCTCTCAATGGTCTTCAGCTGGCCACATGTAAGTGTCCTGTTTTCTTAGCTTACCCAATCTTTTATTTTTTTCCCAAACAAAATAGTTCTCTGTATTCCCTCCTTTTAGGGATATTTACTGTTGTTGTGACAAATATTTTTCTCCTTATTTAATAATAACAGAACTATTAATAGCCTATTACTTCATTTGATTCTCTCAACAAGCTGTGAAGTAGCTGTTATTAATATTCCCATTTTACAGATGAAGAAACAGGCTGAGAGAGGTTAAGTGACTTGTATAATATCACACAGCTACTTAAGTGTCTGAGGCAGAATTGAATTTAGGTCTTCCTAACTCGGGGTCCATTATGCCACCTAGTTGCCTTGCCATATCAGTTTCCACATCTATAAAATGGGATTAGACTAGATTGTCTCTAAATTGTCTTTCAGCTCTAATTTCTATGATGCCTATGTTAGTTGGCTATATAGCATCTCTGCCATAATGAGATCCCAGGGTACTGGTTCTTCTTATTGGCACTGAGAATTTCCCTAACTGGGTTGGGTGGGAAGGAAAGTATGGTAGTTAGAGTTGAAGGTGACAGAAATCTAAACTGACTAGTTTATGAAGACAGTCTTTTGCAAAGATAATAATGTAGTAGAATCTTCAAGAAGATGGAGTTGAAAATGGAAAGACAAAGGGAAAGGTGGCATGATAGCCATTCCTGAGTCCTCAAAAGATTCAATGGAAGGTTTTGACTGAGTGGAAATTATCTGAGCACACTGTTGGTGAGAGGAGGAAAGAAAGATGCCCTCACTATGAATTTATAAATGCCTTGGATAAAAAAATAAAGCAAATAAAACAAGATTACCATAGTACCAGAAGAGCTCCTTTGTTGGTAGTGTGGACTTGTGTAAAAAATAGAAGGGATAACTATGTCTGAGCTATTCTGGATGTAGGTTCCTCAAAAAAACAAACTATAGCACTGGTTACATCTCTCATGAAAACATCTGTGGTTCAGCTACTTGAGATCTAGAATGACTTTTTAGGGAGAAAGAGGAGTGGCCAAGGAATAGCATAGGTAGAAATGTTTTGATGTGAGTGGTGAGAACCCAGGAAGTAAGGCCACAGTAGTGAACAGCAGTTGATCAAACAAGTTCTATAGAAAGAATCAGGATGCATATTGGTAACGGAGGGAGCAATGCACCAGAAGGAGATGCAGTGACTTGCCTAAGGATATCACCAGTGGTCAGGCCCTTCAAATAGGCAACAAGCTGTGCCTAGAATGGTAGCACAGAGGGTAAAAGCACTGAGCTGGAGTCAAGAAGAGCTGAGCTCAAACCCTATTTCAGACTAAGTTTATGAGCTATGTGACCTTGGGCAAGCCATTTTAACCTCTCTTAGCCTCAGTTTCCTCATTTGTAAAATGGGGAAAATAATAGCATCTATATGATAGGGTTGTTGTGAGAATCAAATGAGACAGCATGCACAGTTTTTTGCAAATCTTAAAATAGTATATAAATATTATTATCATTATTGCTATTAATGGGAGCAAGAGAGTGAGGTCACAATTGGGAAACTCTCCAGCATTTTCAGTGATCCCAAGCTACTTTCTGCCCCCAAAGTCCATATTTTAACACTGATATTCTTCTGGAGAAATTATAGGTCTATGAATCATGGAAAACTACAATCTTTGAAAAATCACAATTGTGGTTTATTCAAAGGGTGTGGTGAGCATAAGTAGGCAGCAGCATATTATCAATGGCAACTTGCATGCAAAGAAGTCATGCAAACAGATCATCTAAGAAAAGTGGATAGTCCTATCATATAATAAGATAGAGAAAAAGTCATAACAAGCGGGGATAGGAAAGAATGCAAACTGCGCTGGTATCCATCCCCTTTGGAGGATTTACAGGGAGATGTGAACAAGAACTGCGTGGTCCTAGAAGGCGGAAATGGGTTACATACAATTGAAGATAGTGTCTACGTTGATTTCGATCACATGTCCAATGACATTTTGAAACACAGGGAGCTTCAAAAGTCTATAAAATATGATTAGGCAAAAACTTTTAATAACTTAAAGCTGCACTAAGACTTTTGGAACATACTGTATAACTTTTGCTCATAACTGGAAAAGAATCCTCTCTCTAATATATGTAGTCATGGAGTCCTCCATCAATGGGAATCCCACTACCTCCCAAGACAGTTTATTCCTTTTTTTAAGATAATCCTAATTATTAGAAATTTCAGAATCATACAATTTTAGAGTGCGATGGAACCTCAGAAGCCATCCAGTCCAACCCATATTTGAGTTTTTCTTGACATCAAGCCTAGTATTAACTCTGCAGCTTAAATGCATTACTGTTAGCTCTGACTTCTTGAGCCAAGTAGAACAAATCTTTCATGTGAAATTCCCTCAGATACTCAAACACAACCATCATGTCCCTCTGTCTTCTTTGTAGGCCAAATAACCTTGATTCCTTTAACTGATCTCCATATGGCATAGACTTGAGGCTCCTCACCATCATGCTTATTCTCTGTTGGACGCTTTCCAACTAATGTCCTTCCCAAAATGTCACTCCCAGAACTGTACACAGCACTCCAGATGTGGGGTGATCAGTAGGACATACAAGAAAGCCCTCCAAAGTGTACCTGGATCCTTTCTGCCATGGAGATCTGTGATACAAGTGTTATATTTTTTTAATTCAGGTAAATGAAAAAAATCACTTTTAAGAAGGTTGTAGATACCTGTCATAAGTAATCAAAATATCACTGTACCTGGGACCTTCTTCCATGTCATTTGGTTACATCTTAAAATACCATGCTGCTCAGCTCTCCTTGAAGTCTTTTGGATGCCTTGGTTTGGCTTCTTTGGGCTTAAAGCAGCTGTGATTGATTATGGGATGGTATCTGTGCTGGAGCCAAAAGCTGTTCTTTGTCTCCTAGAAAACCATCAGTTTTGTCCACAGTTTATGCGTCCCATGTGATCCTTGGTATCCACTCTATCTTTATTACTCAGAGACTGAGTAATTCTCCTTTCCCTACTGGGCAGGAGGGGCTGATTGAGCTCATTTGTGCCAATTCACAAACCACCTGATGGACCTTCAGTAGGAACTCCAGGATCGATTTTTAGATTAGGCAAAAACTAGAGTAGTCTTAATCCTTCTTTGTTTAGGAAATCTTGCAGATTTTAAACAGGATGGTGTTTCTGCCTCACTTACAACTGATAACTTCCCATCTGTCTTTGTGAAACGTATGACATGTTTAAATGAAACTATCCAAACACCATTGGCAACACATCCTCGAGATGGAGAAAAAGCTGAAATGTGATTTCTCTTCATTCAATCTTCCTGGTTTCTGGAGCCCAGATCTCATGGCAGTGCTTTGTTGCTTTTAATGTCAAATTAGCAATATTACAGTTAAATTAAAAATTACAGTTATTGCTGGAAAACATATTGAAGGGCCTTGCTATAATCAATGAATAAGCATTTATTGAGCAAGCACTATCTCTCTATGCCAGGCACTGTGGTGAACACTGGCTATAAGAAAGGTATCAGTTTGTCATGTCATCATGTATCACGTCCTGCTCTTGTGTCTCCTTGTGTTTTATACAGGTAACACTAGGTTACTCTAAGCTGGGGCAGTGGTGAGCAATCTCTGGTAAGTTTTATCATTCTAGACAGGATTGGAGTAGAGGACCAGTGAAGACTACATCCCGGGATCCAAAGGTTCAGCCAGATTTTATTTGTAGAGGCTTATCTTCACTACCTTGGCCATTTTTAAGATAATAACATCTTATAAAAATAATTATGTCACTGAGGGGTTCTGACTAACAGGGGCCAAGGGATTAATCATGCAAAATGCTATCATAAATCCTAGAAGAATTGCCATATTATGTCTGAAGAAATGTGGTGCAGAAGAAAGCATACTGGATTGAAAGTCAAAGGGTCTGGGTTCAAATCCTGACTGCCACTTACTATCCACCAGTGTGGCCTTGGAGAAGAAATTCTACCTCTTTGGTAGAATTTCTACTTCCTCTACTGTAGAATGAGGGAGATGGGACTCCATGAACATCTAAGGATCCTTCTAGGTCTAAATCAATATTCTCTTGATAAAAGTACTTTGTAATTTTTTAATGCTATCATAAAAGCAGTCAATTACTTTGGTTAGCTGACGTTATAATATCCTAGAAAGTGTATGTGGTATGGTAGGAAAAAATACTTTTTTTCCTGGCATTAACTCGTTGGTTGACCTTGGACAAGTCAGTTAAACACTTATGTTCTTAACTTAGGTTTACTTATCTATAAGGGTAACTAGGTGGTACAATGAATCATGTGCCAGACTCACGTTTCTGAGCTCAAATTTGTGATCCTGGGGAAGTCACATAACCCTGCTTGCCTCAGTTTTCTCATCTGTAAAAGGAGCTGGAGAAGGAAATGGCAAACCTACTGCAGTATCTTTGCCAAGAAATCCTCAAATGGGGCCATGAAGAGTTGTATATGAGAGAAATAAATAACTAAACAAAACCCACAAAACATCTGTAAAATGAGAGGATTAGAGGAGATAATTTAGATAATTATTAGAGTAGAGCATTATTTTACGTAATTATTAGAGTAGATTCCTTCTAGCCCTAAAATTTCAGACTTAAACAACTCTCAGTGTTTGTAACTTAAGGAAATTTTACCTAACTCCTGAGAGTCTCCATTATCACATTTATAAAATGGAAACAATTATACCTATCACACATAACTCATAGCATGGTTGTGAGGAGCAAATGAGGGTTCTCAGAATCTAATATTTGGGAATTTTGAAACTTTGAAAACCATGAAGGGCAAAATGAGTAAAACCAAGAGAACATGGTATACAGTAACAACAATATTGCTTTAAGAATAACTTTGAGCAAATAAGTCATCTTGATTATTATAAATACCCAAATTAATAACAAAGGACATATGAAGGAAGACATTATCTCTATCAGAATCCGGAGAAAGAACTGATAAATAGAAGGATGTATAGAATGATCATATGTATATATACATGTTTGTGTCAAATGGTAGCCATCTGTAAAGTGGGGGGGAGGAAGGGGAAAAGGAAAGAAAAGAAATTTACAGAACAACATATATTTAAAAGGAATAGCAAGTTGTACATAGTGGATTTGTCATTTTACGTACAATCGTCTTTTTATTATATTGTTATGGAAATGCTTGTTTTATCCCATAAGTTAAAAATAAATAATAAAGAAAAAGAAATTTTAAAAAATCATAAAGAGATTAATAGGCAGGTAGGCAAGAAATTTTAAAAAATCATAAGGAGATTAATAGGCAGGTAGAGAAACACCAATAATATATCAGAAAGAATATTGGATTTAGAATGAGGATCTCAGCTTGAATATTGGCTTTAATATTTACTTAACCATCATGGATGGACCTATCACTTTACTGCTCTTGTTCTGTTTCTTCATATTTAAAATAAGAATAATAATGCCTATCTTATTTACTGCACAGAGTTGTTTTGGGCCAAATATTTCAAAAACTTGAAAGTAAGCTATAAATATGGGTTAAAAAAGAGACAGGGATATTAGGTAGATCTCTGATTCCATGGTTTTGGAAACTATCTGGTTGAAGAAACCTATGCAGGTCAGCATATTCTCTGCAACTTTAAGTCTTAGAAAGCTTTCCAGAGCCTTGAGAAACTTAGTGACTTGTTCAGGGTCACATAGCCAGTATGTGTTGGAGGATGGACATGACACAAGGTCTTCCTGGATCAGAGGAAAACCCTTGGGCATTACACCAAGCAATATCTCTAGCTGTGAATTATTGTACTTTTTATTGTTACTCCTGTGTGCAATGCCTCAAAGTATGGAAAAAAAATAGATCTCTTCCAGACCTATGAGTCTAAGGTGCAGTGAAATCCACTTACCAAGACTGCCAAGAACTCTTGGTGTTAAGGCCAAAACCAACAAGAAAAATGGCAGCTCTTGACTGTTTCTTTGGAGAAGTCAGACAACTCAGGGCTTAAGCAGCTTGTGGGAAATGGGTCAGATGGTTAGATGATATAAATGAACTTGCTAAGTGTCTCCTTGTCTGAACTCACTGGCTACATTTCATGCTGTCACATACCTGAAACACAGAAAAGATTCCAAGACTCATGCTGAAAGTGACTTGGACAAATTGTTTAATCCTTTCTGGTACCATTCAGGATAGTAAAAAAAATCTCTCCATGGATTTGAAAGATTGCACTTTGAGACAGAAGTATTGCAAAATGGTTTTGAGGTAACTCCTATTAGAATGGAAGGGGAATAATAGTTTGCTGGTTTGTTTTATGGGGACATGGCGTATTAATGAGGTGTGGAATTAAGTTGTCTAGGACAGAGGCTAAGATTTTAAAATGAACCACTGAATTCAAGCTGACCCCTAGACAGTGCTCTCTTCAGTGTTAGAAACAATTTATTAACAGTTAAATTCCATAGTCCTTCTCGATTCTCACCCTTTTTGACCTCTCTGCAGTCTTAGATATCATTGAGAAACCTCTGGGAAACTCTCTTCTCCCTTAGTTCCCTTAGCATTCTCTCCTGGTCCTTTTACAAGTCTGACCATGGGTACTCAGTCTCTTTAGCTGCATGAAATTCAATCTAAGGGCCCTTTTCCAGTTCTTTTGACCTCTTGGCAGCACTTGACACTGTTTCCCATCATTTCCTCTTGGGTACTCTGTCCTTTTTTGATTTTTATGACACACTCTCTCCTGTTTCCCCACTATCTGTCTCTTTCTTAGTTTCTTTTGCCACATCATAATTCACATTTCACCCACTAACTGTGAGTATAACTGATCCTCTCCCAAGAGTTTAATTATCATCTCTATACAGATACAGGTCTCTATTTGCAGCCTCAGTCTTTCTCCTGAGTTCCAATCCCCTATTTTTGTTTCCCAAGACACCTATCCCTCTTCCTCATTCCTCTATTTCTGTTGAGGATACCATCATCCTCCCAGTCACTCAATTTAAAAATTTTAGCATTGTCCTTGACCCCTTTCTCACTCCCACTCTACATCACTCTCTCTTATCTAACCAGTGGCCAAACCTTGTCATTTCTATATTCCCAACATCTCTCATATCCATCCTCCTTCACCCTATTCTCATGGTCACAACCCTAGTCCTGGACCTCCTCACCTGGACCATGGCAATTGTCTCCTAATTGGTTACCTAAGTCTCAAGTGTCTCTGTTCTCCGATTCTCTACACATACACTAAAATGATATTTCAAAAACAATTTTGGTCCTGTCAGCTCTCTGCTCAAAAAGTTTCAATGACTGCACGGTTTCTGGGATAATACAAACTCCTCTGTCATTTAAAGACCTTCACAGTCTTGTGTCTAACCTACTTATTTAGGCAAACTACACTTTGCTCCTCCTTGTGGACTCCATGATCCAGTTGGAATTAGCCTAATTGTTGAAGTTCACAATTGGCACATTCACTCTTGCTTTTATTCTGTTGCACAGGTTGTTTTCCATGCCTCAAATGCATCCCCTTCTCACCCTTCTCCCACTCTGTCTCCTGTCTTTCTTCAAAGCTCAGCTGAAAGTGACATATCCTATGCGAGACCTGATCCTCCTAACATGTTAGTGCCTCTCCTGAAATTTCTTTTCTTTAAAATCCATTTTCTTCTTACTTATATGTATTTGTATTATTTTCCCCAATAGAATATAAGCTCTTTAAACATAGCGACCATTTCATTTTTGTTTTTTTTTTTTTATATCAGCACCTGGCACAGGGCCCAGCACATAGTAGGTGCTTAATAAATGTGTCGTGATTGACTGAATTCAGTTCAATAATCAGTTCCCGTTTCCTTAGTGTAGCCATCCCTCAAGGGTGCATCCTGAGCTTTCCCTCACTCCCTACACTCCCTCCTTCAGGAATCTTATCCACTGCCATGTATTGAGCTATTTGTTGTCATTGCTGATGGTGAGTCTCTCAGCCATGTCTGACTCTTTGTGAACCCGTGTTCTATGTGACATCATAGGCCTTTCTATCCACCACTATCCCTCAGTCTGTCCATGTTCATGTCTGTTTTTCCATGACACGATCTATCCATTTTATCCTTTCCCATCCCTTTTTCCTTTGTTCCTTCAATCTTTCCCAACATTTGAGTCTTTTCCAATGAGTCCTCTCTTCTCATTATGTGGCCAAAGTATCTTTATGTAGAAAACTCTAAATTCTTTGTTTCCAGAACTAATTTCTCTCTTGGGCAATTAGGTGGCATAGAGGATCAAATGCTGAACCAGGAGTGAGAAAGACATCTTCCTAAGTTCAAATCTGACCTCAGATACTAACAAGCTGTGTGACCTTGGGCAAGTCACTTAACCCTGTTTGCCTCCGTTTTCTCAACTGTAAAATGAGCTGGAGAAGGAAATGGCAAACCACTTCAGTATCTTTGCCATAAAAAGCAAACTAAATCAAGAGTCAAACACAATTGAATACCAACAGTGACAAATCTCTTATTACTGTGTCTCAAACTAGATTTTGTTGCAAGTATTCAACATCAATACGTTTAAATCAGAACTCATCCTCTCCCCTCCCGCACATACCTTCTTCTAAAGCCCTCTATTTCTATTGAGGGTACCACCATCTTCTTAGTCATCCAGTTTTGTAGAGTTGGAGTTATTTTTAACTTTTTTTTTATTCTTTCTCTGACCAGCCCTCCATATTCAATCACTTGTCAAATCTTATAAGTTAGACACCAATAATATCTCTCACACTTTTCTCTTTACTCGCAGAACCACTGCCCTAATTGAAGGGCTTATTACCCTTCACAAAGACTGCTATGAATAGCCTCTTCACTGGTCTCCCTGCTTCTAGTTTCTTGAACCCTTATCCAATCTATTTTCCATACAGCTGCCAAAATAATCTACCAAAGTTCAGGTCAAACCATATCATTGATTTGCCCCCAAACCTTCAATGGGTTCCCATTTTCTCTAAGGTAATATACCTTGTGCTGGCATTTAACATCCTTCACAATTCACTTTTCCAGCATAATTTTAAACTATTCCCCTCTAGGAGCTTTACATTCTATCCTACTAGACTAATAGATATTCTCCAAACTTGACATAAGAACTCCTACCTCCATGCATCTCCAAAGGCCATTTCTTATCTCTAAAATATGACACTATTGTGTGTGCCATGGAGGATCTTGGTCTTCTTTTGAGACTCAGTTCAGGTGACTCCTCTTCCATGAAGACTTTTTTGATTCTCCTGGTTGTCCCACTGGGATCCACACAACCTCTCTCCTTCCTCAGATTGCCTATTTAATATTTATATGCCTGTATATTCCTCTACCAGAAAGTAAACTTTGTCAGGTCAGGGACGGTTTAAGTTTTGTCTTTGTGCCCTCAATGCCTCATGTGGTAATTCGATATGCATGTATTTGAATATATATTCAAAACTCCATATACTTAGATATGAATATATATTTGAAATTTTATGTATTCATATAATCACATCTTATTTTATTGTACTCTGCAGATATTGTAGGTATATTTTTTTTTTACAAATTAAAGTTTTGTGGCAACTCTTCCTCCAACAATTCTATCAGTGCCATTTTCCAATGGCATATGCTCATATCATGTCTCTACTTACATTTTGGTGATTCTTGTAATAGCTAAAACTTTTTCATTATTTGATAATTATGTTATCAAATATTATATTATCAAATCTACATTATATATCAAATTATATTTTCAAATATATGTTACATATTATCATTAGATAATTTCATTATCTGTTATAATGATCTGTGATCATTAATCTTTGATGTTACTACTGTAATTATTTTGAGGCACCATATACTGTGTCCATGTAAGGCCTTAATTTAATCTATAAATGTGTGCATTCTGATGCTCCACTGACCAGACCATCCCTCAATCTCTTTGCCTCTCCTCAGACCTCCCTATTCCTTGAGACACAACAATATTTAAAATAGGCCAGTTAATAACTCTGCAATAGCTTCTGAGTGTTCAAGTGAAAAGAAGAGTCAATCAATGAGGCAAACTTCATCATTGTCTTGTTTTAAGAAATTGCCACCACAACTTTTAGCAACCACCACCTTCATCAGTCAGCAGACATTAACAATGAGGAAAGACCTTCCACAAGCAAAAAGATTACAACCTGCCTGAGCCTAAGAAGATGGTTAGCACTTTTTTAAAGAAATAAAGTATTTTTTAGATTAGGGTATATATGTTATTATTTTAGTTCTAATATTATCGCATACTTAATAGTGTGCAGTATAGCATAAACTTAGCTCTCATATGTACTGGGAAACCAAAAATTTCATTTGACTTACTTTAATTGTGATTTTTGCTTTATTGCTGGGATCTTGAATCAAATGTACAATGTCTCCAAGGTATGACTGTATTTGAAAATATATTCAAATTTTCATTTGAAACATTGAGGACAAAAAGACAAAAATTAAGAAGTCCCTGCCCTCAAGGAGCTTAACATCTACTAGGGAAATATAGCATGTATACACATATGTATACACACACACACATATACACACAGACATACACATACGTTTTGGAACCTTTACCTTTGATTTTGTTGATGTACAGACCTAAGGTGGACACTGCCTTTGTTGATGCCAATCAGCAGCCCCTTTGTAATTCATGATGCTAGAGAATTGCTTAGGACACTGAGAATTTAGTTTGCCAAAAAGTCATGGAGTCATTATTCAGAGGCAGAACTTGGAACCTTGCTGATTTCAAGGCTTGCCCTTTCTTCTCAGCTTCCTCTTATCTTGAGTATGGCATGTGCTTAATAAATGGTTGTTGGATTGAATTTTTGAGTCATAGAAAGCAGTTGATTTAAATTAGCTTCGGGGGCAGATGATGTTATTCATCTGTGGGTGTTGAGACAGACACTTCACTCAGCTATGTCTCTCTTCAATTCAATCACAAATCAAGGCATCCCCCTTACGGTGTCATTCATCCTCTTTGAGAAGGAAGAACGAAGAACAATTCAGCAATAGCTCAGGCAGTGCTAGAATCATATTGAGCTAAAATAAGAACTAAGACATGTGGGATAGCTTAGAAGTTAATTACTGTCTAATATAGGAGTAATTAGATTTCTTCTACTGCATTTCTGATCTCACCCTTATATGTTATTCCTGAAAAAGAAGAATCTAGCTGGTACAGTGATTAGAGTGCTGTATTTGGAGTCAAGAAAACCTGTCTTCAAATCCATCTTTAAACTCTCAACTAGTTGTATGACAATAGGCAAGTCATTTTCCTCAATTCTCTCATCTGTTAAAAAGTAGGGATAATAATAACACTCACCTCCCAAGAGTGTGAAAATAAAGTGAGATAATATTTTTAAAATGTTTTGCAAACATGAAGTATTATATAAATGCTAGCTATTATTATTGTTATGTATCTTCATCTGTATCTAACCATATTTATCATCTTCCTTCCTTCCTTCCTTCCTTCCTTCCTTCCTTCCTTCCTTCCTTCCTTCCTTCCTTCCTTCCTTCCTTCCTTCCTTCCTTCCTTCCTTCCTTCCTTCCTTCCTTCCTTCCTTCCTTCCTTCCTTCCTTCCTTCCTTCCTTCCTTCCTTCCTTCCTTCCTTCTCTCTGTTTCAGCAAGGACTCCAACATACACAGGAGGGCCTGCTGTACAGGTTCTTAGATCTGCTTTTCTAAAATGAAAGAAACTTTTGAGGGGGTCAAAAATCTATTTTAATCAAGCATGTATATCATTCACTTAGTCCAGAGGAAAAAGTCAGCACTCGAAACTTCCAAGAAAATACAGAGAAAAATCAACAGACAGGAATTCCAACTGTCTGACCATAAGCAATACATACACCCCAGATCAGCAGATAGAGCCAGCTGTCTAACCATTATATACATACGTAGTTACCAGAGAGAGAAGCACCAACATCTGAGTTTTCAAAGCTGGGGGGCTCCTTTGTAGCTGCCCAGAGTCTCATCTGGCCAAACAAACACTTCCAATGAGTAAGCCCTAAAGGAAAACTTCACCTCAAAGTATTTACACACTTTTCAGAGGCAGAGGGCATCACAACCTGTGGGAACCAGTGCCTCATTAGAAATTAAGGAAAGGTGTGGTCCTCCCCTAATCAAGCTTCCCTTAATGTGCAGGCCCATTAATGGGTAGGGATCTTTCATTAGTATTACGCCTTCCTTCCTTCTTTCATCAGTCTTGCTGTTCATGCTTGACTCTTTATGGTCCCATTTAAAGATACTGGAGTGGTTCACCATTTCCTTCTCCAGGTAATTTGACAGATGAGGAAACTGAGGCAAACAGGGTTAAGTGACTTGCTCAGGAACTCACAGCTAGTAAATGTCTGAGGCCAGATTTGAACCCAGGCAGACAAATTTTCCTGAGTCCAGGCTTGGCACTCTATTTACTGCACAACCTAGCTGCTCTTTCCACAATCTTTGTATTTCTGTCTGTCATCTCTACATAATCTGTGTAGAAAATGCAGTCTTGTGATCTGGAATAACAACAGGATAAGACAGGAAGAGAAAGAGGGAAATAGCTGCTGGAACAATTCAATAAGTCATAGTAGCAATTTCACTAACAAAAGAAAGTAAGAAGGTATTTGAGACTAGGGGCCAGGAGAATTTAGGAGGTTCAAAATTTGGGTAGTGGCTTAGAGATTAATTTGTGCTTGTTGTTGTTGTGATGTCCTTCCTTCTTGAAGAGGACCATGACATCATGGAGGTGCTGTTGGATTTGAGTGAGGGAGGGCAGCTTCACTTTTTCCTCCAGTCATCTGGGTCTAGTGGCAATATATAGATGTGGATGACTAGAGATCATTCCTGATTCATGTTTTGGAAAATAGTAAAGGAGGAAGCCCTGCAGCCAAGGGAAAAAATCTCCTGGATGGAGTTTCATTAGCATTTTGAGCTCTTGGGGAAACTTTTGACTTTTCAATGAAGCCTAAAACCCAGGGCAGACACACTAAGCTAGACATCTGTGAAGCTAGATGTTATATCTGAAGTAAATACCCACAGATTAGAGAGTTTGCACCTTCAAAATACCTTTCAAAGAAAGAAAATGAGGTATTGACAACTTAGTTGGTAGAGCTTGTGAGGGTTAGTGGAGAGAAAATAGACCCTAAGGACTTGGAACCTATGAATGCAATTTTGGGTGTTACCTTAGGGTGGTTACAGCTGGGTTTGGCTGGGTATTTTGACTTCGCTTAAAAATTGAATTATGCAACTAGCAGGAGAGTTGGGAATGGCCAGAAACCTGTAAATAGGCTTTTATTCTAAGGAAGGCATGGGCCTTGAGTCATTTTAAAACTTGGCTAGTTGCCTACAAAAACTTCAGCTGACCAATAAAAGCACATTTGCTGCTGTGTGAAATGCTATGTACACCTAGCAAAGAGGGACCTGGGGGCAGGGTGGGGATGAGAAGTAGGAGGCTTGGCTTTCCAGTATTATTTAGAGGGAGGTTAAGGACAACAGAATATGGCAGGTAATTCTTCTCAGAATACAATGGACTATAGATTTCTTGGGAATAATTTTTCTAGGCAAACATTTTTAAAGCTAGTCATTCCAAATGGAATAGAGGGAATGTGATAGGTTTCAGACAGCAGGTGGGAAAAGGACATGCAACGTCCATGTTTTCCTCTCTGTTGGAGGTGCAATTGACACCTAAGTGAATGATGAAATGAGCAAACGTTTGTGGGGAGCCATCTCATTGGCGCCATTGGATCCCTGTGTTAGGGAGCTTTAGAGAAGACTACATTTGGATTCTACTCCTGTTCTAAGTTCAAGTGATCTGTGCTGCCCTCACCTTTGTAGTGTGTATCAAAGCTCAACTGTACTGTTATGTTAAAGAATCTCTTCCCAATATTAAGCAAATTCAAGACTTACCTGGACTGAAGCAACCTACCATGGCAAGTGATATGTGCTTAGTCATAGCACTGTTCAATTGTTGACTGAAGCAAAACATTAACCAGTGGGTTCATTTTCTTTTCTGGATCATGCAATGTATGTATGAGAGGGTTGGCATGGCATAATGGATAGAAAGTCAGCCATGGAATTAGAAAGACCAGGCTTCAAGCTCTGCATCTGACACATTCTAGCTTGTGTGACCTTGGCAAGTAACTTAACCTTAGACTTAAACTTGGACTCAGTTTTCTCATCTGCATTTGGGGATAACAATATTATCTATTTCATAGGTTGTTAGAAGGATCAAATGAAGAATAGGAATTAAGTTTATGATAAAACCTTAGGGCAGATTCACAATTTAGGGGGGTAGAAGGGCCTAAATGTTGGGATACAAGGTGACTAGATTGTGAAACAATAATAATAAGAATGATAGTATGTTCAATACACTTGAATAGATATACTGAATACAAGTTCAGGGAGGGCAGAGACTATCTTGCTTGTCTGTATTTGTATTCCTAGAGCCCAGTACTTTTCCTGGCACATAGTAAATGCTTAATAAATGCTTTCCCAGGCCTTCATTGACCTATAACAATTCACCTAATCCAGATCCTCTATTCCAGTTTGAGCTGATTCCTTAATTAATATTAGTATAATGAGCAATGTGTGGAGTCAGCGTACTTGGACTTGGAAACCTATTTCACTTCCCTCCTACCTGGGTGAACTAAGGAAAATCCCCTAGGTTCTCCAGATGTGTGTCCTCATCTGGAAAGTGATTGGCTTAGACTGGGGGATATTCTAAGGTTCCTTCTAGCTATCAATCCTATGATCCTTTGGGATGCCCTTTAATTGTTTCACTTTAATACCCAAATCCTTTGCTTCTGACTTTCTATCATTGTTGAACCATAAACTCTTACTCCTGGGTAACCTGTACATCCTTCCTCTCTCTTATTTCTCTTGGCTTGCTGACTATTACATGAGAAAGCAATGACATAGGGCCCATTCAAACTACTGCAGGTATAAAATAGATAAAGGATCTTAGCAGAAACTTTGCTGCTCCTTGACAATCTGTCTCAATCTTGCCTCAATCAGCCATGGGTTGGGCCAACTGGCTTCTGAGGTCCCTTCCCACTCTGAAATTCGGTGATTCTACGCTTCCAATTTCATTTCTTATAGTTAAAGTTCCAAACCTTTTTTCTTCTCCCTCCATATATATACACACATACGTCTGTATGAATATACAAGTATATGTGTATATGTGTATAGATAGATATATGTGTGTATATGCACCTGTACACATGTGTGTATATAAATATGCACGTGTATATACACACACACACACATATTCAGTTTAGTTAGCCCAGTCTAGTATTATACTGAGGAAATGGAAGCCATCTAGTATGAACTCCATTAACACTTTTGCTCTAGCCCTCAGGATTTCTTCTCATCATCACCTACTGTATCCTCTCCTCCCAATAATGTTCTGAGCTTCTGGACTTCCTGATCGTATCTCTGTCACTATCTCATTGTTAGTGCCTAGGGCTTCCCAACACTGGAATATTCAACTTTCCCTTCAGTCTTGTCAACCTGGAATATCCCTCTGTAAGGCCTACCTCTTCTCCCTTTGGTGAATTCCTTCTGGGGTCTCCATTTTGCGGCCCAAGCTGGACTTCAAGACTCAGCCTGTCCTCCCAAATCCTGTTCTTCTTCTAGCCTCCATAATTATGCTTCTGTGTGATGGGTACTTTCATGTCCTCCCTCACACGCACTTTTTGACTCCCCTTTGTGTGTTGCCTTACCTTGTTAGAGTATGAACTCCTTGAAGGCAGGGGCTATCTTTCCTTTGTTTATTTGTATCCCCAGCACTTGGCACAATGCTTGACCAGAGTACCAAGTACATACCATACCAGTAAATCAGTGCTTGTTAACTGATTGGTCCTCTACACTAAAAACTCCTCTTTTCTTCCCATCTTCTTCTGACCACTTATAAGTGATCCCCAAGGGTATGTCCTTGGCCTAAAATTGGCAGAAACCTTTCCAGTTCTGCTTCCTTTGGGCCTCAGCTCTAAGATTTGACACCTCCCAGGCAAGGGATGGGAGAGGTATGGCATATTGAATTGAACAATTTTATCAGGTTCACAGCTGGGTTTCCTTTGGGATGGACCTCATTCTAACTTAGAGTGATCATTCTGGTTGGGTGTTATGCAAATGAGTTTTGGGGTAGAGGTAGGTAGGGGAAAGGTAAAGAAACATTTCACGCCCTAAGGCAAGATCATTGTGTCAGGTTTTTTTCATATTCATTTTAGTTATTCAAAGACACTGGAATATTTTATTTATATCTTTATAGGTTTCACCTTTAATTTTTCTTTTCCTTTTACAACCTTCAAATTTATTAAAGTTTAAGTGAGGCAAACCCTTACATCTTGTTTCTAGCACTAGAGAATAGCTCACAAGGTCCCCGGGAGTAGTACTTGTATCCCCAGGACCCAGAGCAATGCTTAGTACATTAGTACATAAGCACTTAATAAATGCTCGCTGAT
Organism: Bettongia penicillata ogilbyi; assembly: GCA_023548195.1. Lineage (NCBI taxonomy): Eukaryota > Metazoa > Chordata > Mammalia > Diprotodontia > Potoroidae > Bettongia > Bettongia penicillata. Next base: position 1,744,983 of record JAJHZJ010000300.1, read on the forward strand.
TGATTGAGTGATCAAAAAGTACTTTTGGACTAGAAATGGTTTGTTAGAACTTGTCAGTGCAAGATCTAGAATTTTTAAATATTTCAAGATTCAATGCTGTGGGTAATTCTTCCACCTAGGCTAATCACAATCTCTACATATTAGTGGATGGTTTCATGATTTGCTATGGACCAAAAGAACTCTTTACCATGTAATCAATATTTTTGTGGTGAAAGGCTCATCAATCAAACAATCTCTCTATCAACAAATACTTATTAAGTACCTCTTATGTCCTAGCCATTGTGCTAATTTTGGGGTATAAAAATACAAAAGCATGATAGTATCTGTCCTTAAGAAGCATACATTCTACCAGTATCAATGCAATGTCAAGAGATCTGGAGGAAAGCTCACAAAACATTGAACTGAACTCTTGTGGAAAATTTTTGGGAGAATATACACCATGGGATATATTGTTATTATTGTTATTTTTAAGTTCTCAACAAACAAGACATAGAATGAACATTTCCCTGTATGTAGTAGAACAGAAAAAGAAAATTATAGAGGAAACTTTGAATCTTTAATATCTATAGCTTGCTTTCTTCAGATACATAATGCAATTAAATAGGTAATTTTCAAAGCTGTTCTACTTGTCTATCATTCTTTCTGGCTTTCTTTCTATTCTCTTTTCCTCTTCCTTTTTTAATGCTTCAGTGACCTTTACTTTCTAAGGCAGGTAGGTATACAGTGGATAATGGGTTGGACCTGGAATCAGGAACACCTGAATTCAGATCTGACTTCTACCTGTGTGGTCCTCTTTGCCTTAGTTTCCTTGACTATAAAATGGGGAGAATAACAGAACTCAGCTCTCTGGATTATTAAAAGGATCAAATGAGTAATATCTGCAAAGTGCTTAGCACAGTGCCAGGCAACATAGTAGGTTCACATTAAATGCTTGTTTCTCCTTACTCCCTCCTGCTTTTCTTTCTTGAGAAGCAGTATATGAGTTGTCATCTGTCCTTTCGAACAGAGTGTTCGTATCAGTGAAGTCACAGATTTTATCAAAGGAAGACAATATAGAGAAACAGCCAGTTACTCAGAGCCTACAAAACTGAATGCAGGATTCAGGTCTCTTGCCTTCAAGGCCCACCTCCTTGACATTACTAGGCATCAGGGAAAAGATTTAATAAAAGCCTTTCAATAAAATACCACAGGATAAAGGTGGGAATCAGGAAAATTTTGGAACAAAACAGAATACAGGAAGCTTCAGAAATGGATATGGTTTAATTAGGGGAAATGATGTTTTAAAGGAGATGCATTACCACCTGCACTACCCATACCCTTTGGATTTGAATCTTAAAACTCCTATAGAAATTGTTTCCCCTGATTAGAATTAGAAGAATTTAGTACAGAGTGTTGGTTTTTTAATAAAGTAAGTACTTAATGTGTGATTTTTAAAAAATCATTCATTTTCACACTAAAATTACTATACATTTTGATAATTTCATATTTAATTTTGTTGAATGAAAATGCTACTAGCATCAATATTTTCTTTTAGAACTTCTAGTCCCCTCAGAGTGGGAATTTCTGGGGGAATGATTGAGAAAAACTCACCCAAATCATGTCTTCCTTTCCAACTGTATGAATCTGTTTTCCTTTCAGGGCCCTTTTTTAAACTTTGTTGCTGAAATTTAAGACGAAGAAAATGAACTCTTAGAAGACTCAGTCTGTCAAAAACAAACAATAATTGATTCCAATATGCTAGATTGTTTCTTGTAGACCTTGTTTATTCTTTTCATTTTGTAGAACTTTACATGTTGAGTGGGATTTTGTATTCTCTGGCACTCTTTTGGATGGGAATTTGGTTTTTATTTTCTTGTCCGAAAAGGCAAATTTGTGTATTTGTTATGAAGAGTGGAAGCACTACCCTTTACCTTCTTGATTATCCTTGGAACAGTTGGCTTAATGCTACAATATTCACATTACTCAGATGACTGTGGAGAATTCTTCATTATTGAAAGTTCAGCAAAAACCAGCAATGTTATTGAAATGGTAATTGAATTCCATGAACTCACTGTGGTCCAGACAGAAGATCAGAGCCTGAAAGAATCATGTGGAGCAGTCAAGATGGATACATTTCCAACAACAATGAATCTTCAAACCAAGCTTGATATCCCACAGCCAAAAGTGCTCAGTGTTTTGATGACTTGATTTATGAGATTTAGCATCTTGGACAAAAACCAGTTCAGAAGCATGGGAATGTTTACCTACAAAAAGGACAGTGGGAATCCAGGCAAGTGGTGTCCTGAAATTTAGCTCTAATATCTTCTATTAAACATGGAGATATTTAATCACTATGTGACAAATAATCCTCCTTTTCAGTTAAAAGTATCATTGGCTCTTTGCTAAATTAAATCATGGTTTGGCCAAATGAAAAAAAACACCAAAGTCTAGGAGCATAGAATCATAGAATTACAGAGTTGGAAAAGACCTCAAAGGTCATCCAATCCAACCCCCACCCAACATAAGAATTCTGTCTACAACAATATTTTTGCCTCTAGTCTTTCTTAAAGAGCTTAAATCATGGGGAACTTATAACCTTATCATATATTCCACTCCCACTTTGGAATGATTTAATTGTTAAAGTGGACATGGCAAAAGATAATATCTTAATAGACAAGGAGCAACTGTTTTCTGATATGGGAATCCTAAATGAGCTATTTGTTGCCTGTGAGATCATCGTCAAGTTAGAGCAAAAGTAAAATTTATATTAATTTGATGAAAGTATAATGATGAGAAGGAAACACATAGAATTACAACAACTTTAGTCTGACCTATTCAAATAAACTATTGATTCTTTGAAATGGGAAATAGATAAAGGCAAAGATATAAATTCTGATTATTTCTATTTCTTGGAGAAGTCTGACAGATTTAAAGCAATTTCTCTGATGATGAAATTAAAAGAGAAACTTCTCCATTTAGGAAATAGTTGGTCTCTCTGTCAAGGGAAAAGATGTGGAAACTAAGAACAAGAAAGATTTTTCACACAAACTCACTTGTAAAACAGTACAGTGGAAGGTAGCAGAAGAATAATAATATCCCCTCACAAAGTAGCAAAATTTAGTGGAGGGTAAATCAAAGATACCGAAAGCTTGGTATGATACTAACCTAAGTGGGATCATCATTAGAATGTTTATGCATGAAAGTAGAAGAATAGTACTTAAGATATAAAATGGAACGAATTGACCAGCATCTCTATGGTGATTTATACTAATCAGTAATGATAGTGGACTGGCAGAATGTTTCCCTGATGTGTTATTTTGAGGAAGTAGAAGTAGTTAAGTAATTAAGAAGATGAAGATGGTAGATCGTGCTGATCATAACACAACAATCAAAATAAGCAAGCATTTATTAAGCACTTATTATGTATCAGTCAGTGCGCTAAGTACTTTACAAATATTATCTCATTTGATCCTCACAATGACACTGGGAGATAGATGATAATATAATCTTGATTTTATAGTTGTGAAAACTAAGGCAAACTCATGTTCCTTAAGTGACTTGCCCAGGATAACACATCTATTAAGTGTCTGAGACCAGATTTGAACCTAGATCTTGTGACTCTAAGTCTAACACTCTATCCATTGTGCTATCTAGCCAAATAAACACAGAAGAATGTTGGTAACACATTTTTTTTTAAATTTTCACATTAGTTATGTTGTAAAGAAGAATTAGAACCAATGGGTGGAACCATGAAAAAGAAGCAAAAGCAAAAGAGAGAAAGCAAATAGTAGGCTCTATATTTAGACTCCATAATTCTTTTTCTGGATGTGGATATCATTTTCCATCATGAGTATTTTGGAGTTGTCTTAGATATTGCTGGGAAGAGCTAGGTATATCACAGATGGTCATCACGCAATGTTGCTGTTACTGTGCATAATGTTCTCCTGGCTCTGCTTATTTCACTCACCATCAGTTCATCTAAGTTTTTCAAGGTTTTTCTGAAATCTGTCTCCTTATCATTTCTTATGGAACAATAGTATTCCACTACATTCATATACCACAACTTGTTCAGACATTCCCCAACTGATGGGCATCCCCTCAGATTCCACTTCTTTGCTACCACAAAAAGAGCTGCTACAAACATTTTTCTACATGTGAGTCCTTTTCTCATCTTTATGCTTTCTTTGGGATGCAGGCCTAGAAGGTATTGCTGAGCCAAAGGGTATGTATAATTTTATAGCCCTTTCAGTATAGTTCTAAATTGCTCTCCAGAATGATTGGATCAGTTCACAACTCCACCAACAATGCATTAGTGTTCAAATTTTCCACATCTACTCCAAAATTTATCATTTTTCTGTTTTTTCATGCCAATCTGATAGGTGTTATATGGTCCTTCAGAGTTGTTTTGATTTGTATTTCTCTAATCAGTAGTGTTTTAGAGCATTTTTAAACATGACTGTTGATAGCTTTTAACTTCTTCCTTTGAAAACAGTCTATTCATATCCTTTGACCATGTATCAATTGAAGAATGACATATTCTTATAAATTTGACTCAGTTCTCTACATATTTGAGAAATGAGGTCTTTTACAGAGACACTGGTTGTAAAACTTGTTTCCCAGTACACAACTTCACCAACAGTACTAGCATTCTACATCTTCTCCAGCATTTATAATTTTCTTGTTTTGTCATGTTAGCCAATATTACAGGTGTATGTGATACCTAAGAGATGTTTTGATTTTTATTTCTCTAATCAATAGTGATTTAGAGCATTTTTTTCTTGTGACTATAATTAGCTTTGGTTTCCTCCTCTGAAAACTGCTGATTCATATCTTTTGACCATTTATCAGTTGGGGAATATTTGAATTCTTATAAATTTGACTTAATTCTCCATATATTTTAGAAATGAGGCCTTTATCAGAGACCCTGGTTATAAAAATTCTTTCCCAGTTTTCTGCTTCTCTCCTAATCTCAGTTACATTGGCTTTGTTTGTACAAAACCTTTTCAGTTTAATGTAATCAAAATTATCTATTTTGCATTTAATGATGCAAATTCCCCATCTCTCATTTGGTCATAAATTCTTCCATTCGCCATAAGCCTGACAGATAAACTATTCCTTGCTTTCCCAATTTGCTTATAGTATCAACCTTTATATCTAAATAATGTACTTATTTTTATTTTATTTTGGTATATGGTGTAAGATATTGATCTATGCATATTTTCTGCCATATTATTTTCCAATTTTCCCAGTAGTTTTTGTCAAATAGCTGGGTTCTTATCCCAGAAGTTAGAGTCATTGGGTATATCAAATAGTAGATTACTATAGTCACTGACTACTGTGTCTTATGTATCTAACGTATTCCATTGTCCTATCACTCTATTTCTTAACCAGTATCAAGTAGTTTTGATGATTGCTGCTTTTATAATACAATTTAAGACTTTGTACGGCAAAGCCACCTTTCCTAGCATTTCTTTTCATTAATTCCTTTGATATTCTGGATCTTTTGTTCTTCCAGATGAATTTTGTTATTATTTTTCCTAACTCTATAAAATAATTTTTGGTAGTTTGGTATGGCAATGAATAAATAAATTAATTTCTGTAGAATTGTTATTTTTATAACATTAGCTCAGCCTACCCATGAACAATTGATGTTTTTCCAATTATTTAAGTGTGATTTCATTCATGTGAACAGTATTTTTAGTTGTGTTCATATAGTTCCTGGGTTTATTTTAGTAGGTAGACTCTCAAATATTTTATGATGTCTACAGTACCTATAAATGAATTTTTTCTTTCTATCTCTTGCTTTTGGCTTCATTAATAATATATAAAAATCCTGATGATCTTTGTGGGTTTATTTTATATCCTACAACTTTGCTAAAGTTTTTTTACTTGATTCTCTAGGATTTTCTAAGTACATTATCATATTATTTGCAAACAGTGATAACTTTGTTTCTTCTTTGCTTATTCTAATGCCTTCAATTTCCTTTTCTTATTGCTAGAGCTAACATTTATAGTACAATATTGAATAGCAGTGGGGATAATGGACATCCTTCTTTCACCTCCATCCTATTGGAAATGCCTCTAGCTTATCTCCATTACTTATAATGCTTGCTGATGGTTTTGGATAAATGCTACTTATCGTTTTAAGGAAGGCTCCATTTATTCCTATGCTTTCTACTGTTTTTAATAGGAATAGTTGTATTTTCTCAAAAGCTTTTTCTGCATCTATTAAGATAATCATATGGTTTCTATTAGTTTTGTTGTCGATTTGGCACACAATTTTTAAAACACTAAGGAGTTGATTTTCAAGATACCTCAGAGAGAAGATATTAGAATAATGGGAAAAAAATCCACAACTTTTTTTGTGTTTCTTTATTAAATTTATTTATTTATTTTTAGTTTTCAACATTCATTTCCTCAAGATTTTGAGTTCCAAATTTTCTCCCCATGTCTCCCCTCCTCCAACCCCAAATACTGTGCATTCGGATCACCTATTCCCCCAAGCTGCCCTCCCTTCTATCACACCCCTCCCTTCCCTTATCCCTATCTTCTCTCTTTTCTTGTAGGGCAAGATAGATTTCTGTACCCCATTTTCCTGTATTTCTTATTTCTCAGTTGCATGCAAAACCAATTCTCAACATTCATTCCTTAAACTTTGACTTCCAACTTCTCTCCCTTCCTCCTTCCCCACCTATCCCCACTGAGAAGGCAAGCAATTCAATATAGGCTATATATGTGTAGTTTTGCTAAAGATTTACGTAATAATCATGTTGTGAAAGACTAACTATATTTTCCTCCATCCTATCCTGCCCCCATTTATTCTATTCTCTCTTTAGATCTTGTCCCTCCCCTAAAGTGTTTACTTCTAATTACTCCCTCCTCCCATTTGCCCTCCCTTTTATCATCCCCCACCACACTTCTCGCCTTCTCCCCTACTTTCCTATAGCATAAAATTAGATTTTCATACCAAATTGATCATGCACATTATTCCCTCCTTAAGCCAAATTTGATGAGTGTAACCTTCATTTTTTCCCCTCTCAACTCCGCCCTTTCCCCCTCCATTGAAAAAACTTTTTCTTGTCTCTTTTGAGAGACAATTTGCCCCATTCCATTTCTCCTTCCAATATATTCTTCTCTCATCTTTAATTTTATTTTTTCTTAGATATCATCCCTTCCTATTCAACTCACCCTGTGCCTTCTGTATATATATATATATATATATATATATATATATATATATATATATGTGTGTGTGTGTGTGTGTGTGTGTGTGTGTGTGTGTGTGTGTGTGTGTGTGTGTATGTAATCCCTCCAATTACCCAAATACTGAGAAAAGTTTCAAGAGTTACAAATATTATCTTCTATGTAGGAATGTAAACATTTCAACTTTAGTAAGTCCCTTATGATTTCTCTTTTCTGTTCACCTTTTTATGCTTCTCTTGATTCTTGTGTTTGAAAGCCACATTTTTTTTTCGTCTGTGATCTTTTCATCAAGAATGTTTGAAAGTCTTCATTATCATTGAATGACCATTTTCCCCCTTAAGTGTTATACTTAGTTTTGCTGGGTAGGTTATTCTTGGTTTAATCCTAGTTCCTTTGACTTCTGGAGTATCATATTCCTAGCCTTTTGATCCCTTAATGTAGAAGCTACTAGATCTTGTGTTATCCTGATTGTATTTCCATAATACTCAGATTATTTCTTTCTGGTTCTTTGCAATATTTTCTCCTTGACCTAGGAACTCTGGAATTTGACTACACTATGCCTAGGAGCTTTTCTTTTTAGATCTCTTTCAGGAGTTGTTTACTCCTCTCCTGGCCAGTGCTCAGATCTGGGAGCTACTGCAAGCTTTTCTGCCTCATATCTGTGAGTAGGATTCCCTTTTCAGAGCCTCCACCACCTCTACCAGGCCAGCTCTCTTTCTCACTCCAGGGCTGCCACTCAAGTCTGAGACCTAGATTAGCATCTTGATTCCCCCAGGGCCTTTAGACTGAGGGCTTCAAAAATGGGAGCAGTTGCTGTCACCACCATCTGGGGCCAGGGTTGGGGGAGGACTCTGCTCCCTTCTCACCTAGGTAAAAGAGCTTTCTCACTGCACTTTGAAGCTGTCTCTGGCATTTGTGGGTTAAGGGATCTGGGAACTGTGGTTGCTTCTGGTGGCACCCTGAAGCCTGCTCTGGTCCTATCCCTGCCTGCTGGGTGGCTGAGGCTGGGCTGTGCTCTGCTACAAGCCTGGTGCCACAGACCTTTCTTGTCAGCCTTTCAGGCTGCAATGGGCTAGAAATTTCTTCCATTCTGTCATTTTTTGGCTTCTGCTGCTCAAGAATTTGTTTAGGGTCATTTTTTTACAGTTATTTTATGGACTGTGGAGGAAGAACTCCTACAGGTCATCCTTCTACTCCACTATCTTGGCTCTGCCCCTTTCCACCCACAACTTTTTGTGACCACAAAATGGAGACCTAGAAGACATTTATAACTACTATTTCATATTTATTTTCTTTTTCTATGAGAAGAGTTCTTTTTATGAGAATATTTTCTCCAATGAGGTATCTTTGCTAAAAATACAAGAGGACTTTTGAAGATGATTTTCTATAATTGACCACCTTGTCACCATTATACAATTGACTGAAAGTTTGATAAAAAACAGAATAGTATAGTAGAAGAGTAGAAAAAGCAGAATAGAATACTAGAATGAAGAAGGGTTGAGTCACCTTTGGAAAACTGTATAATAATATAAAATAAAGAAAAATACAAAATGATCCTCCACATTGTATCCTCCTCTGCTTTAGTTGTGGTAAAGTGATGGAAATGGGATCAGAGAGTGACAAGCATCTTTATTGACTTCAAGATGTTTATCATTTATTAATTAAGAAAATAAATTTGAAGAAGTAGATCAGATTTTACCTTTGAAAGCTCTCCTCCAATAAAAGATGTGTTAGATCATATAAGGTTCCTTAATAAATATAGGAAAGGTAGAGTGATTCAAATATCCTTAGTATCAAGCAAGACATGAAACAAGAAAATACATAGTTCTCAAACTATGTAGTTTACCGTTGTCCTAGAAGACATCCAAGATGAAGTCCAAATGGAATAGGACCCAAAGGTAGGAAATACTTTCAAATTCTTTTGTTTGCAGATGGTGTGTTGATTGCCCAAATCCAAGGAATTTACAGAGTCACTTCAGTGAAGTGTATGGCCACTCAAAAGACTTCAAAATCCACTTGGAAAACAAAGTGGATGATGAACAAACATTGCTTAATTTATGACATTCCATTTTGTAGGCAGTTCATTTAGTTAGCACAGCCATATATCTAGCTGTGATGGGCACTGCAGATAGACAACAAAATGGCCCTAGATTAGATTAGCAGAAAGAAGAGAGGGTGGATCATATTAGGGAAATTGCATAATACTGCCATAAAGAAATATACAAAATGATCTTCAGCCCTGTCTGATCCCTGTCGACTTCTGCTTTGACAGTGGTAGAACGATGGAAATGGAAGCCGAGAGTGCTAAGTATCTCTACTGGCCTCCATTTTTGCATCTCCAACTCTATTAGATATTTCAAATTGGATATCCTGTATACATTAAACTCAACAAAAACTGAACTCGTTATCTTTCTCTCCAAATCCTTTTCTCTCTTCCCTATTATTTTCTTAAAAGTCCTCTTTCAACAAGATACCTCCTATCCATGCTTCAGAATCATTTAATATTCTTTGAAACATATGACTATAGAAATAACCTTGTTCAAGATCCACTGATGAGAAATATTTGCCAAGGCATGAAACAATGAGATATTTGCTCACCAAAAATGCTTCTTATTGTTATGGAGGAAGTTCAACATAGAATCCAAGTTGAAAAGGGATTCCTTGTGGATAATGAGTTCCTCCACCTTCTCCACTTTTCAATGACATTGTGATAGTTGTACCAATATACATCACATAGCAAAATTTCTGGAAGAGATCTGTAAAGGCTCAATACAGTTTTACCCATCTATCCAAATGGATGAATAGCGTTTATCGCCTGGATTAGAACATGCATTTGGATGGGCAATGTATAGAATTTGTCCAACATTGTTTGTATCTGATATAGTTAGTACAAATGGGCAATGAATTGGGCCCAGAATTGAAAAAAGGAAGAGGAGGAGAGCATCTTGCATTGCCTTTAAGAAACTGCAAAACCCTTTCAGTGACCCTAAATTCCTCTTGAAAACAAAATCCCATCTTTGTAATACCAACTGGCATCATAGTACAGCTATGAGACTTGGAGCACTGCAATATTGAAAATTAATATCACCACTAGGCAAGGTGGCACATATCTATAATTTCTGCTACCTGGGAGGCTGAGGCTGGTGGATCTTTTAATGTCAGTAGTTCTAAGCTGTAGCAGAACTAAAGCTAATGAAAAACTCATGAAGAGTGGCATCAATATGATAAACCATGGGAATGACAGACCACCAACTTGCCTAAGAAGAGATAAAGTAGTTCAGGTCAGAAATGGAGAAAATCAACGCTTCTATGTTGATCAGTAATAGCATCAGGCCTAGGAGTAGCTACTGTACTTCCAGTGTGGGGTACATAAACACAGTCTTTAAGAAAAAAAAAAGAAAGGAAAAAGAAAATTACTATTGCAAAGATAAGAGCAGGCTAACACATGGTGAATATGAACAATCTACATGAGGAATTTCAAAGAATAGGATTAGAAGATGCCATTAGGGAAATGAATGTCAGGAAAGGGAGATGGGATTCTCAAATGGTGAGAGTAATCAATGATAATTGATTGAATAATAATAATTATGAATGATAATTGGATATACTGATATACTCATGACATCAAAAAAGTGAAGAAGGCTCCCACCATGTTTTGTAAACTCTTTGTGGTACATTCATGGGAAGACATTCTCAAAAATCCTACAGAATGGGCAGACATGGATGATTACAATCTATAGGTTGAAAAGGGAAATTAAAACTACAGGTCATTTTGAATATTTGAGTATATATACACACATAGCACAACAATAATAATTGCTGTTAGGCCAAGGTGGGGTCAATCACTTTCTTCTCAAAAAAGGGGTCCCTCTCCTTTAGACCCATGTGCTCAGTGATGGAGGATCCTGGCCTCTAATGGAAAGGATTAAGCAACATTTTGAATGGTTACACCATCCCCTCCCCAGGACACCATTTAAGATTTAGTTGAAGATTAGGTTTTGGCTGATATATAGGTTCTCCTTCAAAAACTCAGAGTAGAAAGACAATAAATTATATGAATCAGATATAGAACATGAATTTATTTTCCTACACACAAAAATGTTTTTTGTATGTATACATTAGTGGAAAGACCAGAAACTTCAGTTACAACTACTACTTTATTCTACTGGGAGGCTGATATTTAAGCCTCATCAGAACATAAATCAGATTGTAGGATATAAAATAAACCCATAATATCAGCTACATTTATGTATATTAGGAGGAGATCCAAGCAAGAAGAGATAAAAAGAGAAATTCCATTTAAAATAACTATAGAATATACAAAATACTTGGGAATCCAACTATAAACTCACACATGGAATGTATGAATGCAAAAACACAAAGGTATTTATGGAAATAAAGACAAACCTAAATAATTGAAAGAATATTAATTTAGCAATATGTAAGCCAATCTAATATAATAAAAATGTCAATATTACTAAATTAATATACTTATTCAGTCCACACCAATTAAAGTACCAAAAGAATTACTCTATAGAGCTAGAAAAAAATGAAATTCATCTCAAGGAAAATAGTAGGAACCTACTAGTATCATATTTCAAACTATCATATGATTCAGTAATCATGAAAATGATTTAGTAACAATTAAAGAGATCAATCAGAAGAATAGATTGGACATACAACTTGAAAATCAAATGAAGACCAGGGTTAAAGCAAAGCTAAACAAAACAAAACACAAAGACCCAAATACTGAGATAAAGACTCATTATCTGACAAAACCTCTTGGAAAAACTGAAAAACAATTTGGCAGAAATTAAGTTTAGACAAATAGTTCACACAATATAAGAAAAATACCTTTAAATGAATACATAACATATGCAAAAAGTCATATAGTAAATAAATTAGAAGAATAAAGGATGTTATTTTCAGAAAAAAAAGAATAGAGAAAGAATTCATGACCAAAAGAAGGGCTAGAGTATCACAGAAAAGAGAATCAACAGTTTTGATGAAATAAAATTGAAAATCTTTTGCACAAACAAAACCGATGAAGCTAATATTATAATGGAGGCTGTTAGGTTGGAAAAAAATTTTGCAGCGAGTTTTTTTCTGATAAAAGTCTCATTTTCAAGACAAATAATAGATGGATTCAAACTTACAAAAGTAAGAGGAATTTGCCAATTGATAAATGTTCAAAGGATATTAACAAATTCTCAAAGACATTCAAGGTATTAACAGTCACATTTTAAAAAAGCAATCTAAATAAAGAACTATTAAATAAATGCAAATATACTCAACTCAGGTTTCACATTCATTTGATTTTGTGAAGAAAATACCCCCTACCCCCAAGTAAAATAATATTGTGTTGAAGAGGCTGCTGAAAAACGGGCACATTAATGTACTGTGGGTAGAGTGGTGAATTTGTCCAGCCATTCTGGAAAGCAATTTTAAGCTATCTCCTCAAAAATCAGTAAATTCTGTATATCATGTATATCTCTATTTGTTCTATACCCACAAAGCAATCAATGAAGGAGGAAAAGATCCATAGATGCAAAAATATTCATAGCAACTCTTTTCTTATTAGCTAAAAACTGGAAATTAAAGGAGTGTCCTATGTAAATGTAATAGAATACTGTTGTACCATAAGAAATGTTGAAAGAGATGGATTCGCAGAGACCTGGGAAGGTTTATATGAACTGATTCAGAGTGAAGTGGACAGAACCAGGAGAACAATTTATATTTATAAAAAGTATGAACATCTTTGAGAGACTTCCAGTCTCTGATCAATGCAATATGTAACCATAATTCTAGAGGACCAATGGTGAAACATGCTACCTTCATCCTGCCAGAGTGGACATATTGAAGATGCAGAATGAAACAGATATTTTTGGTTACAGACATGGGCAATGTGGGGATTTCCTTTGTTTGACTATGCATATTTATTACAAGATTTTTAGTTTTATTTTCTCTTTTACATTAAGGGTAGACTGGGATAGAGAAAAAAATAAATGTTCATTAAATGGAAAATAAAATAAATAGAGGAGCATAAAGCAGTTTGTGGAGCAGGTGAATGAACATTGTCACATTTTCACTTCCTTAGCTCTGCATTATCTATTGCCTGTCTATTGCCAAGTCAATGTCTTGAGCTCAGCTTCTTGTAAGTACTCATTTCTAATGTAGAAACTCTCCTTGATACCAGTCAGCTCTGATCAAGAGACCCAGGAACTCCAACCTCTCAAATTTACAAGACAGCAGCCCTGGCTGGAAATGTCTATATGAGATCCTACACTCAGGAGAGAAATAAAACAGAAGCAATAAAGGCAGCCAGAGGCTGTGGCTCAAGCTTGCACAGCTGAGTTGCTATGTGAGAGTTGTCTGCAATCTTCTGGGGTGAGGGAAAGGGTGACCAAGGAGGGAGACTCAACATTCTTATCAAAACTTCAGATGGGAAGAGAAGACAACTGAGGGCGGATTACACCCCATTACAGATTGATTTAATCATTGACTCTTTCTGTTCAGTAGCCAGTAAGGGGATTTCTTCATTCTCAATGTGTCCTTCAGTGCTGAGTCACCATGGCCAGCCAGAAGCAGTCAGGGCCTTCATTTTATTTCTCCAGTTTCCAAGTCCTGAGCCAGCTCATGTGTTCAGTCAGAATGAAGCCAGGTCTTGTTGGCATGATCTCAAGTTCCTTCCCTTGCAGGGAAATGTTGCAAATCTTGTGTGTAAACTTTCAGTTTTAAAGGATGATCAGTGAATATCTAGAAAAGGGATGAGTGATCCCAAAGGACGATAAAGCAGCATTCATTTCATCTTTTGATAGGGTTGCTATGTTGGTAATTTGCAAGCATATTGCAGGGGAATTCAAATAGTTGTTTGACCAAGTCTCACATGCTATGTTTGTTAGGAATGTGGAAAAATCTTAGATGATATACAGTTCTGTGGCCAGACCCAGAAAGTAGTCCGTAATGGTCTGATGTCAGACCACTTAGAAGCCCAGCAATCTGTACTTGGCTCTGTGCTGTTTAACATCGCTTTAAATGACTTAAGTGAAGTCATAGATGATATCATATAAAACATATAGATAAGATTAACTGATTTTTATATAGTACTTGAAAATTTTCCAAACATTTTACTATATTACCTCATATACTCCTCCCAACAATCCTGTGAATGACGTACTAGAGGTATAATTATCCTCCCTTTACTGATGAGGAAATGGAGACTGACACAGATAAATGACTTTCCTTGACTCCTGCAGTTAGTTAACATCTGAGGTGGAATGGAACTGCTCATCTTCTGAACTCCAAGTCCAGTGTTCTAGCCAATATATCCAATTCCATTTGGATAACACAGGGCTAGGATAGAAAGCTAACTTTTTGTGGCAGAATCAGGACTCAAAGAGTTAGATAGGCTAGAATGTTGAGTTGACTCTAATAGGATGAAATTTAGCAGGAATACATATTTCATACTTGAGTTAAAACAGACAACCCTATACTTCATACAGAATGAGGGAGGTAGGCTAGGCATCATCTTACAAAGATCGAGGTGGTTTTAGTAGAACGCAAGTTCAATATGAGTCTGTTGTATGATGTGGCAATTCAGAAACCTAATGAATTTTTAGGCTATATTGGAAGGGACAGTTTCCAGGCCTATGGAGGTGATAATCCCATCGTATTCTACACTGGCCAGACCATGTTTGGAGCACTACATTACAAATTTTTAGGGAGAACATTGATGAACTTGTGAGTATCCAAAAGAGGACAATAAAAATGGTGAAGAGACCTGAGATCATGCCAGACAATGCCCATTTGGAAGAATGGGAAATGCTTAGCCTAAAAAAGAGAAGATCAACATCGGATGTAGTTGTTTTCTTTGAGTATCTTGTTGTTTCCTTTGGTCTCAGAGGGCAGAACTCAGAGCAATGGGTAAAAGTTGAAAAGAAGTAAGTGTAAGTTCAATATCAGGAAAATCTTCCTAACTACAGCTAGAGCTATCTAACAGTGGATTGGACTTTTTTTGGAAGTAGTGAATTTTCCTCTCATTAAAAGTGCTCAGGCCAAAATTTGATAACGTGTTTGGTGTATTGTAGATAAAGTTTGTGTTCAGACCTTGTTTGGAAAAGATTTGCATTCTATGACTTTCACAGTGACTGATATCTTTTTCAGTTTTTTTTATCTGAATGTGATAGGAGAATGTTTTAGAAACCACTCCTTTCCCCACTTCCCCCAATATCCTTGTTGGTTTGGTTTTTCCACGTATGGCACCTGAATTCAAGGTATAACAATAATTATATAAGAATTCACAGAGCATCCCAGTTGTAAGACCTTTGAAGATCTTTCTCTCCTCTCTGCCCATCTTCCTTTCCAACTACCATGCAGGCCTAGGAGAATCTCTTTTCCACATGGCAAGCTTCAGTTATTTGATGATAGAGATTGAGTGACCAGTGTGACCCTCACAAGGCACAATTTAAAGTATTTTATTTTTGGGATGCATTGCATCCCAGTTTTTATTTTATTCTTTTGAGATTGACCCTTCCCATCTTGCCAAGACTAGATACACAACGGTGTGTCTGATCCCATTGTTTACTGGTATAGAAGCTTTGGCTTCTTTTGTTTCTGACCTGGACTGGTTTATCCTTGTTTAGGCTGCGTGGTGGCTGCGCATTCCTTGGTGTCCACATATTGGTGTGAAACTTAGTGCAGAGATCCAATTAACTTTTGTACCACTGATGTTTAGTATTCCAAAGCTCAAGTGATCCACCAGCCTCCCTCAGTAGTAGAGATTACAACTGGGTGCTACGGAGGTCTTCTTTTAGATTACGACCTCCTAGGGGGTAGAGACTGGATATTTTTTGTCTCTTTTTATATCCCCAGCTCTTAAAATTTCATCTGGCACATTTATCATTGTTGTTCAGTTGTGTCTAACTCTCTGTGACCCTGTGTACCAATTGTGCATTGGTTTTTTTTTTGGCCAAAATAGTGGAAGGCTTTGCCATTTCATTCATCAGTTTTTATGTAGGCTGTGGTTAAGTGTCTTACCCAGGGTCATAGAGCTAGTAAGTGTCTGAGGTCCAATTTCAACCCTGGTCTTTTGGACTCCAAGTCCAGTGCTCTTATCCATTGTCCTCCAGTTGCCTGGAACTTAGTAGAAGATTAATAAATGTTTTTTGACTTACTGGCTAACTGACTGACTATTCTTTTAAAGATGTGTAATGGGCCTTGGTATATACAGAGAGCACATCTAATGCTACTTCCCATGTGGAGAAGGCCAAGGAGTCTGCTTCCAGAGCAGTCATGGTAGCATTCAACAGAAATGCCTTAGAGAGACTTTGAGGAATACACTGACTTTCTGTAAATGGTTTGGGTCTGCTAACCAGTGGTGAATGGTAGTCTTTTAGACACACACACAATACATGTCTATGCATATAAAATTATATAATATAAACACATACACATCATGAATATATATATATGCATATATAAATACATATAATTATATACTCAGATGTATACACACAATGTATATATGCATGCAAATATACATATGCACACAGACACACATATATGCCTGTAAGCATGCATATAAAACTTGAACAGATCCTGCAAATGCCCAATAACTTAGGCCTAGAATTGGATAGGAGGAGATCAGGAGGAATCATCTTCAGGATAATGTGTAAAGTTTTTAACAGTCTAGCTATTTGCTTCTGTAAATACCCTATCTTTTAAATTTTACCATCTTCCTAGTGATGCTATATAGTTGTCCGATCTCAGAATGATGAAAATCAGAGGCCTAAAAGTGACTACAAAGATATACATTCAGAGTCAGTAACCTCCAGCATATAACTGAAGATACCTTGAATAGGGGAAGTGCTATAAAAGACATCCTCAAAGATGCCCATATGAGAAAAAGAAATGCAGCAAAGAGCAGGGGATAGTGGTTGCATGATCTGAGTGCTGTCCCAATGCTCAGGAAATAGGAAAACAGACAACTAAAGCCCCTAGTGTATCAGGTAGATCTTCCATAGAGGATTTGCAGAAAGATATACAAAGAATTGCAGAGAAAAAAAGAAGGCATGGAAATGTGGCAATCTATGCTGGGAAGGGTATACTCATACTCATGAGAATTTGGATTCATCCAAGTAAAGCATTGTCTCATTTATCACTAAATGACAAACTGATTCATTTGAAAGTTTTCATTTTGAACAGAGTAAAAAGTTGCATAATTATAGTTTCTGTAAATACAATTTACTTCATTTGATATGTTAGATGCATTCCTGAAAGATTGTGTCTAGAGCAAACATCTGTATAGCAAATCATGGTCAGTTTTTTTCCAACTAATTTCCATTAAAATTCCAGAAATGTTTCCTTGAACACTCTTGATCTTCCTCAAAAGGCAGAACATAATGGCACTGGAAGCAGAAATCAAATGACCTGGGTTTAAGGTCCAGCTCTCTCATTTACTGGTTGTATGACCTTAGGCAAGCCACAACCTTTCAAATTTTTCCTTAACAATGAAGTGAATTAATAATACCTTCTCTTTCCATCCCTTAGAGTTGTGTAAAGATTATATTACTTATCACTTTTATCTGTGAGTCAGCAATTAGATTTCCATTTGTGCACTATTAGTTCATATTTAATATTTTAGGAAAATTTTATTTGCATCAGTATTTCCCAAGATATCCATATTAATATCACAAAGACATCAAAGTTCTGTATAATAAAATTTAGGAAATGCTGGATTAGTTAACTTCCAAGATCCCTTGTATCTTAAAAATACCTTATTCTAGAGGACATAAAATTATACTTTTAATAAAACCCAGTTTATGTTGGATTGATTCCTATTAGTTCTGATATGATTGCACTCGTGTGGGTATATATGAAGCATTTCCTTATCTCCCCAACTGCCAGTGCATCCCCAACAAAATATTTTATTTTATATATAATTTTATAAGTACACATTGAATCCCCTAATACAATGTAAACACTTTGAGGGGAAGAAGTATTTCACTTTTGTCTTTGAATCTCCAATGCCTAGCACAGTGCCTGACTCAGGATAGGTGCTTAATAAAAATTTGCTTATTTCCTGATCAATTGTGCTCGGAGAGGACTTGCATCTCTTGTGTGAGAGCTCAGGGACTCCAAGAAGTTGTAGCATTGGCAGTGGCCACACCCCAGTGAAATTGTCTTGGCTGATGGACTAAACCAGGTTGAGAATAACTGATAGACCTCGAACCTGTCAGTGAGTTATGCATGTGTCTACCCCAAGCATGTGAAGACTTCCCTCAGTTGAATGTGTTGGATGAGAACAATTTGTTCCAATGGCCACCATGAAGGTAGCTGAAGCAGGCACTGTGGAGTGCTTAGAACTAGGTCAGACATGGAAGATACCTAGGGCATTCGCTGCATCCAGGGCCATTGCCAGTCATCTTGACTTTTTCTTGTCACTGGACTTAGATAATTCTGGAGGAGAGAGTGAGGTTGATGACTTTGTGCAACTCTACCTCACTTAAAATCCAGTTCACCCATGATTCAAGACATCACCCAATGATATCCACATATAAAAGGGTATGCTCAGTTTATATGTGGGAAGTCTCCAATTTCTAGTTCTTATCCCATCTGAAATTTTAATATTTAATCTTGTTAGTCATAAATGCAGGACATTTATTGACTTTAACATGTTAGTTATGACTTTCAGTTTTTAAAAATATAGATGTTAGTAAAATATATATATTTTCGTGAATTTCTTTTGAAAATAGTAATCAATAATAATAAAAAAAAAAACTCAGGGGGACAGAGCCAAGATGGCAGAGTGAGAGCAATGACTCACCTAAACTCTTAGACAAACTCCTTCAGATACCTCTAAAAAGAGAATCTGACCAAATTTTGGAGGTGCAGAATCCAATAGGAGACAGATTGGCAGATTCAAAGCCCAGGACAGACTGGAAGGTTCATGGGAAGGATCTGTTCTGCAGGGGTGAGCCCACAGTGCATAGTGCAGCACGGCCAGCACCATAGAGTGAGAGGGCCCCACAAAATCTGAGACAGCAGCAGGCAGAACTGGCAGAGCCCCAGCCCAGGGTGAGAGACCAGCAGAGCCAATTGAGTGACTGCCACTGAGCACCAGACTGCCACTGAGCTGCAGCAGCTCCTGAGACTTTCAGCCCAAAGATTAAACTATGTAAGTCAGGTACTTGAACTTCTGGGAGCCAGGATGGTGGTGTGATCAGTAAATGCTCTCTCCTCCCCTCTTGATGACCTTGGAAGAACCTTAAAATATTTCCCCAGAAAAATCCTGGATCAGCAGAAACAGCAGAGGAGGCAAATAGTCTCATAACACCAGAGGGTAGGAAAATAGTTAAGGGGGATTCCTCCTACTGTGGTGGAGGCAAACCAGAAGTAAAGGGGCCCCAGGGAAGAGGAAACGCACTAGGACCCAGGCACGCCTCAGTGCCAGGAGAGGAGCCCCAGGAGGGTTAGAAACTCTCACTAGGATCTAGGCATGCCTCAGCACTCCAGGGGAAACTGGAAGACAATAGGGCCTCAGTTCAGCTGAGGTGATTTCCTTGACCAAACCACCCCTCCCCCACACTTAACAAGCTAACCCCAGGGCTGATCCAGGAAACACAAAATAAAAACCTGCTCTTAGCTTTTTCACGCAAGTCAGCTCAACATCCAGTTCTGCAGCTTCTAACTGAAAGAACCAGAAGCCACAACACACGATCAACATCATGAACAAGAAAAAGCAAAATAAGGGTGAAAAAACCATAAAATCTTTCTGTGGGGACAAGGACCAAAACACAAATACCAAAGAGGTCAGTAGTGAGACTGAAAATTCAGAAGGGACTATGAACTGCTCGCATGCACAAATAGCTCTCCTGGAACAGCTGAAGAAGGAAATAGAAGAAAAACTGGCCAATGATTTTAAAAATATAAAAAAATGATTCCCTGATAAGAACATCTCTTTGAAAAGAAAAATTGAACAAATGGAAAAGGAAGTACAAAAATTAACTGGAGAAAATAACTCCTTAAAAGGAAAAATTGGACAGATGGAAAAGGAGAGGCAAAAGTTAACTGAAGAAAACAATTTGATGAAGATTAGAATTGGGCAAGTAGAAACTAATTGCTCGATGGGACAGCAAGAATCAGTCAAACAAAATCTAAAGGATGAAAACATAGAAGAAAATGTAAAATGTCTAATTGGAAAAACAACCAACCTGGAAAATAGATCCAGGAGAGAAAATTTAAAAATTATTGGCCTGCCAGAAAGCCATGATGAAAAAAAGGATCTGGACAGCATCTTCCAGGAAATCATCAAGGAAAACTGCCCAGAAATGCTAGATCTAGAGGGCAAAATAGTCATCAAAAGAATCTACTGTTCACCTCTCGAAAGGGATCCTAAACTCAAAACCCCAAGCAACATTGTTGCCAAATTCCAGAACTGTCAAGTGAAGGAGAAAATACTACAGGCAGCCAGAAAGAAACCATTCAAATATCGAGGAGCTGCAGTCAAGATCACACAGGACCTTGCAGCTTCTACATTAAAAGATCGAAGGAATTGGAATCCAATATTCTGTAAGGAGAAGGAATTGGGACTACAACCAAGGATCAACTATCCAACAAAATTTGGCATAACATTTTGGGCAAGGAGATGGTCATTCAATGAAGTAAAGGATTTCCAGAACTTCCTGACAAAAACGCCAGAACTTAATAGAAAATTCAATCTTCAAATGCAGGGCTCAAGAGAGGCATAAAAAGGTAAATGGGGGGAGGGAAACAAAAGAAACAAAAAAAAACTTGTTACTCAATTTGAGCAAGCTGTTTACCTCCCTATAAGGGAAGATGATACCTGTTAACCTTGAGAATTGTGCATCTATTATGAAATATGAAAGGAGATATACATAGAGGGAATGGGTATAAAGTAAATGATGTCATGTTAAAGATGTGATTTAAATATGTGAAGCGATTGTAACAGGAGGTGTGAAAAGGAGGAAGCAGAAAATGGTAAATTACATCAAAGGAAGAAGTACAAAATTATAGCAGAGGGAAAGAGGGGAGGGAGATGAGCATCGTTTGAGAGGTACTCTCTTCTGATTTGGTTCAAGGAGGGAACAATAAACTTAAGTATATAATCCTAACTAGATCTATAGGCAATAGGAGGGGAAGGGGGAAGAAAGGGGAGGGAAGAAGCAGTAAGGGTAAAGGGGAGTAAAAGGGAGGGGGGCTAAAAGAAGGAAGGGAAGGCTGCAGGAGGTGGGGGTGAAAAGTGAAAACTATTGAGGAGGGGAAGGGAGACAGGAGAGCTAAAAGCACAAATGACGGGAAAGAGGATGGAGGGAAATACACAGATTGTAATCATAACTGTGAATGTGAATGGAATGAACTCTCCCATAAAACTGAGATAGATAGCAGAATGGATTAAAAGCCATAATCCAACAATATGTTGTTTATAAGAAACATATTTGAAATGGGGGGATACGCACAGGATAAAGGTCAAAGGTTGGAGCAGGATATAATTGTGCTTCAGCTGATGTAAGAAAGGCAGGAGTAGCAATCCTAATCTCAGACAAAGCAAAAGCAAAAATAGATCTAATCAGAAGAGATAAGGATGGAAATTATATCCTGCTAAAAGGCACCATAGATAATGAAGCAATATCATTACTAAACATGTATGCCCCAAGTGGTATAGCATCCAGATTCTTAGAGGAGAGGTTGGGGGAGTTGAAGGAAGAAATTGACAGCAAAACTATATTAGTGGGGGATCTCAACCTCCCCCTCTCTGAACTTGATAAATCTAACCTCAAAATAAACAAGGAAAAGGTTAAGGAGGTAAATAGAACTCTGGATAAGGTAGATATGATAGATATCTAGAGAAAATTGAATGGGAATAGAAAGGAATATACCTTCTTTCAGTAGTACAGGGCACATATACAAAAATTAACCATGTACTAGGACATAAAAACCTCACAATCCAGTGCAGAAAGGCAGAGATAATCAATGCATTCTTCTCAGATCATAATGCAATAAAAAGGCCATGGAAAGATAAACCAGTTTGAAACTAAATAATCTAATCCTCAAGAAGGAGTGGGTTAAAGAAGAAATCATAGAAACAATCAACAACTTCATTTAAGAGAATGACAGTAATGAGACAACCTACCAAATCTTATGGGATACAGCAAAAGCAGTTCTTAGGGGAAGTTTTACATCTTTGAATGCCTACATAAATAAAATAGAGAAAGAAGAGATCAATGATTTGGGCATGCAGCAGAAAAAGCTAGAAAAAGAACAAATTGAAAATCCCTAAGCAAATACCAAATTAGAAATACTGAAAACCAAAGGAGAGATTAATAAAATTGAAATTAAGAAAACTATTGAATTAATAAATAAAGCCAAGAGTTGGTTTTATGAAAAAAACTAATAAAATTGATAAACCTTGGGTCAATTTTATTAAAAAAAAGAAAGAAGAAAATCAATTTACTAACATCAAAAAGAAAAAGGTGAACTCACCTCCAATGAGGAGGAAATTAAAACAATAATTAGAAATTACTTTGCCCAACTTTATGCTCACAAATTCGATAATCTAAATGAGATGGATGAGTTTTTTTAAAAAAATACAAATTGCCCAGATTAACAGAAAAGGAAGTTGAATACTTAAACAACACCATCTCAGAAAGAGAAATTAAACAAGCCATCAATGAACTCCCTAGGAAAAAATCTCCAGGGCCAGATGGATTTACAAGTGAATTCTATCAAACCTTTAAAGAACAGTTAATTCCAATATTATATAGACTATTTTTGAAAATTGGGGAAGTAATCCTCCCAAATTCTTTCTATGGTACAAATATAGTTTTGATACCTAAACTAGGAAGAGACACAACAGAGAAAGAAAATTATAGACCAATTTCTCTAATGAATATAGATGCAAAAATTTTAAATAAGATTTTAGCAAAAGGAATACAGCATCTTATCATGTTTACATTGTGATCTGGTAAGATTCATACCAGGAATGCAGGACTGGTTCAATATTAGGAAAACTATTAGCATTATCCATCATATCAACAACAAAACTAACAAAAACCACATGATTATCTCAAAAGATGCAGAAGAAGCTTTTGACAAAATACAACACCCATTGCTATTAAAAACACTGGAGAACATAGGAAAAAAGGGAACTTTCCATAAAATGATAAGCAGTATCTACCTAAAACCTTCAGCAAGCATTATACACAATGGAGATAAACTAGATGCATTTTCAATAAGATCAGGGGTGAAACAAGGATGTCCATTATCACAACCGTTATTCAATATGGTACTATAAATGTTAGCTGTAGCAATTAGACAAGATAAAGAAATTGAAGGTATAAGAACAGGCAAAGAAGAAATTAAGTTGCCACTCTTTGCAGATGATATATGATGATATGCTTAGAGAATCCCAGAGATTCAAATAAAAAACTACTTGAAATAATAAACAACTTTGGCAAAGTTGCGGGTTACAAAATAAACCTGCACAAATCTTCTGCATTCCTATATATTAGCAACAAAGTTCAACAGCAAGAGATAGACAGAGAAATCCCATTTAAAGCTAGGGTAGACACTATAAAATGCTTGGGAGTTTACCTGCCAAAACAAACCCAGGGACTTTATGAACACAATTACAAGACAACTTTTTGCACAAATAAAGTCAGATCTAAGTAAGTGGAAAAACATCAGTTGCTCATGGGTAGGCTGAGCTAATATAATAGAAATGACAGGTCTGCCTAAATTAATTTACTTATTTAGTGCCATACCAATTAAACTATCAGATAATTATTTTCTAGAGCTGGAGAAAATTATATCAAAATTCATCTGGGATAACAAAAGGTCCAGAATATCAAAGGAGTTAATGAAAAGAAATGCTATGGAAGGTGACCTAGCACTACCAAATCTCAAATTGTATTATAAAGCAGCAATTATCAAAACCACTTGATACAGTTTAAGAAACATAAGGGTAGACAAGTGAAATAGACTAGGCACCCAAGACACAATAGGCAAGGAATATAGCAACCTACTGTTTGATAAACCCAAGGACCCCAGCTTCTGGGATAAGAACTCACTGTTCGACAAAAATAACTGGGAAAACTGGATAACAGTGTGGTGAAAAGTAGGCACAGACCCATGCCTGACACCATACACAAGAATAAAGTCCAAAAGGGTACACGATCTAGGTATAAAGATTGATACCATGGACAAACTGGAGGAGCAAGGAATAGTGTATTTATCAGACTTATGGAGAAGGGAAGAATTTTGACTAAAGAACAGATAGAAAGCATTATGAAATGCAAGATGGGTAATTTTGATTACATCAGCCTGAAAAGCTTTTTCACAACTAAACTCAATGCACATAGCCCTTGATGCTTGTTGGATTGAATTGAACTAAGCCACATCATCCCAACAGCATCTCAGAATGAAACTGGCAGGAAAATAGCAACCAAATTCAGAGGGATGTAGTAAATTGGGAAAGAATTTTTACAGCTAATCTCAGGGATAAAGGCCTCATTTCTAGAATATATAGAGAACTGAGTAAAATGCACAACAATACAAGTCATTCCCCAATTGATAAATGGTCAAAGGATATGAACAGGCAATTTTCAGAGGAAGAAATTAAAGGTATCTATAGTCATATGAAAAAATGCTCTAAATCACTACTGATTAGAGAGAGGCAAATCAAAACAAGTATGAGGCACCACATCACACCTATTAGATTGGCAAATATGACAGAACAGAAAAAATGATAAATGTTGGAGAGGATGTGGGCGAGTTGGAACACTAATTCATTGTTGGTGGAGCTGTGAGGTCATCCAACCATTCTGGAGAACGGTTTGGAACTATGCCCAAAGGGCTACAAAAATGTGCATACCCTTTGACCCAGCAATATAGCTTCTAGGACTGTAGCCCCAAAAGATCATAAAAATGGGAAAGGATCCCACATGTACAAAAATATTTGTAGCAGCACTCTTTGTAGTTGCCAAAAACTGGAAATCAAGGGGATGCCAATCAATTGGGGAATGGCTGAAAAAATTATGGTATATGAATGGAGTACTATTTTGTCATAAGAAATGATGAACAAGAAGACTTCAGAGAGGCGTGGAAGGACTTATATGATCTGATGCTGAGCGAAAGGAGCAGAACCAGGAGAACTTTGTGCACCGCAATGACCACAATATGCAAGAGTTTTTTCTGGTAGACTTGGAACTTTGTAACAATGCAAGAATTAAAAAAAAAATTCCCTATGGTCTTTTAAGGCAAAATGCCTTCCACACTCAGAGAAAGAACTTTGGAATTCATTCACAGAATGTATCAGATCATTTGTGTGTGTGTGTATTATGTTTTGATTTGTTATATGATTTCTTCCATTTATTTTAGTTTGTCTACACAGCATGACTATAGTGAAACCGTATTCAATGGGAAAGAATTGTATGCCATCTTGGGGAGGGAGGGGGATGATGGGGGGTAGGTAGGAGGGAAAATCTAAGTTTTATGGTAGTGATTGTAGAACATTAAAAATAAAAAAATAATAATCAAATTCACTGTCATATCTCTGATTCTCAACTTGCTGACTGAGTGATGCATTTGTGTATGTATGTGTTTCTTGGTTGCAGAGAACAGTGGAGAAAATTCTTCCTCCATTCTCTCTCATATTCTCTTCTCTAATTTCCACAATGAAGGTGTCAACTCCATGTAGGACAAATAGCTAAAGTATTTGGACATGTATCTCTAAGAAATGTACCCAGAGGAGTCATGGGAAGAAATTTGGGGCCAACATGTTCTTAGGAGAATCCTTAAAGTCTCCTTTCTCTTTATAGAGTGGTGGTTAAGAGTATGGAGAGGTTTTATTCATTCATGGGACAAGAGTACACAGGCTGGTAAGAAATGATGACTGTGAGTTTAGCACAACATACTGCTAATGTTAATTTTCTACAACTTCCACTTGCACTGACATATTGGGTCCCTAGAAAGGGGCTATAAGTCCTTCTCAGAATTCTAAAAGTAACCCTGAGGAGCTATATTTCTATTACTAGTACTCATGACCAGCCCATAATTTGTTTCCCATTAATAATTAGGAATACTTAATTTACTTTTAGTGAAGGCATTTACTGAGATAGTATAATACCAACATTTGGTATAGAACTCCTCCCCTCCAAAAGTAGTCTGGGGTACACTCCCCAAAATATGCAAATGGTCCATAGGTAGAATTGACACAAACTTAAATTACAAAGACTCACATGTGACAAAAGGGAACTTCTAACTTTCGGTTCTTGGGAGCTTTTTCTCTCTTTGTAGGATCCTCACAAATTTCCCCTTGGGTGTCAAATTTTGTTGGGCTTTGAGTTGCTCCTTTGTAGAGTTCATAGTCATTGTTTTCTCCATGGACATGTCATGATCCTGAAACTACCTGTCCATAGATGATACTTGCTCCTGTTGTATCCTCTCTCCAGTCTCTCAGAATCTAGCTAGATTCACTGTCTAGTATTAATTCAGTTTCCTTGATGACTCTGAAAAGCTATTCTCCTCACCCACCATCCTCAAATCCTCCAAGAGCAATTTCCTCTTGGTCTTTGGTTCCATATTTCAAACTAGAATACTGTCAACTAGAATTTTTTTTGAGGGGAGAGGCAATTGGGGTTGTGTGACTTGCCCAGAATTACACAGCTAGTAAGTGTCAAGTGTTTGAAGTCACATTTGAACTCGAGTCCTTCTCACTCCAGGGCCAGTGCTCTATCCACTGTACCACCTAACTGCCCCTAGAATTCTACTAACAGACTAATTCACCTTTGACTGGTTTTCTGCTGGGCTGATTGCTATTTTTACACCAAGACTCACCTCTTTGTTGGATTCTTTCAGTTAGTAAGTGCTTAATAAATGCTTGCTGACGATTGATGAATATATAGATAAGACATCTATTAAAAATATATTTTAGTTTTCATGGGAATGTTTTGTATCAAGAAGCCACAGCCTTTAAATACCCCTTCTTATAAAGGAGTTAAAAACCTTACCTACAAATATCTTGTCTGATAGAAACAGATTGTGTTTTTATATACTACTAAAGGTCAATGAATCATTGCCCATGTTTGCAAGCAAAATCGATAAATGGGCATTCATTTGGTTCTGAAATTGGCAATACATTTTGATTGTTACATTTCAATATACAAATGTAACAGGAACCTTGAATAAATGCTGGCAAAATAACACACTTTCAAAACGTGTTTATTCAGTATGTTTGACAAGTACAGAAAAATAAAAATGATATTTTACAAAATATACAATTTCTATATTTACATTAATGCTTTATTAACATAACATGAAAACAAGTTCAATGCACAAAACAAGAGGAATTTACAAATTTAATGGTGTAGCTTATCTTGAAGACTCATAGGGATACACATGTGTACACATATAACTTATTTATGGTAGGTTTTATTATGGGTCACTATATAGTTTAATAAGTCATAGCTACATTAATTCCACATTTGGGACCGTATGCCATTCTGGTGGTTTATTACACCATCATAGCAACTGCTTATTCTCGTGTCTGGAATTCAGTTATAAGTGCACTCAAAAATGACACAGAAAGCTAAAGCATGCTTCAGAATGGCAAAGAATATGAACATGTGGAAAGGACTGGAAGCTCTTGGAAAGTGGCATTAGCCTTGGTGGAGAGAGTTACCTCCTGCTGAATATTTTGCTCTTCCTCTTTATTGTAAAGAGTTTGAAATGCAACAAGGCTTCCTATGACCTGTAAAGCCAGACTAACCTGTTTCTAGATACCACTTACTCCACGAAGTGACCTACTACCCAATTTATGAGTGTAGACACTGTATGTCTCTTTCTGTGCAATACATATCAAAATAGGTGAATAGTCTCCATTCAGATAAAAAATATAGTATCAGAGTTACCTCCCATGCTAGCTTAGATTTTGTTTTTATTAAATGCTCCCCAAATTTTGGATGCAAATGGATCAACAGCGGAGCACCCGTAAGTCAAAATGTGACTCTATAACAATTTAGTTGTAAAATGATGTGGTTGGTATCATTCTAGGATAATCCTATCATTTGAGACACTATGAGATGAGTATCTAATACTCTACTCAAAGGCAAAACATCATCATGCAATGTGTATAGCATACCAAGGAAAAATACACAGCTGTTTGTTATAATTATAACACCTTTAATGTCTAAACAGAATCGTAGAAAATTAACCTGTCACTGAACTTTATCTTTTACTTAACTTTATTCTCCTTCCCTTCAGGTAACACAAAATAAGCTAACTAGCTATAAGTAATGCCAGAGAACATATTAAATACATGCTTAGATGGGAACAAAGTCACCGATCTTTAACCCATTTACCTTACATTCAAATGAATGGGTCACGTTTTGGCTTATTTCCAAATTTTCTCCATCATCATGTTGCCTGTCCTACACAGCTTATACTTTTATTCTTCTAGGTTTGGGTTCTAAATCTTGGAGGAAGGCATCATTGTTCTGGGGACAATTGGTGTGACAGGCACAAGTACTGATGAACATCATAGGCTTCTTGACAATTTGTCCTTGAGGACAATCAAATATCACTTGGATGGTTTTCGTATTGTGAGGAGTACAGCATCGGCCATCAGTACAGATGCCACAGTACTTGGGCTTGTATGTCTGGGTGCTACTGCAGTTCTTATATTGTAAGTGGATGGCCTTGAGGGACTTCTTAGTACGGAGACACTTTTTTCCTTTCTAAAAGAGAGAGAGATGTATGAGATGAGGTATAGTTGGGATAATCAGTGACTTATTCTGATACGCAATTTCTAGAATACTTAGGAAGTCTAGGACAAGGTTTCCCAAGCAAAAGTGATGACAAATTTTACCAGTCCATAAAACTTTCACTACCATTTAAAAACTTGTAACTTTAGTAAACTAACACCTTCTCCATAATCCTCTTTCTGCATTTATTTTCTTTTTACAGTTCTCTTTCCTGCTTCCTGATTGTCTAAGAGCCACCCCACATAGGCTGCAGAGGACAGAGCACCAATTAGTCAGTGGACAGGAATGGAGGTATTTTGCTAGTCTGCAGTATAGTTTAAATTGGGAAACATTGGTTTAGAAAATATGTGAAACTTAAAAAAAGGTTGCCAGATACCAGACTGGTTGCTAGTCATAGAATATTTTTCCTATATGGAAAATAGTTGTATTTTGGGAGAAAGAAAGCAATAAATAAAGCCAAATTAAAAAAAAAATAGGTTGCAAGAACTTTTAAAGCAATATACTGAAACATTTCAAAAATTAAAGTGCTATTAAATTTTAGCTCTTTGAAGGTTACAAATCTGTCCTGCTCCCTTTTCCTTAGCAAGTATTTTTTAGCAGTAGTTTTCAAAGTGTGTTCTGAAGACCCCCTGGGAATCTGCAACACCCTTTCAATAAGTCCATGCGGTCAACAATTATTTTTTTTATAATTTTCCTAAGATTTGTTTTTTTTTTTTTTGCCTTTTAAGATCTTTCTTCCTTTTCCAATTGCATATCTGTGTAAGACCGGATCTTCTTCACCCACTTGAACGAAAACAGCATATAACAATAGATTGAATGTAGAAATAGATATGAGAATACAGGTGCCTTCCATTAAGCCAAGCATAAAAGAGGTGCAAAAACATGTAAAAGAGCTCTACTCTTATCACTAATAATTTTGTTAAGGAAAATATAGTTATTTTTCATAAAAATATATTACTTATGTTAACATATAATAGGTTTACTAGTGTTATTTTAAATGAAATAAATTAAAATCATTAGTTTTGATTTTTGATATGGTAAATATCCATGGGGTCAGTTAGGTGACACAGTAGCTAGAGTGCTAAACCTGAAGTCTGTAAGACACACCTTCCTGTGGTCAAATCTAGCCTCAGAGAATTACAAGCTATATGACCCTGGGGTAAGTCACTTAATCCTGTTTGCCTCAGTTTGCTCATCTGTAAAATGAGCTGGAGAAGGAAATGGCAAACCATTTGCCAAGAAAACCCCAAAGGGTCACAGTCAGATAGACTGAAAAACAACTGAACAACCACAAAATATTAATAGATATAACCCATCTAGGCAAAAGCTCTTTGGGGATCCTCAATAATTTTTAAGAGTATAGAAGGGTCCTGAGACCAAAAAGCTTGAGAACTATTTTATAGAATTAGTATATTGTATTTATTACATTTTTCTTACATTAATCTGAGCTCATTTCTAGCTATCAATTATAAATAGGGCTCAAGGCCAACAATATTTTTTCTCTGCCCCTATCAATGAAGGTGGAAAATCTCTAGTGAGTAATGTTGGCATACACTGTCTTAGACTGAAGTGATGTTTCTCAGTATGTGAATGACTATAGAATCCTAATGCTTAGATGGACTTGAAGTCCTCTCATCCATTCTATGGCAGCAAAGCAGAGATATCCCTAGCTGAAATTGAATGTTATGTTTCCAAGAAATGAGATAGAATGCTCCATTCAACTCTTCAACCCCCAATGATTTTAGAAGCATTAATGGGTGGCAGTTAGGTGGTAGAGTGGAGATAGTACTAGTCCTGGAGTCAGGAAGACCTAACACAATTCTAGCCTCAGGCACTTACTATCTGAGTGATCCTGGGCAAGTCACTTAACAGCTGTCTGTCTATTGGCTCATCTGAGGATAATAATAACACCTAGTTTCCAGGATTCTTCTGAGGTTAAACTGAGATGATATTTATAAAGTTCATTGCAAACTTTGAAGTTTTATATAATACTTCTGAGTTCTTTGTTCCTACTCTGAGCTTGCTATATTACAACTTCTGACATTGTAACACTTAAAAGAAAGTGAGGAATTAATGGCTGGGTAATCTTAGCGATAACCAGTCTGGCCTCATTTACCTTCATTTCTCTCTGATGCTGGCTCACAGCAGTGCCTGAGCCATAGAGGGCCTACCTATCTGTGATACAACTTTTTCTCAATCCCTCTCTTTAGTTCTTTTGTGACTTCTTCCCTCCCCACTACACAAATACCATTTTCCTCTGGCTTCAAGGATATGTCCTCTCACATCTACTACTCCCATACAACTCTCTCAGAGTTGTTCTCAGTAAGCTGCTTAATAGGATGTACCTTCTCAATGGCTTGTTCAACCTCTTGATCGCAGAGTCTTACGATGCAAAGACGAGTCTGCTTCATCATCTCACATTGGCGATTCCTATTGGTGACCCGAGTAGAAAAACCCATCCCACAGCTTTTAGAACACGCACTCCATTCTGTGGTCTGTTCTATACAGTTGAGGCTTGAGTCAGATACACCAATCCCCAGTGTGGCCTCTTGTCTATAAGCTTTGACAAAGATACACACCATCAACGTTACTGGGAAAAAGATAGGTCTCACAAAGTAACCCTTCCAACAATTACTCAAGAAATAGAGAGAGTAAGGGTAAGGTAGGGAAGATTAGTGGCATAGAGGATAGAGTGCTGGGCTTGGAGTCAGGAAGACCTCTCTTCCTGAGTTCAAACCTAGCTTCAGTCAGATATTTTACTAGCTATGTAACCCTGGGTAAGTCATTTTACCCTGTCTGCCTCAGTTTCCTCATCTGTAAAATGAATTGGAGAAGGAAATGTCAAACTATACCAATATCTTTGCCAAGAAAATCAAATGGGGTCTCAAAGAATTGGACCTGACTGAAAACGACTGAACAGCAATAACAAAGGGTAAGGTAGAAACTAGTAACTTCCTGTATCTAGAACACCATCAGCAGCCCAAACCTGTGCCTTTAGAGTATAACTATTGGTGTTTCAAGGTATAGGTTTGCATATGAAAGACTGAGATTTAATTGCTGATTTTCTATAGTATCTGTAAGTTTACAAAAAATAATAAAAACACAAGTGTACTTTGGGAAGGTAGAAGGGACAATTTTGACAGAATTGATTAAAAAATCCAACAGGAAATCATTAAGGACATACAACGGGAAAGACACAGTGTTAGACATTGTAGAAGCAATAATGAATGAGTGAGTGAGTGAGTGAGTGAAAAAGCATTTCTTAGGTACTTGCTATGTACCAAGCACTCTTCTAAGGGCTAGGGATACAAAGAGAAAAAGTAAGATAGCTCCCACTTTCAAGGAGCTAAGATGCAAATTAGTTAAGGAAAGTGTGGCGGTAGGGCAGATGGTAAGACCTGGAAGGTCTCGAATCGGAGGAAATATGCTAAGGTTTGATAGTACTCCATCTCATCAGAAATAATAGAATTGATTACTCCTATTTCATCTACCTGTGTGTGCAGCCAAGAAACCCAGATGGACTTGGGGAAGTTCCTTTTAGAAGTTGAAGGGGGAAGATGAAAAATAGTCTCTCTCCTTAAGAAACTTACATTTTTCTTAGGGATAGGACATAAAAACAGACAAGTAAATGTAAGATAATTTGAGGAGGGACAGAGTCACTGATAACTATAGTGATACAAGGAGAACTTCCTGTAGGAAGTGATACTTGACACAAAAGATAGTCAGATTCTTCAGTTTATTAAAACTTATGCTTATTATGTGTGACTTGGAACAAACCAATTCCATTTCTAAGTGGTTCTATTTCCTTATTTGTTAAACATGGTTGATGATTTATTGTTTTGTGAATTACATTGTACAATTCAGTATAAGTTGGAAGATAACTTTAACGTCTGCAAATAAAAGGTTCACCACATAGTAAAGTCAACAGCATTTTGCAAAGTAAATATGGGTGTATTTTTATCCTCCTGCTTTATGTCAGCATAGATCAGGAATGTGTTTTTAAGTGGAAAAAACTTAATTCACAAAAATATTTGTGAAATTGAACTTCAACAGTCAAAGTTTTAGGAATAGTCCAATGTACACAAATAGTTATGAAATGGAATAAGGATAGAGACTGGATATACAAGTTTGATCAGTTGATAAGTATTTTTAAAGTGCCTACTGTGTGTCAGGCACTGTACTAAATGCTAGGGATACAAAAAGAGGCAAAAAAAAGAGGCTCTCAAGAGGTCAGTTCTTTATCCAGTAAAGAAGGGCATAAACAATCAAACAGCATAGAAGGAAGGCATAGGGAACCTGCAGCTTCAAGTTTCAAGGTCACATGTGACCTTTAGGTCCTCAAGTGTTGCCCTTTGACAGAATCCAAACTTCACAGAACAAATCCCTTTGATAAAAGATTTGTTCTGTAAAACCTGGACTCAGTCAAAAGGCTGCACTCGAAGACCTAGAAGGCTACATGTGACCTTGAGGCTGCAGGTTCCCCACCCCTGGTAGAGAGTCTAAAAGACTGTGTTCTAGTTTAAACATTGTCACATATTTTGTTGACCTTGAGCATGGCATAACCTTTCTGGGCCCCACTTTCTATCAACTTAATTCAGTTCAACAAACACTTAGAACCAGTGTGCCAGGTTGCTCTAAACTATGAGAAGAATGGTACACTGCTTTAATCACAGGTTTCCGATTTAATTTATTTTTCTTTTTTCTTCATCTGAACTTGTCATGTCATCCACATAGGGAATTCCTGGCATAGAAATTCCCTCTGCTGCTGAAGATTACCAAGTCATCTGTAACTTATATTTTCAGAAACTTATTCTTGGGCACAGTGATAAAGACAAATGCTTGCAGTTAATATATGGTAGAGGCAGGATTTGGAAGTGGGACTCCCTGGCTTCCCTTCTCGCAGTCTATGTCTCTGGATCTATGAGAGAACACTTCATCTCATGGATTTGTTACAGAGAGAATGGGAGAAGTTATGTGAACAAGTCTTGGGAGAAAAACGAAAACAGAAATTAAAGTGCTCCACAGATGTAAGGTATTATTAAATCACTTGTTAATGGTACCCAGGGATGAAATGTCAAAAGTAGGCTCCTTATGAGTAACTGCGGCTGGAGAAAACACCCACTAAGACTGACCTCATTGTTAAGTGATCCCAATAAGCTTTAGCTGTTGGCTGACATGCAGCTTCTGCAAAGCAATCTCTGCTACCAGATGAGTGAGAACACTGCAATATTTCTTTCCCTTGCTAAGGAAAATGGCTAAGTTCTTAGAGGAAATGCTTTGGTACTTCATTTCTCCCCATGTCATTTAGCATCCTAAGCTAATCATTCCAGAGCTGTAAAGGTCTTCAGAACTCATTTGGCTCAATCTCCTCATTATACAGATGAGGAAACTGGGAGCCAGAGAAGTAAAAAATACTTGCTCAAGGTCACAGGAATAGTATGTATTACTGGTAGGATATGAACTAAGCTGTTATTTCTCTGTAGTATGTGGAGAGGGATGAAGGTTCTCAAGCTATTTATTGAGGAAGCTTTATTTTAAGGACATACAAGTGGAGTATCACTATCTAAAAAGGAAGGTCAGAGAAAACACTTCCTTGGAAGAAAGCACTAAGATGATATTAGAAGGTATGGGTTTGAATCCCAAAGTAGTTCCACTACCTACTAGCTGTGTGACCTCAGACAATCCACTTAAGCTTGTGAGACTTGGTTTCACATTCTGTAAAATGGTTTTTGAACATATGGTCATAGATCTGTATTTGTATCATGGAGGGGGTGGGGCTTGAAATGAGAATCATATGAGATTCTTCATGTGAAAATCCATCGCAAAGTTACCAATCATCATCTATATACATATCTATTTACATGTTGTATTCCCCTAGTAGAATATCATCTCCTTGAGGACAGGTTTCTATCTCTCAATTGGGCATTTTTTCTTGCTATTCCACAAGCCTGGAATATTCTCCCTCTTTATTTCCACTTACAGGCTTTTCTGACTAACTTCAAGGTCCAGCGAAAATCTCATTTTCTATGGGAAGTCTTTTCCAATCTTCTTTAATACTAGTGCCTTCTCTCTGTTGATTATTTCCAATTTATCCTGTATATAGTTTGCTTGTACCTAGTTGTATCATGTCTCCCCCATTAGACTGTGAACACACTGAGGGTAGAGATTGCTTTTGCTTCTCGTTGAATCCCCCAAACAGCCTGGTAAATTATAAGTGCTTAATAAATGTTTACTTACTGACTGAGACTGTTTCTTTTTCTGTTTCACAGATATTCCAGTGCCTGCCACAGTAGAGAATACTCATAGAAAATATTTCACAAATGCTTGTTGGATTGGATGAATAATCATGTAAGCTATTATATATTATATAGTCTTTATATTATTATATATTAAATTATTATAATTATATAACTTGTTGGAGCACTAAAATAATTTAAAAATTTTATCTTTACCTTTGATTTCATGAGTATAGAGACTTCCTTTGTCACATCAGGTCAGCACCTTCTTTGTTGCTAGGGAAACTGAGAAGTTAAATGACTTGCCTAGAGTCTCACAGTCAAAATGTGGCAGAGATGGGCATGGACACAAGTCTTTCTGACTCCTGGGCCAGTTCACTTTCCATATTTACTTTTTAACTATTACATAATTTTTGTATTACCAAGGACTAAGTTGGCTTGATTTGGAGTCAGATGACTAGGGTCCAAAATCTGTCTTTGCAACTTACTTTCTAGGTAAACTTAAACCATTCTACCTATTTGTGCCTCAGTTTACTTCTCTGTAAAAATAAGAATGCCTAAAGTCTATGAAGTGTTCTCATGGAAAAGAAGAGCTATTTAGCAGGTTCCCATTTTAGGTATCTGGTGAGCTCATTACAGTATCTTGGGTTGGATTTTAAGGACACTCAGCATTCTTCGAGAGAGCAAATTGGAAAGCAAAGCCACAATTCTAACAAATGAAGGCCAGATTCTCATCCTGAAATGTTCCTTATGGGACCCCAGAGTATGCATGCCTTTAGCATTCAGGCACAGAGTGGAAAGAGGCTCCTGTCCAGTGACCTTCAGCCCTAATGAGTTTCTCACCTGGTAGAGCAAGGCCTCCCAAAGTAATTTCTTCCTTTGGGTCACAAACCCACTGCTCACAACATTCTCCTGGAACTTCCACTTTCCTTGGGAAAGGACAGTCAGGGCGAGGAAGGAGCAGGTCATGGTTGCAGCGTGGAACGCAACCTATTTGCCCATCTCTGCAGGTGCACTGATATTTACAGCTTGGCTGAAAGGTCTCGCCACTTCGGTAAATTATGCCATCAAACACACAGTTGTCTTCTTCTAGAACTAAAATGTTCAGGGATATGGGTGAAAGAGAGAGGGGGAAAGAAAAACAAATAGAAAAACACCCCATAGTAATTACATAAAGGATTTCTGGAAATGGTCAAGATCTCCTATTTGCCCTTTTCTAATTTCTGGACAAAAAATGGTTCCTAAGACATGCTTGATAGCTGGGTTTGTGTTCAATTTGTAAAGATCATTTCAACCTGCAATAATTGTGCTTTGGATGAATTTCACAGGCTATGGTGCTGGGTTGAATTAAAGATTATCCTTCAAGTCCTTTGTTGCTTTAAGTCTGTGCCAGAATAATCCTGATGAGCTCTCTAGAGCTCTGCTTCTTCTGCTATAAAATAAGGGAGTTATACTAGCTGATCTCTAAGGCCCCTTCCTATGGTTTTGAAAGTGCAGGTGAGATTCCTCACTCTCCTTTCCAACTTTGCTATGGTACTGGTGAAGCACAATTTAAAATATCATCAACCAGCTCACCTTTGCCTGTGGAGAGGAATTGGTCATAAAGTGAATGAAGTCTGGATGCTTTAGGATTCAGCTAATATCAATTGTTAGTCTGGTTGAAGGAAACAGTGGATGTTTTCCTTTTTTTCTCCTTCTAGCCCTAGTGAGTTGGAGGTGCCTCCTGCACAGTGGACAATTAATTAATGTTTGTTGAATTTTCAAGGCTATTAGGGTAGCTGACTCACAACCCTGTCATAAAAGAGGTATATTTCTACAAGTTCTAGGTTGACAATCTTCTTTCCCTGACAAAGCTCAGAGCTGTTCTTTTTTTTTTTTTTAATTCTCTGTAGGTTTTGTTTTATTTTGCCGTCCTCCCAATTCAACAAACATTTAAGGCACTAGGCTAGGGGCAGGAGATACAAAGACACTTCCCCCTCCCCCCCCCCCCAAAAAAAAAAGCCTTGCCTTCAAGTACCTTTCATTCTGTATGGAGGCATTGGAGAGAGAAATTGCAATCCTATTTACAGCAAGGAGAACCTGCTATGAGTTCATCCAATTCTCTGGGTGATCTGGGGCTGGCTTTACATTTTTTTAAAAACAACACGTAATATACAGGTGTGAAAACAAACCTGCTAGATGACAGCCTGGGGAATTTTATGGATTTTTCTTTATTATTATAATAATTTTGCATGCACTCAGGGCTTTCTCCTTTCCTTTCCTCTTCTCCCCTTGGAAATCGCAAAAGGAAATGATCTAACCGACTTTAAACTCTGCTCCGAGTTGTCAATCATTCGTCTTAATTCTCTTCAAGGATATCAAGTGGTGGATTTTTTGAGTTCGTTCTCTTTGGCCCCACACTCTCCTTACTCTAGAAGAGTCCTTGCAATACCAGCCTCTTGCCTTCTGACCTTATTAAGACCACCCCGAGTCCTTTCTCAATTATATTTCCCATGATTTTCCCTCCGTCTGCCCCCACCCCCCGCCCAAACACCCCGACTTGAAAGAATTTCCAAGTCCATTAGGGACCTTAGAAGGAATTACAGTACGCCCCTGGCAGCTCCTGGCCCTGAGCTCCAAAGGGGACGAAAGCGGGTTACCCATGCAGATGCCAACTTCGGCTCTCGGGTCGGCGCTGCGGTCACAGTAGAGGCCGCTGCTCTCCTGGCAGGGCAGCAACTCGGAGCAGCTCTCACCGCGCTGACGGGCGCACACCAGGCAGCAGGAGCATCTGTCCAAAACAGCCGGTACCCCGGGGGCGCAGGCAGGCGGTTGGTCCGGGCATTCGCCCGGACACGGAGATGGGCAACTCTGAGCTCGAACGACCTACGAGTAGAAAAAAAAGAGTACAGCTCGATTCAGTCGATAATGGGTCGAGCGGGAGAGCCCTGCGGGGGTACAGTACCGGAGCATCACTTGCCTTGTTCAGTAGGAGGAGCAAGAAACTGAGGCACAGACACTGCTTCCGCAGCCGGAGGCTCATCCTAGGTGGGGGCAGCAGCCCGCACTGCATGGTCGTCGCTCAAGAGTTCTTGCAAACTCTCTCTCTCTCTCTCTCTCTCTCTCTCTCTCTCTCTCTCTCTCTCTCTCTCTCTCTCTCTCTCTCTCTCTCTCTCTCTCTCTCTCTCTCTCTCTCTCTCTTTTTAACTCACCCGGTCCCTTTCCCTCTGGTTCTCACGCGCAAGTCTCATATTTATAGCTGCTAAGGCAGATTATATAGAGCGCGTCTAGGGACAAGTAGAAGCCGGTTGGCTGCAGCTGGAGAAGGAGGGAGGGTGGGATTGGCTGGGAGGCTAAATGTAATGGAGTTACAATAGCAACCCCGGGGGTTGCTATGGTAATTGGCCAAGGCATCCACAGCAGCCACAGTCTCAGAAGCAGCGGTGGAAGGACGATTAGGGCGCGGTGCTGGGGTGTGTGCGCCCGCACGCCTGTGTGGGGACCGGCTTTTCTCTGGGTGCTCACACTAGCGGGGCGGAGCTGAGGACTCACTTCAGTGAATGGGAAGGAAAAGATCACTTACCTTCTCTCAGGACAAATAAAAAAGCACCACCGCACTCCATCTACCCCCGAACCTTCTTTCTCGCCTTCTCTCTCTCCCTTCCTTCCCCATGGCTTTCGAAACAAGGGGTCCTTAAGCCTGAATTCCTGTTTGAGGGAGGTACAGAGTTTAGAACCATCTGTTTGAGTTTGGCAAGAGGCCCGGCTGCTTAGTCATAAGTAAAGAGAAAGCACATTCAAGTTTGTCATCTTCTAGTGTCCTCACTCTATGTGTAAAAAAAAAAAAGTGTCAAAATGGTAGGGAGATGCTGCTGTCCAGATGTTCTAACCTCTTTTTCACGAATTGTTCCAATTGTTCTCTGTGTACTCCCTGAACTCCCTCTCCCCCATCCACTTCAGACTGAGTGGAAATAATTATCTGCCTAATTTTAAAGGAGTAAAGGTTCTAGATTGATTAACATAAACTATTTTCCCAGCAGAGAGCAAAGTCTTGAAATCACGCGCTGGTTGATGAAAATTGAAAAATTTTAAGACAGAAGAACAAAAAAGGACTTAGTCCAACAGTGGGGCAGGAAAATCACTGAATTTTCAATCTGAGAATTTGAACTTGAATCTTAGATTGCTATTTACAACTCGTGGACCTTAGGAAAGTCACATCAGTTTTGTGGGTTTATAAAATGAGAGAGTCTATGGATTCATCTAACAGATATTCATTAACTACTTACTATAGCCAAAGCATTAGTGCTAGGTGCTGAGGATACAAAGAAAAAAATAAGATTTTTTTTGTCTTTAAGGACCTTAGGTTGTGCTGGAGGACTAGCACACATACCTGACAAGTAAATTCAAAAGATGTAAATGCAAAAAGTAAATGCAAAACACAATTTGGGAGAGAGACCACTAACCATGTGTGCACTCCTCTGTGTGTGTATGTGTGTGTGTGTGTGTGTGTGTGTGTGTGTGTGTGTGTGTGTGTGTGTGTGTGTAGAGATCAGAAAAGTCCTTCAGAAGGTAGCACCCTAAAGGTGCTAAGTTCTCTTTCAATTCTCAACTTCTTAAGCTCTTAGTACAGCTGAGATGTTAGGTGAGGCCTCTCAGGACTAAAGAAAAAGCACTACTACATTGTCTACCCCAAAACCTTCTCTTCCCCCTTCTTTCTCTCCTCTCCATGCACATGGCTATTCTAAACAAGGGGTTTCAGGTTATAGAGGAGAGTTAACAGATAAATGTCTCTCTCATGTAAAGCAACAACAAAAACCCCCTTTTCGTCTCTCACTATTTCATAAAACTTCTCCTAAACCATACAGTATCCTCCATATAGTATCTGATGATGGGGCCAGTTTTATGCTTGAAAGGGTGTTGCTGCCTTCTGGGTGTTTTTCATACATCAGTCTCACTACTGTCTGTTGTTATTCACAGGGAAAATATGTTGAGGCCCTCTGAGAATAGCAGCTTTTTGAAGGATATTTTATAGGAAAAACTTTGTGACGTAACCAGGCTGAAAAAAAAAGAAACAAATTACCTCTCCATCCCAGGGCATGTAGGGAATCACAAGCAATTGGCAAAAAGCCAGACTTGCCCATATACTAACGCCCATGAAGAAGGATGAGGTCAGTGCAAGGCCCTTCCATGAAGTTCTGTAAGTTGCTTGGAATTACCACTTAGTACTTCCAAGCCTCCAACAAGCTTGATTTGTTTGAATTAAATGAGACAGATCTGTATCAAAGGGTGTAACCAGGAAAGTTGGGAGAGTGGGAGAGAAGGCAGTTCTTTCAACACCAGGGATGGGAGGTTCTCATTTCCCCTTCCGGCATACTCCTAGTTTAGTGGGTGTGCTCAAGGTACAGGTTCCCAAGAGTTTATTACGTACAATAAATGAAAATAAGATGTCCCTGTTGGTATTTAACATACGGTCCCTCCAGGAGGGAGAGAGAATAATATTCTGGCACAGTACACTGAGGCAGGCACCCCATATCCTGGAGTGTGATTCCCATTTCTTACCTAATCCAAAACAGAACTTAGGGCTCAATCTTCTATTTTTTCCCCAAGTTTAACCACATATGGTCATATATTTGGCCTCACCCCAATCCATCCTCCACACAGTGGGCAAGTGATACTCCTCAAGTGCAGGATTGATCATGTTATTCCCCTACTCAATAAAATCTAGTGGCTCCCTATGACTTCAAGGATCAAAATATAAACTTCTCTGACACTTAACTCTTCACAGCCTGGTCCCTTTCTTTTCTAGTCTTCTTACACATTTCTTTTCTCCTCATACTCTGCAATCTGGCTTACTTACTGTTTCTCAACATAGTGCTATCTTATGGCACTCAGTCTCCCATCTGCTTCCTATGCCAACTACCTTGTAGTCATTTTCAATATATATTTTTGTGTATGTGCATACATTATGTATATAATCTCAATGTATATATGTATATCTCAATGCATACATATATACAACACACATACACATACATATGTGTATATATATATAGATCTATATATACATAAATATATACATACGTATATACATACAAAGAGAGAGAGAATTTAGTTGTTTCAGTAACGTCTGATTCTTCATGACCCCACTTCTTTTTTTGGCAGATGCTGGAATGGTTTGCCATTTCTTTCTCCAGCTCATTTTATGGATAAGAAAACTGAGGCAAATAGTCATATGACTTGTCCAGGGTCACACAACTAGTAAGTGATCCAGATTTGAACTTGGGTCCTTCTGATTCTAAGACTATCACTATATTCACTGTGCGACCTAATTACCCATATATATATGTAATCTTTTCCATGAGGAATGTAAGCTCTCAGAGAACAAGACCTATTTCACTTTTGTCTCATGCTTAACCCAGCACCTGATAAATTGTTAGTGCTTGGTGATTTAATGACTAATACTGTAGCTGAAGAAAATCAGGCAAGAGCTGGTACATGGAAGATAGAACATCAGT
Organism: Bettongia penicillata ogilbyi; assembly: GCA_023548195.1. Taxonomy (NCBI): domain Eukaryota; kingdom Metazoa; phylum Chordata; class Mammalia; order Diprotodontia; family Potoroidae; genus Bettongia; species Bettongia penicillata. The sequence goes on from JAJHZJ010000300.1 coordinate 1,786,674, forward strand.
CCAGGCTCTGTTTCTTTATTTTAAACCCAAGGATCTACAAAAGAAGAAAGGATGAGGGAGGAGTACAGGCCTAGCTGCTATACTAATACCAAACTCTCTATGTTTATAGGCTATGGGCAGAACCCTTTAAAAAACTGCCAATTAGACAGAAACTAACTGAAGGCTGGAGAGTCTTTCTGACCTTTATCAGAACTGTACAAGATATATAATGAATCTTTTATTTTTTCCTTCATTTTATTCCATCCATTTCCTTCATTCATTGTAATTGCAACCATGGATGCTCATGTGAATCCAAACAGGTCTTCCATAATTGTACCGGCAAAATCTACTCCTGGATCAGTTTCAGGGCCATTCTGATGGTTGGAGCCTATTTTTAGGACAGAGCAAACTCCAAGGATATAGCTTATCCTAGAGCTCAATGGATCAACTGTCAAATAGATTCTAAGCCCTTAATAGATTTTGGCTTTCCGAAGGTCTTCCATACTGGTGTTGACTTGGCCTTAAAATAGATTTTCAGGGGTCAATAGAAGGCCAGCCGCATTCCCAAAGATTTTACCAAGCTCAGAAATGACATGGGATATCAGCTTGTTATGTGACCTAGGTGATTTTTGTCACTGTTTCCTTTCCCCCTTTTTCTCTTCTCCCTCTCCTCCTTCAGAGGCAGACCAATGCATTCTCGGATGTCTCAACTTGTTAGCAAGTTTCTCTTCACATCCATGGGTGCTCTGGGAGCAGACTGTTAAATTTTCAGTGTGAGGATTGACCTGGGCAAATCAGTAGATGTTATAAATTACGGTTCGATTTTTGTTGTAGATTGTTTAGACTTAAGAAAGTGATGGAGGAAATGTGAATAATGCAAAGAAAGAACTGATAAATAGAAGTGTATAGACTGGTTTTACATATATGGATATATGTGTATATACACATATTTGTGTCTAATGGTAGCCATCTGGGGGAGGGAAGATAAGGAAAAAAAGAAAGTTACATGATAACCTTATTATATATTTAAGAACAATAGCAAGTTTTGCATAATAGATTTGTCACTTTGTATCACTGACAATAAAGGTAATAAAATCTAAAAAAACAGTTTGTTAATGGACACACTTATTTAAATTTGATTTTTGACTCAAACATCAGAGCACAAATACAAAATAGAGAAAAGAAGCAAATATATCATAAACTTAAATCCAAAGTAAGAAAGAAAAAAACATGTCATATGAATTGCAGAACATCAGAGAGGATTCAAAATATGTAACAATTAATTTTCATTTCAAGAAAGCCTGCATGATAAACAAGACACATTGTGCTGAGAACATCGTGTTGAGTTTCTTTGCTTCCTTGTAAGTTTCATTTTGTTTTATGCTGTGCACTTTTTTCTCCCCCCACTCCATGCCCCCGCCATGTTTCTCTGTAGCTATATGTACATACACACATACTTATATGCATACATATATATAGACATATGCTTTACCAAATGAATTCTACTCCTGATCTTTATTTCTATGTTTGTATATGGACAAAGTTTTTTGAAAGGCACTTGTTAAGCATTTACCAGCATGCCCCTGCCTGCATCACTCTCATATTTTCCATTTTGTGACCTCCCTCTGCTGCTCCAAGTTCTACTCTCAGGGGCTAAGTAAAACAAGTCTATTGCTCTCCCATATAACAACCCTTCAAATCCTTCATTTCAATAATCATGCTCTCCTCTTCACCCCACCCCGCCCCTGACCCAGTACCACACTCCCAGTAACTTTCACCAATCCTCATCTGACAGGACCTCCAGGACTTCACCACAATCATGGCTATCCTCCTCTGGATGATCTCTGGTTTAATAAAGTCTTTCCTAAAATGTAGAACTGAAGAAAATATTCCTGATGTGGTCTGACTAGGATCAAGGAGAGCAGGGATATCTTCTCCATAGTCCTGGATGCTTTTCCTTTCCTAGAATTTTATTAATTTTTATTTTTATTAAGTTAATTTATTAACTTTTTTGTTTCAGCAGTCACCTCATATTGTTGAAAGGTGGCGTATAGCAGATAGAAAACCTTTTTTTTTTCAAATAAGAAAACTGAGGCCCAAAGAGGTTTAGTGACTTGCCTGAGGTGCCATTACTTTAAGTGTCTGAGGCAGTATTTGAACTGGGATCTTCCTGACTTCCAGATCTCTAGTCAGCTCTCTGCTCCTAATATATTGCATGCAGCTGCAAAACTAGAGCAAAAATGCTATGAAACATTGTTATAAGGATATCATTGAATGAAAATGACATCTGAAAAAGATGCTCAAGATTCTTTGTTATTAGTTTAAGAATTTGTTCTTTTGATAATATTTATTAAAAATAATTTAAAAAGCTTAGCACAGTGCCTGGCATACACACACACACACACACACACACACACACACACACACACACACACCAATGCTTATTTCCTGCCCTTCTAGTGATACCTCTAAGTCACCACCCCCCTTCCCACCCCCGTCCCACTCCCCACTCCACCAAGGGAAGCTCAAGGTTAAAATAGCAATGAGCAAACTAACTGTTGTGTACACAAATAAATAATGCAGCAACTCCCCCCACCCCCCTTTATGTATTAAAAATAGGAAGGGAAAATGGGCCACTGAAGATACAACACTCCAAAAATACAGCTATAAACAGTTCCAGGACAAATGGTGGAAGGGAGAGAGAACAGGAAAATAAAATGAATGCCAACCTAGTTACTTGTCAAAATATTGGTTGGCAGCAAATCCTAAAGACTTCAGGAAAGGCTCCTAATAAGGTCACTGAAGCAAGACCTTATTTTCTGGACTGTCTAATGTTGATTCATGGTTCTGAACTGTCAATGAATGCTGAATATTATGTGGTACCTTCCCTACAGTAGAAACCTACTTTCCTCAGGATCTTAATCTTTCATATTAAGTACTTTGTAGGTGGCATCACCTCATTTTACCCTCACTCATTCCTTGTTTTCTCACCCAGTAAGAATGATCCCAAATAAGGTCTACATTCTTTCCTTAAATTTCAGTACCATGATATTAATACAATCATTATAGTCTTGCGACAACTGCCACTGTGTCTTTTTGATATGGCATGGAAAGGCTGCAGAATAAGAAGTTGGAAGACCTAAGTTCAAATCTTTTCTCTTGTTTCTTACTTACATGAGTTTAAACAAGTCATTTCCCTAGGGCACTAGTACATATATCACCATTATCATCATCACCAGCTTTTATATAGAACTTTAAGGTTTCCAAAATGTTTTATGTATCTTATCTCATTTGATTCTGTGCTGTGGGTGCCATTTTCAAGTGATGATGAAAAGATTTGCCCTGGGGTCACACAGATTGCAAATATACAAGGAGGGAATTGAACACAGGCCTTTTTGACTCCAATCTATTACCTGGAAAGGAAAATTCTCATCACCCAGAGTCTTTGGTACTATCCGTTGGCTCAGTATCAGAAATAGCTATATTTTTATCAATGAAAATTACATTAAATAATAGGCATTAGTGTCTGCTTTGATGCTGCACATGAAGGATTGTTGTGCCTTTCCATTTGACTTGTAACTAAAACCTCCTTTATATATTGTTTTTCCCATCCCCATTAGAAAATGACCTCCTCAAAAGTCAGTCTTAATTTTCTACATGTGCTTAGCATGGTGCTTTGCATAAAGTAGGGACTTAATAAATAAATACTTTCTTATCTATTCATTCATCTGTAGAATGAAGGTGACTTTTAGGTCCTCTTTGAACTCTAAGTCTATGATGCTATGTTCTACTTTCAGGCAATTCTAACCAATTCTTTCCCTCTTTTTAGTACTTATGCTTTCCACATACTCATGGACATCCTTCATTTTCCAGTATAGTTATCATTTAACCCAACTACGTGTACAACATTCTTGTAATGTTCCTCATAAATCAGTCCTACTGTTTCTTAAACATTTTAGTAATTGTTGCTCTCTGGATTTTCTTCATGTCTCCCCTTTCTGGGACCTCAGAGGATTATTAGAATGTAAGGCAGCTTGACATCATGGAGTGGCAGGCCAGTCCTACAACCTCCTGCTTTTCCCAATACAGATCATAGGGGCTTATCAAAGAAGGTTGATGGATAGAGATCAGCAATTTATACATTTTAGTTGGAATTAGCCTTTTGAGGATTATTCCTTTTGTTGACAGTTTGTGAAATTTTCTTGGAGGGGAGAGGATTGTTTCTTTTTTCACTTTTACCTCTACAGAAATCAATGAAAAATAAACTCAAACTCTAGGAAATGTTAATATGCACTAAAACAAGAGCCCAATGTTCCCATTACTGAATAATTCTTTGAAAGTCTAGAGGTACTTGGAAGATATATTCACTTTTTCAAGTGTTAACTTTCCTAATTGGCATCACAGGATTGCAGATTCAGGGTTGGATAGAATCTTTTAACCTATATATTTTACATCCCTCATTATATAAAAACTGAGGCATTTGAACTGTTAAGTGTCTTACCTAAGGTCATACAGGAAACATATAGCAGAACTAGAATTTAAATTTGATCCTTTGGCTAGAGGGCCAGTATTTTCTTCTCTGGACCATAGTGCTTCCCTAATCTAGTCAACTGAGAAAATGTACATTTTTCTCCAGTTACTGTTTTATTCCCTCCAGTGAAGTCAGATTCAAACAAACATTTCCATTCAACACAGCTGTATTTTCTCCTTCTACTTCCCCAAGTTTTTCCCCAATTATATATGTATATATGTTTCCCCAAGTATATATGAATATATGTTTTTTTCCCCAAGTCTTTTTTCTTATTCTATCAAAGTTATTGTTTAAATTATTCTGCTCTATCTATTCACTTCAATCTACATCAGTCAGTGGAAATCATCCTAGGCTTCTCTGAAACCATTCCCTTCATTATTTTTTTTTTAATATAAATTTATTTATTTAACTTTTTACATTCATTTTCACAAAATTTTGGCCTCCAAATTTTCTCCCCACTTGTCCCCTCCCCCCACCCCAATACCCCAAGCATTCTAATTTTCCCTATCACCAATCTGCCCTCTCTTCTATCCTCCCTCCCTTCTCTTGTCCCCATCTTCTCTTTTGTCCTGTAGGGCCAGATGACTTTCTATTTCCCATTAACTGTATTTCTTTTTTCCTAGTAGCAAGAACTATACTAAACAGTTCCTAAAACTTTGAGTTCCAAATTCTCCCCATCCATCCCTCCCCACCCATTCCCTTTGGGAAGGCAGGCAATTCTGTATGGGCAATATCTGTGTAGTTTTGCAAATGACTTTGGTAATAGTCGTGTTGTGTAAGACTAACTGTATTTCCCTCCATCCTATCCTGACCCCCATTGTTTCGATTCTGTCTTTTGATCCTGTCCCTCCCCAAGACTGATGACTTCAAATTGCTCCCTCCTCCCATTGCCCTCCCTTCCATCATCGCCCCCCCTTGCTTATGTCCTTCTCCCCCACTTTCCTGTATTGTAAGATAGGTTTTCATACCAAAATGAGTGTGCATTTTATTCCTTCCTTTAGTCGAATGTGATGAGGGTAAACTTCATGTTTTTTTCTCAGCTCTCCTCTTTTTCCCTCCACTAAAAAGTCTCCTGCTTGCCTCTTGAATGAGAGATAATTTACACCATTTCATTTCATCCTCTCTCCTCCCATTACATTTCTCTCTCAACATTTACCTTAATTTCTTTTAAGATATGGTCCCATCCTATTCAATTCACTCTGTGCTCTCTGTCTCTGTGTGTGCATGCACAGACGTATACGTGTGTGTGCGTGTGTGCGTGTGTGTGTGTGTGTGTGTATGTGAGTGTGTGGTCCCACCAACTACCCAGATACTGAAAAGTTTTAAGAGTTACAAATATTGTCTTTCCATGTAGGAATGTAAACAGTTCACCTTTGGTAAGTGCCTTATGACTTCTCTTTGCTGTTTACTTTTTCATGCTTCTTCTCATTCTTGTGTTTGAAAGTCAAATTTTCTTTTCAGCTCTGGTCTTTTCATCAAGAATGCTTGAAAGCCCTCTGTTTCATTGAAAGACCATATTTTCCCCTGAAGTATTATACTCAGTTTTGCTGGGTAGGTGATTCTTGGTTTGAGCCCTAGTTCCTTTGACTTCTGGAATATCCTATTCCATGCCCTTCAATCCCTTAATATAGAAGCTGCTAGATCTTGTGTTATCCTGATTGTATTTCCACAATACTAGAATTGTTTCTTTCTAGCTGCTTGTAAGATTTTCTCCTTGACCTGGGAATTCTGGAATTGGCCACAATGTTCCTAGGAGTTTCTCTTTTTGGATCTCTTTCAGGCGGTGATTGATGGATTCCTTCAATACTTATTTTGCCCTCTGGTTCCAGAATCTCAGGGCAGTTTTCCTTGATAATTTCATGAAAGATGATGTCTAGGCTCTTTTTTTGATCATGGCTTTCATGTAGTCCCATAATTTTTAAATTGTCTCTCCTGGATCTATTTTCCAGGTTAGTTGTTTTTCCCATAAGATATTTCACATTCTCTTCCACTTTTTCATTCTTTTGGTTTTGTTTGGTGATTTCTTGGTTTCTCAGAAAGTCATTAGCCTCCATCTATTCCATTCTAATTTTGAGAGAACTATTTTGTTCAGTGAGCTTTTGAACCTCTTTTTCCATTTGGCTAATTCTGCTTTTGAAAGCATTCTTCTCCTCATTGGCTTTTTGAACCTCTTTTTTCAATTGAGTTAGCCTATTTTTCAAGGTGTTATTTTCTTCAGCATTTTTTGGGTCTCCTTTACCAAGGTATTGATCCATTTTTCATGCTTTTCTTGCATCACTCTCATTTCTCTTTCCAGTTTTTCCTCCCCCTGTCTAACTTGATTTTCAAAATCCTTCTTGAGCTCTTCCATGGCTTGAGCCCATTGGATATCTATTTTGGATGTCTGGGATACAGAGGCCCTGACCTCCACATCTTTCCCAGATGGCAAGCATTGTACTTCCTCATCAGAAATGAAAGGCAGGACCATCTGTCCCCCAAGAAAGTAGCTTTTTATGGTCTTATTTTTCTTCCCTTTTCTGGGCATTTTCCCAGCCAGTTACTTGACTTCTGAGAGTCCTCTGCACCCCCGCCTAGATCTGCCCAGCTAGTCCTTGGGGTCTGAGATTCAAATGCTGCTCCCCAGCCTTGGGGCTTTCAGTGGTGGGTGCGGCTGCTATTCAATGTGAGCTTAAGTTCTGGTGCTGAGGTGGGGGCAGGGCCACCTCCCAGGCTCAGTTCCCTCAGGGGTTTTATGCGGAGACCTTCAGTAATGGCCCTGAGCTCCCCTGCTGGAGGAGTTCTGGGCGCCCGCTGCCTCTGCCACTCCCTCTGCTGCTGCCTCCCAAGGGGGCCCAAGTCATGGAGACACCCCGCTCCCCTCTAGGACAACCCAGACATCTCTCTCACTGACCTGTAGTGCCTGTGGGTGGAGGGACCTTTGTGGCTGCCAGAGATTCTATCCCTGAAGCCTGCTTGGATCTGCTCCTCTGGGGCTGCACGGCCAGGGCAGCTCAGGGGTGGGCTCTGTGTCCGGTGCACGATGGACCTTTGGGGTCGGCTTTCCAGGGCTCTCTGGAATGGAAATCTCCTCCACTGTGTTTCTGCGGCTTGTACTGCTCTAGAATTTGTGGGGAGTTCTTTTTACAGGAAATTTATGGGCTGTGGGTTCGGAGCTAGCATACGTGAGTCTTTCTACTCTGCCATCTTGGCTCCTCTCCCCCTTCATTATTTCTTACAGCACAATACTATTCTTTCACATTTATATGCTTTAAACTGCTGAGCTTTTCTCCAAATGATGGGTATTACCACAGATTCCAGTTTCTTGCCACCTAAAAATAAAGCTATAAAAGTTTTTGTACATCTTTAGAAGTATGTTTTTACTTAGGACTAATCCTTCTCTTAATCTTCCTTTTCTCTAATTTGCTCTTCTCTCTTTTCCCATTTTCTTTCCACTTCCCTAGTTAATGAAATGTATTTCTGTGTGCAACTCTGTGTGTACATATTCTTTCCTCCTTAGATGAGTCGTGGTAAGACTAAGGTTGAAGTGTTATTTGTTCCCCCTATCCCTTACTCCTTGTTGTTATAGAGTTCTATCCTGCACTCTGACTCTGTGATTATGTAGTTTCACTAATTATCCTTTCTTTTCCTCATCCCAGTATATTCCTCTTCTCTATCCATTAAGGAAAAAGACCATCAAGATATATATACATATATAAACATATATACACATACATACATGTACATACATACATATATACATATATAAAACAGAACTACTGCCAAGCCTTCTGTCTTACTAAACTCCCTCTATGAGCCCTGATGACAATAGGATTAAGAAAGAGCACATATATAATCACCTCATATTAGGATGTAAATAGTTTATCATTATTTAGTCCTTTATGATTGTTTGTATTTACTTCTTTATGTTTTTCTAAACTGCTGTATTAAGCTCTGAACTTTTTCCTAGGAATATTTAGAAGAACTCTGTTTCTGCAGAAGTTCATGTTTTCCCCTATGGGACCATACTGAACTTCATTGGATAAGTTATTCTTGGTTGTAATCCTGTATTTTCTTGAATATTTTATTCCAAACTCTTCGCTCATACATTGTGGTGGCTGCTTAATCATGTGTGATTTTGATTATGTCTCCTAAGCACTTGAGTTCTTTTTTCCAACTGCTGTCGCATGTTTTTTTTTTTTTTTTTTTGAGCTGGAAGTTCTGGATTTTGGCCATTGTGCTCCTTGGAGTTTTTCTTTGGAGATCTTTTTTTCAGGAGGTAATGCATAGATTCTTTTTTTTTTATGCCTTATCTTCTGGTTCTAAGAGATCTGGATAGTCTTTTTAAGATTTCTTGAAGTATCATGTGTAGATTCTTCTTATTCTTTTGGCTATGGCTTTTAGGTAGTGTGCTGATTCTTTTTTTCTCTTTTGTCTGTTTTCCAGGTCAGTTGTTTTGACAAGGGGATATCTTGCATTTTCTTCTATTTTTTATCCTTTTGACTTTGTTTTAATGTTTCTTGCTGTCTCATGGAGGATTGATATATTTTTTATCCATTCTAGTTTTTGGGGAGTTTGTGGCTTGGTTGGCAAAATTTTGTGCCTCTTGTTCCAAACTGATAAATCTCTTCCAAATTTTTTCTCCATAGCTCTCGTTTCTTTTCCAGTTTTTCTTCAAACACTCTCATTTCACTTCTAAAAACATTTTATACTTTAAAAACTCTAACTTTATCTTTCATAATTCTAGTTGTTTTTTTGCCTAAGTTGTGCATTAAATTTTTTTTTTTTGAAGCTTAGCTTATAGGTATTTTTGAGATATTCTCTTCTTCTGGGTTTGTTTGTGTCTTGAATGTTCCTGACACTATAACAACTTTTAATAGTGGGATTTTTCTTTCATTTGCTCATTCTTCTAGTCCACTTTCTGATTGGATTTTCTGTTAGGGTTAAGCCCTTCTTCTTCTGAAGGGAAGGTCTGGGCTAGTCTTGTTGCTGCTATCGTGGGAGTACTGAGTGTTGTTTTATTCCAAGCTCTCATGGAGTGCTAAAGGTAGAAAGCTGAGAGTTCTGAGTACTCTCAAGAATGATTGATCGTTATTTCCCTGATCTGAGCAAGAGGATTTCTTTCTATTGTTCTGTCTTCTTGGCTCTGCCCCTCTGAATTCATTCTCTTTCAAGAATGGTGGGCTTCCCAGTTCAAGAAGAGAGAATAAATAGCCAGTGCTCGATGGCAATGAGGAAATGAACCTATCTTTTGGGAGGTCAATGTTAAATTTATAGTGTCACACACAAAGCATAGGTCCCCTTATTTTCAATGTTTTTTAAAACTATGATTATAAGTCTTTTAATCTTTAATTAACACACCTAGTAACTTCACTATATATTCCTTCAACAAGCATTTATTAAGCCCTTACTATGTACCAGTCACTGTGTTAGATGCTAAGTGTATAAGGACAAAAACAAAATAGTCTCTGCCTTGCAGGAGGTTACATTTTGTTAAATGAGAAGTTTATTGGTGGTTGTCTAATTAGTCAGTGGATAGTTACCTTAAATGAATCCCTATTATCTCAAAGATAGAATACAAATTACTCAGTCTGGCTTTTCAAACCCTTCACAATATGATTCTTCGACTATTGTGTCTTTATTTATCTGTGTCCATGTTGTTTCCCATGGTCATTAAGTAAGCTCCCTGATTTTTTTTCTTTGTATACTCAGCACTTAGCAAATCATCTTGAGCAAAGCAGGTAATTAATCAATAGGTGATGATGAATTTGTTACTATTGTTCAGTTGTGTTCCACTCTTCTTGCCCCCATTTTTTTCTCCAATTCATTTTACAGATGAGGAAACTGAGGCAAACAGGGTTAGGTGAATTGCCCAGCTCATGTAGCTAGTAAGTATCTGAGACCAGATTCAAACTCAGGAAGATGAGTCCTTCTGACTCCAGGCCTGGCACTGTATCCATTGAGTCACCTAGCTACATCACCTATAGTGGTGAATATATTACTTAATAAATGGCTGTGTTAAAGTGATATATTAAAACAGCATAATAAAAATCATGATATTACCTAAATTAAGTGTTAATCAAATTTCCTGTGTTCATTATAAAAGTAGATAGAATAAAAGCACAATTAACTTGGAAGAGTCAAAACTCAAAGAATTACAAAGGAAATAATGGGGGGAAAACTAGAAATAAAGGGAAGCTAAAATTACCAGATATCAAGTCACATTACTAAGCAGTAATCATCATTTTGGGAGGTTATTTATTTTTTAATAAATCAAGTAAAGTAGCAAAACAGAACTAACTAGACAGATGAAACCCAGAAGCAATTGAATATGGTGATTTTGTACTCAAACTCTCAAGTAGAGAACCCTCTATTTAACAAGAACTATTGGGAAGACTGGAAAGCAGTTTTGTAGAACTGATTTTTCATTTAAAAAATTATCAGGTATATTATATTAGTCTACCACCTCTATATCAGGAGATGGGTAGCTTTCTTTATCATCGGTCATCTTGAATCATGATTGACCATAACAATGATTGGGCATCATCGAGAACGTTGTAGAGAGAGGTTCTCGCTAACTATGGATTGACTGCCACTTACAAGATAGGCAAGTTATCCTTGCTAAAGAAGCAAGGTGACCAGAAGAAGAGTTGGGAAGTAACATGTCCTAGGAAAATCAGATGGTGACTACCATGTGCCCTCAGTCCTTGATGAAAATAGTTTAATATTCTGAACCAAAGTGCCTTGGAGATAGTGTTGCCTTTTTGCCCCCATCCCTCACCCTCTATCACCAACCTGGACCCCACAGGAGGACAACAATCATTATGAAGAAGAGATCCACCTTTCTTATCACCACCAACCTCAACTGTTGCCTTACTGTTGTCAATAGGCAGATAGACCCAAGGGAAGTACAAACTACCAGTCATGCTTCTAGTCCAGACCACACAATCATGACTGAGAGGAGAAATCACTGTGGAGAAGTGACCTACCTTCCCAGACCACACAAATACCAGTGCTGACCAACTTCTAACAACAGCCAGCTAAGCTCAAGATCCCTGGGAGAGCCCCCAAGAGCACCAGTCATATTTTTATCCCAGTCCTTCCAGCTGTCATTCTAAGATTCATCTCCCATGGAGATGTCACCTAACAACAGTTTCTGCAGGTGTTGATACCACAGTTACTGAAAACCCAGAAAATAAAGTTCTTGTTGCCAGAATCCATGGCACCGTCAAAAAGGTTTGCCATCCAAATTAGATATGGTATTATTAACAGAAATTATATGAAAGAAGGAGTATTACCATCTGCTTTGTTGCTGTACCCTAGGCACTTTCCCTCTGACTTGGAGTTGAAACTTCCTAGATGTGTTTTCTCCCTATTAGAATATGAGATATTTGATAGCAGAGACTATCTTAGCTTTTGTACTTATATCCCCAATTCTTACTTAGCACAATATGTGGCTCACAGTAATTGTTAAATAAATTCTATTTTCATTTATTCATTCATTAATCAGAAGTCTTAAGTCTTTCAAAATTATTTTTACAATGTTGATGTTGTGGTATAAATTATTCCACCTAGTTCTGGTCGTTTAACTCTGCATTAGTCATCAGAAATTGGATTTAGAGTGGATGCTTCACTTGTGGAAACAGAAGAATCCATTCCATTCCTCCCCTCTCAATTTCCCCTTTTAGAAATATTAAGAAAATATTCTAAAAATATTCTAGTCTGCAGCCTTTGGGTTAATCTATAAGAGAAACTTTTATTAGTCTTTAAATATCAGTTTTGAAACAACGTCCAACTTCCCTCTCTCTGATCAACTAGAAAGTACTTCTCCCTTGAATTTGGTTAGGCTGCTATAGGACAAGGGGCCTTTGATTGATCTACCTTCTCCTGATTGGGATTTATGATACACTTAAGAGTAGCCTCTTCCTCCCAAGACTCCAGGGAATAGTGAAAGGGGGACTGAATGGTTTCAAGAAAATGACTTTTCAAAGGTGGGCAGAAAGTGAAATGACTGTTGCTCTATTTAAGGAAACAAACTGTTACTTAGACTGCTAGTTGAACTCTGGGCTTTGGCTCAGTCTTTACAGTGAAATATCTTTTTTCTTCACAAGCCCTGTAAATTGGGACTTCAAAATGACTTATGTTAGAGAGCTATCTTGAAGATATGAAGGGTTTTTGCCAGTTTATACATCTCTGCTTTTAAACTGAAACATGTTTCAATTTAGAATAATAATCAGCTGATAAAAACTGTTTTTGGCAGGCTTGTACGTACAATACAGAATATAGTATTAATATGTTTTTTCTTTGACACATCATGTACAGAAATGTGTCTAAATAGATATGCAAATATCAGCAGAGAGAGAGAGAGAGAGAGAGAGAGAGAGAGAGAGAGAGAGAGAGAGAGAGAGAGGCAGAGAGAGAGACAGAGAGAGAGAGAGAGAGAGAGAAAGAGGTCCCTTTTAGGTTTCTGAGAAAATTCTTAACTGAAGAAAGGATAGAAGATATTAAAAAAAAAGTTAAAACAGACAATTTTGATTGTACAAATTTTAAGAGGCAGACTGGAATAATGGATAGAAAAATAGCTTGAGAGCCCAGAAGATCTGTCTCCAAGTCTCAACTCTGAAACATACTGGCTGCGTGACTCCAGGCAAATCACTTAACCTCTCAGTGCTGTAAGCCTGGGTTTCTTAAATTTTTTCCACTTGTGACTCTTTTTTGTGTTTCTATAACATTTGTTGGGAGTTGCATGGCTCAAGGGCCATGCACAATGCATAGTTTTCTGAACCAAGGCTGCAGTTGAAGTTGTGATGTAACGAGTAAGCACTGCCAGAAACACCTTGGATTCATTACTTGTTTTATTTTTAATTAATTTTTGGTTGTTGCACAATCAGAAACCTTTTACTGTTGCCAAATTTTCAGGGCCCCATATGTGGTTGAGACCCATAGTTTAAGAGGCATTGCTCTAGGCAACTCTAAAACTTTGAATTTCAGAAAAGGTGTTGATTTCTGTCAATAGAGAAAGTGATTTAACTCACACCAATGAAATCCCAAGTCCAACCCTACCCCTACAAAGTTTCTGCTTGAACAAAATCAATGCAACCATAATAAGAGGAATTGGGAAATGGGAAAAACAAAACTTTGCATCACGTATCTCTGATATACAACATTCATCAGGACTTGATATAAATTCATAAGACTGAGAGCTATTTTCTAACAGCTAAATCATCAAAGGATAAAAAGGTTTTGTTTTCAGAAGAAGAAATACAAATGATCTATATCCATATGGAAAAATGCTCCAAGTTACTAATGATAGGAGAAATGCAAATTAAAACAACTTCGAGGTTTTATCTCATAAGTTCTTCCCTAAAGCCTCCATTTTGAGAAAGGGCACAGAGCATCCTTGCTTCACTCTAACGACTTTGCAATCTTATGTCTCCTCTGGTAACTTCCTCTGTTTTTCATCTTGAGGACAGGGACTGTCTTCCTTTCTGCTTGTTTCTGTATCTCCAGACCCAGTACAATGCCAGAAACTAGAAAATTAATAAATGTTTCTTGATAACTAGAAAAGCAGTTAGTGTTGGGGAGGCTGAGGACAGAGTAGCATATTAATATATTTTTCATGGAGTTGTAAATTGGTCTGATAGTTCTGGGGGAGAAAATTGTACCTATACTAAAAAAGGGCATTTAAGTGACACAGGCCTGGAACCAGGAAGACCTGAGTTCAAATTTTGACTCCGACACTAGCTGTGTGACCCTAAGCAAGTCACTTAGCCTTGTTTGCCTCAGTTTTCTCATCTATAAAATGAACTGAAGAAAGAAATAACAAACCACCCCAGTATCTTTGCCAAGAAAACTCCAAATGGGAACCGTGTCATTAAGAGACATGATTAAAATAATTGAACAAGATGCCAGAAAAGCAACTAAACATTTTATCCCCTTTGATCCAGTGAACATGCTACTGAGTATACACTCTGATAGAAAGACAAAAAGTTTGTTTACCTTTATGTACCAAAATACTTTTGATAGCACTTTTTGTGATGGTAAAAAACTGGAAACAAAATGGATGTCCATTGGTTGGGTAATGACTAAGCAAATTACAGTAAATGAATATAATGGAGTCATAGTATACAATAATAAATTATGATTATAATTCAGAAAAAGATTTGTAGAGGCTTGTATGAATTAATGCAGAGAGAAGTAAGCAGAAGTAACAGGACAATAAATAACCACAGGAATGGCAAGCAAAATAATACTAAAAGACATGAAAATATAGGTCTTTGCTGGGACCAGTTAATTCCAAAAGACTGATAATAAGCATAAGCACAAAATATGTTGATGTAGAATAAAGCATATGCTGTTACAAAGGATGAATATATTGATTTGTTTAAATGTACTGTTTTATTGTTGGAGAGAAAGACATAATAATTTCAAAGTGATTCCAAAGCTCCAGTGCCCTCACTGGTGAGAGTATTCCCTCTATTGATGTAGATTGTGATTCAACAGTGCCTGACCGTGTGGTGAAATCATTGTTCATTTCCTCCTCTAAATTTACTATAGGAGGTAATATCAAGTGCTAACGTTTATAGATACTGACTTATTCCCCATTTTCTAGGTCAGTTGGGTGGTGCAGTGGATGGATAGAGTGCTGGACCTGGCATCAAGAACACCTGAGTTCAAATCTAGCTTCAGACATGTGCTAGCTGTGTGACCCTGGGCAAGTCACTTAACTCCATTTGCCTCAGTTTTCTTATTTATAAAATAACCTGCAGATCCTTGCCAAGAAAATCCCAAATGGGATCATGAAGAGTTGGACATGAATGAGCAATAAGAAATCCCTATTTTCCACCACTCTTTCAGTTTGATTTCCAAAGTCGAAGGAAGCTACATAGAACTGAAGACCATTTGTGTTTTTCTGTTTCATGGAATATCGTAGTTAAAGAATTTATAAACAAGTAACAAAGATGACAAAAATAAGAGAGATAAAATGCCCTTTGTTAAAAGTATGTAAAACCAAACTCCTAGAAAAAATGGTCTAGATCATTACCTCCATTTCTCCCCTCTCATTAGCTTCCTATATTCTTGCAATCTGGCTTTCCAGGGTTACCACCACCACACTGAAACTGCTTATTTACAAGCTTAAAGGGTAAATCCAATGAATGACATTTTCTTAGGTCTAATTCTATTTAATTTTATGGTAATTCTTGCACTATTGACCATTACCTTCTGTGACATTATTTTGTTTTGGTTTTCTACCTACCTGACCCTCCCATTAAGAAACCCATAACTTGGGAGTGTCCCTTTAGACATTATATTGGGCCCTCCTCTTTTCTCTCTCTCTATTCAGTCCTCATATTATACATTTAAGACATTTAGTTGGCACAGTAGATAGAGTTCTGAGTCTGTAGTCATGAAGATCTAAATTCAAATCTGGCCGCAGGCATTTTCTGGCTGTATAACCTTTGGCAAGTCACTTAACCTCTGTCTGCCTCAGTTTTCTCAACAGTAAAATGGGGATAAATATAGTATCTATCTCCCAGGGTTGTAAAGATCAAATGAGAGAATATTTGTAAAGCACTTGGCACAGGCACTATATGCATGCCTATGCCCTTCCTCTTTCCTTGAATTTACTTATCTGTGTAAATCTTATATTACCCAGTAAAATGTAAACTCTTTGGAGGTCAGTCTTATTTTTCATTTAGTCTTTGTAATAGCAGTATAGAGATAGGCATTTTATCAGTGTGTATTGGATTGAATTGATGACCTCCTCTTAACTTATTATCTCAAATGTTTTCTATATGCAAATAACAGCCTCTTCTTTGAACTCTACATTGCCTATTGCCTCCTGGATATCTTGAATTCAACTTATCCGAAAAACCACTCATCTTTTATTCAAAACGCATCCCTCTTTCACAGAGAGACCAACAGATGGCAGCAGAGAGCAGCAGCATCTCTGTGGAAATGCTGTGCAGAGGAAATTAGCAAATATCTAGCATTAGAGATATGAGTTACCCTGGCCTATCCCTCTCCTGGGATAGAGATTCCCAGGATAGATGCATTCCCTATATCCCTAGATATCTGTCTGGTCATGTATTTTACTTCCCTGTATATTCTGGTACATATAATGTAGCCGTGTTAAAATAGATGAAATATTACTTGTCACTTATTTTTTTATCCAGGGGTGAGGAACCTACATCCCCAAGGTCACATGTGGCTGAATCCAAAGGGCCACACTTGAGGACCTACAAGGCCACATGTGGCCGCAGGTTCCCCACCTTTATGCTATTTGATGGTCTTTTGTTCTTCATTTTGTCCTATGGCTAGCCTAATAAAAGCAAATACAGCAGTAGAGCCTTGGGAAATAGAGTTTTAGATATATTCTGGTCCACAAAGTGCTTCGAACCTGGGGTAGCTTTCTGGGTGTACATGTGGACAGGTCACTGGAATCCCTGGATGCTATACTTATAAACACAAAAGACATGGC
Source organism: Bettongia penicillata ogilbyi (assembly GCA_023548195.1). Classification (NCBI taxonomy): domain Eukaryota; kingdom Metazoa; phylum Chordata; class Mammalia; order Diprotodontia; family Potoroidae; genus Bettongia; species Bettongia penicillata. The sequence goes on from JAJHZJ010000300.1 coordinate 1,803,641, forward strand.
TTATATCTCAAAACAATTCATTTTAATAATCCTTTTGTGTTTATCCATGTCTCTGTTCACAGGAATAAAATAGCAATTTTCAAAACTTTTTCTTACGTATTATTTCACTTGTTTCTTGGGCATTTCATTTGTCCTTTCACAGTGTCAATTTCCTCACCTGTAAAATGGCAGTATTGATACTGACATTGCTTATCTCACATGGTTGTGGTGAGCCAAGTACTTTGTGAGCCTTAAAGTGTCCCATAAATGCACTTGTCATATCAGTGAGTTCCACACATATCGTCTTATTGGATTCTTTTAATAATCTTATGAGTCAGGCAGGGCAGATATTGGGACTTCTTGTTATAGTTGGAGAAACTGAATTGAATTGAAGACCAGAGGGGGCCAAATAGCTCATAAAAAGTTATGAAGTGGAGACTAGAATCCAAATTTTCTGCACTCAAGGCTGCTGTTGTTTCTATTATTTCATACTAATTCTAAACTGTTAGTGGGTAAGAACTATAACTATTGAGTATTTAAAAGATCTCTAGTGCTGTGCAAAATGCATTAGGATATACAAACTTTTTTTGATTAACTATAGTAAGTTTTCTTTTTTTTTAAATGCTAGACTTAGTAAACATCAACACCCTCCTCCCTAAATACTCAAGTAGACAGCAAATTAAAAAAAAAATTAGTACTTGAAATTGTACACTTCTGTTATGCTGTTATATATTCAGAAAGTATGGTGAAAATAGGGAAAACTGATTTAAAAATTCACACACCAGGGCATCCATATTTTTTTTATAAAGTTCTTTGATTTACTTTGTCAATTCTTGGCTTCATGACTTTTATTTACTTATTTTTAAACTCTTCATTATTTCATTTTGTTAACGTGTAGCTCATTATAAGGAAAATGGAAAAAGATGTGTGCGGTCATGCTGAGCGCTGTGACCTATCCATTTATTATGAGCCCAGAGAGGACTCCTCTCTTTGTTCTATGATTGTTATTTAAGGCTTTCACAACATTTGGAGCCTAAGTCTGAAGAAAGAGGTTCGTTCATCTCAGTGTGTTTTGGATAAATGGTTTGAATGATTTCCATGTGAAATCAAAGTTTTCCTTTTTTCTTCTGGATCTGAGCTCTAATTCTCAAAATGAGGAAACACTCAAGTTTCTTCCAAGTAACAGAGGGCCCCATGGCCTCTTCTCTATTTTTTTCAGACCATATGAATCCAGCTCCCAGCTGGCAAATAGTATGTGGGACTATGGAAACATCTAGAATCTATAGCTAAACTTGCCCATACTTGTGTTTCTTAAATCCATGTTATAATGGTCTGAATTATCAAGTTAATCTTCCTTGAATTATCATCCTTTTGTTTTGTATAAGGTGAATCCAAAAGAATCATCTTTTAGGATAAAAGGGAGAAAGGAACTCTTGCAATAAATGAGGAAATTAGAAGAACTGGACAAGAATTGTCTCTTTACTTCTCTCTGTCCAGTTATGCATTTTGTTCTCTACTGGACGCTGATTTTTTGAATGATAATTCATGATATGAATACATTCAAAATATATTATTTTGAAGATAGATAATTTAGGGTACTGACTCTGGTGACAAAGAATCTGGGTTCAAACCCAGTCTCTGACATTCATTACTTGCGTAATCTTAGGCCAGTCATTTTATCTATTTGGACTTCATTTTCCTAATCTGCAAAATGGGAAAATTGTACTAGATCAGCCCTCTAGGTCCTCAAGTGGGACACTTTGACTGAATCAAAACTTCATAGAACAAATCCCCTTAATAAAAGGATTTGTTCAGTAAAACTTGGACTCAGTCAAAAGGCAGCACCTGAGGACCTAGAAGGCCACATGTGGCCTCAAGGTTGCAGGTTCCCTGCTCCTGGACTAGGCGTTCTCTGGTGATAATGGTAGAGGACTAGCACGATGGTAACACCGGCGATTATTCTCTCATTTTATTTGAAAATATTTATTGATTCCTTTTGCATTTAAATTACAGTAATTTCTCCTCCCCACATGACCCAGTTTCCTCTATAATGAAGAAAAATTTGTTATTACAAAAGCAATTGACGTAGAGGTCCGGTCTTATTGAGCGTTTGTATTCTACAACCCCAGTGCCCCATGTCTCTATTTTAAGAACTGCTAAGTTTTTTACTTGTAACTTGTTCCACCTGAATAGAAAGATGCCTCATGGAAGGTAAGGGAAGAAAAAGTATTTGGATAAGAAACAATTTCCCTGCAAACCTTGTAGGAGTAGCAAGAGAGAAAATGAAATAACTAGATTCTCCCTCCTTCGACACCCTTCAGTCTGGTTTCATGCATTTATTTATTCGCTTATTTATTTATCTATTGATTTATTTATTACTTTTAATACTTATTCTTATTTATTACTTTTGTGATATGAGCTTGAAAAAGGTCCGTAAGGGCCTGTCTCATTTTGCATTGATCTCAGATTCAGACCCAGAAAAGCAACTGAAATTCTGGCCACCAGAACACATATACCTTTGAGAGCCAGTACTTAAAACTATGTTTTACTTGTATGAGGCCTGAATTGTTCATGGCTACATAACTCTTTCTTTACATGGCAACCTGGTTTTCAAGGACTAGAAAACAAAATAAAAACATCCCAGCCTATTTGCTTCTCCGCATTGTATGAGTAGTAGTGGAGTACCAGGAACTCTTCTACAGTACAGAGCAGTAGAAGAGAAAATCTTGGGGGAACAAATGCTAGGGTTTCCCCTTCTGCTCTGACTTTTTCACACAAGAGAATGGACTGATAATTTGCTAGTTCAATCAAATAACTGTGTATCCATTATTAAGGCCTAGGAACCAAAAATACATTGGGTATACAGAAAAAGAAAAAATATAATTCTTGCCTTCAATGAGCTTACAATCTATTTTAACACATGCACACGCACACACCAGAGTACAACCCAAAACATTAAAGGCAATCCTCAGGTAATAAAAGCCTTTTTTATCTATATCTCTTATTCATGACAAAGGATACTATATACAAAGGATCTCTTCAGTATTTCTAACTAGTAGGGATTTACCCTCGCATGATTGTTGAATAGGACTGGAAATCATGAGTACATTTTCCTATTGTAGTTAAATACCCTATCACAGCCTAGAATACAACTGTCATTAGAACTGTAACTAGGGCAGGTAGTTGGGGCTTTGCTCCAATGTAGCAAGGACTGACATTATCTAGAAAAGGATGTGCTTTTCACCCTTAGCTCCTCTGTTGCCTAGTCATATCCCTTATAGAAGCTTTGACTGATGGCACCCATCCTCCTTTGTTGCCAAGAAATTTAGAGGATAAAGATAGTACCATCTTGAGCATCCTCTCCCCCTATCTCTTCCCTTTGCCTAATCCTGAATTCTACAGAAGAGGAACAAGTTGGAAATACTGCAAGACTGGGGAAATTCAGGTGATGTTCTCATCTTTAGAAAAGGGGAAGAAAGTGAAATCTGCAAATAATCAGTCAATGAGCTTTACTTTCATTCCCAACAAAATTCTAGAATATTTTTAAATTGATGGCTAAAGAAACTTTCGCAGAAAATTTGACTTTATCAAGAAGTCACACCAAATTAACCTTATTTCTCTTTTTAAAAGGCATATCAAAGAGATCAGGTGAAGATTATTAATATGACTTGCCTACATATTAGCAAAGCATATGATTAAACCTGCCATGCTATACTTGATTTTCATGATTTTTCTTGCATCACTCTCAGTTATCTTCCCTTTTTCTCTGCTTCTCTTATTTGATACTTTTCTTGGAGGCTTTGGATGTAGGAGGTTTGGCTTTGTTGTCTTTTTCTGGTTGTATGCTTTTATTTTCTGTATCACAAAGTAAGATTCTATAGTCTGAGTTGTTTTTTTTTAATGATGTTTACTCATCTTCCAAGCCAAACACTTGACTTTCTAACTCTTTGTCAAAGTAGGACTCTGCTTCCAGTGTGGGTGGGTGTGGGTATACTCTCCCAGGTTTCAGGGATTTTATATCAGCAGCTCAACTCCCCACCGTCTGTGGGTCTAGATCTCCAGACCTAGACCTGCTACTGCCGCTACCACCCCCACCATTCTGGGGCGGGGGCCTGATAGGCTGGACAAAGAGCTCCTCTTCCACCTAGGTCCCACAGAGTTTTCCCACTGACCTTTTTGGCATTTGTGACTTGAGAAGTCTGGAAACTGACACAAATGCTAATGATTCAGTGCCCTGAGACCTGCTCTGACCCTTTTGTGCTGGTGCAGCCCAGGTTGGATTTCGCTCCATTCCTGTTAACTTTCCAGATTGTCTCAGGCTGGGGATTTATTTCACTCTGTTATTTTGTGGGTTCTGTAGCTCTAGAGTTTGTTTAGAGTCTTTTTTCACAAGAATTAGGAAGGCTTTGAGGGAGAGCTCAGGGAGGCTCCTGTTTTTACTTTGCCATCTTGGCTCCACCCCCTGCCAAGCTATTCTCATTGAAAAGAACTTATGGATGAGACAATAGGTGGTTCTGGAACTATTGAATAGCTGTACCCAAAGAGTAGTCATTAATGGTTCAATGTCAACTTGGAAGGAAGGAGCTACCCCAAGGGAACGCTGAGTTGTTTAACATTTTTACCACTGACTTAGATAAAGATAGAGATATCAGGCTCATTATATATGCCAAGGCTAGAAGTTAGTACTTTGGTGACAATGTCAAGTTCCCAAAAGACCTTGATAACTTATAATCCTGAGACAAATTTAATAAAATGAAACTTAAAAGTGATAAATATAATTCTTACAACTCATTTGAGAAACTGAATTTGGCCAAGTGCAGCATAGGAGAGCATGTCTAGATATCAGTTGGTTTAAAAAAGATTTGTGGGTTTGTATGGAATTCAAGCAAATAGTGTGATATAGCAGCCAAAAAAAAAAAAAGCTAATGTATTTTCAGCTACACTGAGAAGCAAAGTAACTAGGGTTAGGAGTCCATGACGATCCAACTTTACTTTGTCTAGTCAGACTACATCCGGTACATTGTGTTTAGTTCTTGGTGACAAGTTTGAGGAATTGAGTAATTTGAGGAATCAGTAACACAAAAATCATCCAGAGGACTGCAACCAGAATGGTTCTCAAAATCCTGCCATATGAAGAAAGACGGATTGAAGGAGCTGGAAATCATCTATCTGGTCTGGAAAAGAGAGGATTTGGATGCGGCAAGAATAGCTATTTGTGGAAAGATATCACATGAAAGAGGGATTAGATTTGTTGTACTTAGCCTTGGAGGTCAGACCTAGTGGCAATGGTTGCAAATTTGCTAAGAGGCAAAATAAAGTTCAGTGAAGTGGAGGAAAACTTTCTTCCCAGTTAGAAGTACCAAGGATAATCCTTGTTATGTTGTAAAGAATATGAGAATTTCACGTACAAATTGGGCTAGAAGGTCTTTGAGGTCCCATAATTTGGAACTCTGATGTTCTATAATTTGTGATTTTCTGATGTAAGGTCATATGCTGAAATATCAATGAATAAAACTGTACATTTTAAAAATTGTTATGTACACATATGTGCATGTACATACACATCTATGTATATTTTTTCTTCATGCGTGCATGGGTTTATGTAGAAGTTGAGTGGATTTCTTGGGTTCTTGTTAATTAGAGGGCCTCAAGCAGAAATAAGGCAACCAATAAGGGAAAAAATATTTAAGTTCTTACTATGTGCCAAGTGCTGTGTTAAACACTGGGGATACAAATATAAGTGAAAGGAAAATCAGTCCATATTCTGAAACAGTTTACGTTGTAATGGAGGAAGAGAACACAGCAAAGGGAACAGAAACAGGTGGGTACCTCCAGGGCATGAGGTCGAAATCCAGGAGGTCAAAAGAAGAGCTGGAGGTGAATGAAAATTGGCCAGCCTGGGCTCCTCCCCAAAATGGAAATGCCAGGAGAAACTCATCAATGAGAAAAGAGGGCCACCATGGCATATCAAGATTTTGGGGTGAAGAGATCCTAGGTGCTAAGGAAATTTCCAGGGTGGAACTACAGCAGTTTAGCAAAACCAACCAACACATCAATTGAATCTGACAGTATAGAAGACATTCTACTTCCACAGTCCCTTATTTCTGCAAAGAAAGAAGGGAGGTGCATTTTGCCATCTCTTGTCTATGATCAAATTTAGCTCATTCAATTGTTTTTTTATTTCTGGGCATTTTTTCTATTTATATCGTCATAGTCATTGTGCATATTTTTCCTGGTTCTACTTTCTATACTCCTCATCAGCTGATTTACATATTTCTATGCTTCTCTGAATTCTTCTAATTTGTTATTTATTTATGATGTAGTGATATTCTACTCTGTTCACGTACCTTCATTTGTTTAGCCATTCCCAAGTCAATGGGCATCAGCTTTATTTCCAGTTCTTTATTACCACAAAAAGTGGTGCTATGAATATTTTGGTGTATATGGGACCTGCTTTTGACCTCCTTCGGGTATTCCATTTACTTTTCAGTGACTATAAGAAGTGAGTCAAGGGATGGTCCCTTTAAGTAAAAAAAAATCAAACTGGGAGGGGAAGACCCTCAGGATTGCTGATCAAATGAGAAAGCTACTATTTACATTCACTCTGAGACAGGAGGGTCCAAAAAAATAACTATTTAGAAGTGCCTGGGTGTGGACCTATTGCTGTCCAATCTATGGGAGGCTGAATGAATTGGCATTAAGGCATGGTCTTTGAGAAAGAAATCTAGGCAGTAAACTTCAAGTAAACTAGGTCAGTTTAGGTCATCAAAATATGCCTTCCTTTGGGCAGAACACTCTCAGGTAAGGGCATGATAGGTGAGGAGAGGAGGGGAGGGAAGGGGAGGAAAAAGGAGGAGACAGGAGAGGAGAGGACAGAAGAGGAGAGGAAGAGCTGAGTTACCCAAATGAAACTGGTTAACTGGGTTCCTAATTGGGTAGCTTGAACTACTCACAGGCTGTCTCAATCAAAGCGAGAACTTGAAAAAACAGTAGTTTAAAAAGGTCAAGGTCTCCCACTGCATCCTGGGCCATCTCCAGTGTTCCCAAATGATATCTGGCCACTGGACTCAGATGACTTTGGAGGAGAAAATAAGGCTGGTGACTGCACACACAGCCTTCCCTCCTTCAAATCAAATTCAATTACAAGTCATGTTATCATCTCCCTGATGTGGTGGTCTTTTTTGAGAGCAAAGGGCAAGCACAACCACAACAGTAACTGTAAGTGACAGCTTTACACACAACCACAGAATCTTGGAGATGGAAAAAAATATCAGAGGCTGTTTAATCCAATGCATAACTGAATCAATATTTCCAGTAAAATATACTAGGCTTTTAGGAACTCTTTCTTTGCTTCTTGTCTGTTTCCTGTTGTTACTGATAAGGAAATAAGAACAACACATAAAACTCAAAAAGACTATGTTTGTTTCATGGACAGGCAGTGTTTCTCTCTTGCAGGGAGTCAGGGGGAGCATATCTCTAGTCAGAGGTAACAGCTAGTGGCAGTGGAAAAGGAAACAGGCTAATGAATTCCTGATCAATGATGTGTGAGGCAGACAGTAGGGACCATATTATTTATGACTTTCCAGAGGGCAAACTTGTAGGTTTCATCTAGAAAAAAAAAAGATAATGGCTACTAATAACCAAATGATAGATTCTGAATTTCCATTGTTAATTGGTTTTAAAGCTTCTGCTTCAGGAGCCTTTTTGATTATATATACATATTTAAAGTCTTAATGGTTTTGTCATCTACTCAATGAGGTCACTACTATCAGTGATACAGATTTCAGCCCATACATTTCGTATCATCCTATATGACTCTCATTCATCTTCTCTTGGCCCTCTGTAGGGTCTATTCAATGTCCTGGGGCCTAGATCGTAGTTCATAAATTATCATTAATTCTCAACACTTGGCTTTCCCACTTTTTTTTTTAGGGGGGAGCAGGGTTCCTACATGTGCCTGACAACATTCTTTTATACTACTTCTCTTGTCTTTAGAAAAGTATATTTTTAATGAGTACATGCTTGAAACTAAAACCCATCTTTTTGTGTTTTTATTTTTAAGCCTAAGTCTTCCCATCATACACACACACATGTTATGTGTGTGTGTGTGTCTTTCTAAGCCAATAAACATTTATTACTATGCTTACTATGTGCCAGGCACTATGCTAAATGCTGGGGATACAGTTAGTAAAGAGAAAGATAATCTCTGCCCTCAAAGGAGTTTACAATCTAATGAGAAGGGATGACATACAAAAGGAGGCATTAAAAGCAGAAGCAGAAAGAATGACATATACCAGGGAGAACCCAGTTTAGAGACATCTTGTTCTATGAAGTTGAAACCAAGCAGAGCAGAAGATTCAAAATGGAGTGAGCTGAGAGTCCAATTTCTGCTCTCTCTAAAGGAAGGCATTGGGAGGAATTTGGCATTCCACTCTCCAGCCCTCTAATCATAAAGAAGAAGAGATTGAAGGAGGTAGAGTCAATCAAAGCTAGAGTTTGGTGGTGAGAAGACAGGTGATGAATTTTTCCTGGGATGTGTATCTTGTACTGGAGTTGAAACCAAGCAGCAAAGCAGATATATATATATATATATATATATATATATATATATATATATATATATATATATATATATATATATATATATATATAATTTTAGTTTTTTAAAAAAAATTTAAAATGTCAAAAATTAAGAGATTAGTAAAAAATAATAAATCACAGAAACAGAGAATTAAAGAGTTGGGAGATAATTTAGAACTGATTTTTTGTTGTTCAGTTGTTTCAGTTGTGTCTGACTCTGTGACTCCAGTTGGGCTTTTCTTGGCAAAATACTAGAGTGGTTTGCCCCTTCTCCAGCTTATTTTACAGGTGAAGAAACTGAGGCAAGTAGGGTTTGCCTGGGGTCCTGCAGCTAGTAAGTGTCTGAGGCATTTGAACTCAGGTCTTTCTGATTCAGACCGAGAATTCCATCCACTGTACAAGCTAGCTGCCCCTATAGGTGATTTACTACACTCCAATATTTGATCGAGGATTCCCTTTATAATATTCATGGAGAGTGGTCATCCGATCTTGACCTGAGAACCTCTAGTGGGGAGTCACCTTCCTCCATGAGATTTCCTACTATAGTGAGGGAGAGAGTGTGGTATAGTAAAAAGAATAGTGTATTTGGAGTCAGAGGACCTGGATTGGAATTCTTGCTCTGCCACTTGTAAACTGTGTGAGTCACCAAACTTCTCTAGACCTCAATTTGCTCATAATAAAATGGACTATGTGACCATTGAGGTTCCTTCCCATTTCACTTTTGTGATACTGAAATTATGAGAAATTTCCTTTTATCAGGCATAAATCTGCCTCTAGTCATTGCTCCTAGTTCTTCTCTCTGAGACCAAGCAGGCAATCTGATTTCTCTTTTCCATTACAGCCTGGGGCAGGTAGGTGGTGCAGTGGATAGAGCACCAGTGCAGGAGTCAGGAGAACCTGAGTTCAAATCTCACCTCAGATGCTTGACACTCACTAGCTGTGTGACCTTGGGCAAGCCACTTAACCCCAATTGCCTCATCCTGGGTCATCTTCAGTCGTCCTGATGAATATCTGGTCACTGGATTGAGATGACTCTGGAGGAGAAGTGAGGCTGGTGACCTGTACAGCCCTCCATCCCTCACTCAAAACAAAGTCAAGTGCAAGCCATGTCATTATTTCTCTGATGGCATGGTCTTCTTCAGCAATGAAGGACAAACACACAACAGACCTTTTCCATTATAGCCTACAAAACACTTGAAAACACCTTCTTGTCTGATACCTGTCTTCATAAAATTTAACAAATTAGTTTTACTTTAAAGTGGAATTGCCCTTAGTTGTTAAATCTCTCTGTTTGGAAACTAGGTTAAATGTTTGCTGAGCAATGCAATTTTTTTGTGGGTTCTTATCATAGAAACCATTTTACACTGGTTATATTTTTCAGGGGCCATTTAGATCAGTGTCTTCATTAGACAGGAGAAAGCTGAGACCAATGGACTAAAACGTCATGGTGGGATTTGACTCCAAGTCTTCTGCTCTTTCCACTGTACCAAGCTGACTCACTAAAGTTGATGTCTTTTTTCTGCATTATTTCCTGTTGTAAGATCTCAGAGCTTTTCCAGATGAACTATGGAGCATATTCAGATTTAATTTTAAGAAGTAGCAGCAATATTCTTTTTTTATGAATTGAATTTTAATACAAATGGAGAACAATTTGGAATTCTTTTCCCTCCATTGCTCAGATTGTCTGTAGTAGAAGGAAGTGCTATAAGGTCATAATAGAAAGTGAAATCTACATGAAGACAAACATGAGTTTTTTTAAAGGAACCTCTAGATTTCCTTGGGACAGTTAGTAAGATGAGTTCATGTACATGAGTCTATTAGGATAGTTTTATAACTTTGGTGGCATTTGACATAAAAAACAGAACTTGAAATTGAATTTTGAGGCCTTTTGCTTTGAGAATTCAAATCAGCTGATACTTCCTTAGTAGCTATAGAACACCCAGAATTATATTAGAATTCTGAGGGAGGTATGGCGAGCTTATGGTCTACTAAATTGAAACCTCAAGCCAAGCAATGACAAGCCTGTTAGTAGCGCAGTCTTATGTATACATTTTTATTCATACTTGTCTCCTTCATTAGAATATAAGCTTCTTAGGAGCAGCAACAGCAGTAGTGCTTTGTTCTAGAAGAGGACTAAAATGATATCACTGTATTGGGGTTAAGGTCAGTGTGTCCAGCTGTGGTTGATCAGACCAATATGAGCTTGGAACTTTCTACCACAGGTTAGGCACAAACAGTCCATGTGGACATTTGGAGTGAACATGTCTCTAAATTTGCACAAATCACATTTCTTTTGAACTACCTCAATTCTGCTTTGCTCATAGAGCACAACTCCTTCTTTGATGTGGGCACACCATGTTGGGTGGTCCTGTGCCAGTGTCTCCCATGTCTCACAATTGGTTTCAAAGTTCTTCAGAAAGATCTTCAGAGTGTCCTTGTATGACTTGTTCTGACCTCCATATGAATGCATGCCTTGTGTGAATTCTCTGTAAAACAGTCTTTTAGGCAAATGTATGTTAGGTATTCAAACAACATAGCCAACCTATTAGAGTTGTGCTGTCTGCAGTAGAGTTTGGATGCTTGGCAGTTCAGGTACAGAAAGGACCTCAGTACTGAGTATCTTATCTTGCCAGGTCATCTTCAGAATCTTTCTAAGACAATTCAAAAGGAAGTAATTTGGTTTCCTGCCATGGTGCAGGTCGACTGTCAGCACAATGAGGTCAGCACAATGGCTCTGTAGACCTAAAGATATGTTGACTGGTGCACCTCAGAGTGTAAAAGGAACCCTGGATAGTAACTATACCCAAGAAGGGTATCACCCAAGTCTTATGGACCCATGGACCTTTGGCCCCCCTCCCTTTATCATTGGAATCCTGAGAGATATAAAGAAAGGTTTTTGTCATAGAATATGCAACATCAACTTCTTTTCTTTATCAGGGAGAACAGAGAGCCCCCAGGGCACTTAGGACTCCAGAAACCCTTTCTCAGTGGTAAGATTTACCTTCTCTGCAAGTAATTTCTATTTATTTTAAAATTCTCCAGTAATAATTGTAAGAAGAAATTCCTTCTTGCTTTCAAGCTTCTTGAGAATTTTGTTTTATCATATTTGTCCTTATATTCATTTGGATTTTTGTCTTTTTGCTTTTTTGTTTCCTAGTTTAACATTTCAGAACTATTCATGATACCTTTCAAAGAGTATTACAGTGCATGTAATTCACTTCTAATGATTTATTCTAATTTCCAAAAAAGGGAATAAGCCCATTCCCTGATGAACTTTTGCTGACTGTAATGCTCCTTTTCTTTGCAATAACTGGGAAAAACAAACTAACACACTTCCTTCTACCTATGCTGAGATTTTTTAAAAAAGCAATTTAAAAAATTATTTTCATAGGCATATAGGGTCTTGGCATTGGAAGGGAACTTAGTGGTCATGGAATCCAGTTTCTCATTTAGTTCATTATTCTCTTCTACAGTATCCTTGATAAATCTAGCCTATCTCCAAATACCTCCATTAACAGGGAGTTCTTTAAGAGGCATCCTGTCACTTTGTCAGAAAATTTTAATTGAGTTAAAATTTTTCTGTCTATAACTTCTACCTATCAACTCCTGTTCTGACCTTTGGAGAAATGCAGAGTAAATCTGTTATCTCTTTTTCCTTTCTTTCTGATAGACTTTCAAATATTTGATGGTGGTTATTTTCTATTTCATTTTGTTTTCAAGAATCAGAGAATATTCAACCTCCTCAGGATACCTTAAGCCCCTTTTTTTTGTATTCTTAAAAAAGCTCAAATCACAAAAGGAAGTCATATGTCAACTGAGAATTGTTTTGTATTCATTTTCTCATTCTTTTGAAAAGTATTTGACTATTTATTGTGTGCTTAACCTTATAGGGGATACAGATCAATTCTTAGCCCTCAGGAAGTTTGTCATTTATTTCCTGAAATAGGATATACACATATGAAGTCAGTTTCCAATGTCAGTAGGCAAAGTTATATCAGAAATGAAGAGTAACAGATTTGAATCGAAATACTTCAATTCTGCCACCATGTGACATTGGGAAAATCCCCTCACTTTTCTGTGCCTCAGTTTGTTCATCTGTAAAATGAGGATAATAATACCTGTACTACCTTCTACATAAAGTAGATGTAAGGGTGAGATGAGGTAATGAATATAGACTTTTTCTAAATCGTAAATATACAACATAGTTGTCAACAATTGCATCAGATCTTCACAACAGCACTTTTTATAGCAGTGAAGAACTAGAAACAACATAGATACCTGCTGCCTGGTGATGCAGCGTGGAAATAGAATATTGCTGCTTCGTGAGAAATGAAGACTATGGGTAATTGAAAGAAGCATTTGAAGACTTATATGAACTGGTTCAGAGTGATATAAGCAGAACCAAGATAACAATCAACATAATTACTGCAACAATGTAATCTGAAAGACCAAAACAATAAAATTGAATTACAAATAATTAATTATAATGACCAAATATGGCCCAGAAAGAAATGTGAAATATACTTTCCTCTCTTCTTCATAAAGGTGGGAGACTATGGATTGCATAGTCTCACTGCAAATACTGTCATACTTGGTTGATATGTAGGCTTTTGGTTTTGGTAAACTGATTTTTTTCCTTTAATTTTTTATTCTTTGTTGTAAAGCACAGCTCACTGGGTAGGGGAAAGGGAGAAATATATTTGAAAATGAAGGTGAAATAAAAACAAGAGAATGATAATAATAATACTTATTTTAAATTTCAGCTATCACTCTTCTAGCTGAACCTTTTGGCAGTTCATTTTTTCCCTTCTTTTTGCTTCCAGAGGAACCCCAGTTTTAATCTAAAGGATATCTGTGCTTTGTTATTATAAGCACAGTGAACTGAAGAATCAAGAGACTTCAAATAGGAAAATCTGCTGTATATGTGGAAAAATACATCAGGAGAACTGCTTGGCTTCTCAGTCCCCTTTGCCTGACTAGCCATAACTATAGAATGCACAAAAGTTTTAAGAATCCAGGACTCAGCAATTGTCAAACTAAGTCCTCTAAATGAAACTGGACTGTGAATGGAGATGAAGAGAGAAAAATGTGTGTTCGGCAGAAAGACAGACAGAAGTTGCCTTCGGAGTCTCTTTGACTAATGATGAAACTTTACGGGCTGTAAAAATACTGCTACTGAACCTCAATGCCAGGTTTTTCATAATAAAATCTCACATGCCTTCCATGGAATAGCTTTATGTGAAAACCAGATGAAAAAGTATCATTCAGCAGCTACAGGGAGAGCACAAAACCTTTCACAAAAATGTCTCTTTCAATTCAAATCCTACTTTCAAAAAATATGTCACAAGGAATTTTAGACTGAGTTTTTGTCCAAACAGACATCTATTATAACCTTTGGAGTTTCTCTTACGTGTCTCTTGCAAGAAAGCAATGTTTAGGGGCTAAGTTTGTAATCTGGTAGGACGGTGGAGAGTTGATCCATTGGATGACTCTGTGTGTGTGTGTGTGTGTGTGTTTTAACTTCCTTTACATAAACCTTTTACTCCAGCCAATGTCATCTTCTCCTTTTCTTCTAAATGAGTAAAATTCTAAATGAATTTATAACAAACATTGCCAATCAGGATTTGATTTATTATTTTGTTGATTTTCTAGACTTTGAAAAAAGTATCCATGGAAAAACTCATCAGAGAACTATTCAGCTCCTCTGTTCTCCTTGTTTGACTAAACTATAGCATCCATTGTTTTAAGAATCTAATGCTTAGCAGTTATCAAACCCAGTGAAGAGGAAAATGTTAAAAATGTTAAACTTAAATGTGTTATATATATATATATATATATATATATATATATATATATATATATATATATATATATATATATATACATTTTCCACCTTCAGGGGCCCAGTTGTTAAACATTTGCTAACATGCCTCTGTTTAAAACATGCAATTGAAATTTGAGGCCACTGATATCACTCATTTGTCAATGGATGATGTGACATCTCTCATATTGTGCCTTAACCATCCATATCTTTATTTCTTAGTGCTTCAAGAAGATAAATTGTTTGAGGTTAGAGACCTGGTTTTATAATTCTGTGCATTCCCCTCAGTTCCTAGCATAGTGTCCTGAACATTATAGAGGAAGTACTTAACAAATATCTATTGATATCTATCTATTTGATTGACTCCCCACAAAAACAATCTATTGATCAATCAATAATCATGTATTAAATTTCTCATGTGTGTCAAACCCTCTAGGAGCTTATACTTTAAGATTGGGGAAACAACATATTGATGAAGGGGACACTTAAAGGTGAGGTGATCAGGAAAGACTTCACATAGAATATGATGCTTGAGATGAACATTTAAGGAAACTAGGGACTATTCTAAGAGACAAAAGGTGGAGAGGAAGCACATTAAGACCAGGGGTGGGAAACCTGCGGCCTCAAGGCTATATGTGGCCCTCTAGGTCCTCAAGTGCAGAAATTCAGCTTCAAGAATTCAGGAATTCAGAGTGAGAATTGAATTGGTGGACCCATGAGGAGGCTTCTGTAATAGTTCAGGGAAAAGGTGAACAAGAGTGATGATGGTGTGATTGTAAAAGTCAAATAGCTGATAGCCATAGGGAACTACAGACCTGAGGGCTATATTCAGGAAAAGGATAGGATTTGCTAGATGTGGTAGTTTTCGTGTCACTATTTTACAGATGAAGAAATTGAGGTTGAAGAGGATAAGAGATT
This sequence comes from Bettongia penicillata ogilbyi, assembly GCA_023548195.1. NCBI lineage: Eukaryota > Metazoa > Chordata > Mammalia > Diprotodontia > Potoroidae > Bettongia > Bettongia penicillata. The sequence goes on from JAJHZJ010000300.1 coordinate 1,818,939, forward strand.
TGGCCAAGGTGACATGACTAGTCAGAAGCAGACCTCCAACAATCCAAGGCCATTCCTCTTTCTCTCATGCCAGCTTCCTTTTCTTAAAAATAATAATAATCCCAGTATATATCACTGAGTCTAAAGTATAATAGGAAAAAAATTGAAGCACAGCTCTTTCTCAGAACATATACCCAGACCACACTGATTTCCCCTTCAAGACGAAATGAACCAAGCCCTGTTTTTTATACCTTTAAGCAAAACAGCTTTGTTTTCCCATTTCAGTGGAAGATAAGGAAATTTATACCTCATTTGTAAAGGAAGGGGTTGGACTACATTGTCTCTAAGGTTCTTTCCAGCTCTAATGTACTATGATTTTATGACTTTAGCAGCTAGTAATGAGAAATCCACAGAGAAAAAGAGACAAGAAGTATGAACAGACTTTGCCAACAGTCTAGACACAGAACATCTAGACAAGCAGAAAATACATACCGTACCCCATTTGACTAGATTTTCACCTTTAACCTACCTTCTTAAACTGGCCCCTCTGTTTCTCTAAGGCCAAGGGGAATTCACATGACCATTTCAATACTGACCCTACCATATCTTCCAAATTCCTCATTTTCTAAGTATATTACCATCCCTGGTAAAGACAGTACTGGTCACATGAACATCCCTTAGGAGTATATAATGATTAGTCGACAAGGGAATCATTTGCTTCCATGCAGATTTCTTTTACATGTTGAGCTGGTGGTTTCAAAAAGATATAAGTTCTCTTTCTTACTTTCCTTTTATGTTTTTTTGTAATCATCTCTTTTTCTCTCTCTAACTTCCCAGAGGAATATCATCAGTTATCCCTGCTCTCTAAATAGACTCTGTCCTTCTTAGATTACTTACCTCTGTACACCTGGATTCAAATCCTTCCCATTCTTCAAGGCTCAGCTCCAGCACTGCCTCCTGAGGATTTTACAAGTATAGATCATAGAGGCCAATATTAGGTGGTCCGGGGTGAGAAATATGAACAGCTATGATGAGCATAAGAAAAACTGAGACAGAGATGTTCTCCCTACCTCCAGCCTCTTCCCTTTTTATTACAGCCTCCACACAAATGATATTTCAAAGCAGGAATCTGACCATACTCAAAAATCTTTAGTGGTTCCCTATAGTTTTCAGGAGAAAAAAATAAAATTCTCAGATTGGCATTTAAAGCCCTCCACAATCCAGTTCCCACCCATATTTTCAGTCTTATTTTATATGAAGCTCTTTTTAATCACATCCTGTGCCAAAGAAATGTATAGGTTGAGAGAGAAGACTCCTGGTAGGTTCAGAAATCTCTGGTTTTTATGTTCCACATGTATGTTTCAGATAATACAAGAAGGGTGGGAGACAAGGGAGTTAGACTCTGAGAATGTGCAGACATCATTGGAAAGCATATGTTGAGGTCTCCATTGATTCTGCACAGTAGCTTGAGGCCTGGAAGACAACATTTCTAAGGGCTGATAGATCTCTGGAATTTTTCACCTCTTCAGAAGTGATACCAGATGGTGATTTGCCTTTTCTCCCCTCTGTTTATCCCACTTCTATCCCTGTCTGGATTTTCAGTAAATCCAAAGCTTTTATATTCTTTAGTGTTTGTTTACATTTCTATATGATTAGTACTTTTTCTGCCAAATACCACCCAATCCCCACCAAATTGTGACATTATCAAACTAGCCTACTGTTTCTCGTATGCAATATTCTAACGTAGATAAAACTATGTATTTACAGGACATATACAGAGTAAGGTCAGCTAACTGGCAAAGTTGATAGAGTGCCTGTGCTAGACAGGAAGATTCATCTTCCTGAATTGAAATCTGGTCTCAGACATTTACTAACTGTTTGACAATGGATGAGTCACTTAATCGTGTTTGCCTCAGTTTTATCATCTGTAAAATGAGCTGGAGGAGGACATGGCAAACCACTCCAGTATCTTTGCCAAGAAAACCCCATATGGGGTCATGAAAAGTCAGACATGATTGAAAATGACTGGACAACAGCATACAACATAAATTGGAGATTATTTTAGAGGAAAGGAAATAGCAGTGGAGGGTGAATGGGGAATATTTCCTGAAGAAGGTAGGATCTAAACTTCTTTAAGGAAGCCTGAGGAAGAGACAGAGAGATGAAGAGACAGAAATGAGGGAGAAAAAACTTCCTGGTATGGGGACAGCAGATGAAAATCAGAGTGGGGAGATGGAGGGTCATATACAAGGAGCAGCAATGAGGTCTGGGGAGTTGAGTCACAGAGTATGTGAAAGGGAATAAAATATGAAAAGACTGGAAAGGTGGGAAGGGGCCAGATTGTTAAGGGCTTCCAAAGCCAAACAGAAGATTTTGTATTTGATCTCGAAGGTAAGAGATCCATTGGAAATTTAGAAATTATTATGATATTTTGAATAAGATCCTCACATGATTCTCAACCAAAAATACTGTAATAGACTCGGGAATGCTAAAGAACTTTAAAGTCATAGCAATATTAAATTCCAAACATGTCAAGGGTAAAAAACAAAGGGTTCCTGCTAAGAAGAATATTTTTTAAAGATGATCAGGTCACATCATATGCAGAGTGAAATGTTTTTTTGTTTTAGATAAAGTTCCTTTTGTAAACGAGGAAATAAAGTTGAATGAAGTTATGCTTTCTCTTCACCTCCACCTTTTAGTATCTCTTGTACCTCAGTCATTTTTCAGTCATGTCCCACATGACTCCATTTGGGGTGTTCTTGGCAAAGATACTCGGGTGATTTGGCATTTTCTGCTCCAGCTCATTTTGCAAAGGAGGAAATTGAGGCAAACAGGGGTAAGTGACTTGCCTAGGGTCATATAGCTTGTGATTTGAATTAAGGAAAATGAGTCTTCCTGATTCCAGGTCAGGCTCTCTATCCACTTTGCCACCTAGTTATCCATTCTAGGGATCTCTAGCTTTCTTCAAAGCATAGCTCAGGTGCCATGACTTACATAAGACTTTTCCTGTTTCCATCACTCTGTCTCTCTCTTCCTCCCCTCTCCCACTTTGTATAACTTTATTTTAAATAATAAAAAATCATAAACTCTGTCTTTACTTATCTGTGTAGATACAGGTTAAGACCTTCCCTTGTGTAAGTGTTATATCCCCCAAGTAGAATACAGGTTTTGGGGATAGCCACTATTGTGATTTTATTATTGCATCCTTGGTAGCTAGCCTCTTGCTCAGAACACGGTGCTGCCCTGAACTTACTTTCCTTTTTCCAACTGAATGAGGGGTGGGAGACAGAGAAAATAGATTTCTGATCATTTTTTGAAAGTATAGAGTTGAAGGATGCTAGAGACGTGAAAAGTTTCATGTATTTTCAGATGAGATCATTGTAGTATTAGTTTGGATCAATGTTTTACCTTGTTACATGAGACTTCTCCTGAAGTGGGAGTAATCTGTAAGTGTATATAACGTAAGACCTACACACACATGAAAGTGAAGTTTCAAAAAGATTTTACTTTCACAACATTCTCTCACATGCATCCTCTTCTTTTCACTCATATAGTTTATCCTTGAGTTCACACTCTAGTTATTTTTTGCTGGGATCAATAAGTCAATACATATTTTTAAAGGATTTACTATGCCCAAAGGAGGCAGCTAGATGGTGCAGTGGATAGAACACTGGGCTTAGCTGCAAGACTCACCTTCAAGAGTTCAAATCTGGTCTTAGACACTTACTAGTGTCTAAGTGACCCTGGGCAAGTCACTTAACCTTGCTTTCCTCAGCTTCCTCATCATAACATGAATTGGAGAAGGAAATGGTAAACCCCTTCAATATCTCTGCCAAGAAAACCCCCAAAAGGGATCAGGAAGAGTTAGATTCAACTGAAAACAACTAAAGAACAACACTATGTCCCAGGCACCTTTCTAGCCCTTGGAATACAAAGACAAAAAAGGAAACAGAACTCATTTTCAAGGAACTTACATTCTGCTTGGGAGACAACGTGTGTCCCTAAATGGTCTCCCTGATTCTAATCTCATTCCCCTGTAATCAATTCACCACACAATAGCCAAAGGGATAGCTTTTTAAAAAATAGTATTTTATTTTTTCCCCAGTTAAGTCAAGAAAAAAATTTAGCATTCGTTGTTACAAAATTGAGAGTTCCACATTTTCCTCCTTCTTCTCTCCTTTCCTCCCTCCCCTCCCTTCTTCTGAAAATGGTAGGCAGTTTGATATAGTTTATATATATATCTATATACACTATCATGTAAAACGTATTTCCATATTAGTCACAGCTGTGAAAGAAGAAATAGATCAAAAGGAAAAAAAGAAAGAAGTGGAAAAGTATGCTTCACTCTGTATTCAGAAACTATCAGTTCTTTATCAGGATATGGATAACATTTTCCTTCATGAGGCTTTTGTACTTGTCTTGGATGATTATGTTGAGAACTGGGTCATTCATAGCTGATCATCATACAATGTTGCTGTATTATATATACTGTGTTCCTAGTTCTGCTCATTTCACTTTGCATCAGTTTGTACAAGTCTTTTCAGGATTTTCTGAAATCTGCCTATTCATCATGTCTCATTGCACAACAGTATTTCATTGCATTCATATACCACAGTTTGTTCAGTCGTTCCCCAAATGATGGGCATCCTCTCACTTTCCAATATTTTGCCTCCACAAAAAGGACTACTAAAAATATTTTTGTGCATGTAGGTCCTTTCACTTTTATTTATGATCTCTTTAGGATACAGACTTGGTAGTGGTATTGCTGGATCAAAGAGTATGCATAGTTTGGTTGTCCTTTGGGCATAGTTCTAAATTGCTCTCTAGAATAGTTGGATCAGTTCACAACTCCATCAATAATGCATCGGTGTCCCAAGTTTCCCATATGTTCTCCAACATTTATCACTTTCCTTTTTTGCCACATTAGCCAATCTGATAGGTGTGAAGTGGTACCTTAGAGTTGTTTTAATTTGCATTTCTCTAATCAAAAGTGATTTATTTTAGAGCCCTTCTTCACATAACTATAGATAACTTTGTTTTCTTCATCTGAAAAATTCACATTCAAAGTGATAGTTTTAAAGCATAGTTCTGATCATGTCCCACACTCCTTCATTCTATAAAAAGTCCAATGTCCTTCTGCCTCTAGAGTCCATTTGACATTTGAAGCCCTTCACAACTTGTTTCCTATTTACTTTTCCATGTTCATATATCACTCTTTATTCCTCTTGTAGTTTAGCCAAAACCACAACATTCATCGTTAGTCTTTGTGGCTTTGCTTCCTCCACAACCAGAAAGTGCTCCCTCCTTATCTCTGTGTCTTGGAGTCCTTAATTTGAAAACTTAGTTCACTTGCCCCATCTCTTACCCGTGGACTGTGTGGATTCTCCCAGTTACAAGTTCTCCCCAACTAATAGTCTTATGTTTACTTTGTATATATCTTACATATACTTTTATCAGTCCATATTGTTCTCCCCTGTAGGATGTTAGCTCCTTGAGGGAAGAAACTGTTTCTTTCTTTGTATTTTCAGGTTCTAATACAGTTCTTGGTACATAGTATGTGATTAATAAATGCTTATTGATTTTTATAATCCCTGTCCTCATGGAGCATACAGTCTTGTAGGGAGATAAGATATAAACACAGAAATTTAGAAATTCACAATTAGCGAGATAATGGGAGAGATCACTAATCAAAACTAGCATTTCCTAGTTAAGCACTGTAATTCCAGTCAAAGATTTCCCAAGCAGGGGGAGGAGTGAGAGGAATCTAGGGAGAGTAGTCAAGATTAGTTTTGCTGTTATGGGTATGTTTTAGCTCAGAGAAACTCAGTATTTCTCAAGGTGAAGGAAGTTACTTGATCCTGGAGATGAAAATAGAAGTTTTTGGTTCAAATCAGAAAGGATCTCAAGGTTATGATCAAAGCACCTAGAGACATTACCAGTTGTCATTAAAGGATAGGAGCTTTGTTCTTGGCAGTACTTCATTTTTTAATATCTTGAAACTTTTTGGCTTGTAGCATACATGTAGCATCTTAGGCCCCTCCTCTCTCTCTCTCTCTCATATATGAGTCCCAAGAAAAGATACTGAATTTTCAAGGTATTCTTTAGGTCTTCATCTACTCAGATCCATCATAGTCAGTCCATCATGTCCAATCTCCAAACGTGTTTACTTGTATTAGTCAGCCAGAGGAGAAGAATAGTTCCAAGCAAGTTATCAAATGAAATGTCAGAAGTAACAATAGAATATTCCCTGGCATAAACCTGGAAGATTCTCTTATACCCATACTGTTTTTGGGGAGTGGAAACTCATGGGGTCCATATACAGGGAGTATACATATAGGGAACACTCATGTCTAGGGCACAGACATGAAGGACATACATGTAGGAAATATGTGTGATAAGGGAATATGTGGCATGGTCAGGCCAATTCATGCCTGTAGTGCTGGTAAGACCTGCTAGATGGTACAATGGATGGAAAGTTGGACCATAGTCAGGACCTGATTTCAAATCTAGTCCCAGACTCTTTCTAGCTCTGTGACCCTAGGCAAGTCACTTAAATTCTGTTTCAGTTTCCTTGTCCATAAAATGGGGATAATAGTAGCACCTACTTCTCATAATTATGTGAGGATCAAGGGCAGCTAGATGGTGCAGAGGATAGAGCACCAGTGCAGGAGTCAGGAGGACCTGAGTTCAAATCTCACCTCAGACACTTGACACTCACTAGCTGTGCGACCTTGGGCAAGTCACTTAACCCCAGTTGCCTCATCCTAGGCCATCTCCAGTCATCCTGATGAATATCTGGTCACTGGGTTGATATGGCTCTGGAGGAGAAGTGAGGCTGGTGACCTGCACAGCCCTCCCTCACTCAAAACAAAGTCAAGTGCAAGTCATGTCATCATTTCTCTGATGGCATGGTCTTCTTCGGCAATGTAGGACAAACACACAAGTGAGGATGAAACATGATAATAAATTATAAAAAGCTTAGCACAATACTTGGCACATACTAAACAATACATAAGTCCTTTTTTTTTTGGTGACGCTAGGTAAGTGTTCTCTCTGTGTTCTGCTGAGACAGAGGTATCACTGTTTTCATAGATACCAATGGACATTTCCATTAGCATATTGTTTTGGAACATCTCACTATGCTGCTAGGTTCCTGCCTCATCTTTACAGTGTTACCTAAGCTCTCATTTGCTAAGATTGGGTGACTGTCAGCAGCCACAAACCTTGTCAAAGGTTCAACAGTCATTCAGAGTGTCTTCAAGCTAAATATGTCATTTTAACTCATTTCTTCTAACCAGCAGGATTCATGTCATTTCCCCAAGTTTATCTACCCTATTTATGATGAGAAAGTTTTCTAATTCTTGTCAATGTCAGATTATTAACCTGCATTCCCCTTCAAACAATTTTGAGTTTGTCTTCCAACAGATCCCACAGGATCATTCACTTAGCAGCCTAAATCTTTTGTATCCTCTCTGTCCAGGAAGGGGTGAGGAAAAGCAAGCAAACAAAATGAAACAAAAAACCCACAAAACCCAAAGTAAAACAAAACAGTCTTATTCACAAAGCCTGGGGGTACCACTGTGACTCACTGACTTTCCACCACATTTCCTTTGTTCCAAATTCCTGTCTTTCACTTGCAAATGTGGCCAGCTATAGAACGGCTAGACTTTGAGTGAGAGTACTTTGGAGGTGGAAAGCAAAATGCAATGGGAGAACCAGTGGGCTCAATGATGGCTTCCTGGAGGAAGCCATATTTCAAGGTAGGCTTTAAAAGATAGATGAGAATTCAACAAATGGAACATAGGTTGGTCTTGCAATCAGAAAGACTTGGGTCCCATCTCTAATATCCCCTGACTGAGTGACCCTGAGAAAATCATTTAACATCTCAATATTTGGACAGCTCTCTAGGATAGTACATTGCATAGAAAATGGTGACTTGTATGGTATATACATGTTCTGGAGGTGATAGTGTGAGAGGCTGCTGAAATTCATGGTTTCCTTAAAAAATCAGCTTCAGTGCCACCTTCTGCATGAGACCATCTTCCTAGTCCATCCTGCTACAAATGCCTCCTTCCCCTCTAAAATCACTTTGTGTCTAATTAGGTGTTTTACATACACATACGTTTGTCTCCAGTTAACTAGAATTTATTAAGGACCTATTTTGTGTGGGTATTGGAGATACAAAGAAAAGCAAAAATTAGTCCTTTTTCTCAAGGATCCTACAGTCTAATGGGGGAGATAGAATAAAAATAATTACATACACATATTTAATATACACACATGCACACACACATATACACATATACATACATACCCACAGATATATGTATGTATGCACATATATAAAATATATACACACATGCATACATGTATGTATGTATGAGTTGAGGATGTCTCAGAGGAAAGCACTAAGAGGAGTAAGGATTGAGAAAGGCTTCTGACAAACATTGGGATTTTAGCTGAGACTTGAAGGCAGTTAGGGGAGCTAGGAGGTTGGGATGAGGAGGCAGAATATAGCCAGTGAAAAGCCTTCAAGTCAAGAAAAAGAGTGTAGAGGAACACCAAAGTCTCTGGTCAAAGTACATAGAAGGGAGTAAGGTGTAGGACTGAAAAAGTGGGAAGACAAGCTATGAAAGACTTTACAAAATGAGCAGAATTTTAAATTTGTAAATTTGTAAGTTTCTTGAGGTTGATTGCTTCATTTTTGTATCTTCTGTGCCTGGTTCAATCACCCACACATAGTCAGTGCTCCATAAATGTTTGATGATTTGTTGACTATATTTGTAATAGAGAAGAACCCCCTTTAGTCAATGCATCCCTAGATATTCTGAGTTGGGCAACAAAATACAATTACTTGTCTGGGAATGGATGGTCAGAGCTATAAAGGTTAGATACCCCAGAAATTGACTTAACATATAGAGGTTAGTTGTCTACATACTTTTTTTATTATACTTGGTGCTTATTAAAGTGTTTCCACAGTAGAATGAACCTATAGGAAGCTGGCAGGAGACTCAACTCAGCCAGATCATCCTCAAGCACTTTGAGAGATGTGTGTTCATCCTCGGTTGCTGAGGAAAGAAGATCATGCCCGATCAGAGAGATAATGACATGACTTTCACTTGACTTCATTTTGAATGAGGGAGGGTTGTAAAGATCACCAGCCACACTTCTCCTCCAGAGCCATCTGAATCCAGTGACCAGATATTCATGAGGATGACTGGAGATGGCCCAGGATGAGACAATTGGGGTTGTGACTTGCCCAAGGTCCCACAGCTAGTGAGTGTCAAGTGTCTGAGGTGACATTTGAACTCAGGTCCTCCTGACTCCTGCATTGGTGCTCTATCCACTGTGCCACCTAGCTTCCCCTTTGAGAGATGAAGAAACTGGAAGGACACCAAACTGACATGAAGTAGACCAAGTATTTCCAGCATCTCTATAGCTATTTATTCTTAGGATCAATGACAGATTTTCTACAGCAGATTGTATTTTTATAGTCACACAATTTGCTTAAGGGTATAGAGAGTATAAGAACTGCTTCATTTCGTACTTGCTTATTGATTATAAAAATACATATGATTCAGTGCAGTAAAACTCAGAGTTAAGTTTTACTTAAAGTAAAACTCAAACTTCCTTAGCGCTGGAAGGAAGGGGTTTTTAAGGCCACTGAGTACATTTCCTCATTATGTAGATGAGAAGAGTGAGGTATAGATGTATGTCTGTATGTATGTACATATATATGTTCATATATGTATATACACACATACACATGTATATACATATATACACATTTTCAGACATATATACACGCGCACATGTATATATACATATACAACATATTTGTATACACATATATACATATGTATACATATGTGTATGCACATATTTGTATCCCCATTGGAATGTCAGTCATTCAAATAGTATTTATTCAACATCTACTAAGTTCCAGGCATTTTGCTAAGCAGTGGGGATACAAAGGCAAAAAGTAGTCCCTGCTTTCAAGGAGCTCATAGCCTAATGAAGAAACAGCGTAAAAACAATCATGTGGCCACAAGATACATTCTGAATCAATTGAGGATAGTCTCAGAGGGAAAGGATTAAGATGAAGGATTGGAAAACTAATTTTTTTTTACAATGGAACTTGAGTTGAGTCACAGAGGAAGTTAGGGAAGTTAGAAGGTGGGATGAGGAGGGAAGGTATTTTAGGCATGGGGGAAGGCAGTGAGAATTTAAATGTTTTATCTAGGGGTACACAGTTGTTAAGATTCTGAGGCAGTGTTTAGACTCATGCCCATACCCTCATGTCCATCCTGAGCCACCTCCTTTCCTCATGGGACACCAACAGGGTACCTCTGCTGAATACGTTAAGGTCATGCGGGAGTCCTTCAGCTATATAAACAAAGAGATCATTTTGTTCAATGCTCATAAATTAAGTGAGATATAAAACAAAAGTGTTTTGCACAGTTGTAGAGTACAAATGGAAGAGAGATTCCTTATAAATGGTGAAGTTCTCCAAATGTTTTTAATTATGGGTAATGTCATGCTGATTGCACTAAGCTCTGGAACTTATTGGACTTCCTTAATGAGACACACAATGTGTGTGACAATTTAGTAATTCACAGAGGCAAAGAAAATGTATGAAGAATATATACATATATGTCTCTTAGATTGTGCCATGCTGTTGAGTGGGCAGCCCAATGAATTTACAGACAATGCAAATGGACCATGAGATGAGTTCAGATTCAATAGATTGGGGAGAAATTTGGGGAAGTTGCAAACCACTTTGAGCAATTCTTGACACTCTTCACCACAATACCTCCTCTAGTTAATTGTAACGTTCTTCTAATGATCATATATGGGTATGGATCCCATAACATTACTCAGAAGTGAATAGTAGCTATTTGATAACAATTGAGGATGTCCCAAATGCAACTGAAAGATGCATGGGGATATAGCATTTAGGTTGTAGCATTTTACTAACAGCGGCTGGCATGGAACTGTAGCAAAAATACATTATTAAGAACAAGTATGATCAGAATAGAGGTGGACATGTTACAAACTGCAAGTGCAGTTGCCTGGGACTTAATCAGGAGAGCATTTCATCAAACACTTGACCAGTTTCTTTCTTGATCAACCCGCCCCCCCCCATCCCATTACACAAGGATAATTGTTGGATAATAAAAAGTATTCCACTTTCATCTATTCAATGCTATAAGGCTCATGGGAATCCCTTTAATGTGTTGGATAGATCCTCTATGGAAGATTTGCGGAAGGACATGGAGAAGAATCAGATATGATAAGAAGATTTGGGTAGGTTGTGTCCTTGGTGACAAGGATAGATACTCTGATACTTCATGGAAGTGTTGAAATATTGCAACACATTATGCTACCTTTCTTTCTTTAGCTCCCATGGATTCAGTTATCATCTTGATGGTGATGATTTTCAGATCTATTTATACAGCCTCAACCTTTCATCTGAGCACCAGTGGTCTTTTGGACAGCTCTCCTAGACCTATAGATGTTCCATAATCAGTTAGTTATTAAACTTTTGTTAAACCCTTACTATGTTCCAAGCCCTTTGCTATACGTGGGGGTTATAAAGAAAAGTAAAAGAGCAAAAGTCAGTCCTTATCCCACAGTTTAAAGGTGGAAGCAACATGGAAATCACTATGTAAAAATGATATATTTACAAGATCAATTAAAAATAATTAACAGAGAGAAGTCACTAATAAGGGAGATAAGGAAAAACTTGTAGAAGATGGGATTTTAGCTGGCACTTGAACGAAACCGGGGAAAGAGAAACAGGGAAGCCAAGAGTGCAAGCTAATGAGGGAGGAATTACATGCATGAAGAACAGCCAGTGAAAGAAGAGTTGTCTTGTCTCGTTTGTTTGTTTTTTTATTAATGATTTAACATTTTTCCCCCAATTACATGTAAAGAAAAATTTTAACATTTTTTTCAAATTTTGAATTCCAAATTCTCTCCCTTCCCCAACTTCCTCCTTCTTAAGACAGTAAGCGATTTGATATAGATTATGCATGGACCATCATGCAAAACATATTTTCATGTTAGACATGCTGTGAAAGAAGACACAGACACCACCCCCCCCCAAAAAACAACTCCCATGAAATAAAGAAAAGTGAAAAAATGGTATTCTTCAATCTGCATTCAGACTCTACCAGTTCTTTCTCTGGATGTGAATAGCATTTTTTGTCTTGAGTCCTTTGGTGATGTCTTACATCGTTGTATTGCTGAGAATAGCTAAGTAATTCACAATTGGTCATTGTTCAACATTGCTGCTACTGTGTACCATGTTCTCCTGGTTCTGGTCACTACGCTTTGTATCAGTTTGTGTCTTTCTAGTTTTTTTACCTGAAATCACCCTGCTTATCATTTCTTGTAGCACAATAGTATTCCACTATAATCATATGCCATAACTTGTTCAGCCATTTCCCAGTTGATGGACATCCCCTCAATTTCCAATTCTTTGCCACCAAAGAAATAACTGCTATAAATATTTTTGTGAAAATAAGTCATTTCCCACCCCTACCCTGTTTTTAGATTTCTTTGAGATACAGACCTGGTAGTGGTACTGCTGATCAAAGGGTATGTGCAGTTTGGTTGCCCTTTGGGCATAGTTCCAAATTGATCTCCAGAATGGTTGAATCAATTCACAAATCTAGCAGTGTATTAGTGTGCTAATTTCCCATATCCCCACCAATATTTGTAATTTTTCTTTTCTGTCATATTAGCCCATATGATAGGTGTGAGGTGGTACCTCAGAATTGTTTTAATTTAGATTTCTCTCATCAATAATGATTGAGAACACTTTTTCGTATGACTATAGATATCTTTGATTTCTCTGTTGGGAAATGGACTGTTCCTATCCTCTGACCATGTATCAATTGGGAAATGATGTACTCTTATAAATTTGACTTAGTTCTCCATACTTTTGAGAAATGAGGCTCTTATCAGAGATACTTATAGTAAAAATTGTTTCCCAGATTTTTGCTTCTCTTCTAATCTTTGTTGCATTGGTTTTGTTCGTACAAAATCTTTTAAATTTAATATGATCAGAATTGTCAATTTTACATTTTGTCATGCTCTGTTTTATCATAAATTCTTCTCTTTGCCATATATATGACAGCTAAACTACTCCTTATGCTCCTAATTTGTATATGGTGTCACCCTTTTCGTCTAAATCATGTATCTATTTTGATTTTATTTTAGTCTATACCTAGTTACTTCCTTACTGTTTTTCCAGTTTTCCTAGCATTTTTTGTTAAATAGTGAGTTCTTGTCCCATAAGCTTGGGTTTATCAAACAGTAGATTACTAAGGTCATTTACTATTATTTCTTGTGTACCTAATCTATTCCATTGATCTACCACTCTATTTCTTAGCCAGTGCTAGATTGTTTTGATAATTACCACTTTAGAGAGAAGTTTGAGATCTGATAGGGCTAAGCTAGATTCCTTCACATTTTTTTCTATTGATTTCCTGTATATTTTTGACCTTTTATCCTTCCATATGAATTTTGATATTATTTTTTCTAGCTCTGTAAAATATTCTTTTGGTAGTTTGATTGCTATGGCACTGAATAAGTAAATTAATTTGTACAAAATTTTCATTTTTATTATATTGACTTGGCTTACCCATGAGCAATTGATATTTTTCCAGTTGTTTAGATATGACTTTATTTGCATGAAAAGCATCTTGTAATTGTGTTCATATAGCTCCTGGGTTTGTCTTGGCAGGTGGACTCCCAAATTTTATATGGTCTACAATTATTTTAAGTGGGATTTCTCTTTCTATCTTTTCCAGCTGATCTTTGTTGGTAATGTACAAAATGCTTATGATTTATGAGGGTATATTTTATACCCCTCAACTTTGTTAATGTTATTTGTTTCAATTAGTTTTTCTGGTTGATTCTCTATGATTTTCTACATATACTGTCATATAGGCAAAAAGTGATGATTTTGTTCCTCCTGCTTATTCTAATCCCTTCAACTTCTTTTTTTCTTCTCTTACTGCTATACCTAACATTTCTCATCTTATTGGGAATACTTTTAGCTTATGCCATTACAGATAATGCTTGCTGATGGTCTTAGATAGATACTACTTATCATTTTAAGGAAAGTTCCATTCATTCCTATGCTCTTTTGTGTTTTTAATAGGAATAAATGTTGTGTTTTTTTCCAAAAACTTTTTCTGTATCTATGGAAATAATCATGTTATTTCTGTTGGTTTTATTATTGGTAGGATTAATTATGCTGATAGGTTTGCTAATATTGAACCAGCCCTGCATTCTTGGTATAAATCCCGCCTGGTCATATTGTATGATCCTTATAATATATTGTGGCAATCTCCTTGCTAGTGTTTATTTAAAATATTCCCATCAACGTTCATTAGGGAATTGATCTATAGTTTTCTTTCTCTGTTTTTTTTCTTCCTGGGTTAGGTATCAGCAGTATATTCATGTTGTAAAAGGAATTTGGTAGGATTCCTTTGTCTATTTTTCCAAATAGTTTATACCTTTTAACAAGATGTAGTCTCAATCCATCTCTCTTTTAATTAATTTTAATTAATTTTGCTTTTTCTTTGTCTGACAGCAAAATGGCTCCACTGCTAATTTTTTTTTTTGGTTCAGCTGAAGCATAATAGATTCTGCTCCAATCCTGTGCCTTTCCTTGGTGTGTGTGTGTGTGTCTCTGCTTCAAATGTGTTTCTTGTAACAATATATTGTACAATTATGTTTTTTAATCCACTCTGCTATCCACTTCTGTTTTATAGGTGAATTCATCCTATTCATACTCACAGTTATGACAACTAACCGTATTTTCAATTCTATTTCCTCCCAGTTTATCCTTCTTTCTCTCTCTCACCCTGTCCCTCTTCACCTATGTTTTGTTTCTGACCATCATCCACCACAATCTTCCCGCCCTTCTATCAGTATGTTACCAATTTCTCTTACGTCCCTTTTACTTCTCTGTAGGGTAAGATAGAGTTCCATATAAAAGAGAGTGTGTATGTTATTCCATCTTTGAGCCAATTCCAATGAGAGTAAGGTTCAAGGGATACCCACCCTCCCCCATCTTTCCCTCCACTGTAACAGATCTTTTGTACTTCTTCATGTAAGATAATGAACCCCTTTCTACTTCTCCCTTTCCTCTTTTCCCAGTAAAGCACTGGGCAAGGCTTCCTATGGGATTTTAGCAAGAACTTGAAGGAGACCAGGGATGCCAAGAGACAAACATGAGGCATGGGGGATAGCCAGTGAAATGCCTGAAGTCAGAAGATGGAGCATTTTGTTTGGAAAACTGCAAAAAAAAGATCCAATGTCTCTTGATTACAGAGTATATACAAGGCTATAAAGTGTAAGAACATAAAATAAGGGCAAGGGAAGGTTATGAAGAGTCTTGAATGTCAAACAGGATTTTATATTTGATCCTGGCAGTGACAGAGGGCCACTATGGTGTATTTTAGGAGGAGAGGTGGCATGTTTAGACTGTGCTTTAGGAAGATCACTTTGGCAGCTGAATGGAGGATGAATTGGAATGGGGAAAGAAGTAGTAGGCAGACCCAAAAGCAGGTTATTAAAATCGTCCAGGGATAAGGTGATGAGGGCCTATACTAGGGCAGTATCAGTGCCAGAAGAGAGAAAGTAGTGTAACAGAGGGGACCTCAGTTCCAGTCCTGGGTCTTTCATTTACTACTTAGGTGATCTCTGGCAATTCAATGAACCTTTCTGGGCCCCAGATTCTCAGTCTGTAAAATCAGAAAATTGCATTATATATTATCTGAGGTACTTTCCAGTTCTAAATGTATAATTTTATAATTCTGCATTGTTTTACTTTAATGTGATCAACATGGGTATTTCAACCCCTGGGGCAGATTATAACCCATCCATGTCTTCATACTGTGTGACTTATGTTCATGTCCTTGATGATTCTGATCTCCACCTGATTCTTTTAATATTCCATAGGTAAGAGAGCAGAGTTCCAGGTCATCCTGGAACTCGCACCCTTTATCTCACACCCTTATTAAATAAACATTCCATCTTTTTACCCCCATCATACATGAAACTAGCTAAGCCATAATTAATATCTTAATGTGAATGAATTTAAAGACATTTTGCTGAGAGCATGATTTGAAAACAGAATGATAAAGAAAGTATGAAGACCTTAGAGATCTCTCTATGAGGGACCATTATCGTGGTGGAAAAGGGATCCCTCTGAAGAGGGATTCCAGGTGTGCTGAGTTCACAATTTGGCCTATGGTTCACTTTATTGAATGGATCAATTCCATGTTTTGTAAGCCAGGAAACTGAGAAACTTAGATTTCAGTGTAAGGTATGAATGAATGAAATGAATGAATGAAACAGCATTTATTAAACACTTGATATGTGCAAAGTACTGTGATAAGAGCTGGGAATACAAATAGAAAAACAAGATACCTTGCTCCTGAGAAGTTTACATTCTGATGGGGGAGGTATCATGTATAGAAGGTTTCTGCTACAAATCAAGTGGAAGAGCCCCATGATCCTCCAAGTACAACTGAAAAAAAAAATAGCAATGCATCCTCTTTAATATAATTCCCACTGATTCAATCACATCAGTTCCTGAATTTGACACATTTCATAGTGCCAAGAACTTTGGTTGAAAGGACTTTCTTTTTTAAATCTTTGGAAGCTGTGACTCTTAACACCTGTAGGAGCAGTTGCCAAGTTGCATTTCCTTAAGATTTGCTTCTCAGGTTGTTGGCTTTGGGGTTTGGATTTCAAGCAGAGTCTTGGGATGGTGGTGGATTTTTGTCACTCCCAGGGCTCTATAACTTATCTTTCCATTGATGGTCATTGGTTAGCAGTTGGTATTGGTGGTGGCAATGGATCCCTTCTCCCCAGTAATTACTTTCCTTAGTGATAAATTCAGAGACTGGGCTTGAAGTAGAGTTGGTGGTCTATGAGGGCACTGCTCATCCTATGACTCTTGGGTTCAGAATCCTGAGCTGTTTCCACCGGTGGGTTAGGGGGTCAGTGTAACTTTCCTGGCACCTAGGGCCCCCCTCTCCCTTTTATTGCTCCCTTTGTAATTATTATGTAATCATTTTGAATAAATTGTTATCTATATATTTGCCTTAGCTTCCTACTCATGGTTTACTCCTAGAAACCTGGGTCCATATCCTGCCTAAATTATATATCTCCAGTAGCACCAAGCTTTACAAAGTTTGTTGAATTTGTCAGAATGGCGTGCCTAAATCACAGATCCCTTCTGTATCTGTATGCTGTAGCATTCTTGATAGTTATCTGTTAGATGCTACTTGAAAAACTCCATTTATAAGGAACTCACCTCTCTTAAGACAGCCCCTTCCAGTTTTGATGGCTCTAATTTTTAAGAAATGTTTACAAATGTTCTTATGTTGAATTAAAATCTTTTTTCTATTAGTGTCTATTCTTTAGTCTCAGTTCTGCCTCACACAGCCATCAGCATGAGTATAAACACTCTTTGAGTTGACAAATATTTGAGTGCAGAGATCTACTTCTGTCTTTTTATCCAAGTATTTTCTTCTTCAGTCTAAACATTCTTAGTTTGCTTAAAAAAACCTGCACTTGTTTCCACATTTAACATCCTGGTTGTCCTCTCCTCGAGAAGGTTCAGCTTGTCAAAGTTGCTTCTAAAATGTAGTGATCAGAAATGGAAACAATAGTCCAGATACAGTCTAATTAGGACAGAGTATATTGGGATTTTTACTGCTTTTCTTCTACACAGCTATAAGTTCTGGTTTCTGGCTCTACTCAAGAGTTCTATGCTGGCATTGTGGGTACAACTAGGCATTTCACCATAGTTCTGTGATATAATCAATGTTGTCACCTGTGATCCAACAGCTTGGGTCCCAGCACTTTCATAACTTTTCACCTTGTGCAACTCTGATCCATGTTTTCCTATGAACTCTCCACCAAAATCCACTCATATGTCTTCCTCTAAGTTTCATAATATTTTTGTGTGTTGTTCCTCTATTATCTCTCACCTTCCATACCTAAACAAGTCATTCTCTTTTCTGATCTTACATCTTTTTTTTGCTGCTTTCCATAAATATTCATTGGTCCTAATAAAAATCTGATAAAGAGACATTGAGGTACAAAGTCACAAAAATGATCAATTTATTAGCAAGGCTACCAATTGCTAATAAGCAAGGTCAATGGATCCTCAGTAGCCAAAGACTCATCTGACAAAGTAATGTTTTATACAGTTGGTTACATAAGGTCCAGTGATGCAAATGAAACTATGACTGTGATTGGTTTATAGCAGAGGTGGAGGATGGGCTTACATTTTGCTAACAGGAGGGGATTTCCAGAATCCATGGCAATGGGGAAAACACAGAGTTGGTCAACATCCTCTGGAAAGTTCCATTGCAGACACCACTCAATACCAGAGAGACCTAGCTCTATGCAAAACATCTCATGACCAGGTTGACTCATCTTCTTGTGTTCCCCTCCTCCATTCTGGGGTGAGACAGATTGAATCCAGGCTCAAACATAGAGAAATGGGGAAGATATACCCTTGCAAATTCTATGCCTGAAGTTTATATGCTCAAGTACAAATCAGATCAATAAGTATTGATAAACTGCTTAGATGCAATTCTTAACCAACGCTTCAATCAATAATTAATAAAGAGTACAGAATAAAGTGGGCTATCAATTTTCAATTTCATAATTGATAATGTGCTACAACGTACTTGCTGCCAAAATATCTTTCCATTGTTCTTTGAGTGACTCACAATTTTGGTTTCTTACATATTGAAGTAGTCCAGGGTTTGCTGCTACATAGCATCATGAAAGAATCTTAGTGTTAGAGGGCTTTTGTGTCTCCCAGGAGAAGTTGGAGAGTCATTAAATATGCTGCAACATTTCTCAAATACAGTCCAAATGCTCTCTTCTTGTGTTCCATTCTAGGCTTAGCCCATCATCTTTTTGAAATGTTTTTTCCAAATGTCAGTACTGATGGACCAATTCTTCGTGCTATCCAGCTAACCTTATATTATAGTTTGTAAATATATCTATATTCCTCTTCCAATTCGTTTTTCTTATGTGGAGACAGACCAAACTCCTTTCTTTTGTCATTATTGATGTCATTTAAGGGACTGTAATATGAAACTTGAACTCAGCACAATGGGATCTATTAAAATTTTTTAAAAAGTATCTGGAAGATTTCATTATCCATAGGAAGCCTCACTCTTCCATCTGTACTGTTAGCCACAGTGAGAGTGGCAAGCACCTTTAGGGACCACAAATCTCATTATTTTATACCTTTCTTGTTGTTAATAATCAGAGGATCATTAAAGTTTTGTGCCTGTGTCTTTTGAGACACATGACATATGAATGAGAGAAAATTGTGTTGAAGAGCTTGTACGCCTGCATTTTCCTTGAACAAAACATACGCTTTAAAAAATAGGCAACAAGTTTTTCATTCGGAGATATTTTTACTTTACTTTTTAAATTTCTGATTAGTTTTTCTTTGACAGCAGGTAAGCAGCATGACCTAGTGTCATGGTCTAAATCTAATACTGGATTTAAAGTTAGGAAAGATGAGTTTGAATCCTACCTTAGGTGCTTACTATGGAATACTAAGGCAAGTCACTTAACATCTCCGAGCCTCAAGTTTGCTCATCTCTAAAATGGGCAAAATTATAAAATCATATATAAAATTTTGTTTATTATACATATAAAAATTATATATAAATTATATATAAAAAATCTAAAATTATAGCCTTCCTCTCAGAATTGTTTTCAAGACAAAATGAAATAATGTGTGTAAAGCATTTTGTAAACCTTAAATTGTCATGTAGATGCTGTCAATAATAATGTTTCTAGCTTCAAATTTTCCACCCCATCTTGACCTAATAATACCTAGTTGTAATCTGTAAAGGAATATTTAAATGCACCAATGAAGCAATAGAATATAAGCTCCTTAAAGTCAGGGACATTTTTGTTTCTGTGGTTGTAACCCTGAAATATAATAGTTGTTTAATAAATGCTTGATTGAGCTTTTTAGAAGATGGAAAGCGGTATGTTACAGTGAAAAGAAACCTGCATTTGAAATCAGTGGATCTGAGTTCTTAGGCATGTCATTTCATCTTTCTGGTCCTCAGTTTCCTCACCTGTGATGGATTAGATAACTTTGAAGGTTTCTTCTGAGTCTAAATCCATGATCCTGTGGATCTCATGACATAAATAAATTATTTTGTTAGGGATAATTTTGTAAAACAGGTAATCTTTTTGTCAGGGCTTTGTCTACATGGATTTTTTTTAAGAGCATCTATGGTAATCCAAAGAGGTGTGACTTATAACCTCTCTAGATGTAGATGGATCCCAGAATAGCTTCTTGCCACTAGTCTTTGAATAAATTTGTAGAATACAATAAAAAAGGCAACAAACAGCCAACATTCTATTCTACGTAGCTTTCTATATGTTGAATGTTCATAATAAAGATGCATTCTGCTATAGAACATGACTTGTAAAAGCCTGTTTATTCTCTTCTCACTTTTTCATCCACTATGCCCCCAATAAATATGTAGATTTTTCTTACAAAAGTAGGTAGTTTTCTTCTTGCTCACCTTTTCTTTTGGTTAGTAGAAATGACTGTTATTTTATCTATCCTGGAATCATTGCCCCACCCTTCCCCCTGCTCCTTTAAATATCTCAAGACTAATTAGACCTTTATGAACCTATATATATATATATTAGATGAGACCAAGTATATATATGTACATACATACATATATATACACATACTATATTTTATATATATATATACACATACTATATTTTATATATATATATATATATATATATATATATACTTGGTCTGATCTAATGGTTTCTCCCATATATATTCTTCTTTAGTGCTATTTTGAGGTTTGGTTTTTTTTTGTTTTTTTTTTGTAGCATATGTTGGGGACTATAATGTCCCATCTACATGTGATGGTACTTGTGGAGAAGAGATGGTTTTAGAAATCTTGACAGATTTCTAATTTTTTTCTATTTTTCTTCTGTTTGCTGTCCTTTCAGTGTCTATGTTTCCTTGGCATGTTCCAGCAGGCTTTTAAGTCTGTGTTATAACAACCTTCCTGCAAATCTATTTTTCTTTCCATTTTATGGGACAGTACCACTATAATCTACTATGTTGTAAAACTTTAGAAACGAATTTAGGATCTAAATCTATGATGCCCTTTGTTTATTGAAGAGATCATGTTTGCTGGCTATCGTAGTTGACTTCTTAACTGTAACAATTGTTTTATGTTGATCAAACTCTGTTGATGATGGCTATAGTCAATATCAATGCCAGTTCCTTTATTTCTTATTTTTTTTAGCAATAATTAAAACTATCAGATTAGAGTTGTTTTGCTTGCATGCCATACATTATTGTTTATATTAATTTGTTATTGATTTTTGCTTTTGCTCTATCAAGTCAATTGTTTGCTTTTATACAGATTGTTGATTTAGAAATAACTAAGACATTAAAAACCAATGTATCTTAGTAGATAACTGCCTTCTATTGAGATAGCCAATTTCATCTTTTGAAATGGTGTTTGGTACTCATCATATCCAAGGCCTCATAATTCCTTTACTTATTTTTAATTAAAAATTTTTTCTTCCCAGCTCTCCCACCCCCCTCCCCCATCCCAGGACAGTATGCACCCCATCCACCCTTTCCCTCAGTCTCTCCTCCCTTCTAACACATCCCTTTCTTCTATCCTATTCCCCTCTATTTTCCTTTAAGGCAAGATAGATTTCTATACTCCATTGCCTGTACATCTCATTTCCCAGTTTTTTGAATTTTTTTAGCATTCATTTTTAAGCTTTGTGTTTCACATTCTCTCCCTTCCTCCCTCCCCACCTACCCTCAGTGAGAAAGCAAGCAATTTGATATAAGGCATACATGTGTAGCCATGCAAAAGACTTCTTTAACAGTTCAAAGATTAACCACATTTTCCTCTGTCTTGTCCTACCCTCCATTTATTCCATTCTCTCCCTTGACCTGTCCCACAACAATATTGTTTGCTTCTGATTATTGCTTTTCCCAATTTGCTGCCCCTTCTATTATCTTCCCTCTCCTATCCCCTTCCCCCCTGCCTTCCTTCAGAGTAAAATAGATTTCCATACCCAATTGAGTGTTATTACCTTCTTAAGCCAAATTGCATGACAGTAAGACTCACTTCTTCCCTTTCATCTCCCCCACTTCCCCTCCATTGTAAAAGCTCTTTCTTGCCTCTTTTATGTGAGATGATCACTACATTCTACTTTTCCCTTTCTTTTACTCAACAGTAAATTTCATTTTTTAGGTATTCTCCCTTTGTATTCAGCTCACCCTGTGCCCTTTGTGTATGTATGTATGTATGTATCTATGTATATATACACATACATATATATACACATATACATACATATACATATATCTATCTACACATGTACATACACATATGTAATATACACATATATACATACCCGTACCCTAATACTGGAAAAGGTCTCATGAGTTACAAATATCTTCTTTCCATGCAGGAATGTAAACAGTTTAACTTTAACGAGTTCCTTATGGCTTCTCTTTCCTGTTTACCTTTTCATGTTTCTCTTGATTCTTGTATTTGAAAACCAAAATTTCTATTCAGCTCTTGTTTTTTTCAACAAGAATGCTTGGAAGTCCTCTATTTCACTGAAATTCTTTTTCTCCCCTGAAGTAATAAATTCAGTCTTTCTGGGAAAGTGATTATTGACTTTAATCCTACCTCTTTTGACCTCTGGAATATCATATTCCAAGCTCTTTGAGCCTTTAGTGTAGAAGCTACTAAATTCTGTGTTATCCTGATTGTATTTCCACAATACTTGAATTGTTTCTTTCTAGCTGCTTATAATATTTTCTTCTTGACCTGTGTATCACATGCATAGGGGGGCCCTGCTATCACAAGTTCTTTCATCTGCTTCCCTAAAATGAAAGACACAAGATGGCAGAGTAGAAAGACTCATGTATGCTAGCTCTGAATCCACAGCCCATAAATTTCCTGTAAAAAGAACTCCCCACAAATTCTAGAGCAGTGGAATCTGCGCAGAAACACACTGGAAGAGATTTCCATTCCAGAGAGCCCTGGAAAGCCATCCCCAGGGGTCCGTCATGGTCTGGACGCAGAGCCCAGCCCTATGTTGCCCTGGCCGTGTGGCCCCAGAGGAGCAGATCCGAGCAGGCTTCAGGGACAGAACCTCCGGTGGCCACGAAGGTCCCTCCGCCCGCAGGCGCTACAGGTCAGTGAGAGAGACTTCTGGGCTGGCCGAGAGGGGAGCGGGGTGTCTCTGTGACTCGGGCCCCCTCAGGAGGCAGCTGTGGAGGGAGCAGCAGAGGCAGCAGCAGAGGCAGGAGCGGCCTAGACTCCCTGAGCAGGCAGGGGCTCAGGGCCATTACCTAAGGTATCTGCATAAACCCCCTGAGGGAACTGAGCCTGGGAGTGGCCCTGCCCCCACCCGCTCCATTACTGAAGGTCTCTGCATAAAGTCCTTGAGGGAACTGAGCCTGGGAGGTGGCCCTGCCCCCACCCAAGCACCAGAACTTAAGCTCACATTGAATAGCAGCCACTTCCGCCACAAATAGCCCTGAGACTGGCAAGCTGCATTTGAATCTCAGACCCCAAGCACTAGCTGGGCAGATCTAGGTGGGGGTGGAGAGGAATCTCAGAAGTCAAGTAACTGGCTGGGAAAATGCCCGGAAAAGGGAAGAAAAATGAGACCATAGAGAGCTACTTTCTTGGGGAAGAGATGTTCCTTCCTCCCTTCATTTCTGATGAGGAAGTACAATGCTTGCCATCCAGGAAGGACGTGGAGGTCAGGGCCTCTCTATCTCAGACATCTGAGGTGGATGTCCGGTGGGCTCAGGCCATGGAAGAGCTCAAAAAGGATTTTAAAAATGAAGTTAGACAGGTGGAGGAAAAACTGGAAAGAGAAATGAGAGTGATGCAAGAAAAGCATGAAAAACAGGTCAATACCTTGGTAAAGGAGACCCAAAAAAATTCTGAAGAAAATAACACCTTGAAAAATAGGCTCACTCAATTGGCAAAAGAGGTTCAAAAAGCCAATGAGGAGAAGAATGCTTTCAAAAGCAGAATTAGCCAAATGGAAAAAGAGGTTCAAAAGCTCACTGAACAAAATAGTTCTCTCAAGATTAGAATGGAACAGATGAAGGCTAATTACTTTATGAGAAATCAAGATATCACCAAACAAAACCAAAAGAATGAAAAAATGGAGGAGAATTTGAAATATCTCATGGGAAAAACAACTGACCTGGAAAATAGATCCAGGAGAGACAATTTAAAAATTATGGGACTACCTGAAAGTCATGATCAAAAAAAGAGCCTAGACATCATCTTTCATGAAATTATCAAGGAAAACTGCCTTAAGATTCTAGAACCAGAGGGCAAAATAAGTATTGAAGGAATCCATCGATCACCGCCTGAAAGAGATCCAAAAAGAGAAACTCCTAGGAACTTTGTGGCCAAATTCCAGAATTCCCAGGTCAAGGAGAAAATATTACAAGCAGCTAGAAACAATTCCAGTATTGTGGAAATACAATCAGGATAACACAAGATCTAGCAGCTTCTACATTAAGGGATCGAAGGGCGTGGAATAGGATATTCCAGAAGTCAAAGGAACTAGGACTCAAACCAAGAATCACCTACCCAGCAAAACTGAGTATAATACTTCAGGGGAAAATATGGTCTTTCAATGAAACAGAGGGCTTTCAATCATTCTTGATGAAAAGACCAGAGCTGAAAAGAAAATTTGACTTTCAAACACAAGAATGAGAAGAAGCATGAAAAAGTAAGCAGCAAAGAGAAGTCATAAGGGACTTACCAAAGGTGAACTGTTTACATTCCTACATGGAAAGACAATATTTGTAACTCTTAAAAAGTTTCAGTATCTGGGTAGTTGGTGGGACTACACACAGACGTACACACAGACACACACACACACACACGTACATGCATGCATGCACACACATACACACATGCACGCACACACAGAGACAGAGAGCACAGAGTAAATTGAATAGGATGGGACCATATCTTAAAAGAAATTAAGGGAAATGGTGAAAGAGAAATGTAGTGGGAGGAGAGAGGGTGAAATGGAGTGGGGCAAATTATATCTCATTCAAGAGGCAAGCAGGAGACTTTTTAGTGGAGGGAAAAAGAGGAGAGCTGAGAAAAAAATATGAAGTTTACCCTCATCACATTCGACTAAAGGAAGGAGTAAAATGCACATTCATTTTGGTATGAAAACCTATCTTACAATACAGGAAAGTGGGGGAGAAGGAGATAAGCAAGGCGGGGGCAATGATGGAAGGGAGGGCAATGGGAGGAGGGAGCAATTTGAAGTCAACACTCAGGGAGGGACAGGATCAAAAGACAGAATAGAAACAATGGGGGGCAGAATAGGATGGAGGGATATACAGTTAGTCTTACACAACATGACTGTTATCGAAGTCATTTTGCAAAACTACACATATATGGCCTATATTGAATTGCTTGCCTTCCTAAAGGGAATGGGTGGGGAGGGAGGGATGAAGAGAATTTGGAACTCAAAGTTTTAGGAACAACTCTTGAGTATTGTTGTTGCTACTAGGAAATAAGAAATACAGTTCATGGGGAATAGAAAGTCATCTGGCCCTGCAGGACAAAAGAGAAGATGGGGACAAGAGAAGGGAGGGATGATAGAAGAGAGGGCAGATTGGTGATAGGGAAAATTAGAATGCTCGGTGTATTGGGGTTGGGGGAGGGGATAAATAGGGAAAAAATTTGGAACCCAAAATTTTGTGAAAATGAATGTAAAAGTTAAATAAATATTTTTATATTAAAAAAAAAGAAAATGAAAGACAACTTTTGAGGGGTTAACAATCACTTTAATCAAACACATGTATCAAGCCCTTTGTCAAGCAGATGATATACTACTCAGGCTTGGGAGACTTCGTGTAGCTATTCTCTGAGATATCTCCAGGGATATATATGTTCTCAGTTAGTTAGTTCAGGGGAAAATATTAGTACCCTGAACTCTGGAGAAAATACAGAGAAATCAAAGATCAACAGACATGGCTTCCTTTGTCTTACCACAGTCAATATATACCCCACAATTCAACAGACAGGTCCAACTATCTGACCATAGTTACCAGGGAGGGAAGCACCAACATCTGCGTTTTCCAATTTGAGGGTGGGGGAAGAGGAAGGGGAGTCCTTAGTAGCTTCCCAGAGTACTCCATCTGGCCAAACACTTCCATTCAGTAAGCTCTCAAAATAAAACCCCACCTTTAGAGTATTTATATACTTTTCAGAGCCAGAGGGCATGACCTTGTGATGCATTGCCTTAATAGAAATAAAAAAAAAAAAAGAAGTACTTGGGACCTTCCTACAAAACAACTCCCCTAATCCATCTTCCCTCAATGGGCAGGCCCATTAATGTGTGGGGAAGATTTTCTTTAATTACATTTTTCATTCAGTGGTACTTTTAGTAAAACAAAAATAGCAAAAGATTCTTGGCTTTACAACCCTGGAACTCTGGAATTTGCCTACAAATTTTCCTTCTGAGGTTTTTTTCAGGAGGTGATTGGTGAATTCTTTTGATTTCTATTTTACTCTCAGATTCTAGAATATCAGGGCAGTTTTTCTTGATAATTTCTAGGAAGATGATGTCTAGGCCCTTTTTTTTAGATCATGGTTTTCAAGTAGACTAATAAATTTTAAGTTATCTCTTTTGGATCTATTTTCTAGGTCAGTTGTTTTTTAAATGCAATATTTAACATTATCTTCTATTTTCTCATGCTTATGGTTTTGTTTTATAATTTCTTGATTTCTCATAAAGTCATTAGCTTCCACCTGCTCCATTCTAATTTTTTAAAAAACTGTTTTCTTCAGTGAGCTTGTGAACCTCCTTTTTCATCTGTCCAGTTTTGATTTTTAAGGTATTTTTCTCCTTTTTGGCTTTTTGGACCTCTTGCACCCTTTGGTTTAGTCTATTTTTCTTCAGCATTTTTTTTTTTTGGATCTCCTTTAGTAAGCCATTCACTCATCTTTCATGATTTTCTTGCATTGCTCTCATTTCTCTTCACAATTTTTCCTCTACCTCTCTTACTTGATTTTCAACATCCTTTGTGAGCTCCTCCATGGCCTGAGACCATTTCATATTTTTTGCGAGGCTTTGGGAAGATAGCCTCTACCTTGCTATCTTCCTCTGATTGTATACTTTGGTCTTCCTCTTTTTTATGCTTTGGAAGATCATCTGAAAGGATGGAAGAAAACACCTTTTCACCAAGAAAGTAACCTTCTATAGTCTTATTTTTTACCTCTTTTTAGGTGTTTCCCTGGCCAATTACTTGACTTTTGAGCCCTTTGTCAAGTAGGGGGCATACTACTCCAGGCTTGAAAGGTTTTGTGTGGCTGTTCTCCAAGATATCTCTAGGGACCTGTAAGTTCTCAGTTCTTCCAAAGTGGCATAGTTAAGGGAGAGGTGTTTATTCCTCTCCTAAATTGTGCTCTGGTCTGTGAGCAACCACAAGCACTCTTTTTTTTGCCTTGGAAGTGTGAGTAGGATTCTCTCTCCACAACTGCCATTTGGTCCACCAAGCCAGCACTCCTCCTCATCCCAGGACTACCACTCAGGACTGAGACCCAGTTCAGAATCCCAATTCCCCCACTATCTGTAGGCTGCGAGATACAGAAGCAGCTGTTGCTGAGGCAGTGGCTGCTGCCTCCCTGGGGCTGGGGCTGGGCTGAGGTCAGGGCTGGGTCAAGGTCCCCTCTCACCCAGGTGAAAGAGCTTTCTCACTGACCTTTGAAGCTGTCTTTGGCATTTGTGAGTTGAAAAATCTGGAAACTGCAGCAGCTGCCTGTGATTCTGTACCCTGAAGCCTATTCCAGGTTTGTCTGGGCCAGCTCACCCTAGGCTGCACTTTACTCTAAGCCTGATGTAATAGAACCTTCTTGTAGACCTTCCAGGTTGTCTTGGGTTGGAAATCTGTTTCACTCTGTCATTTTGCATCTTCAGCTGCTCTAGAATTTGTTTAGAGTCATTATTTAGAGGTATTTTAAGGGTTTTTTGGGGAGAACTCCAGCAGTTCCATGCTTCTACTCCACCATCATGGCTTCACCATAACTACTTTATTAAGGAAAATACTTGTAATACATAGTTGTGATTTGTTTTTATAGTCTTTGAGATCTTCTGTTTTTCAGCATAATTGTCACTATTGCTGTAAGCTAACCTTTATAAAGAAATAACCTATTTTAAAATTACATTTTGATTGAATTTATTGAATACTTTCTAGAATCTTTCTCTCTCTTCATCTTCCAGAGTAGATACTAGCAAAAATACTGCAGATATCCTTATGGGGTGATCTTTTGACTTATGTTTGTCATTAGTGTAGCAAATTGAAATGATCAGGTGATAAGGTTGTATCATTCACTGCCTTTGTACACAGAATCAAATTGACTTCACAATCTCTGAGGAGCACTTGGTTTCCATTCCGTTGTTCCTTTTTGCTGAGGCTTCCTTATACTTTCCAATTTCATTTATAGTGACATTGTCAGTGTTGGTAAAATTAAATTCTTTGAGTAGGCTGTTGAGTTTTTGGTCATTAGACAAGGATCCAGCACTTTAAATAATTTTCCCCCCATTTTTTAACAGACTAATTGTTTTCAATGCACAAAAACTTTTTTTTCTCTTTTTCTCACCTCCTTCACTCAAACTGCAAAAAAGGAAGAAAAACTAAATCTTTTAAAAAATACATAGCCAATTCCAGAGGATGAGTGATGAAACATGCCACCTACCTCCTAACAGAGAGGTGATGGACATAAGTGAAGAATGAAACATACTTGTATATATGACTATGTATATTTTATAAGGGTTTGTTTTTTTTGATGTGACCAGTGACCAGTTTTGATTGTGACTGGTCATTACATTGATCAAATAGCTAAATTGTGCATTGAAAAGAGAGCCAGGCCTGGAGTCAGGAAGATGAGCTCAAATCTGACTTAAACTCTTACTAGCTATCTGAGGTTGGACAAATCACTTAACCTTATTAACAGCAGTTTACTTATCTGTAAAATGACATGAAGAGGGAAATAGCAAACCAGTTACTTTGCCAAGAAAACCTTAAATGGATTTATGAAGAGTCAGACACAACTGAAATGACTGAACAACATACATTGATCAGAGTTCTTAAGTCTTTCAAAGTTGTCTTTACAATGTTGTTGTATAAGTTGTTCTCCTGGTGCTGTTCACTTCACTCTGCATTGTTTCATACTAGTTTTCCCAGATTTCTCTGAGGTCATCCCTTTTGTCATTAATCTATTACTATTTGTTCGGTAATGCCCCAATTCAGTAATTCCCGTAGCTTCCTGTTCTTTGCTACTACAAAAAAGTTATCATAAAAATTTTAATACATATAGATCTCTTTTCTCTTTCTTTGATCTCTTTTGGGTATAATAGGCCTAGAAGTGGCATCTTTGGGCCGAAGTTTCATAATTTTGGGGGGACAAAGTTCCAAATTGCTTTACAGAATGATTGTACCAATTGACAGTTCCATCATCTCTATATTAATATGCTTATTTCTCTACAATTTCTCCAGCACTTTCCAGGTGAGAGATGAAAATGTTTCATCTGCATTTCTTTAATTGTTATATAGAACTTAATTTTTTTGTAGTTATTGATAATTTTGATTTCATCCTTCAAAAACTTCCTGTTTCCAATTAATCTAACACTTAAAATGCTAGCAGTTGAGCTAATGTTCTTCAGGGTTCTAAAAACCATGTGATCCTTGGCATGCACATTTCCTTTTTCTACCACTTTGCCACAATTACCACAGATGCAGAAATTGACCATATAGGACTTTGTATCATTTTTTGTCTTTTGGATTACCCGCATCGAAGTATTCATAATTTTAACTGGGTGACTATCTCAGTGGTGATGAACTTCTCTAAGAAAACAGACATAATCTATTATGTGGGGGTTTCTACTCAAATCCTTTCTAACTTTTTCAAACATTCAAGATTTTATTATGCTTTTTTGATAAGACTTCAAGAGCTGAATGTTTACCTTCAAACTCCAATAAGCCACCAGAAAACTTTTGTGTAAGACTTTTGAGGGTAAGATTCTTTTTTTAAGCAGTAGGACATTTGTGGATACTGTACTTCTTTGAACATAGTCTAAGATCACATGGGTTGTTTTGATACCATTTCATACTATTGGGTTATATGGAACTTACAGTCCACTTCTGGAGTCATAAATTTAGCTCATAAGAATGCACGTAATTTAGTCTAAGATCAGAGAATATGATACATAAATCTTATTTAACTGAAGAGAATTTCATCCCTTCCAAATGATTAACTGCCTTGCATTTTCATTTAAAGATATGGAATAATAGGTTTCTTCAGATATTGTATTATTTATTTTTATAAGGGATTATGAGTCTCTCCTTTCTATATTACCATTTGTTTTGTTGATCAATAAAAAAGTATCATTATTTAACTGAAGATTAAAGAGGTTTAGTAATTATTCAGTCTTGGCCTCATTAGTAAGATATCAGACTGTCTTTTCCTTGTCTTACTTTCCATAAAGAGACAGAAGGAGAGTAAAAAAATCTAAGTCATCCTAATAATATCAATATTTTATAATCATTTATTTACCTTTATAATCTACTTAGACAATGATTTGTTTGATTCAGACCAGAAAAACCACTAGAACCTAACATTACATTAAAGGAAGCTATAGGACCCATAGTGAGAGAAGTAGTAGTCCTTATGACCTCTGCTGATCTTTATAGTTTAGAAAAAACATTACATTATGCGTTTTCAAAAAGGCTGCTAGATGGTAAGGGAATGAGATCAGTTCATCTGGGACTCCATTTAAGGAGCTGGTGGTGGTTATCCTGGAGGAGATGTAAGAAGGATCTGATGTCAGTCTTCAGATAATGTGGAAGAGGCTTAGAATTTTTTGACTTCTCTCTGAAGAACAGAAGTAGGATGAAGAGATGAAAGTTACAAGATGCCAAATTTTAATTTCGTCATTAGAATTTCATTGGTTTAGAGATTTAGAGACACAAGGAACCTTAGAAGTCCTCTAGTCCAAACCCCTCATTTTGCAAGTAAGAAAATGGGTCAAGAATTGCTTGATTAGGGTGTCAACTGCTCAGCTAGAGATTGCTTCATTCTTTGTACGTGAATCACCAAAACCTCTCTCCTAGTGTCTGTTACTGTAGGTAATATTGTTTGTTTATCGAGTGATAGAAAGAAACCTTTGGTCACATGAACTAGCCACACGTCTTCCTTACCCTGTAATTTTTTAAAAAATATTTTAAATCCTCTTCAGGTGTTTCATATTTATTCCTATTACATTTCATCGTGCCAATCTCAACATGCCATTCTAGCCTGTCCATATCTTTTATTATCCAAGTTCGGTTACCCTGAGTATTACTTATCCCTCCCAGCTTAGCGTCATTCACACACTTTGATAAACCTGTCATCTCTGCCTTCATTTAAGTTCAATGAAGCAAATCCAATATCATTTCATCAAAATATGAGCAAACCCATAAACTTTACTAATGCTTGAAGCGAGTTATTGGAAAGTATCTTCCTGTCATTTGTATGTTTCAAAGAAAACAATTTTAAAGTAATTCAGTAAGAACTACTGGGAATATATAATTCTAACCATCCCAAAGGTTCAAACACTATGATGGTATCATATTTATAAAGTGTTTCCAAATACATTATTTCATAGGGAATAGTCACTACTCAGGCCCCCACTGCCTGGAGGACAGCTGTGTTACATTTTACCCCCTCCCTAGGGTTCTGTGATATTCTTAAGAGGCTTTGAGAGTGTCTAATTTCTGGCACTGGTGAAATCCCCCACCACTGTGTTTCCTAGCTTTGTTTAACAATTTAACAGATTAACTTTTGCAAAGGAATATTTATGTTAAAGACATAGCAAGAAAAAGGGGTATGTGGAGTTTTTCAGGGAGAGTTAGCACTTCTGGTGTGAGGGTTTCCTGGGGCCTTTTCAGAACTGCTCATCTACCTTTGGGGTCCACCTGTCACTCAGCTCTCACCCGTGACTCCAAGAATCTGTAGCATGTATAGTGGCACACTACTAAAATCACCTAGGCAGATAAGCTAACCCAGGTGGAGAGAAACCAACTGGCCACAAACCTATCAAGGGGATATCTACCCCAAGCATATGAAGACGTCCCCTGGCAGCATGGAAAGATGAAAACAAACTGTTCCAATGGCCATGAAAGTGGTTGAAGCAGTACTTAGAGCTTGGTCCGACACTGAAGACCCCACGATTATCCGCTGCATTTTAGACCGTTGCAAGTCATCTTGACTTCTGTCCTACTATTCGACTTTAGTGACTCTGGGAAAGAGAGTGAGACTGATGATTTCATGACTCTGCATCACTTAATTCCAACTCCCAAGCAAGTCAAGACAGCACCAGTGATGTTAATGTTCCCTTTCACAAAGAAGGATCTTTGGCAACAGCAAGAGAAAACACACAAAAATTCTCCTCTCCCATTTTTGGGAGACATAATTCTTCCCTTTACTTCCCCCATACTGTCTTAGGCTCTAGGAAGGTAAGCGGGGGGAATGATTAAGTACATAGTTTAATTCAGTTCCATGCAGCATGGTCCCATCAAAATTCTAAGTCTGAAGCCCCTTTCATAACCATGGATCGAGTTCTTGGGTCTGGGGACCCAACCATCAGTGCCTAGAATTGAAAAAAAAGAACAAAATAGACCAAAATCTCAAGCCTGATTCTTGGGGGCACAAGGCCTCAAAGGAAGAGGGTGAAGGCAGCCTTTCCTCCTCACTCAGATTAGGGCATGATGCCCATGATTCAAGAAAACAGCACCTTCACCCTCCAGAGGCAGCTGAAAAACAGTAACAAGACTGTCCAATTTGGCAGTTTAAAAGACTCAACCTATTCTGGCTATGTAGTTAGTCAATAAAAAGAGCATTGGACTTAGAGTCAGAAAGATTTGTGGTCAGATATTGATTTTGATGCGTAATAGCTGCATGACAGTCTTATTTGTCATAGGCAACTTCTTGGAACTTATCATAGAAGAGCTGAGGTCTTCATATGGTTTAAGAATCTGGTGAGTTCCATGAAATTACAAACCCTCTGCATATCTCTGTAACAGGTAAGGAAACCGAAAATTTAAAAGGCTTTAGTTGTTGTTCAACTGTTTCCATCATGTCTGACTCCTTGCGACCCCACATGGGGTTTTCTTGGTGAAGGTACTGGAGTGGTTTGCCATTTCCTTCTCCAGTTCATTTTATAGGTGAGGAAACTGAGGCAAACAGTGTTAAATGACTTGCCCAGGATCACATGGCTAGTAAATGAGCCTGAGTTTGAACTCAGGCCTTGCATTCTATCCACTGCGCCACTCAGCTGTCAAAAGACAGGGACAAGATGCTAGCTTAGGTCTCTTGATTCTAATTTAAGTACTGTACTCTTTACTGTTCTGTGACTAACAAAGGGCTAAAGACCCTGTCTGCCTTCCTTCGTTCCCTGCCAGGCAACTTCCTGTTCATTATTATTATTATTTTAATAGCTAATGTTTATAAAGTGGTTTATGTTTTGCAAGGCACTATAAATGTATACATACATATACACACATACATACACATATATGACAGTTAACTTGGGAGGTAGATGTTATTATCAATTCCATTTTACAGATGAAAATACTACTGAGTCTAAGAGAACTTAAGTGACTAGTAAGGGTTTGAAGCAGGATTCAAACTCAGGTCTTCCTGACTCTAAGGTCAGCTCTCTAGCCATGACACTATCTAGTTGTCTCCAGAAGCATCATAGATTCATAACTCTACAACTGTGAGGGCACTCTGAGGCTATATAGTCTGAATCTCTAATTTTTCAGATGAGGAAACTGAGACTCGGAGAAGTGTAGTAAAGGTCACATAGATAGTATGTCTCCAAGTTGGGATTTGAACCCAAGACTCTTGACTCTACAAACCATGCTCTTTCCACAATGCAGTGTTGCCTCTCTTGAAGTAATAATACCTGAGCTGCTGACATTGCGATCTGCGAGTAAAGACAGTGTTAAGCTCAGTGATATCGCCAGATATCACTTCCCTACTGACCGGGTGGACACACTTAAGAAATGTAGGGAGAGATTCTGGCCAGATGCTCTTCTGAGTAAGGCTTACTCAGAGTTAGGGTGGTATCTGGACACCAGTGCAACCTTTGCCTTTTTTCCATTTCTGGGTTTGTGGTCAAAGTCAATCTCTCAGGTAATTGACTTTGAGTTTTTCCAAACTTCTAACTTCATTGCTATTGAACATAATTCCTTTGATGTTGCCTTTTTTCTCTCTGGCTCTTTATGGCGTGTTCAGCATTATTTCAGCCTCAAACTTATTTTCTCCCTTTCATAGGATTGTTAAATTTAAGTGCAGCAACAAAGAAAAACACCTCATCAAGAAATAATGGGTTTACCTTTCAGTAAGTTAAAAAAAAAGCTTGGTTCTGCCTGCTGGGGCAGCAGCAAGCATCCTTCCCAATCGGTTTCACACTTCCATTTCACTTGAAAACACAAGACGAATGCATCAAAAAACAGGAATGAGATAGCTTGATGGCTCCCTTGTAAGGCTTCAAAGGAATCAGCCCAAAGTTATTTCACTGAGATGGGTTTCAATTATTTATAAAAGCTATGCATTTAGAGGGAAAAAAGATTCAGCCAGGCATAGGAACTCCAATCCCAGACTTATATAACCATCTAAATGGGTAAACTTGGATATGCCACTAGTAATTCTATGCCTCTGTTTCCCCAGCTGCAATAGTGAAATAGCCACTCTCTTAGATAAGGTACATGCTAGCTGGCAAATTCAAAACCTGGAAAGATTTAATTGGTAAGGAAAATAATTATAAGCATGGCAAACAATTTTTTCTATAAAAAACAAATATTCAAAAGCAAGTACAAATGCAAGTTCAGAATCTGGAAAGACTGAATGAACGAGACTAATAATATCAATAAACTTCTTTATTAAATTCAGACAAATGCTGAAAAATATACATACAAAAACACTGTTAGAATATACACGTATAGTTTTTCAGATCACCACCTATTGAGATGCATCTGGATCAATAAGAAAAACAGCAACGCTGGGAAATGAACAGTGTACAAGAGGGATTGTTCTTATTAGATGACAGTTAATACAAGATTTCTGTACCAACCCCTCCTTAAAAAAAGTGCATTTAGCCTGGCTTAAGTACATTTAGCACCCATACCAGGTCTCCATGACTGAGTATTAAGCATGTACTTCAAATCATTTATATCATGCAGCCTAAATCAACTTCTTTGATCCTAATGCCTGGTCTGAAGGAATTACAGTGAAAACTACTGTGGTTCATTATTTACTAGGAAAAACTTTTCACTGATGTAAAAAATGGTAGTCTTAGATCCTTATGATACAAGTGAGAAAGGAGGCATTCATTGTGTGTGTGTGTGTGTGTGTGTGTGTGTTGTAGGGGAGGGGAGTTCATTAACTCACATCAAGAGGGTCTATCCATAATCTAGTTACATGTGTTAAATTGTCCTCTAGAGAGTCTGTCCATTTTCTCTGATTTGGGATAGCTCACTATGTAGATCGAGGAGATATATATTTGGAAATAAAAGTAATATTAGTAGCAAAACATAGAAATTCTTTTAAAATCCCTTCTAGAATTTTTCCAGGAATCAAACTCAAGTTCACTGGCCTATAGTTTCCGGGCTTCATTCTCTTCCATTAAAAAATAATTGTCCTTCTCCAGACACATACTATATATTTCTCATTTTCCACAATCTTTCAAAGATCACTAAAAGTAATCCACATAGGATATTGTCCATCAGGGTCTGGTGACTTGAAATTATTTCCCTACCTATCAGCTCCCCATAACTGTTACATTCCATCTTTTCCACTTCAAAGATTATTCTTGTAGAAAGAGCAGCTCAGCCTTTTCTCTAGAATCTCTGATAATTTATATCACATCCTGAGCTGTGGCACTATATCTTCTTATATTCCCTTCTTTTTCTCCAATATGACTATTTTTTAATGTATTAAAAAGTTTGAAGTATTTAAATATACTAAAAGACTTAAAGCATTAAAAAATCTTTTCATTGTCCTTGCCATTCCTTATTAGCCTAACCTCATTTTGGACTTTAGCAGTCTTGATTAATTTCACAAGACCTTCCCGTCCTTTTGCATCCTTCTTTTACCACCATTGCTTCCAACTCTAGACAGGTTTTTTAAAACTAGCAGCTGGTTAATGTGGTTTGACCTCCACATCTATTTGGATAACTTCTTTTTCCTCTCAGCTACATTCTTCATTTTTGCCTTCAGAATTTCAAATTTGTCTGTTTCCTGTCCATTTTGGTAGGATTACCTATGGGATTTTAGATCAAGAGACCCTACCTTTTTCTGAATTTGCTCTTCAAAATGTAGCTTTCCTTTATTATTCCATAATGAATTGTAAGATGAAGTGGTTTCTTCAGCTCTTGGTACCCATAGTTTCAACTTTCAGTTCCTCTTTATTTTATGAGAATCAGGGCCAGAATATGAGGTCTTCTCAAGACTCTTTTCTTTGAAAGGATTAAGTTACAATTAGAACAAATCAAGAAACTATTAGCTACTTCTGCTTTTCGTACAGGGAGCTCCAGATATCTTATAATCAGCATTCTCCCCTCACTACCCTATCATGATGCTGAAATCTCCTCATGTTGTTTAACTCAGCCTTGGATACTCAATACCTTCTCATCCTCCTCAACCTCTGCTCCTCTCTAACTGGAGGGCTAGAGAGCTGTGCATGAAACTCTTGCCAAAATTTTCCTTTTAAAAAGGCAGGAACCAGATTTTTTAGCTCATTCTCCACTTTCCATCTGCAGCTCTGCTTAGTTTGAACTCCATGAAACAAAATGCCCCTGTGTCAGGTAACCCTGATGCCTTCCCCAGCTTCCCATTTCCAACTTCTGTCTAATGCGGAAAGACAATGTTTTATCTTCCTTGGGAACAAGGACTGTCTTTCTTTTTCTTATTTATATCTCTAGCACTTAGTATAGTACCTGGCACATAGTAAGTGCTTAATAAATGTTTATTGAATTGAATTGAGTCAGGCTTGTGATTCAGGAACTTCTCATTTCTTTTGTCCTTTCCAAGAGATTTGAAGTATATTTGGATAATAATATCATTTCTATTTCTACCTTCATTCAAATGGTCTCCACTATATTTCAGCCTCTGATTCCTATATATCTCAACATGAATTCATCCTTTAGAACACAATGCTACCTCATTACTTTTAAAAAATCTATCTTTTTTCAAAATGGCATACTCTTCCAGAGATATAGTCCACCCCTGTGGACTTTTTGGTCTTAATCTGTGATTTCACTGCTGTAGAGAACCCTCAAGGCAGGAATCCTCTTTACTGACAGGGAGAAACCATTGGTCTGGGATTTATATAGTCTTTTAGAATTGCCTGGGAACACTGATAGGTTAAATAATTTACCCTTGTCTTATAACTAGTATTTTGTCCAAGGAAGAACATGAATATAGATCTTCCTAACTTCAAGAGCAGTGCTTTATACACCTCAGCCTCTCTGAGTGATACTTCTGAGGTTAAATTTGCTTTCTTGCCTTAGGAGCACTGGTTCTTCTTGTTTGTTACCCATACTTTGGGCCTCTGAAACTGAGATACAATAAAGTATGGATTGATTCTCTGATGCTTGTGCTAATTTTGGCCTAACAATTAACACCAAGAAAACACAGGTGCTCCAGCAGCCACAACCACACCATCCATATGTGGAACCATTGGTTACAGAAAATGGAGACGTTTTGAATGCTGTGGATAAGTTCACTTACCTTGGTGGTATACTTTTCAAGGATATACACATTGATAATGAGGTTGATGCAACGAGGTTGTCTCATACCTTGCCAGAGCTAGCTCAGTTTTTGGGAGACTCCAAAGGAAAGTATGAAAGAAAAGAGGTATTAGACTGACTACCAAACTGAAGGTCTACAGAATCACTGTGCTGACCTCATTGCTGTATGCCTGTGAAATCTGGACAGTCTACCAGAGTCATGCCAGGAAAGTGAATTGTTTCCATTTGAATTGTCTTAGGAAGATTCTGAAGATCATCTGGCAGGATAAGGTACCAGACGCTGAGGTCCTTATTTGAACTAAACTGGCAGGCATTCAAACTATGCTTCAGAGAGCTCAACTCAGATGGATTGACCACATTTTTCAAATGCAAAACATACTCTTGCCAAAAAGACTATTTTATGGAGAACTCACACAGGGCAAGTGATCATATGGTGGTCAGAAGAAGCAATACAAGGACACTCTGAAGGTCTCTCTCAAGAACTTTGGAACTGATTATGTAACACGGGAGACACTGGCACAGAATCTCTCAGCATGGTATGCCCACATCAGAGAAGGTGCTGTGCTCCATGAGCAAAGCAGAATTGAAACAGCTCAAAGGAAATTCAGCATGTGCAAATCTAGAGTATCCACCCCAAATGTTCATGTGGACTATTTGTGCCTAATCTTTGGTGCAGCATTCCGAACTCATATTGGTCTGATCAGCCACAGTCAGAAACATTGAAACTTGACTTTATCATAGTGATGTCATTTTGGTCCTCTTTGTGAATGAAGGACAACAGCCAATAGCTAACTAGCAAGCATCTGAGAATTTAGGTTTTTATTACTGCCTCTTCTATCTCCTATAAATTTCTGAGAATATCTACTGTAATTCTTATTTATAGCTACTCTCTATGGAAATTTGGCTTGGCATAGACAGAGCAACTAGACTTGTGATTTGATTGGTACAAGGGTCTTCTGGGTAAAGAAGTCCTCTACCAATGCAGATTGGCATTTTCTCTGAAGCCTGATATATAAGTCCTTTATCTATATTTCCAGACTTACTTTCTCTCCTGTGCCTCAGTCTTGCATCACCAAATGGGTACCAGGCATTTTGAATTGGGATATTCCATAGATACTGCATGTTAATATGCCCAAAACACAGAACTCATCATTTACTCCAAATCTGTCCCTTAGTTTAATTTGTCTCTTTTGGCAGGCACCATTACTCTTCTAGTAACCCAACTTTAGCAACAACAAGTCAGTTTCAACTCTTCACTTTCACTGACTGATCATATCCCGTTAGTTGCCGAGTCTTCTCCATGCCACATCCACATAATTTCTTGGGTTTGCTTCTGTCTATTCACATCACAGCCACCTTAAGTCAAGCCTTTATGATCTTTTTTTTGAACTATTACAATAGTCTGGAATAATTGTTCATTCTAAATCCAACCTCTCCCCTTTCTACTCTATCTTCTATGCAGTTGCCACATCAATACTTTTACTGTATCACTCGAATGCTGACGGAATTCTTATTAAAGGCTTATTGACTGAATGACTGAGCTTCAGGTGGGAAGAAGGAAACATTATTTTTTAAGCACTTACTATGTTCCAGGCTTTGTGCTATATTTTTACAAATATTGTATCATTTCATTTTCACAGACAACTTGTATGGTAGGTGCTATTATTATTCTTATTTTATAGTTGAGAAAACTGTGGTAACAAAAGACAAATGACTTACCTAGGTTTGCATAACTAACAAGTGTCTGAGGTCAGATTTGAATTCAGGTCATTTTGATTTCAGGCCCAGCACACCATACACTACACCACCTCACTGTCTTACAATTACTCTATGAGGCACTATCCTCTCTATTTTACAGATGAATAAAACTGAGATTGACAAAGATTAAGGGATTTCCTCATGATCACACAACAACGTGATTAGTATTAGAGGTAATTAGAGGAAAACAAAAATGAGGGGTAAGATTAGAAGCCAGGTATTACTGTCTCTAAGTTCAAAGTTCTATCCACTTTGATACACTGCCTCATATATCTTACCCCCTTCATGGTATAGATTCTGGGTCTTTTGTCAGAAGATTTCACATTTCTTAAAAAAATAAAAGTCCTGTAGGAAGATTACTAACATCCATGAATTTTGAAAGGAAATATTAATATGATGGGATCTGAACAGGTTTCCTTGGTGTCTGGACAGATGGTGTGAGGAGATGAATTTCAGATTCTTGGTTATTATGCAGCTTTGTTGACTTGGAC
This sequence comes from Bettongia penicillata ogilbyi, assembly GCA_023548195.1. Lineage (NCBI taxonomy): Eukaryota > Metazoa > Chordata > Mammalia > Diprotodontia > Potoroidae > Bettongia > Bettongia penicillata. The sequence continues at coordinate 1,859,112 of JAJHZJ010000300.1, forward strand.
AAAATGCTTGCTTCTAAACAGATTTTCTTCTAGTGTTATGGAGCCTTCTTTCAATGACATCTTTCTTGGCAGTTGTTCTGTTCTCCATCCAAATGGGTTTAATCCTTGAAACGTCAAAAGGAAATCATTCGAAGATGGTCTTCCAATGGAGTCTCACCATGGCATGTACTCTGAAGCCTGACATCACTAAAATTCCAGTTGCCTTTTTTATTTTACAAACAAGGAATTGGACACTTTGGATAGAAGTGCTTTAGTTCCTCTTGGAAGTTTTGGGGAAACATCTGCATTCACTAAAAGCCTCCCTTCCCTTAAGCTGTGGCAGAATAGGATGTCATAATACCACTGAACTGGACATTTTTGTTCTCTGTACAACTTTCATCAGGAAAAGCATACCATATTCAAAATGTATCCTATATACCTCGGAAATGCCTTTTCTAAAGAAGTAAAACACCTGTGTGACCTTGAGATGCCAAAAATGCTGAAGTAATGCTTAGCAATAATAGTTTTTCTATCATTATTAGCATAGAGAGGACTATGATTTAGATGACAATGATGAGAGTAAGTCTGATTTAGAGAGCTACAATTGGGAAGAATAAAATGGTGGTGACCATAATGGGACTAGTTATATTGGTGGGTGCATATGGTGGAGATGACCACACAGATCATTGCTAAGTCATTGGTGGTATTTTTACAAAATCAAGTCATTATACTATTTAATGGGCAAACAAGCCAAAAAAAACTTAAGAGGCTGTCCAGGAATAGTACTTTCTGGTCTATAGCACAGGTAGCTTCAGAGTAAGCTAAGGATTCTGAAAGACCTGGGGAAGGGATTGATGAGAGGTAAGCTAAGAGATTGGAAATAAGATAGAAGAAGTGGGATTTTTGAAAAGAAGAGATAAAATCAGTTGGTCATAAAGGAGAAAAGGGAAAAACAGATGTGAGTGATAGGGAAGGAAGAAGAAGGAAAGCTGAATTAATCTTAAGATGAAAAAAGCTCATTTTCTATATAGCAATTAACACTAGTGCAATGGGAAAAACCTCTCCTATAGTGCTTGGAAGGGTTTTTCCTCTGGCTGACATGCTAATGTGCAAGCCAGATCACTGGACTGTGGAAAGAAAAAGATGGGAATGCAAAATCATAGAATAGAACTCTGGGTTTTATATGGAAAACCTGAAACCAGTTCAATCCAAAACATTAAAAATGAGTTAAATTCAGTTTTGGTCTCTGTCTATTAGATACTAATAATGTGGCACGTTTAACAAAATGGCAGGAGGAAAACATGTCTCTGTCTACATAAAAAGATAAAGCATTTAATGAGTATTCACTATGAACCAGGTGCTATTATAAATTCTGAGGATAAAAATATATAAGTAAGCAAGAAACACTCTGCATCAGAGAATTTACATTCCAATAGAGTAAGACCACAAACAAAGGGCAACTTGTGGGAGTTGGAATTGGTGGGTGAGGAGAAGAAGGATTTCAGAGAGAGCGAGGATAGGCAAAGCTGAATCTCTTCTTAACAGTGGTGATCCCAGAGAGGGAATCATCTACTAGTCAAGTGAGGAAAGTCCTAAGGTAGAAATTTTTCGGTGTCAAAAAGGCAGGCAAGGAGGAGAACAATTTTAGAAAAAGCACAATTATGAGTGAGGTAAAGCATGGAATACCAGTCAGCGGGCATAGCCTCAAACAGAGTACATGGGAATATGTAAGGCTAAGAAAACTGGAAATGTAGGAGACGGTCAGGTTCTAAAAAGTTTAGGATGTCAAATAAAGGATTTCATATTTGATCCTGAAGGCAATAGAGACCTACTGGCGTTTATTGAATGGTCAGACTTCTACTTTAGGATGAGTAATTTGAAAGCTGAGTTGAGGATGAACTAGAATGGGAATACTTGAGGCCAGAAGATCAAGCAGAAAGCTATTGGAATAGTCCAGATGTGAGGTGATGAGGTCCTTCACTAGGGTGGTGGCAATGTCAAAAGAGAGAAGAAAGCATATATGAAAGATGTCACGAAAGTAAAACAACAGAATTTGGCCATCCCATCTCTAGAATTTGTTACATGTGTGACTTTGGGCAAGTCCTTTAACCTGACTAGAACTTATTTTCCTCATTTGTAAAGGGGTTGGATGAGATGGACTCCAATGATCCTTCCAGCTCTAGACCTATGACCCAATGATCTGTTAGTCAGTCAACAAACTTAATACTATGTACTATGCTATGCTATACATTTTGCTATACTATAGTATGCTATACACCACACTAAAAGCTGGAGAGACAAGAGAGGCAAAAGACACTCTCCGACCTCAAGGAACTCACAATATATGGGGTAGAAAACAAGCAAGAAAATACACAAAAACAAGCGATATAAAAGAGAAATAAGAAATAATTAAAGAGAGAAGACACTCAAATTAAGACAGGTTGTGAAAGGCTTTCTGGAGAAGATGGAATTTTAATCCATTAAATGAGGTGTCTTTCTGAGATGATAAAATCCTATGGTTTCCCAAAGAAACTTTTTTTTTCAAAAACTGTGTTGTATGTACATTGTGGTTTTTCTTCCCAGGTCATCAGATTATTTTTCTCTCATTATTTAAAGAGTTGCACGATCCTAAGATTTTTCCCTTATGAATAAAAAATTTTAATTTTTCTCTAGTATAAAACTCAACTGATATTATTTTCAATTCAATCCAGTATGATATAAACAATTACTGTAGGCTAGGCATTGTGTTCAGAACTGGGACAAAAAAGTGACAAAAGAGAAGTGATCTTTTCTCTTTCCAACATTTCATTTCATTGGGAGGAACATGTGTGTAGACGTGTATATACAAAACAAATGCAAAGTGGCTTCAGTAAGAGAACTGATAAAAACGGAACTTTCAGGAAAGGCCATTCCCCTCTCCAGCAGAGGTGACATCTGAGCTAAACCTTGAAGAGTGGATTCTATAATGCAGAGCAGAGCAGGTGATATATTGTTGGCACAGGGGTATCCTGTGCAAAGGTACAGAAGAGGGAAATGAAACAGCAGAAGAACATCAATTCAGCTAATTTGGCTGTAATATGAGGATGTGATGGGGAGCAAATCATTTTGTTTGACTATATCAAATATTTGCTACTTAACGCTTATGCTTATCTAATGTATACTACAAATATGCTTAATTGCGAGGTCTTAGAAATTGAAGACGAATTCATTTTAATTCACTTGATATAGATAAAATTGAAGGTAAATATATCTTTAGCAACTGTTTCTAATGATGATTACATAAATAAATGTCACTATAAACATGAAAAGGGCAAGTGACTAAGTTAGAATTACTAGTGAAAGGGAATTATGGAAGTTGCATGCTTATATAGGGTAAGAATGGGGAGATTTTATTGATTGGAAGTGTCCTTTTTTAACACAGTTTTTAATATTTGTAGATTAAACCTGCCATTTTCTTCTCTTTTTCCCTCAAACTTGCCTCCTATCTCCTTTCCCTTCCCTTGCCTTCTTTTGCCTACCTTTGCCTTCCCTTCCTTTCTCTTCCCTAAAACTCCTTTCAACATACACTAAGGACAGGTTGAAGGAAATGAGTTGTTTTGGGTTTTTTTGGAAGAAAAACTTATTAGAGACATGAATGGCTATATTCAGGTACATGAAAGTTGTTAAAAGTGAGAAGGAGTGGATTTGTTCCTTTTGGCCCCATTAGGCAGAACCAAGAGCAATGCTTGGAAGCTGTAAATAGACAGATTTAGAAAATCTGTTAGAAAAAATCAGAGCTAGCAAATGGAGAATGGTCTGCCTCCAGGGGTGGTAGAACACTGGAGGTCTTCAAGGAGAGTTTAGAAGGCTACTTTTGTAGAAGAAATTTCTACCTGGGTATACATTAGACCAGATCACTTTTAAAGTCTTTTCCAATTCGGAGCTTTGATGATTCTGTAAGGTGCTAGAAAGGGGACTCCCAGGTTTGGCATTGAAAGGCAGGGTTGTGGACATTAAAAACCCTCTGGCATTTTTCAAATCTTTAGATGTTGGTCCTAATGTGCTTGGCTCCAGTATTTAAAGCTTGCCAAAAACTGTGTCTGCTACATCCCAGTGTGGATTAGTCACCATATAAAATTTAAAGCAAATGAATTTCCTCAGTCTTTTACTGACATTTTCCATGACCAGTTATCCTTTCTCTTTGGGTTTGAAACCAGTTCCCTCCCTATGGCAGTTTTATTTACCTCCCTCTCCTCCCCACCAAACCACTACCTATAAGACATATAGTTTGTGAATTCATTTCCTATTTCACACAAGTTCCTTCTTAGGAGTTAACAGCGGGTTATTTTCTTTCCTTTCTTTCAAATGGATTCAAAAAAACATTGCTGTCCCATGGGCAGTTAAAAGTCAATGTACCACTTGGGTTTTTGTGGGGTTGTGTTCCCTAGTGGTCTCTGAGAAAGTTTTCTCCTGGACATCTTTTTAATAGGCCAGGAGGTTTGACCATACCCACATGGCATCTCTGTTTGTAGGTTTTCCAAAGAAATTAATGCATTCATGCCAAGAAACAGTTTGAAGCCTTGTATTACCTAAGCTCTGGCTCTAGCCACATATACGATCTATTTTTCATTTGGTTTTTAATTTTTCCCCTAAGCCACGTTATGTACAGAGACAGAGCTTTCTACGTGGTTCTTTGCTCTTCAAGGTTTTTAGGGACTGAAGAATGTGCATACCAAAAAAATCCAATAAACCCTCAATGCCAAGACTTTATTTATCTGTTGACTGTCTTCTTTGCAGAAAAAATGGAATAGGTTAATACCAAAACATAGCGTTTGGATATGATTGCCTATTTATACTAAAATTAAGACATTTTAAAATGGCATTAGTCCTGTCAAGAAAAGGAAAATGCTGGACCCCTCATTTCTCTACCATTACAATGGGGATATTTATCAGGGACTATGAAGAGTCTACTTTCTTTGGATCATAGAGTAGAAGGAAGAGAATAGTATAAAAGAGTTGGAAATATAGAGCCATGTCAGATTGTTTGTCACCTTGAATGCCGAGTTAAGGAATATGGACTTTATTTGGTCAGCAAAATCAACCAATGGAAGAGGAAAAAGATTAGTGAACTCATTATTTTTCCTAGATCAGAGGTTTCTAAAATTGGGGCCCTTTGTGCATGGGGGAGTGCCATAGCATGACCCCAGAAGATATGGAATCAACTCTCTGGAGAACATCAAATTATGGGGCTTGTCTCTAACACAACCATACCTATACTTCACTCATTATATCCAACACTCCTCTACTGCCCTTTTTATACCACTGGGCAAGTTTTCAACTTACTCTTTCTCTGCCTAGAACTGGCCTCTCAGAGAATCTATAATCTAGCTGTGATTTGGGCATCTGTTGCATTAACTATGTAGGCATCATTAGAAAAAAATTCCTCCTTATTCCCACCAGCATATTCATCCTCCATTCTGAAATCACCTCATGGCTTAGTACGTAATCCTTTGTGGGAGGTATATGACATACATCTTTCCTTTCCCATTTTTCATTTTGGGTTGAACAGAATGAGTTGGACAGAAGGAGAAGACATACATGGACTGTGGTGTTCATTGCAGATCTCACTATCCTATGTTCCCCCTACCCTCACAAACCCACTTCTGTTGTGAATGTTCCAAATTCTTGGTATCATCCTGACTTTTGCTCTCACCAATTCCATATATCCAAATAGCTGTGGAATCTTATGATTTCTATCTGCATAATATTTCTAAAATTCTTTTCATCTTCAAATCTATGATACTATGCTCCAAAATAGTTTGTTTTTTTTTCTGGGACACATACATCCTCTTCTCTCTATTACCCCAACCTGTTTCAGGAGCTCATTACCTCTTACCTGGACTGTTGAAATAGCTCAAGAGGATGCTGAGTGAAATGAGCAGAACCACGAGAACATTATACATAGAAACAGCCACAGTGTGCAAGGACTGTTTCTGATAGATTTAGCCCTTCACAGCAATGCAAGGATCTAAAACATTGCCAAAGGACTCTTGATGCAAAATGCCATCCACTTCCAGAGAAAGAACCATAGAACCGAATGCAGAATGAAGTAGACTATTTTCTCTTTTGTTTTGATTTTATTTTTCTAGTGGTTTCTCCCATTTGTTTTAATTCTTCTATGTAACATGACTAATGTGAAAATGTGCTTAATGAGAATGCATGTGTAGAACCCATATGAGATTGCATACTGTTTTAGGGAGGGAGGGGAGAGAGAGGGGGATAAAATTTAAAACATATGGAAGTGATAAAACTGAAAACAAATACATTAATAAAAAAAAAAAAGAAATAGCTCAAGTCTCTCTCCACTCCAGTTCATCGGCCACTCAGCTACCAATAGGATTTTCCTAAAACCATAATCTGAACATGTCACCATCAATTTATTCAATAAGCTTCAATAGCTCCCTACTGACTCTAGGGTCTAGTCAACAATCATTTGTTAAGTGCCCACCATGTGTCAGGTGCTGTGCCAAATACTTGTTCAAGTATAAACTCTTCTATTTTCCATGTTAAAGCTATTCTTTACTGTGTTCCACACAATATTTCTAATCTTATTATTTTTTATTCCCCCTTCCTACACTCTACTGTCCAATCAGATTGACCTTCTGGCTATTCCTTCTACTCATATGAAAACTTAACTGAATATCCAAATATATTTAAGAAATTAAAGTGTGATTAAGCAAAGCCATTTAAAGAAAAATGGAAGGGATTTAGACAAAGACCTTTATGCTGACTTGAAATCAAAGACAATTTACTTGTGTTGCTTTTGCGAGTGAGTATGTTGAGTATCTATAAAATTGAAAAGCTATTATGTTCACTGACCTATGACCTATTACTTGTATGTTGTGTTATGCAGTTTTTAATAAAAAAGTGTGTTAGCAAAAGAGACTTCATAATAAATGTATAAATCTGCACTAGCCCCAGGACATACACAGGTATTTTTGGAAAATAATGAAGCCTATTCAATCACTTTGTTCTTGAGGATTTTTTTTATACTGTTAATAATAAAATTTTAAAAATTACTTCACATCATTTTGTTTTCTTGTGTATTCTTTAAAATGTATATAATATATTAATGTAGTAGTATGAATGCATGATTTATAAATAGTAAATATGCATCTATTGGGGGAGTACAATCAAAATATGTTGACATAGGAGTATTAGATCAAAAAGTTTAGAATCCATAGTTTTGGACAATGCCAAAAAGGGAAGTTTTTTGGTGCCTTTTCTCTTTAACTGATTCATGTTAAAATATGAATTCAACAGATGTTTCAGTGTGGTATACATGGCCTGGAGGATAGTAGAGACTAGGAAAAAAATAAGTCAATGACAAAGCTCAATGGTAATCATTAAGATACATCTGAAAATAGTTAGAAAAGGTATATTAGATCCACAAAAATTTTCTTGGTAAGCTAAATTTAGTTTAATGTTTGATGCTTGTTTATTGGAAACAACATAATACAATATCCATATTTATCATTGCCAAACATACACCTTCCCATGGAGTGCCTTGCTTGGCTCATCAATCCATGGTTTTTCATCTCTATAGGCCAGGAGAACATACCATGATCATTGGCCTAATATACATCCAGTTTCCCCTGCTAGAAAAGGTTAGTTGGAAAAATTGTTAACTGTTTTTTGTAAGCTGCTGTCTAATCCCTAGAATTTAACATGGGTGGAAAAATCATTATTTTCGAGCCATTATAAGCCACTAAGACTTTTAAGTTGTACAAGAAACTGGGGGTGTTAGTGTTCCTTGCATTTAGAACCAGGACCCACTGCTACTTTTCTGTTTCCAAAGGAAGTCCTATATATTCTTACACAAAGACTTTAGGCAAAACTAAGCCCACTACACAGTCCTTTAAATATTAATAAAAATGAAGATATTTTAAGTGAGATTATGAGAAATATTTTTAAAGCAAAGAAAATGTTATTTGTCCTTGGTCACTTGAAAAGGTTTGGAAGTATTGATATCTAACACAATAGCATCACCATGCAGTTTCATGGAAATTACAGTCATTTCTTAGAATTAGATTGAAGATCCTTTTAAGTTTCCAGAGATTTCACAGAGTCACCTTTTAAATCAGTGCTTTGAGAGTTGTTAAAAAAAAAATTGTATTTAAAATTGGGATCCAGTAGAAATGATGAGGAACCATATGGGTAAATGTTCTACAAAGCATAGTGAAAATGATAGGGTCTTATACTTACCAGCCTCTCCCATGCTACCAAAAAAAATACTTAATGCCAGTTATCAGGAGGATAAATTGCTTTCATCGGTGACCAGTCATTCTGGCCCCTGGTGGTAAAGTGGAGAGATAGGGTACCTGGGCAGAGGCCATTACCTTAATAAAGGAGCAGGACTGAGATTAGACTATCATCTGAGCCTTGGCCTCCTACCTCTAAGGTTTCTCAACCTTTGCTTTCATAAAGGTAGCTAGGTTGCAGAGTGGATAGTGTGTTAGACTTGGAGTCAGGAAGACTTGAGGTACTATCCCTCAACAGATACTTGCTGTGTGACCCTGGGCAAGTCACTTAAACTCAATTTGTCTCCATTTTCTCGTCTGTAAAATGGCGGTGATGATAGTAGCAGCTACATCCCAGGGTTATTGTAAGGTCCAAAGAAATAATATCTGTAAAATGTTCCACAAACTTTAAAGAGTCATTTAATGCTTGCTCTTACTTTAACATAATTGCCTCCTAGGTGACTGTGAGCCACTACGGGGCAGTTGTGTTGAAGTCAGTGTGTCCAGCCATGGGTCTTGGTTTGGGTGGAGGATAGGTCTAGCAGCCAGTACGGAAGTATAACCATCACAATGGGTGATGGGCCCGGGGCTAGCTTATTCCCCTCTGCATCTGCTGCTCGGCCTGGTTCAACCTCACATAAGAAGCTGCGCCTCCCACGATGAGCTCGTCGCTTCTAAACTGACCACCATGTTGCTAAAATTGGAGCCTTGACTGATACCACCTTCCTAAACCTCCTTTCTCTCTGATGGGAGGGCTTGAGGGTGAACTACCAAACTCCTCTCCATGCCTTTCTTTATATAGGGAAGAAACTACTCCTTGGCTCACTCTGCTCTGTACTTGATGCTCTGCCTGATTTCAACTCCAGAGAACAAGATGCCCTAGTTCCTGGTACCCTCTGGTGTCCCATTTTACCTGCCCCCTCCCTTTCCTGCCTTTTTTGTGTGTTGTCTTTCTGTCATTAGATTATAAATTCTTTGAGGTCAAGGACTGTCTTTCTATTAATTGCGTCCTCAGCACTTAACACAGTGCTTGGCATATAATAGGTGCTTAATAAATGTTCATTGTATCAAATTGGTCCCAAAAGAGGGATTTGGCTGTTAAGGGTGGTAGATAGACCCAAATGAGAGAGCAAGGGCAATTGGTGCAGAAAAAGAGAATCTGTGAGGTTTGGGCCCCCAAATCAGATCCCCTTCCCTTTATCACAAATTTTTTTTATGTTATTCTGGATTACAATAATAATCCTTCCATTTAGCTGAGAAGATTTGCATAGATGGTTGATATTAAAGCTTCTGATGCTAAAAGGGAAATCTTCCCCTCTAGTCCAATCTGGACCCAACACTTTATTTCAGGACAACATATTTCTGTGCTCTAATCTCCCTACCTTTGATCACACTCTGGCTCTTGCCTCAGGCCCCACTGATTCTGATTGGTGAGCATTTAACTCATGGGGTCCTGACCCAGAACCTCTGTTTTGCTCCCTGGACATCTTCATGCCATGGCTGTATTTCTCTTACCCTGCTCCACCCACTCTAGTTCTGGGGATTACAATCAAATCAAGACTACCATGAATTACCCTATGTATTCACCATCATTATGTCTTTCTTAGTTAGCACTTCCCGGTATGTATGGTCTTCCCTTATTAGGATATAAACTCCTTGAGTGCAAGGATTTTCTTGAGTTTTTAATTTGAATCCTCAGCAGTATCTGATACAAAATAAATATTTAATATTTGTCTTCCTCCCTTCCTCCCCTTCCTCCCCTTTCTTCCTTCCTTCCTTCCTTCCTTCCTTCCTTCCTTCCTTCCTTCCTTCCTTCCTTCCTTCCTTCCTTCCTTCCTTCCTTCCCTTCAGCTCTATCCTAGCCTCAAATATCAGGAGATGGTTGGCTAAAAGAAACAGTCTTTAAAAATGAAGTCTCTATCTTCCTTCAGGCTTACTAATAATAGCAAAGATAAAGGTTTATGACATTTTAGGTTAGGTGGAAGGATATGGATATGTCAGCCTGGAAGAGACTCCAGCAGGGCACCATAGCTGCCTTCAAGTTTTTGAAGGATTGGTATATAGAGGAGGGATTCAACTTGTTATTTTTTTGTCTCTACAGGGCACAAGAAAAAGCAATGGGTGGAAACCCCTAAAGCTAATTTAGGCATGGGATAGGAAAAGTATCCTAAGAAAGACATATATTATTAGTAGGTTGAGTTACCTTGGGAGATGGTGAGTTCTGGCTTATTAAACATCTTCAAGTGGAGGCTGGATGAGCATTTGTTGGGTATGTTGTTGTGGGATGCTTTTTCTAGTATGGAGCGGACTTGAAGGACACTTGGGCCTCTTTCATCTCTCCAGTTCTGTGATTCCTTATATTAATCATGGCTTTTACATGAATTCATACTGGACAAGTTCATTCCAGAGGTTTTTGACCATGAGTCTATGGTCCCCTAAAGAGTCTATGGATGGATTTCAAGGGGTCCGTGAACTTGGATGGGGAAAAATGCATCTTTATTTTTACTTGTCTCTAACTGAAAATTAGTATTTCCTTCAATGGCTGAAAGATATTACTGAGAGAAAGGGGCCATGGGCTTTACCAGAGTATGTTGTCTATGACTCAAATGTTAATAACCCTTGACTGAGCTTATAAAAAAGATGGGATTTTAAGCTTTGCAGCAGAATATTTAAGGGGATTGTCTGAAATCTAACTGCAAATCATATTTGTAACTTAAGATTTCAGAACTTTGTGATGAGACCTGGGCATAAACAGGGATTTTTTGTTTTTGAAATATTCTTCTACAAAACAAGAGTTGAGACAATGCCTTTAGGATATTCAGAGCAAAAGAAATTAGGACCACGCATACGGAAAACTACCCAGAGTGGTCCCTTTATATTTTGGCTGTTTTTATATCTGACACCAGTAGCTGAACTGGGGGAAAAATGTGATGCCTCTTCTAAATTTCAGTGATTAGACAAAGCATTTATTGTCCCATCTTAGTTTGAATTCTTTGGGAAGGAACCTATGAGATTTTCTTCATCCTAATCCTTTGTTTGTTGGATAAGGAAACAGAAGCAACCAGGTCAAGAGATTTCCTTCAAGTTCCAGAGGGAGAAGTACATAGCAGAGCCAGGATTCACACGCAGAGCCTCTGACTCCAAATACAGTATATTTACATTGTTCCACCCCACAAGCTTGAACTTTCTTTCTTGTAGAGATAATATCCCTCATGCGATCACTGAACTATGGAGCTTGAGCCGAAAGCTCTTCCAGTCCTGTCTCCTCATATAAAATGAGGAAATTGAGACTAGGGGAGGTTAAGTGACTTGCCCAGATTTACACAAATGGAAGTCTTAATTTAAAAGTTAAGATCTGCCCACATGAACCCCTTACTCAATAAATTGCCTTGGCTTCTTGCTTCCTCCAGGATCAAATATAAATTCCTTCGTTTAGCCCATCCATGGGCCAGAATAAACAATCACACTATTTGAATTCAAATCAGACTATAGCAGCTGCTTGCTTTCCAACTCTGAGCTATAGCCATTGTTTTCTATTCTGGTCAGAAACTTGGTAGGTCTTCCCTTCATAGACTGATATTTTTTGTGATAGTAAGTTAGGTCATCTTTTGTCTCAATTCTCACCTAGCCCTTAGTCATTGAATGGGTATTGCCTCAGACAAACTGAGACCTGGGAAAGAGCTTAATTCAGAAAGGGCAGGGTTACCCACTGCATCCAGGGCCGTCACTAATTGTCTTGAGTCTTACCACTGGACTTTGATGACTCTGGAGGAGAGAGTGAGGCTGATGACTTTGCTGGACTCTGCCTCGCTTAAATCCAATTCACGAGCAAATTGAGACATTGTGATGTCATCGATCCCCTTCCAACAACAACCACAAACAAAACCATGACCACCACAAAGACCACCAGCAGCAGCAGTCACTCACTGTTACTTATATACTCTACAATCCAGTTACACTAGCCTACTTGCCCATCTTCACATACATTACTCTCTCTGTCAGACCCTTGCCTTTACATGGGTTGTCCCTTATACCTTGAATACTCTCCTTCACCTATTCCTCTTAGTTTCTCTGGCTTTCTTCAAATCCAGCTATAGTTTTATTTTCTGATCCCCACAAGATGCTGATACATTCCCCTTTTAGATGACTTTTCTTCTACTGCATATATACCTTGTGTATGCCTAGTTATTTACATGTTGTTTCCCCTATTTGAATGTGATCTTCTTGATGGTGGGCACTGCTCTTACCTTTTTTCTATCCTCAGTGCTAAGCACAGTGCTTGGCACATTGCAATCATTTTTAAATAAATTCTCACTTTCTGACTTGCTGACTGATTGTCCATTTCACCACATTGCTTTCTTATTCACTGACACATAGAGCAGTGATTCCAAATCAGTTTTGTGAGCTAGCCGGGGCTTTTTCTGTTACTGCACATCTGTTAAATTCATTTCAATAACTTTTAATTTTTAGAATAAGTATAGGCTATGCTACACTTTTAGAGAGGGGAAGGGATAAGAGGAAAGCAAATCAAAAGTAGGTCATGGGAACCCCCAAAAGCTTCATAATCACTGTAACAGAGGTTCTCCTCAAAAATATAGCCATCTTTTTCTAGATAAAGCTAATGATAATTATGATGGATTCATAGAATTGTTAGCACTGGAGAGGACCAAATAAATGACACATCTCAGTCTCTATTTCCAAAGACCATGAAAGCCAACCACAAGATGTCCCCAAAGTTGTCAATCTGTGTTTGATTGAAAACCTGGAATGTTAGGCAGTGTAGCAGAAAGGATACTGGGCAATCGGTCAAGAGGCCTGCATTTGAGTTCCAGCTCTGTCATGAACTAGTTCCAATATGTATTCAGCAGGCCAGCTGGATTGACTTTCTGGCTTTTCCTCACACACGACTTTCCATTTCCCATCTCCATGCCTTTGCATTGGCTGCCTCATGCTGGGAACGGCATTTTTACCTCATGTCTACCTCTTAGAATCTCTGATTTCCATCCATCCACCCATCAGTTAATAAATATTTATTACATGCGTACCATGTGCCAAGAACTGTACTAAGAGCTAGAGATACAAAACAAGGCCCTTCCCTCAAGGAGTTTACAACTGAATGAAGGAAATAAAACGAATTTGTAAACAAACATATACAAAGCAAGCTGTGTACAGAATAAATAGGAAATAATTAACAGAGGAAAGGCACTGGAATTAAGAGGGGTTCAGGAAGACTTCCCGTAGAAGGTAAGATTTTATTTGGGACTTAAAGAAAGTCAGGGAAGTAAGTTGTTCAGTCATTCTGTCACGTCTGGTTCTATAACTCTATGGACCATAGCATGCTAGGAACATTTATACTCCACTATCTCTCAAAGTCTGTCAACATTCATGTTCATTGTTTCTATGACACTATCGACCCATCTCGTCCTCTGCTGCCCCCTTGTCCTTTTGCCTTTTCATCTTCCCCAGATCAGGGTCTTTTCCAACGAGTTCTGTCTCCTTACTATGTGGCCCAAGTACTTAAGTGTCAGTATTTATCCTTCCAATGAGCAGTCTGAATTAATTCCATTAAGTATTAGCTGATTTTATCTCTTTGCTGTCCAAGGGACTCTCAAAAGTCTTCTCCAGTCCCACAATTCAAAAGCATCAATTTTGCAGCATTCAGCTTTCCTCGTAGTTCAATTCTTATAGTTGAACATTAGTACTGAAATCTACAGCTACGACTATACAGACATTTGCCAGCGAGGGGATGTCTCTGCTTTTTAGTATGCTGTCAAGATTTTCCAAGTGGTGATAAGGTGACAATATAGAGCATTGTTGTACTTTTTTCTCAATCTTAAACCCGTCAGTTGTTCCATGTTCAGTTGTAATTGTTGCTTTTTGCCCCATGTGCCTCAGGAGACAAGTGAGATGATCTACTACTCCCATGTCTTTGAAGACTTGCTACATTTGGTTGTGATCCACACAGTTAAAGGCTTTGGTGTAGTTAATGAAGCAGGGGTAGATTTTTTTTCTGGAACTCCCTTGTTTTCTCCATAATTCAGAAAATGTTGGCAATGTGGTCTTTAATTCCTCTGCCTCTTAAAAAACCTGTATGTCCAATAATTCTCAGTTCCCATATTACTGAAACCTAGCTTGCAGAATTTTAAGCATAACTTTGATGGCATATGAAATGAGAGTAATTTTTTTAATTTGAACATTCTTTGACATTGCCATTCTCTAGGATCTGGACATAAACTGATCTTTTCTAGTCCAGTGGCCACTGTTGAGTTTTCCAAATGTGCTGGCATATTGAGTGCAAGCATCTTTTAACAGCATAATTTTTTAGGATTTTAAATAGCCCAGCTGGCATTCTTTCACCTTTACTAGCCTTATTGTTAGCAATGCTTCCTAAAGTCTACTTGGCTTCATTCTTCATAATATATGGCTCTAGATCAGTGACCACACCATCATGGTTATTGCTGATAAGATCTTTCTTGAATAGTTCTGTATATTCTTGCCATAGCTTCTTAATTCCTTCTACTGTTATTTTTACTATTTTTTGTTTTATCATGCCCGTTTTGCCATAAAATATTCTCTTGACATCTTTAATTTTCTTGATGATATCTCCTGACTTTCCTATTCTATTGTTTTCTTCTATTTATTTACATTGCTCATTTAAGAAAATCTTCTCTCTCCTTGCTCTTCTCTGGAATTCTACATTTAGCTAGTCATGATCTTTCTCATTTTCCTTTGTCTTTTTCTTTCCTTCTTACTCTTCTTCTTCTTAGGGATGTTTTTGTGGTTGTTGTTATCTCTATATAATATTCAAACCTCTGTCCATAGTTCTTTAGATGTTTTATCTATCAGATCTAATCCCTTAAATCCATTCATCACCTCTATTTCATATTCAAAAAGTATATTATTTATATCATAGCTATATGGTCTGGTGAATTTCCCTACTTTCTTCAATTTAAGTCTAAATTTTTCACTAAGAAGCTCGTAATGTAGCCACCACAGTCAGCTTTAGGTCTTGTTTTTAACTGACTGTGTAGAACTTCTCTGCCTTTGGTTGCAATCAGTCTGGTTTTGATATTGGTGATCTGGTGATGTCCATGTGTAGAGTAGCCTTTTGAGTTGTTGAAAGAGTGTTTGATATGGCCAGTAAGTTCTTTTGACAATAACTTCTACTTCATTTTGTACTCCAAGGCCAAACTTGTCTGTTATTCCAATTATCTTTTGATTTCCTACGTTAGCATTTCTATCCCCTATGATGAAAATTTTTGGCAGTGTTAATTCTAGAAGATGTTGTAAGTCTTCATGGAACTGACCAACTTTAGCCTCTGACATCAGTGGTTGGAGTTTAGATGTATTATTATTACTGTGAAATTGAACAGTTTGCCTTAGATTCAAACAGATATTATTCTGTCATTTTTGAGGTTTACCCCAATACTGCTTTTTTTCATCCTCTTATTGACTAAGAGAGCTACTCCATTTCTTCTGAGATTCTTGCCCACAGTAGTATATATAGTGATCATATAAATTAAATCCTCCCATTTTCATCCATTTAGGGTCACTGACTCCCAAGATATCAATGTTTAATCTTTTCATCTCCTGTTTGACAATACACAGCTTACCTCCATTCATAGATCTTACTTTCCAGGTTCCGTTGCAGTACTGATCTTTGCAGCATCAGACTTTCCTTTTGTCACCAGCCACATCCACAGCTGAGCTTTCTTTTGGTCATTAGCCCAGCTGCTTCACTCTTTCTGGACCTATTTGTAGTTGTCCTTTGCTCTTTCCCAGTATGCATTGGACACCTTCTGATCTGATCTGTTTTATCATTTCAGTACAGTCCACAGGGTTTTCTTCACACAAATGCTGGAGTGATTTACCATTTCCTTCCTCAGTGGATCACCTTTTGTCAGACTCTACTTTATGGCCTGTCCATCTTGGGGAACTCTGCATGGCATACATACCTCATAGTTTTACAGAACTGCAGAGCCCCTCCTCCATGATAAGGCAGTGACCCAGGAGGTGAGGGAGGTCAGCAGCTCCTCCAATAGCAGATATTTCCAGATTCCTACATCTTGTTACCAGTCCTTCCCTCACTCCCCACCCCACTCAATTGCTACATATATATATATATATATGTATATGCATATTTTACATATACTTACATGTATTCATGTTGTCTTTCCCAAAGGCAAACTCTCCTTCATTTTTGCCCTTTAACCCTGAAAATTGGCGGTAAAAGTGTCTAACAAATGCCTGCTGCCTGATTATTGATAGACTTAAGCTTGGGCTTTAGTTTTCTCATGTGAAAATGTGAAAGTTGGATTAGAGATTTCTGGGGCACCTTGTAGCTCTAGCAATTAATCCCGTTTAATCCCTAAACACTGAGAAGTCACTTCTTCCTGGAGGTAGCCCCTTTTCTTCCAGACATGTCTAATACTTGAGAATTTCCTTCTTATATTGACCACAAATCTGCATTCTTATAGTTTCTGCCTAATTTTAGTTCTGCTTTTTGTATTTAAACAGATTAGTCATCATAGGTTTAGAGCTAGAAGGGATATAAGATATTCCCTAATTCAATTTCCTTCTGTCCAAACTCTTCTACATGACTGCTCTTCAAAAAATTGAATGTTAACTATCCTGTTCCACCTGAAAGCTAGGTGGCACCATAGTGCACAGAAAACAGGTCCTTCCTGAGTTCAAACGTGGACTCAGGCACTGAATCTTTTGACCCTGGGCAAGTGAATTAACCTTTATCTAACTTGGTTTTCTCATAGGTAAAATGGGGATAATAAGAGTACTTCTCTCCCTGGGTTGCAATGGATAGTGTGCAAGACCTGAAGTCAGGAAGACTCATCTTCCTGAGTTCAAATCTGGATTCAGGGACTAACTAACAATGTGACCCCGGACAAGTCCCTTAACCTTGTCTGACTCAATTTCCTCAGCTATAAAATGAGCTGGAGAAGGAATGGCAAACCCCTCTAGCATCTTTGCCAAGAAAACCCCAAGTGGGGAACAAAGAATCAGACATTATGGGAATGAATGAACAAGAACAAGGTCATAAGTTAAGTAGAATTTTCCAATACCTTCTAGGTATTTTAGGGATTTATCCTTGGACTTTGAAGGAACATAACATGCATGTCCTAACTTAGCGGTGTTTATATGACACCAAATGAAGTGGGACATTGACAACTCTCTCATTAAAATGACCAGTTCGGGCATTTCTATCAGATGTTTCACAAATGGAAAATTTGTGTGTGAAATACATATAATTACTGTAAGACCTTTCTACATCCACAATGGTAACCCATATTTACATTATACTGCAAGGTGTAAAGCACTTCCCTCATGATAACTCTGTGGAGCAGGTAGCACAGGTGTTCTCATCTCCATTTTATAAGTAAGAAAACTAAAGCCAGTAGTTGTAGTAGTAGTAGTAGTAGTAGTAGTGGTAGTGGTAGTGGTAGTGGTAGTAGTAATGAACGCATTTATAAGGCACTTTAAGGTCGGAAAAACACTTTTCAAATATTACCTCTTCTGATCTTCCCAACAACCCTGGGAGTAGGTTATCCCCATTTTACAGATAAGGAAACAGAGGCAAGTAAATATAAGTGACTTACTCAACATTATATAGCTAATAAGCATTTGAATTTAGATTTGAGCTCAGGTCTTCCTGACTCTAGGTCTAGCATCCTATCCATTATGAACAAGAATCTAAGGCAGGATTCAAGCCCCAGTCTTCTAACTCCAAGCCCAGTAGTTCTCCACCAGACTACTCATCACATTAGTTGGAAGGCAACCATATTCTCAATAAATGAAGAACAGTGAGATATGGCACCCTTGGTAACTCTGCAGGGCTATCTAAATTCTTCATAAAAATGACATTTCCAAAATGGAGGCAAACACAGAGCCAGGAGAATTTGGCAAAACACAGACCCACATTCTAGTTGCTGTTCTGAGGATGTCCCTGGCATAGTTCTAGGATCTATTACATCAATTTTCCAATACGATATCTATGGGCAAAGGCAGTACTTTTACAAAAGGCCTTAATAATGCCAGAGTCCAGCATCTGGATTCAAATCTTTTATCTTTTCAACAGTTTTGTCATCTGCAATGATGACTCAGATTGCCAAAAGTAAAACAAAACAAAATAAAAAACAAAGCTTCCATATGTCAGATCTTTCAACTACAAGTCTTCTTGGGTAACAAAGATAGATGGCAACAATAGACTGTTACCTTTCTAATGAGGCATCTATCTTAGCACTCAGTCAAGAAGAGAAAGCTTCTTAGGGCAGTAGGGAGAAGAGAATCATTGTCTTCTAACTTTTAAAGGGCTATAAGGTACGAAAAGAGCTGTTATACTTAACCCCCAGAAATAGAACTGGGAGCCATGTGTGTAAGTTACAGGGAGCTAGATTTCAATTCAGTGAGAGGAGAAAGTTCCTAAAAAGTAGGATTGTCCAAAAGCATCAAGGACCATCTCATTTAGAAGTCATGGTTTTCAAAGGAGACTTGTGTGTGATAAGTCATGATGATATTTCTGGGTGAGCCAGGAGTTGACTAGATGACCTTTGAGCCACTATGGTGTGTTAGATTGAGAGCTGGTCTCAGAGTCAAGAAGCCCTGGTTCAAATTCTGCCTCTGCTTCCTACTGGCTGTTTGATTCTAGGCATGTCACTTAACATCTTAGTACTTTAGGCAGCTTCATAAGACTATAAATTGTAAATCAGATAGTTTCTTAGAGATGCAACACTTGTATATGTCATTTCCTGCTCTTTTTTAAATCATCTGCTTGTCTCCTGGCTATTTTCCAACTTTGTCCATTTGTTCATGTCATTTGCATCGTCCAATATAAGCTTTTCTCATCAATTCATTTCCTAGACTCCCTTCAAAGCCCATGTCAAAATTCACTTCCTGTGAGAAGACTTCCTTGAGTAACCACCAACTTAATCTTTTGAAACTTTTCATGTAGTTTGTAATTTATTATTCTGTAGAAAAGTAGTTGTTATTGTTCTGGTGTGTATATTTGCCCTCAATATATGATGAATTCTTGTATTTTTACCCATCCACAACTACTGCTTTTTATTGTTTTCTGTACACAGTGGTCAATGAATAAATGTTGTTGAGTGACCAAAGGGATTTGGAGATGAGAGCTTGGCAAGGCTACACTGAAAACAGACCGCAGAAAAATAATTTGAGCATGATATTGAAACGTATATTTGGAATTACAAAGTATTTCTCATGTTATATTTAGTATTAGACAGATGGACATTAAAACACAGTGTTCAAATTTGGGCTCTTGCTATATTGAGGACTTGGAGAAATTCCACATGAATACAGAAATAATAGCATTGCAAAATATTTCACAAAATCATTAGACTGTGTCAACACATATCACATGAAGTGGAGAATTAAGGCAATTATTCAAATAATTCAGACCAGAGAATCACTTTCTCTTCAAATGAGGAGATAATGGAGACAAAAATTGTGTTTCAATTTGGAACTTAGGGAATCTCTGAAAAGAATGGGACCTTCGAGGCCACCTAGTTGAACAACGTTCTTGAAAAATAGGCATCTGGCCAGGAGATTTTGAAGACCCTGAGGCAGAGGAAAACTATTGAGTTTCTGAAGATCACTGAGGTGATCTATTGTGATTTTGGATGACACCATTTTAGGAAGTTTTTGTTTCTATTTTCTAATAAATAGCTAAAATCTTCCAGTCTTCGAATTTCTGACTAATTCTGTCCTCTGGGACCAATAGTACATGTCCAACAATTTATCTTCCAAATAACACATAAAAGCTATTATGTTCCTTCCTAATCTTCACTAGGCTAACTCTTCCAGTTACTTTAACTGAACTTTTTATGACATAGTGTCCAATTCTCTTTCTCATCCCGATCATTAGTCTCTGGATATATTTTCATTCATTAATGACTTTCCTAAAATGTGGTGCACAGAACTAAACATTTTGTCTGTATTCTTCATTAAGTCATAGCCTGATAAAGGCAAAGTGGCAAGGTTGAACCTTCACTTTTCTTATTCTAGACGTTTTTATCTTAATGGACTCTGACAATGGGCTAGTCTCCCCCCGCCCAACCCATTGCCCCCAGTTACCATGTCATGCTATTGACTCATTTTGAGCTATTACTGCACTCAAACTCCCAGATCCTAGTATGATAAAACTATTTTCTAATGGTTCCTCCTCCATTTTGAAACTAGGGAAGATTTTGTAATTGTCCCTATTAAATTTCATCTGATAAGATTCAATCCAATGTTCTAACTCGTGTGGTTCTCAAAATGTGGTTATGGGAATGCTGGGGATGTGTGTCCCTAAGACAATTTCAGGGGGTCTGTAAGGTCAAAGCCATTTTCATAATAGCAAGAAGACATCTTAACTTCTAAAATGGTAAATATCAATAGATAAAACCTGCAGAAACAAAGACTCTTTGGGGACCTCAATAATTTTTAAGAATGTGAAAGGATCCAAAAACTTTGAGAACCGCTGTTGTGGTCTATTAAGTAATGAAATAATCAAACAAACCGGTAATCCAATGTTATAGCTATCCCCTCCAGATTTGAGTAACCTGCAAATTTGTTAAACATGCTTTATACACCTTCATCTAAGAAATTGATGGAAAATGTTATACTGCACAGAACTGAGACATCTTAATCCTTAAGGTATTCCACTAGCAAGTTCCATTCAAGCTGATCTCAGCCCATTAATGATTCCTTTTTGGGTCTAGTCATTGCCTGCTCTCAATCCCCAAAATTCTATTATCCTCTGGTTCATATTTTTCAATCTATCTATAAGAATGGTAATAAGAAACTCTGTCAAATGTTTTACTGAAATCTAGATATACTTTGTCCATAGCATTCCCTGATCAACCAGCCTAGTAACCCTGATGAAAAAGTAGGTTTTTGATCTAGCATAACTTGTTCTTGATGAAATCCTGAAGTCTCTTTAATTATTAATTCCCTCTTAGTCACAAACCATCTCTTTAATAATACATCCACAAATTTTGCATAAAAGGCATACTTACCAGCTTCTACTTTGCAGGCTCTGCCCTTTCCCTTCATCCAATTCTACCTCCCTTTTTAAAATCAAGACTTTTTTTTTTACAATTCATATAGGAAAAAAACCAAATAAACAATGAATGTGTATTGCCCAGATTCTGACATACAGTTGGATGAACGGCATATCAAGTAGTCCATCAGTGTATAAACCTTGGATAGGCACTGCAGATGGGTAATGTACTGGTCATAGAATTGAAGAGGAGGAATAGAGCCCATTGGATCATTTTTGGAAAACTACAATGCTTTCAGTTGTCCTAAGCTGATCTCTGCTGAAAAACTCACTTTTGAAAAAAACCCCAGCATTTTCCTATTGATGAAAAATAGCTAAAAATCAAGGAGCAATATGAGCTTCATAGAATAAAAATTGTACATTACCTAAAGGGCAATGAAAAGACATTTTCTGCTTTGTAAATAGGCTATGCTACAGTATAAGAAACTAGATTTCTTCAAGTGCTAGAAGAGGATATGAATATAATAATAATTATGATGTTGATGAATACAGTATATTATCACTGCTAATAACAGGATAAGAAATCACTGCATGAGAAATAGGATACAAGGACATTATAAAAACTCATGTGACCAGAAAAGATAGTGGGCTAGTTATGCAATGGAAGCTATAGAGAAGAGATTGCCTGAATGTTGGACTAGTATCCACAATATAGCAAGGAATTCAGAGGAAGAC
Organism: Bettongia penicillata ogilbyi; assembly: GCA_023548195.1. NCBI lineage: Eukaryota > Metazoa > Chordata > Mammalia > Diprotodontia > Potoroidae > Bettongia > Bettongia penicillata. Next base: position 1,881,120 of record JAJHZJ010000300.1, read on the forward strand.
CTATAGTGTGTTAGGTAGATGCTATACATTCTTTCATCTATTCTTCATATATGTCTTGGATGTCTAGTTTTTTACATGTCTCATTTTTAGAATGTAAGCTCCTTCAGGGTAGGAACTGTGCTTTTTGTTTTCATCATTTAAAAAAATCCTCAGTGTTTTTGCACAGTGACTGGCACATAGTAGGCACTTTAATGTTTGTTGATTTGACTCTGTGAAGGAATGTAAGGAATGACAAATAAGAATTCTGCAAAATTAGAAGGTGTGAGTAAATTTTACTGCGTATTATAATGGGTGACCATCATATAATTCACATTGCATATATTATCTCATTGGATTTTTATAACACCACCTTATGAGTTTGGAAGTGAAGGGGAATCCCAAATTAAAGAGATCAAGAATTTATAGAAATATGAAAATTTATATTCATCATGAGTCTCAGGTCATCAAAGTTTTTGCACTGTTGTGGTCATCTGTCACCAGGCCCACATTAGAAGCTTCTCTAACTTGATACGAAGTCTTCCTAAGACTGTGCTCTTATAACTCAAAATCACTGGCTCAATTAGACATCACAATGAGGTATCAGAAGCAAACTTTTTTAGATGGCATTTAATTTACAGATGAAGAAGGGACAGCTTAGTCACTCTTTCAGGAATTTCCAAACATGCAGACTTTATATTATATAAGCATACCAAATGAGAGCAACGGAGACAAGAGATCTGAATTCCAATACTTCTCTTAACCTAGTGCAGGAACTTGGGCAACTCATTTAAACTCTCAGGTTCTTGTTGTCATATGTAAAATGAGAAAGTTGTACTAGTTCAATATTGTCAAACTCAAATAGAAAAGAGGGTCCTTAGAGGCAGCTAGGTAATATGGTGGATAGAATGCTGTACCCAGAGTCAGAAATCTCTTCAAATCCAGCCTCAGAAACTTACTAGGTATGCGATCATGAGCAAATTACTTAGCCTTATGCCTGCCTCAGTTTCTTCAACTTTAAAATGAAGATACTGATAGAACCTTCCTCTCAGTGTTGTTATTGAGGACTACATGAGATAGTACCTGTAAAATGCTTATAACACAGTGCATGCCCCATAGTAGGGTCTTAATAATTATTTCCTTCTTGCCTGAACCATACATAAAGATCTCTGTGGGCAACATATTGATTGAGAATTAAAATTATCTATGTTCTATTATATTTTTATTTAGTTAAATATTTCCTGATGACATTTTAGTCTGGCTGGGATAGCTCCGAGGGATATTGTGGCTTCATGTTTGAAATATCTATTTTAGATAATTTCTAAAGTATCAACCCCTTGTGCTGGAGTTTTAGCACTATTACACACCAACCCACAGATGACCTCAAATCTTGGCAGGGTATCATGGAAAGGAAAGAGTTGAAAACTCCATGTTCAGGTTCATGTTATTTATTGGTGCTAGTCTCTGTTCATTTTTTTACTTAACATAGAGGAGGAGCTAACAGCCAAATATATGATAATATAATAGCTCACTTTTATTTGATACTTTAACACTTATACAGTATTTTTCTCACAATAACCCTATAAAGTAAGTAATGAAAGTATTATTATTTCCATTTTACAGATAAGGAAACTGAAGCTGCTAGAAAGATTTGCCCAAGGCCAAGGTGAGCATAAATGCAAGTTCCATAGATGGGCTATTTAATCTTTATGTCATACCTGCACCTATTATATACTTAGTGAATATTTGTTGAATTGAATGCTAGTGATAGTCATTATTTACACCTAATTAGCAAGATTTATTAACCACTTCTTAAGTACTAGGCACTGTGCTAAGTGTTGGGGGATATAAAGGCAAAATAAACCAGCCCCTTCCTCCAAGGACCTCACATTCTGATGGAGGAATCTCTCTTATACACACATCTTTTTTAAAAAGTTTGAATCTAATAAAAATCAACAAATCCAAATATTTCAAGCTATAAAATTAGTGAAGAATGTATTAGCAGCTGTGAACATTTCCTGTAGTTTTTAAAAGATATACATGTGTATATACATGCATATATAAATATATGCATATATAATTAAGGAGAACCAAGTACAATAATTGATGTAAAATTTGCTTGATCCTTAACGGTATTCTTAAATTCTAGCTCTTCAAGTGATTTAGCAAGATAGTAACAAACCCTCTCGATTTCTGTCCCCTTCTGCAATTCTTTTTGATATGATCTTTTCTAAAGGAACCTCTCCTTTAAAGGATAACAAATTATTGTCGTGGGTCCTTAAGATTTTTTTTTCTGAACTCATTACTTCATAACTGAATTGCCTGATGTTATGAGAATACTGATTCCCAAGAAAAGATAAACCTTTGTTTAATGTTTCTTTCTCTATCTTGGCAACCAGACCACTGGGTCATCCCTTTCACTTTTCAGCCTCTAAACTGTCTGTTTATAGTTCTCCACAGAACAACCTATAAATTGAGACATCCATTTTTGTCCTTTGGCTTTACTCCATCACTCATCCCGTATCCATTTCTGAGATAAACTGTCTCTTGTAAATCTACCAACCCCAGCTCTCTACAGAGCTTTTAATGTATTATTCTCTCAGTACCACAGAGTCGTAGGTTTAGATCCGAAAGGGTCTTTAGACACCATCAAGGCTAGTGCTCTCATATTATAGATGAGGAAACTGAGACAGAGAAATTAAATGACCTATCCAGGGTTACACAACTAATAAGCATCTAAGACAGGCTTTGAACTCAGAACTCCCTGAATCCAAGTCTAGTGCTCTGTCTTCTAAACCAAGATGTTGTTTCCATGGAGGGGAAAGATGCACTTTGCTCTTTGGATTATACACTAGGTGATGCTGATACTGATATTAATACTGATGATGGTAGTGGTAATAGCTCCCACTATTATAGTGCATTTAGATTTAAAAAGGACTTTCGTCCTAATACCCCATAAGGCAATTCACATGCAAGTATCATTATCCCCATCACAATCTGGCAGAAAGGTGATGGCCTCAAGATACAGAATGTATCTGTGCACATTTCTGGATATGACTAATATGGGAATATGGTTTGCTCAGCCTATACATATTTGTTGAAAGGGTTTTGTTTTTCTTTTCTTCCTTCTCACTGGGAAAAGAGGAAGTAGGAGAGAGAGAAACTAAATGATGGTTAATTGAAAAAAAATTTAATTAAAAAATAAAGTTAACCACAAATGTTTATTTGTTCTTCATAGCAGAGCAACATTCTGAGGTTATTGTGGACAGGCTGTGGAATTAAACATCATTGCCCTGATTTAAAAAAAAAAAATCTCTCTTGGTTTTTGTTTTTTTACATAACCTTTATTTTCAAATATCTTCCTCTCTGATTCAGAGAACTACCAACTATAACAAAGTATTAAAAAGAAGGAAAGGAGAAACTCAGGAAATGTTTGTGGGAGAAGTAGGAGAGAATCCTGGGCAAGGAAAGAAATGGTAAATCCATGAGGTCCTTATCGTTTGTGAATTTAGAAAGGGAAATGAATTTACCCTAGAAGCTGATAAGAGAGAGTAAAAAAGAAGGCAAACGCAATCTATTCAGATAGGCAAGTGAACAAAATCTATAGAAGTCACCAAAAAGCAATGCTTAACCAAGGTCTCCTGATATTGAGTGAGATTATCTTTCTGACAGCCTCAGTGAAAACTGCCTGGGATATATCTATGCCTTTACCAAATATGGGTCCAACAAGTATGGGACTGAATGATGCTGTGATAGAAAATAGATTTTTGGATAGGTTGAAATAGAAGAAGGAAGAATTGTTCATAATAAGCAGATTGGATAATTTGAGGGTGTCAGATGAAATAATATGTTTCTAGCAAAAAATATTGTACAGTAGGTATATCCAGAGCTTAAGTGTGATGGACCAGCTGCAAAAAAAGTGAGAAAATCCTCACAATACAGAGGCATGTACTAGGTATTTGAGGGTTGGTTGTTTTTTGAACATTTTTGTTTGACTTATAAATTGGCTTTAATCTCTTCTGGGTATACAAAGTACACATGGAAGGGATGAGTGTGAAAATCAATATGGAGCTAGTCACTGTAACAAACAAAGAGGACAATCTTTAAGTCAATTTACCTGATTGCATTCACTTTGAGCATAGGAATAAATAATAAAAATAAATGTTTTTCAGACTATCTTAGCATTTCCTCACAATTCTTTAGTGCCTCTCTTATCCAACTTTCCATCAAATGAAAAACTCTTTATACCTTGAATTGTAAACTATAGTTGAGTAACTTTTAAACAAATGCAGCCTGTTGACCCCAGGGTTTAGTTTGGGCCACCTGAGAGTTTCAGCAAACAAAAAATTTTAACCTAATAAATAAGATCCCATGAAATCAGTAAGCAAGTAGAATCTACAAACTCTTCCCATGATCATTGGGAAACTTTCAACTTATCACCAAATGTATTAGTAAGCTTGGACCAGTATAGGAAATTAAATCTCACGATAATTAACTATATAATTAATGTTAAGCAGTCTTGAACATACGAATTTCTGATTGCTAGGAAAAATATGGATACCTCTGTTTTAGGCATTTAGCTTAATTATCAGTTTACACTTCACACACACATATATATGTATGTATGTATGCATGTATGTATGTATACATGTATGTATGCATGTATGTATGTATGCATATCTTGAAGCAATCAGTATTATAAACCAACTTGTTTAAATTATATCCGGTTAACAATTGAGCCTTTAAATGAATGTTTAAATCAAGGAAACTCATTTATACATTAAAATTTGTAATATTTTGCACTCTAAAAACTACTCTCTAACAGTATCAGTTTGTTTTAAAATAAACTTTTTAAAAAAATCTAACAGTATGATGAGTAAATGGAATCTCTCAGTTGATTTCACTAAATTCTGTGTTTTCTCATTTATCTGGAAATGTCAGCAGTGGAGTGTTATGGTTGCATCAGTTTCGTTTTAAGGTTACAATCTTAAATAAAGGATATTTTCATTGATAACCAGTTTTTTTATATAAAATTACCATTTGGTTGGTTGTATTTGCTGAATTGAGCTGACATTCTGGTATGAGGTAGATCCAACTTTCTACTCTTAATTCCTTTCTAATACAAGCTAACTTAAGACTTTGAATTAATCAGATCCATGTTTCTTGTGAACATGATTAATGATGAAGTGAATTACTGACACTAGAGTTTGTTTCTGTGGACTGAGTTGCCTCAGTAATAATATATAGGAATACACTCCTTGAGACAATTAGACAATTTCCAAAAGACTTTAAAAATTGACAATAGGTAATAAATATACAATGGAATAATGGCTTTGTAGCCTTACATTTATAACTATTGCCTTTAAGATTCAAATTAATGCATTTCAGTTTTTATTAAAACAGGTCCATTTTTGAATGATGGCACAAATTCTTTTTTAAAGCATTTTCATGGGAAATTACCTAAAGATGCATTTTTGTGTTTTTTTTCTTCTACAGATTGAGCTTTAAGCTTATCTTTATTTGTCTTCTGCTTAGACATTACTGTCAGTGCATCCATTGATATATTTTATAGGTTTCATATAAATACTAAAAGAATGGGAATCTCAATCAGGTGGCAAAGGAAGTCTCATTTTGGAGAATATAGGGATTGACTAGGAAGGGAAGCCTTGCCTAGGACAACACTTCTTAGCATATATGGGGGTGCTTGCACAGCAAGAAGGGAAAATAAGCTAAGGGCCAATGGGATAAAGGGTAAAAAAAAATTGAGACTCCAACGTACCAAAAGCAAACTTTACTCACTGCACAGCATTCACCTGGAGTGACTCCTGATGTAGTTAGTTCTTACTGCTTTGTCCCTGACTTAAATGTAGGCCTTATTCAGAATCTGATCATGAAAACAATGTGCACAAGTATTGACAAGGGACCAGAGCCCACTTTTTCTGGGGAAAAACATTCCCTGTGAATAGAGGTTAATATGCTGCCTGCCAAGTTAAGAAGACTGGCTTGTAAACACTGGCCACAAAAGATTCATCAACAGATGAATCAGATTTCGAGAGATCCTCCCTGTTGCTAAGATGGCGCTGAATAAAACATGCAACTGCGGCTTAAATGAGTTTTTCACCCCAGGCTAACCCAAGAACCACATGAAACAAACGAAAGCATTAGCATCAACACTAAGATATTTGGTTGGTGAGGAGAAAAATAAACAAGTGACTGATGGAATGTTCATAACAAGGAATATAGAAATGTGTAGAAAATAAGTTCTTAAAGGGCTCAGCCCTGGAAAGCTAATTATAACCCAGTTATCAACAATGGGTTAATTAGATGACAAAGTGGGCTATTGATCTCATGGACTGAGTTGTTTAGCATACTGAATTAATGAGGTCAATGAACCTGGAGGGGAAAAAATGGAATTATTTCCCCCACCCTGAAGACCATAACCATGGTGAAGATTTTTTTTAAAAATGGAAGAAAATGAATTGATGTAGATATTGACTAGATACTGATGTAAGAGTCTTGTCTGAGTGGGGCATGTACAAGTGTACATAGACCCCAGGCTTCTCATCTCCATGTGTTCTACCAGTTATTACTAGTTGATGTTTCTAGCTCAGTTTTAATGCCATAATGATTGAAAACATCATTTAAACTGATATACAGGAGTGCTAATAGATAAAGCTAACATTTTTGAGAAGTGCTTTTATGTAGATTATCTCATTTGACTCTTACAACAACCCTGTGAGGTAGGTGATATTATTCCTTTTTTGCAGATGAGGAAACCAAAGCTGAGAGAGATAAAGTGATTTGCCCAAGATTGCAAAGCTAGTACATATCTGAGGTAGAATTAGAATTCAGGCCTTCTTGACAGCAAATCCTCACTCTATTTGATATGTCATATAACAGAAAAAGAAGATGGATATTGCAGAAAAGATGGAGGGTTGTCCTAGATCTTGGCTCATATCTTAATCTGTTGCCTCAATGTGGCATGGAAATGATCTTTGTGTCAAAGATTATGCTATTGGAATTCAAGTTCTGATGAGCTCTAACAATATGGAGAGATATCAAAGATCATCAGCATTTAAGTTCAAAGAGATTCATCATCAGAGGGTTGGTCACTGAGAGGTATTTTTTTAATCTAGTGAATCAATAAACATTTATCAAGTGCTTATTGTGTTCCAGGCACTGGTGATGAGGATACAAATATAAACAGATAATTCCTGCCTTCAAGGAGCTTGCATTCTGTTGGGGGAAAGCAACACATAAAAGAAAGCTAAGAAAAGAAGAGAAGGTTCTGGTGGAAAAAGAAGTCAGGAGAGTCAAGAATGGAGCCTGCAGAGTAGGGGAAAAAGTGAACATGGCTTCTTCCTTAAATGGGCACTTCCTTAAAATGGAGATTAGGAAAAGAACTGGTCAAAGGAAGAGTCCAAGGGGACAGAGGGGTCTTGCATGGATGAAAGAATGTTAAAAACTGAGAAGACTTTATGATTCCTGACTTTAAGGAACTCACGTTTCTAATGGGGGAGACTACATGCAAATAATTGGGTTACAGAGTGCATAGAAGGTGATCTCAGAAGAGAAAGAAGTAGCATCTGGGAGTGGGGGGATGGTGAAGGCTTCCTACAGAAGGTAGGATTGGAGTTGAGCTTTGAAGGTTTATAGAGACTCTAAAAAGCTGAGAAGAGGAAGATCTTTTATGCATTTTCATGAAACCCTTGAAAAAGCATAAAGGTGGGAATAAAAGGTAGTGGTGGGAATACTCATACTGGTTAAGTATAACATAAATTTTTGACATATTGAAATAAATACATCATATATGGATATATCTGCTACTATATTGACATCTATTTTGTCTTTTTGGTCTAAACCAAGATTTCTTAACCTGAAGTCCACAATTCACATAAGGGTCTATAGATAGATTTTAGATGAAGTTGGGTAGAAAAATTACTTTTTTAATTTTCACTAAAATCTAACTGGGGCCGTTAGGTGGTGCAGTGAATAGAGTATTAAATATGGAGTCAGGAAGATCCATCTTCCTGAAGTCAAATCTGACCTCAGACAATAGCTGTGTGTCCTTGGGCAAGTCATTTAACTTTGCCTCAGTTCCTCATTTGTAAAATGAGCCAGAGAAGGAAATGACAAAGCATGCCAATATATTTGCCAAGAAAATCTCAAATGGAGTCACAAAGAGTTGGACATGACTGAAAAATGACTAAATGACAAGCTAATTTCAATTTAGCATTTCCTCCAATTATTTAAGAACATTATTCTGTGAAGGAGTCCATATATTTCCCCAGGCTGCCAAAAGGATCAGTGACAACACACAAAAATATTACGAACCTCTGTTTTAAAGTAGTCACTAAGTGCCATGAAGACACTGGTCTAAAGAGATCTTTTGTTGTGTGGTCAGGACACTGGATGATGACTGAACAATTTAGAAATGGTTGGTAATGTGTTGGATATTGTATGTGTATTCCTCTCCCAGCTGCATCACTGTCTCATCTTCACAAGACTTTATCTACTATGCCACAGAAACCTCTTCACCTTGGAAGCTCACTTGACCTCTGGACTACTCATATCAGAAGTACACTCAGCCCCTGTGGACTCTCTCTCTAATTGGCTGGTCATTCCCAGCACCTACATTTTAAGGAGGAGGCCACTGGTATTCATTCTTCTCCAGGTTGTACTCCTGACTCTAAAAGACTTTGTCTACCACACCACTACCGAACCCCTCAAAGGGGGCCTTTATTCCTTTTCCTTCTTTTTCCAGCTTCCTTTTATGTACTATCTTCCCCTATTAGATGGTAAGCTCTTTGAGAACAGGTGCTATCTTTTTTTTCTCCTTGTTTTCCAAGTACTTTGTGCTCACTAAATTCTTATTGACTTGACTTGCATATGTATGAATATTTAGCTAGATTTTACTTCAAAAGTAAAGAAACTGGAAGAAAATAAGATCAGGTATTAAGACATTTTCCTAGTCTCTGATCTGATTTGGAAAGAACTGAATACTGTTCCTGAGGAATAATGAGTTTCAAAAATAAATGTCCCTGCCCTGCTTGGACCATGTCTATGTGACTCAAGTCTGAAACCCTTTGCCCAACTTTGCATTGGTCTTCTGGACTCCAAAGTCAATTCACAAACTTAAATTTATGGAGAAAAGGAAGAATTTGATGAAGTTTGAGTGATAGGGACTACGTCACAGAATGCCACATAAGTCAGGTTGGAAATGGAAAAAAGTCTGTCAGTCAATTGATTGCTTTCTTTACGCAATGTCCAAAAAATGGCCTGGCTGATTTTCTCCCTAAATAGACTGATTTTTAAAAATTGAATTGACTAAATTAATAGCTTATTTGGAGGAATGGCCTCTGAGAACTTGGTCAAGAGAAAGGCAATAGAGACAATTGTAATGCTGGAAACTGGAATGTGCAATCAAAGGCTAAAGGAACTGGGACTGCTTTCCTCAAGACAGACAGTAAAGGAATAGCTTTCAAGGATGTGAAGAATTATTATATAAGAAATGGTGTTCATCTTTACCCTGAGAACCAGAAACATTTATTTAAAGTACAGCAGAAAAGCATTAGGTTATAATTTTTTAAAAAGAGTTAATAGTAGGGAGGGTGAGGCTATAAGGGACTGCATAAAATATTCTGCTTTACGTTTTATTCCTTTATTTTCTTTTTCAAAGCTGATTAGACCTATAATTTTTCATCATTGTTCTCCCTCTGTCAGTACAGATTTTATGTTTCAGTTTATATAAGTAGGTAGTTCTTGGTCAATGTCTGTGATGGAAAAAAAATGAACCTGGTGACCAACCCTTTCATAATGAGGCTTGTCACCCTCAGATAAACTGGTCCTCTGATGATAGAGCCACAGCCAATCATTGCTGTGTGACTTGGGGCTGAAGGTATTATGAAAGAAGTCATGAAAAGTCTTTACCAAAAACCAGTGGGGTCCATTTCCAATTTTGTGGTGAAATTGTACTTAGTGCATAAAGTATTTATGTCTTCATGCCATGTCATGTGCCCTCATGATTTGCCCACATTAGTGTACAGTGCTATTTGAGCTAAAATATTTCCAGTAGGTTGGGTTTTGTTATTTGTGATTAGTTCTGTTATGCCTTGCCTTCTTGTGGTATCAGAATAACTGAGAGTACATACCTCACTCTACAATCCTCCATGGAATGCTGATCATTACAACAGTTTCAAGCAGAGTCAGCATGTGTCCCTATTCTGCCTGGTCGATTTCTTAGATTCAGTGAGGGAGTTTCTTCACTGTAGCTAGGGTTCAAAGCAATGGTATCCAATTGATCAGTATTTCTGGTTTTCTTCTAGGCCTTTACAGCTACCTTATCAGCCTAAAGGCACACAAAGTTCCTGCTGTGCATCATTCTGGTTATCATTACTTTGCTTTACCATTGCCCATCATCCCAATGAGAAACATTATGGGTGAGATTTCAAGAGAGCAGCTAGGCGGATAGAGTGCTAGCAGAGAGTCAGGAAGAGTCACCTTCCTGAGTTCAAATCTGGTCTCGGCAATTAACTGTATGGCCTTGAGCAAGTCACTTAATTTAGCCTTGGTTTCTCATTCTGTAGAAAGAGCTGGAGAGAAAAATGGCAAACCACTCCAGTATCTTTGCCAAGAAAACCCCAAGCGGAGTCACGAAGAGTCACAACCAAAATGACTAAACAACCACAAAACTCAAAAGAGTCATCATCATCATTATCAAAAGTAACATCATCTTGTTTCATCTTTTTTTATGGGGAATTGGGAAAGATTTCCTGTCTGAGGTGGTACTTGAGCTTGGAAGCAAAATAGGCAAATATTGGTGAGAAGGCAACTGGGGAGGGGAGAGAGGTGAGCATAAAGGCAAAAAAAATGGCAGAGTACCATGTATGAGGAAGAATCTGCAAGTCAGTTTGGCTGGAGGGTAGTGTGTGTGAAGGATAGAACTGTGTGAATTAGCTGGAAAAGTAGGATGGGATCAGATTCTGATATTTGATGTCAAATAGAGGAGTTTATATTTTAATTCAGAGGTAATAGAGAGTCACAGCAGTTTATTGAATAGGGAGTGATATTTAGACCTGCACTTTAGGTAAATCACTTTACAACTTGTAAAGGGGAATGACAGCAGAAAGTAGAGAATAGGAATATTGTTCTTACAAGGAAGACAGGAGGCTATTACAAGGTTATAGTTCACACTGTGCAGCATATTAAAGCAAACTTCAACAATCTGAGAAAATAACATTAATCCAGAGCTAATAGTGACCCACAAATATTCAAGAACAATGTTTTTAATAGTGAATACCATATTGAATACTCATCAACTTCAGACAAAATATAGAAAATCAATTAAAGTAATGAGAACCTTGTGAGAAAAATTTTTAACCATATTTAATATCCTGTCTGCTACTGGAATTGTCCAGAAGATGCTTCCAGTGACTCTACAGAAGAAGAGTTTGCATATCAACATTTTCATTCAATTACAAAAATCAATTATCTTATTGACCTTTATATTAAACATAGAAGGAAAAGGGAATATAGGGGTTTCTGATAGTGCTAAATTTCTGTCAATGCCACAAGAAAGTATATAAAGGTCATAATTAAGGGGTCTATGCTTATTGATTGGCACAGATTTTTCTAGGAAATAAAAGAAAGCACATAACATATCACTGTAGGTTACAAAATACATGACTTAACTGTATAGCTAGAGAGACACAACAAAGTGGCCGGACTTATGTTTCAGAAGCTCATTATCCTTCAGAATATAACAGATAAATTCTATATTGTAAATATATACCCCAAGATATTTTGAGAATTCAGCCAAAGAAAACTCTATTGGAACTGAAACATCACAAACAAAACTATTATCGACAATTGTCCGGGCATAATGGCCCACAAAAATTTCACAACAATGTTTTCAGAAGATGTTGCCATACCAACTACACATAACTTCTAAACCATGTGGAACGAAAATATAGAGAACAAGTGGAAGAAATCAAACTCTGTGGGAACAGAATGAAATACATATGATCCCTATCCTTTTGTCTACTACTAGAGTTGTCAAGAAGATGCTTTTAATAAAGCTATGCAAGTAAAATTTACAAAAATCTACCTCTACAATAATTTATTGATGTCAAAAAATTAAAGAATAATTATATAATAATAACTTTTCATGACTGTTTCTATGTGAACTCCATCAAATATAAGATGAGAAGGATGATAATAATAAGAAAAAAGAAGAAAGTAGTTTGTACTTATTTTAGGTTAATAAGATATTATTAATTTAATTTCACAGGGCTTAAAGAAGTTAGGGGACTTAACTAGGCTAGCAAATACATGTGTCATATGCACCTTACTAGGTTAGAAGGTCAATGATATAAAGACTACCTATAATTTAGATTTGAATTTCTCCCAATGTCTAAGACTATACATAATGGTTATAATAGTTGCTTTATAAGTGGCCATTGAAATTGCTGTGTTCTTTATTGTTTTGAACTATTGCTTAAACCTTCAACAATATTTATAGTTATTTTACTTTTCCAAATTTGCTTTTCCTATATCTTAATTTTCCCAACTATTTTGGAAGCTCCTTGGGTCAAAAAAGAAGCTTTATGTTGTATGTCTCTGTATGTATCTGTGTATGCGTCTTATATGGCACTTAACTCAATACCTTGCCCAGAGCTGGAACTCAAAAATGTTTTCTGATTGCTTTAATTTTTTTTATTTGGCATATATAACTTTTTGAACGGTAGAGCTCATTTGAGTTTGCTGATGCTTAACCTCTACGTTGAAAGCTCTATGAATCTTGATAACTTGAAGTAAAGGTATCATTTCAGAATTTTGCTGACTCCCTACTCATAATAGAATTCCTCTGGAGTTTGCTGTTCATTCAACAAATTTGTATTCTTCCTCCTTTCTCCACCCCTAATTCTTTACTGAGCACCATGTATAAGTGTAAGAAAATATTTTTTGTCTCATATTGGTATGAGCTTTTTTAGTACTTTTTTTTTCCAATCATACATTTTTTAGTATTCATTTTTACTAAATTTTGAGTTTCAAATTTTTCTCCATCCTTCCCTTTCCTCTTCCTAAAATGGTAAGCAGTTTGATATAGGCTATATATGTGTAAACATGTAAAACTTATTCCCATTTTAGTCACAGTTGTGAAAGAAGAAACAAATCAAAAGAAAAAGAAGCACACAAAAAATAAAGTTAAAATAGTATGCTTCAATCTCTATCCAGATTCCATTCTTTCTCTGGATGTGGTCAGCATTTTCCATCATGAGTCCTTTGTAAGTATCTTGGATCATTGTATAACTGAGAAGAACTAAGTCATTCATATATTACCATCACACAATGTTGCTGTTACTGTGTACAATGTTTTCCTGGTTCTGCTCATTTCACTTTGTATTAGTTCATGTAAGTCTTTCTAGGTTTTTGTGATATTCACCTGCTCATTATTTCTTGTTGCACAATAATATTCCATTACATTCATATACCACAACTTGTTCAGGCATTCCCCAGCTGATAGGCATTCCTTCATTTTCCATTATTTTTGCCAAAACTAAAAGAGCTGCTATAAATATTTTTGTACATGTAGGTCCTTTCCCTACTTTTATGATCCCTCTGGGATACAGAACTAGTAGTGGTATTGCCGAACCAAAAGGTATGCACAGTTTTGCTGCCCTTTGGACATAGTTCCAAATTGCTTTCCAGAATGGATAGATTAATTCACAACTCCACCAAAGGAACATTAGTGTGTGAATTTTCCCACGTCTTCTCCAACATTTATCATTTTTCTTTTTTTGCCGTATTAGCATTGGCTTTCTTTAGTAAACAGTGAATTCCGTATAATTAGTAGTCTTTAAGTAAAGAGTAGATGACTATCATGCAGGTTATAGATGGGATTCTTGGTCAGGTATAAGTTTGACTAAAAGGTCTCTGAACTTCCTTCCAACTCGGAAATTCTATAATTTTGTGATTCTGTTACCTTTGTGACACTGGGCAAGTCACTTATCTTTCCTCAAATCATATCTTCTCTTTTAGGTTTTAAATCTCTGAAATGAGAATAATTCAAATAGGTCAATCATACTCTGGGTCCATCTTATTCCTCTTGAAGTCTTTCTGATGCAAGCATAGGAGTGGACTTACAGAAAATAATCCAGAGGAGATCAGTGAAAAGGAAGAGGGGGCAGAGGTTTGAGCAAAGCTGTGCAGAGGAATGCCAATCAAAAAGGTAGATTTACTGGTAGGAGTGGGGTCTGGCAGTATTAGAAACAGAGTCAGACTCAAGGATACCCTTTATTGAAAAGCAGGGTAGAAATTCTCATTCAAGTGTTTGTCTCTTCTGCTACATGGGAATCACAGCGCGTACCATGTAGTTGGCAGCTACGTGACTTAGTGAGTAGAGAATTGGGTATGGGGTCAAGAAAGCCTGAATTCAACCTCAGACATTTACTAGCTGTGTGACCTTGGACAAGTTATTAATCTCTGCTTGGCTCAGTTTCGGCATCTGTATAGCATTTTCCTTAGAGGGTTATCATGAGGATCAAGTGAGATAAAACTTGAAAAGGACTTAGCATGATACCTGGTACACAGTAAGCACTATATAAATCTGAGCCATTATTATTATCTCACATTAGCCTTTGTGAATATTTTAGATGATAACAGTGGAGAGATTCCTACTTGAAAAAAAAAGAAAGAAAAGACAAATGTAGCATGAATTCTTGAAATCCAAACCATATACTGTGTTGACAGCAGCAACACATGCTAAACATCATATGGGTCCAGTTTTGGCTATTTGGTGGAAAAACTGGGTTTAACTATTTTTGAGTCCTGAGTTCTAGCAGGTGAAAAGCTGTAATAAGGCAGAGCATTGGAGGGATTACTTGAAGGGACTAAACTAGCATTCCAGTATTTAACAAAAGACCAGGCTGATTTCCAGTTCTTATTCCTTGAATTTTTTCAGTAGAATATCTAATATTGTTCATATTTTCCCTAAAGATCCACATTCAATCAGTTTTCCCTCCATCATGAATCCCATTAGAATTTTAAATGTTTCATCCATTCATTTGTTCCTTCTTCCAACAAATGATCCTTAAGTATCTGCTGTATAAAAAATCAGTGTAGGCACTGGAGGATAAGAAAAGATTAAAAAAAACAGGGTGTCTGCCCCTAAGGCACTTACATTCTATTAGAAGTGGTTAGTTATATATCCAAGTAAGTGACAATAGCTGACGTTATAAGGCATTTTAAGACTGGCAAAGCACTTCACACAGATTCTCGTTGGAACCTCACACAACCCTTTGAGGTAAGTTATTATCGTGTCCATTTTATGGATGAAGAAACTGAGTTTCAGGGAAGTGAAATGATCTGTCTAGAGTCAAAGAACTAGCAGGTATCAGAGGTGAGATTTGAACATAGGTCTCCTCTGACTGCAAGTTCAGCAACACCCCTCTTTTTTAAAACTATACCACGTTACTGATATACAAATACAATGCAAATTAGAATGAAGTGTGAATCTCTCTCCAATTCCCCATGTCCATGCTCCCTGTAAAATGTAAACACTTACAAGTATAAGGATGTTTGTTTCTTTGTATCCTTGACGCTTAGCCTAGACTTGGTACAAGCAAGTGCTGGCTGCTTGATTTTTCACATGGCTTGAATGAGACAGGAATCATCAACTCTAATCCTTCTAGCAAGACAGAGGACCACAAGGCCTTACCATGTTTCCTGATACTTCATCCTTGGGTGCTCTAGGTCTTGCTATATTTGCTGCTTCTATATCCTTTAGACCCTTGACATGGTTATCTGCCTCCTGAAGTCACTTCATGCTGCTTTCTTTGATTAAAACAAATTATTATTGATATCTTTTGTTTTATACATCACCAGAGTTTCTTCCAGTTTTTCTGTTTCTTTCCTTTCCCAGAGAACCCTCTCTTATAAAAAATAATAATTTTAAAGAGAAAAAGAAAATTAGCAGAATTGATGAATACAAAGAAGAAAAACACTGACTATATATGTTTCACATTCATAGACTTCCCAGCTCCACAAAGGAAGAGATGAGGGTGATTTCTCATATCTTTACTTTGAGGCCATCTCATAATTTTGCACAATTTGCTTTTTTTTGATCTCTAGTTCTTTTTAATTACATTGTTGTAGTTATTATGAATTTTTTTACCTTGGCTTTATTTACTTCAGTTTCCATCCATTGTATAAATCTCATGATATTAGTCGTTTCTTACAGGACAGTAATATTCTATTATATTCATGCAAACACAATTTGTTTAGCTATTAACCAATCAGTTTGGTATCTACTTCATTCCCAATTCTTTGCTCCCACAAAAATTGCTGCTATAAATATTTTGGTGTATTTTTTGTCAGTGATCCCTTTGGGGTATAAGTGTACTAGTAGAAACTCTGAGTTGAAAGATAACTTTATTTGCATAAATTTGAATTGTTTTCCAAAATGATTGGCTTGATTCACAGATCTACCAACAATGTCCTAGTGTGACTAACTTCCCCAAAGACCTCCAACAGAGACTATTCCTATCTTTTATCTTTGCCAATTTGCAAGACATGAGATGAAACCCAAGATTTGTTTTGATGTGCATTTCTCTTATTTTTATTTATCTGAATGATTCTTTAATGTGGTTGTTCTTGAAATTCTTTTGAGAAGTGTTTGTTCTTATCCTTTGACTAGTTAGCTATTGGGGAATGGCTCTTACTAGGTTTTCCCTTCTAAGGTTAACTCCCACATACTCTGTATTTATCTTGTACATACTTCTTTGTATATATTTGTCTCTTCATTAAACTGTAAGCTCTTTGAGGGTAGGTACTATCTCTGCCTTTTATTTTTATTTTCAGTGCTTAGTACATCTTCTGACACATAGTAGTCTATTTTCTTGATGGATTAGTTGATAAGAACCTATTATCATGACCAAATGAAGTTCTTATAAATGGTGATATTATGCCATGTAGGATGGGATCACAAAGGATTTTACTCCTGAATCACAGAACTCATTTACAGCTTAGAACTGATTTTTCTTAATTTTTGCTTTCTTTGGTTTCCTCCCTCTTCATCTAGAGTTTTCCAAAGTGATATATTAGGAGCACACTGCTACATGCTGCACGTTGGTGAAAGGAAAGTGCTGTCCAGAAATATCCTGGGTGACCTGTGCCTGGGTGTCTATTGCCTCAGCCTGGGGAATGTTCCTTGGGTTGGGGTGTTGCTTGCATCTGCTGGCAATGGATTGGAATGTAGAGTTGCTCATAGTGGCAAGGGAAATATGTTTCTCATTCCCAAAGAATGTGGTTCCATGCACACAGTTTACAGCACAGTTGCATTTGAAGTTCAGCCCCAGAACTTTATGGCAGTAAAAATGGTGTTGATTTACAGGAAAATGTCACTCTGGATGTCTCCTCTATAAAAGTCTTTTACTACTTTTGTTGAATCTAAATCAGAATGTATACCGCCAACAAGATGATAGCTTTGGCCTAATGTCTTCAAGACAAAATGAAATGGCCTGAAATGGTCTTGGCTTTTTTGCTAAGGACAGATATTGCAGGAATTTATGGCTAGTCCAAGATCAATATTCCCATTTTTAAAAATAAGTGTGGATAACTTTATGTTTAAAGGATGCTCCAAATTAATTAAAACTGCAGTTAGAAAGTTTCCCCACAGATAGTGTGAATGTCCTGTTTTTGTTTTTATAGTCTGAAACATTGCTGAAAGGACTTGCCTTTTCATTTTTGTCTTTCAAAATAAAAAACATATTTCAGGCTTTAGACTACATTTCACCCTAATGAGAGGAGGGAACGTGAACCGCAATAGACTTAGTCCAAGTTTAATACCCTTATTATTAGAGATTAAATATCAGAACTCACTTTAGATTTTTTCCTCCAAATGCTAAAGATCTCACAATTCAAGGCTTGATTATGGTTCTCAAAAGTCATTGCCATTTTTTAGATTTTGTTCTCCTGGGGCAATCAAAGCAAAGACTTAAGTGAAGGACTGAGGGTGATCTATAGCACTGAGGGGGTACAGCAATATAATTGGGATGTTGGAGGACAGAAGAGGGAGGAGTTAGAAAATCTCTGAGGGCCTTGATGTGGCCCCATGCCGCACCAAGTGTGGCCTGAGAGAGCTGGCCTGTGAGAAAAATATGGGAGATATCAGAGGAAAAGGTGGCCAACAAAGCAGCAGACAAGGTTGGCCACTGTTCCCCAAATATTGCAGAACAAACTTGAAAATAGAAATAGTAAGAAGGGCTTAGAAAGCTAGAGAATGTTGAGAGGGCCTAGAGCATGCTGGTTAATTAGGAAAAGGTGTAGAATATGAGAAGATAGGTAAACAGAGGAGGGAAGAAGGAGGTTGTAGGAAGTCATTAAAGCCATATGTGCATTACTAATGTTCATTTTCAAGTGCTTTCAGGTTTGCAAGTGATTTCTTTGCAATAACCCTTTATACCCATAAACCTATTTGTTTTTCATATTTAAATATTTCCCTTGGTTTTTGTTCTAGCCCATATGGTCTACTGAGAACAACTGATGGAAAGACTCCCAGGAGATCCTTAAGGACCATTTCAATTTTGACTTTGTATGTCTGTCCCAGTGTCTGGCAAATAGTAGGCACCTAATAAATGCTTGCTGATTGACAGGTCTCAGAGTTGGAGAGAAGCTCAGAGGTCATATATTCCAGACACTAATAATTTTGCAACAATCCTCATGAGTAGCCATTCAAATTTTGTTGGAAGACCTCTTGTTGTTGTGTTCATCCTTTGTTGCTGAAGAAGACCATGCCCTCTGAGAAATGATGGCATGACTTGTTCTTGACTTTGTTTTGAGTGAAGGAGAGTTGTGCAAGGTCACCAGCCTCACTTCCTCCTCTGGAGCCATCTGGATCCAATGACCAGATATTCATCAGGATGACTGGAGATGGCCCAGGATACAATGGGAAACCTTGGACCCTTTAAGCCAAGGTCTGTTCAGGTACTCACTTAGGCTGAGGTAACTTTCATTCAGTGAATAGGCCTGTTTAAGAAATAGTCAGGGGATGGCCCCTTTAATGAGGCAAAGAAAAATGACTAAATCGAGCTGGGAGGGAAATAGCAACAGTTACTATTGATAATCACTATTAAGCCGGAAGATTCCAGAAAACAGCCCTTAAGTAGAGCTTGGGCAGGGGCCTAGTGTTGTGCAATCTATGGAAGACCTCTAGTAAGGGACTACTCACTATTGCCCTAGACATGCCATTCCATCTTTGTTAGCTGTAATCATGAGGAAGTTTTTCCATACATGGAGCTCACATTTGCCTCTCCATTGCTTTCAGTTCTGCTCTCTGGCATTACACAAAACAATTCCGATCCTCTTGTGTGTGACAACCGTCTGAGTACTTAGAGACAGCCTGCTTCCTTCAAGTGAGCCTCAAATTTCAAGGATTCCAGTGTCTTTACCATCCTGGTTGCTCCCATCTGGACAGTTTCAAGCTTATCAATATCTTTGAAAAATTTTGATTCCCAGAGTTAAACATAGCACTTCAGAGGAGGTCTGATGAGGACAAAATATAGCGGAATCTTCTTATTCCTAGAAGGTGACTCCTCCTAATGCAAAGATCAGATAAGCTTTGTCGGCGCCACTTCACACTGCTGATGCATGATGGACTTGCAGTCCATTGAGGGCAGAACAATTGCTATCTTACTGTGCCTTCCCATATTATACTTGGGAAGATTAT
Organism: Bettongia penicillata ogilbyi; assembly: GCA_023548195.1. Classification (NCBI taxonomy): domain Eukaryota; kingdom Metazoa; phylum Chordata; class Mammalia; order Diprotodontia; family Potoroidae; genus Bettongia; species Bettongia penicillata. The sequence goes on from JAJHZJ010000300.1 coordinate 1,900,822, forward strand.
TTTTTTTGGTGCCAAGTGTAATATTTTTCATTTGTACATCTTATTAGATTCAGTCTAAAGTTCTAGCCCATCAAGATGCTCTTGGATCCTGAGTTGGTCATCCAGTATGTTAATTATCCTTCCTTTTAAATTTGAAATATCAGGTCACTCTATCTCACTTAGGCTAGAAGTTTTATGATTTTATGTAGATGGTACTTCCCCCTAAGCCTCTTTTCCTTCTCTTGACCCTCTTCTCTAAATTTGCTCAGGGTCAATGGTTATAATGATTCCTGTTATTGACATTTTTTCCCTCCCTCTTATTCAGAGGCATGATAGTCATTTAACTTCTCTAAGCCTCAGTTTCTTTGTTTGTAAAATGGAGATAATAATGCCTCCCCTACCTACCTCAAAAAAATTGCAAGGTGCAAATGAGATATGGCATGTGAAGTGAGTTGTTATGAAGCATTACAAACATTTTAAAAATAAATGTTATCCAGTAATTGTCCTGGTCTTTTTTAATCTTATGTTTCCTATACTCTAGACATCACTCTTATCCCCTGTACATTGGGTTCTTGGAAATCCAGGCTGTGAAACAGGAGGTGCTTTTGCCTTATTATATCTGGGACCAAGCCACGATGCTACTTCTACTTCTCAGCAATTTCTATGCCATATTGTCACGCTTACCTCCACCTTACCCCATTCCTGCTCCTCTTAATGTGTTATATTTAATAGATTAAAAAGTAAGCATGTCACAGGTAGACACTTTTGTTTGTGTTTTTATCTCCAGCACTTAGCACAGTGCCTAGAACAGAGTAAGAGTTTCAAATGTTTTCTATCTATTTCTATCTGGCTTTCTTTGTCTTATAGTTTCTCATGCTTGATTGGTCTGGAAAGAGCATAAAGCACTGCTAGAAGATTAGACAATGGATGTGGAAAACACCATATAAATTTGAGGTATTATTAACACAAATTACATAGATGAAGGAGCAAAAACATACAAGTGGGATCAATAGTGGCCAGGGCCCTGGCATCTTATAGCCACTCCAGGCAGAGTTCAAATCATATAAAGTACCAAAGACAGAATTGACAGAGTCTTTAAACCAGTTAATACACAGTGCCTTGTTGAGAGATCCCCAAAGGAAACCCTAGGTGGGGCTTGTGGGAGATGCAATAACTCATTTTCCTCCATTTCTCCAATGGCCTGTATGTGTGTATGTGTGCATATATATGTACATGTGTGTGTGAAAGAGAGAGACAATGAGAGAGAGCAAGAGAGAGAGAGAGAGAGAGAGAGAGAGAGAGAGAGAGAGAGAGAGAGAGAGAAGGAGAAAGAGAGACAGAGATAGAAACAGAAAGATAAGAAAGATAGAGAAGTACCCAATCCATTAAAGAAGCAGTTGATAGGATGGCTAATATTACTGTATCCTCTGGGGTTATCTATGCACCCACAATGGTATAGTGGCGTACCCCCACAATGTAATGAGATCATATCCAAAAGACAGATGGAATATTAATGAGATTCAACCTAAGACTTTTTTATCTACAATCAATGGTCAGGGGCTAGGATTTGGTATCAGTACACAATTGTACAATTGAAGGAGGAAGGAAAGAAGGAAGGAAGGAAGGAAGGAAGGAAGGAAGGAAGGAAGGAAGGAAGGAAGGAAGGAAGGAAGGAAGGAAGGAAGGAAGGAAGGAGGGAGGGAGGGAGGAAAGGAAGGAAGGAGGAAAGGAAGGAAAGAAAGAAAGCATTTATTAAATTCCTACTATGTGTCAGGCACTGTGCTAAGTGCTTTACAAAGGGCATTTCATTGGATCCTCACAACAGCTCTGGAAAGTAGGTGATATTATTATCCAATTTTTTTTGGATGAGGACACTGAAGAAGACAAAGGTTAAGTAACTCAGCCAGCATCACAGAGCAAATAAGTGTTTGAGGCAGGATTCGAACTCAGTTCTTCCTGACTTTGGTCTCAGAGCCACAATGTGTACTTAGGGTTTCTGGAAATGACATTTCAGGTTAGACTGAGAGTTAGTGTTTTAAGTATGGGAGAACTTTTCTATTATGGCCTCAGGAGATATGGACCAGAGTCAATGAAAAAGGGCCAGAACTAAGCATTTCCTTCTACATAGATAGTGTGACGTATAGATCACTCAAGTACAAAAAAAATTAGTTCTGACAAGGAATCAGATGCAAAAATGCTTAAAGTCAATTTATCAGAGGTAAAGAACTTTTGCCAGAGTATGGGTACTTAAGCTAGGGTCCATAAATTTAAAAAAAAGTATTTTGAAAACTATATTTCAATGTGATTGATTCCCTTTGCAGTCTCATGTATTTTATTTTATGCATTTAAAGACACATTTCTGAGACAGGGTCTATAGACTTTGCCAGAGAGTCCAAAAAGCTCCCCAGTACAAAACAAGCTAAGAAGCCTTGCTCTAGAGGCTGCAAGGAGGCTTGGGCATCAGAAAAATATGGAAATGCTTTGTTTACTTTTTATTAATATGTTTTCCTCATTTATGCCAACTCATGTAGGCTTTTCACTTGGGCAGAGAAATGGAGTCAAGTAGGGTAAAAGGCTAGAAAATGAGCATGGCTGGAGCCTGACCTTTTTTGGACTTTTGGAAATTCTAATGACAATAAGATGGGAAAAAAAAGAAAAGAAAAAAAATGGACCATGTAAAGGCACACACTGAAAATCAATGTTTCTATCCCTCTCACTCCACTTTAGCAATGTGAATCTCAATGAGAATCCTTTGTTTTTTCTACACTCTGAGTGCATAGGCACCAATCTCACATTAATGCACATTAACAAAACCTAATGGAGGGATATGTAGGTGGTGTTGTGGATAGTGTGTCAAGACTAGTCAGAAGATTCATCTTCCTGAGTTTAAATCTGACCTCAGACATTTACTAGCTCTATGACCCTGGGCAAATCACTTAAGCCTGTTTGCCTCACATCTGTAAAATGGGGAAGGAAACGCAAATCATTCTGGTGTCTTTGCCAAAGAATTTCCAAATGGGATCGCAAAAAGTCAGAAATGATTCAAAAATGACAGCGCAACAATACCACCAACAATATAATTCAATGAAACACAGCTGGGAAATAACTCTTAGTGGACAGGCACTTGAATCACATTGGAAATAGAAGGGCAGCAGAAGCTGACCTTTGCCTAGTCTGCTTAGAGACCTCTCCTTGGCTCAAAGGGATCTTTCCTTCCTCAGATGCCCCGGAGAACTTCTCAAAGAGCTCTTCTTTGCCATCAACACATCCTGCCTACAACCATACTTTGCTCAAGTATAGACGGTATCTCCAGTATAAGCATCTTGAGGGCAAGGGCTAAGTAGTTTTTTCACCTTTGTGTTCTCATTCAATTCAGTTCAATCCCATTGCATTCAGGGTCATCTCCAGTCATCCTCATCTATGTCTTGCCATTGGACCTAGATGCTCGGGAGGAGAGAGGGAGGCTGGTGACTTTGCAAGGTCCTCCCTCACTCCCATCACCTTCCTGATGTCAAGGTCATCTTCCAGTTCAAAGGCAAACAATAGCAACAATTCAACAAACATTTCTTAGGCAGATTAGTTCTGACCACAACTAGTAACTCCCTTCTTCTGGACAGTAAAGTTCTGTTGGTTTGGAATATTTACTCTCTGAGGTCAAACATCATTAAATGTCCATTTTCAATCATTTTTGATGTAATTAATATAGTAATTGACTGCTGGCTATTAATAACTTTATAACTTAACCTATTAGATGAATCACTTAGCAAGACTGTCAGAGGATGGGGCGTAGAAGTCAAGAAGCCAAGAGGTAAATGCACATGTATTAAGCTCCTACTATGTGCGGGGCACTGAGCTAAGCACTGGGGACACAGACATAAGCAAAAAAGGCAGCCCCTGCTTTCAAGAAGCTTACATACTAATGCAGAAAGATGACATAAAAGCGAGAAGAAAAGTAGGGGGCAGAGGGAAAGTTAGCTAAGAGAAACCCTATCAGTGTATTATGATGACAAAGTCAGGAGAAGGAAGAAGGTTGGTCTGGGCCCTTCTTCAAATTGGAGCTCCTGAGAAGAACTCACCAATGGGGGAAAGACCTCTCCCAGATAGAGAGTAAAGTTTCAGTGGGGAAAAGGAGCAAGGTGGGTGGGAAGGGGAAAGAAAAAGATAAGAAAGAGGGATAAAGATGGAAGGATCAGAAGTTTAGAAGAAGGGAGATGCCTTGGGAAAGAAGGCCAGGCCAGTCATGACAGTAAGGAGATGTTTGTAATAAGAGTTTAGAGAAGGAGAATGAATACAGACTCAATAAATGCTTAACCTTAACAAGAAGGGGAAAGTGAGCATCTTAAGTCCTTTCACTGCCTAGAATTGTGTAACAAATGCATTTAGTCTAGCTGAATTGGAAACTTATAAGATTAGAGTTTCTAAACTTGTTTGTCCACAGAACATGGTAAGTAAGTCTTGAAATTTTTTGAGAGGGGTCATGAATGTTGGTCTCATGGATCAGCAGGTGGGCAATGCTTCTGGCATATGGGAAGTATAAGGGAAATCTTGTAGCAAAATGGGGTGCGGAGCACTATATAAGGGAAAATATACACACAGGTGTGTTTAGTCATGGAGGGTCAATAGGCTGGTAATGTGTGTGAGACACGAAGTGAGTGAAAGGAGATGGTGGTACTGTTCATCCATTAAACATATATTGTGGGTGGGAGAGAAATGATGAAGGAAATGAGTCAGGCAGAGCTGGGGTAGGGGCAGTGAGGTGTGGCTCTCAGACACATGGTGTGAGAGGAGTCTAATAATCTATTGGAAGAATATACAGTGTGTATGATGAAGTATGTGTATGGGTCACAGTGTATGGTGTATAAGAATATGTAAAGAGTGACTCGGGGAAAATGGGGAAACAATGGGGAAGAAGATAGTTTTATTTTGTGTATGTATTTGTATTGGGGAGGTGGCAGCCAGGTGGCACAGTGGATAGAGGGCTGGGCCTGGAGTCAAGTATCTAGCCTCAGACACTGACTGTGTGATTCCAGCCAAGTCACTTAACCCTGTTTGTTTCAGTTTTTCATCTGTAAAATGAGCGGGAGAAGGAAATGGCAAATCACTTCAGTATCTTTGTGAAGGACACTCCAAGTGGAGTCATTGAAGAGTTGGACACAACTGAAAAAGTACAAAACAACTGAAAATGTGTGTTGGGGCGGGGAGAGGGACAGAAGGAAGGTGGAAAGTAGAGAGAGAAAGAGAGAGGGAGAGAAAGAGAAAGGAGAAGACATGAGAGGGGAGAAGAACTTGTGTATGTCAGTGAACAAGCACATTGTGTCCTTACTAAGTGGCAAGTACATAGGCACATATAAGGAGTGGTTAGGAGAGAGAAGACTTCTTGTAACTATCTTTGGAAACTCGTTGGCTCATAGATTTAGATTTGGAACACCCTTTGCAGGAGGTCATTGTGTCCAGTTCCTTTATTTTACCGATGAAGAAACTGAGGCTAATAGGTTAAATGACTTGCCCATAGTCACTTAGGAAGTAAGTGATAGATATGAGATTCAAACCCAGGTCCTCAGACTTCAAATCCCTTGCCTTTTCTACTGTTGTCATGCTATCCCTCAAAGTAACAAGCTCATTAAGGGGAGTAAAGGGGAGTTTGATTAGGAAGATTTGTAGGAAGGCCTACACCTTTTGTTAAGTTTCTAATAAGGCACTGGTTATCAAGGGTTGTGATGCTCTCTGGCTCTAAAATAACGTATAACTTCTCTAAGGGTAAAGTTTTACTTTGGGGCTTACTGAATGGAAGTGTTTTGTTTGGCCAGATGAGATTCTGGAAAGCTGGTGGTTCTTCCCTCCCTGGTAACTACGTATGTATGTCCAGACAGTTATCCGTTGATCTGTGATGTATGCAAATAGTTGGAAGCCTGTCTGTTGATTTTGATTTCTTTGTATTTTCTCTGAAGTTCAGGGTGCTGACTTTTCCCCCTGAACTAAGGGATACATGTGCTTGATTAAAGTGATTGCTCACCTCTCCCAAGTTGCTTTTCTTTTAGAAAAGCAGATCAAAGAACCTGTGATAGCAGGCCCCCCTGTGTATGTTGGGGTACTTACTGATACACACACACATATACATAAATAAACACAATGTAATCTGAGAAGGGAGAGCATTGCCACTGAGTATATCAGGGAAGCTTCATGCATTAGGAAGTAACTAAGCTGAGCTTTGAAGAAAGATGATTCTGAATTGGAATTGAGAGGGTAGTGAAGCTCAAGTGAAGCCTGGGCAAATGCATGGAGGTAGGAAATTAAATATTAAGTTTGGATCACAACCAAGAGGTCAATTTGAATGGAATATAGAATCAGTGTGAAGCGAGACTAGAAAGAAAGAATAGACTCAGGTTGTGGAGGGTCTTAAATGTCAGGCCGAGCTTATATTTTTTCCCCAGAAGTATTAGGAAGAGTAAAAAGGAAAGGCTTTTAGAAAAGGGAAATAGATAGGATAGATGGAGACCTTCGAAGGATTATTTTGGCAGTTGTTTGGAGAATAGAATGGAGACAGGCAAGAGAGGAAGCAGGGAAACCCTAAAAGGGGTGATTATGGTAGTCCAGGAGAGAGGTGATGAGGGACCAGAAGAGACAGTTTGTGAGTAGAGAGAAGGCAGCATACATCAAAGACGGTGAGGAACTAGGACAGACAAGATCTGGTGATTTATCATCTGTGAGGAAGGCAGTTAGGAGAGCCGAGGGAGGCCAAAGAAGTTATGAACGTAGGTAACTGGCATTGCCTTCCCTGCATATGTCTGGAGTTCAAGATGTAGAGAATAGTCAGATAATGCATTTATTAGGGATAATCGATAATGTGTATACGCTTTTGCTATGAGTCAAAAACTGTGCTAAGTGCTGGAGATATAAATACCAAGCAAGCAGGGCAATTCCTGCCTCCAAGGAGCTTACCTTCTAATCTTTGATGCTTCCTGACCAGGGAACATAATGCATAAATGAGAACCGGAGAGCATGAGAGAGGAGAGGGGAAGCAGCTTTGTGCTGCTAGCTCAGAGCCTATGGCTAAATTTTCAGTATGAGCATTTACATCTGGGAAATTAACAAACGTTGCAAATCAGGGCTTGATGTATTTTTGTTGATTGTGTAGATATAAGAAAATGATGGAGAAAATTTAATAAAGCAGATTAAACTTGAAGGTGTGTTGTGTGTATTTTTTTGAAAGCCATTTGGGAACAACATGACTGGTGAGGAGGAGAAGACACTTAAAGAATTGGGTTATGAGTCAAGTGAAGCATGGTTGGGGTCCCTCCTGAAATAGTGGTCTGGGTAGGCAGGCAGTCCCCAATTAGAATGGAGTCTCAGGACAGAAGTTTCTCAAAGATGAGAAATCAGCTTTCAAGGAAAAGGATGAAAATAAGCCTAAAGAACCAAATTGTGAATAAAGTAAGTAAAATAATTTCTGAGTGGAACATGTAAAATTTGAGATTTTTTAGAGTCTGGCAATCTGATCATTTTAGACCCAGGTGACTATAGCCATCAGTAACTGGGTCATGTGGCACTGGAGTTCAGGAAAGAGATTAGAGATATATAGATATATAAGTATAGGTATATGTAGATAAATATAGGTGTATATAGATAGATAAACATAGATATATAAATATAGAGATAAATATAGATATAGACATAGAAATAGAGATACAGATATAGACAGATAGACAGATAGATATAGATACAAAGATGTAGAAATGGCACTTACTTACACAGAGATAATTAAACACTAGGGAGATGATGAGACCATCAAGAGAATGTGTAGATAAGGAAATTTATGGTTGTCCACCATTGTCGAAGAGGACCAAAATGACATCACCATGACAAACTCAAGTTTCAGTGTGTCTGACTGTGACTGATCAGACAAATATAAGTTCGGAATACTCTACCACAAACTGGGCTCAGATAGTCCGTGTGAAGATTTGGGGTGGATCCTCCAAATTTGTGCATCCTACGTTTATTTTGTGCTCTCTCAATTCTGGTTTACTCATAGAGCACAGTACCCTTTCTGATGTGGGCACACCATGCTGAGTGGACCTGTGCCAGTATCTCCCATGTCACACAATCAAATCCAAAGTTCTTGAGAGAGACCTTGAGAGTGTCCTTGTATCACTTCTTCCTACCACCATGTGATTGTCTGCCCCATGCAAGTTCTCTATAAAATAGTCTTTTTTGGCAAGCATACATTTTGCATTCGAATAACATGGCCAGCCCCATGGAGTTGCATTGTCTGAAGCATAGTTTGAATGTTTGCCAGGTCAGGTTGAGCAAGACTTCAGTGTCTGGTACCTTTTCCTGCCAGGTGACACTCAGAATCTTCCTTAGAAGTTCAAATGAAAGCAATTCAGTTTCCTGGCATGGCTCTGGTAGACTAGTCATCCATGTTTCACAGACATACAACAATGAGGTCAGCACAATGGCTCTGTAGACCTTCAGTTTGGTACTCAGTCTAATACTTCTTCTCTCCCAAACTTTTTTCAGGGCCTCCCAAACACTGAACTAGCTCTGGCAATGAGTGCATCAACCTAATTGTCAACATGTACATCCCTGGAAAGTACACTACCAAGGTAAGTGAACTTATCCACAGCATTCAAAACTTCTCCATTTGTTGTAACCAATGGTTCCATGTATGGATGGTGTCGTGGTGACTGATAGAGCACCTGTGTTTTCTTGGTGTTAATTGTTAGGCCAAAATTAGCATAAGCAGCAGGGTATTGATCCATACTTTATTGTATCTCAGCTTCAGAGGCTGTACTGAGTGCACAATCATCTGCAAACAGAAAATCATGGACCAACACTTCCTCTGCTTTGGTCTTGGCTTGTAGTCTTTTCAAATTGAAGAACTTGCCATTAGTACAGTAGCTGACCTTGACACATTGCTCATCCTCATTGAAAGCATTTGACATCATGACTGAAAGCATCATGTTTCAAAGCATGGGAGCAAGCACACCTCCCTATTTCACTCCACTGGTGACTGGGAAGGGACAAGAGCATTGTCCACTATTCAAAACCTGGGAAATATGCCATTATGAAATTGATGTACAATGCTGATGAACTTCTCTGGCCAACCAAATTTTAACACAATTTCCCATAAGCCCTCATGACTAACAGTGTAAACACCTTGGTCAGATCTACAAATGTTGTGTACAGACCTCTGTTCAGCTCCTGGCATTTCTCCTGGAGTTGTTGGACAGCCAACACCATATTGACTATTCCTTGACCCTTTCTGAAGCCACACTGATTCTCAAGTATATGACCATATTCCATATGAAAGATCATCCTATTAAGGAGGACTCTAGCAAAACTCTTGCCAGTCATGACACAAGAGAGAGACCTCCCCTGTGATTGTCTCAGGACAATTTATTCCCTTTACCTTTATAGAGATGGACAATGGAGGCATCCTTGAACTCCTGGGGGATAACCTCCTATTGCCATATAACCTGGAAAATCCAGTAGACCTGAAAGATGAATTGCTCTTGTTGCAAGAGAACTCAACAGGTATTGCGTCCAAACAGCAGCCCTAAGTGAAAAAGGCTGGCAAATGAGGGTCAGCTTACTGAAGTTGGAATGGGATACACATTTTTCTGGAGTGGTTGCAGTGAACAGGAGTGCTGTTTAGCTGGCGTAGGATTTGCAATCAAAACTAATAGAGTCAGCAAGGTGGTATATGCCTGCCAAAAGGAGTAAATGACAGACTCATGACAACACAATTGCCACTTGCAGGAAAATGCCATGCCACCATCATCAGTGCCTGTGCTCCTACCATGACAAACCCTGATGAGGTGAAAGAAAAATTTTATGAAGTTCTAGAGACCCTTATCATCAGTGTACCAAAAGAGGACAAGCTTATAATTCTGGGTAACTAATGCTAGAGTAGGCTCACACTACTAGACTTGTCAGGGTGTCCTAGGGAGGAATGGAGTTGGGAAACATCAATAGCAATGGTCACTTACTGCTGAAGACTGGTGCATCACATGACCAACATAACCAGCACTGTTTATCGTTTACCTAAACGCAATAAAATGTCATGGATGCACCCTCACAGCAAACATTGGCATCTAATAGACTATGTGACTATAAGGAGAAGAGACAGACAAGATGTGAGAGTGACAAAGGCAATGTGAGGTGCAGAGTGCTGGACTGATCATAGACTTATCTTTTCCAACCTAAATATTTTCTTTCATCAAAAGTGCCACCCCCAAGGCAAAATGACTTCCAGAAGAATTGATGTCAATAAATTAGAGCTCTTCTCTTAGTGTGAACAGTTTGTTGCTAACTTGGAGGAAAAGTTATGCCAACACACAGTTGGCAAATGTGAAGCAGAAAAGAAGTGGGCAGCTTTCAGAGATTTGGTGTACACTACTGTATTTGCTCATCTGGGTCAGAACACTGGTTTGATGAAAATGATGGGGAAATTCAGAAGGTGCTAAATGAAAAATGAGAACTCCACAGGATTTACCAGAAGGACAGTTCATCCACCTCTAAGAAGGTAGCATTTAATTCCATCAAAAGCAAAGTACAAGCAAAGCTTAGAGAGATGCAGGATTCTTTGCTCAGTAAGAAGGCAGATGAAATTCAGTTTTATGCTGACACTAACAATCCGAAGTGATTTTATGATTCCCTGAAAGCTATTTATGGACCAAAAATCTATGGTGCATCACAACTACTCAGTGCTGATGGAGGCACATTAATTAGGGATAAAGTCATAATCCTAGAGAGATGGGCTGAACACTTCTGACCATCATCTATCAATGCTGAGACCACTGACCATTTACCTCAGGTTGAAGTCAAACCCTCCTTAGCTGAACTTCCCACTGAAGAAGAGGTTTTGAGGGCCATTAGACTTCTTTCATGAGGCACAATACCTGGTGCTGATTCTATTCCAGCTGAGATTTGCAAGGTAGGGAGAACACTGCTCATATAAAAAGGGAAAATAATAAAGTCCTAGACAACAATGTTGGGGTATATCCAAGCTTATTGGATAGAAGATATAAACTTAAAAAACAACAGATAACAGGATAATAGGCTTATGTAGAACTAGATGAGAGGCCATGTTGTCCAAATCTCTCATTTTTACATTTTAGGACACTTGGATCTAAAGAGTTTGCCCAAGGTCATATAGCTAGTAAGTGGCTAATCTAGGATTTGAATTAAGATCCTTTAATTCCAAATCTAGCATATACAGTGAATCTGTGAGCTCATCAATCTGGTTAGCCTTTGCAACAGTGTAGATCACATACCATTCATGCATTCTCATCCTGTGCAACTCTTGTTCATGTCATCCTGGAAATTCTTACCAGGATTTACATCCTTGGTTACCATGTACTGGGTACCATCCTCTAGGTACCAGCCTTTACATCTCTTGATGTATTGCTACCATATGAACTGTGCAGCTGTTAACCCTTATTCTTGCTGCATGACTAGACCTCCTTCTTTGATCGCACCCTTCTTTGTTTATATCTTTTACACTTCTCAATTTGTTCAGTTGATTATTAGGATATTGCTGTTGCTTATTTATACCTGCTATTCCATTCTCCATCACACTTTGGTTTACCCAGATTTTGATTCCTTGGTGATCATGATATTCCATACTTTGAAACAATATAGTATCACTAGGAGAATAGTGATAAGGACTAGACCTGTGAGTTCATTTGCTAAAGGGAGCTACCAGATGAGGAAATTCCACCTACTTATTCCACTTGACTTCCTCTTCAATTTACAGTTTTTGAAAATTGCTTACGACACTTGGAGGTTGAGTGACTTGCCCAAGGTCACATAGCCAATATAGTCCAGAAGTGGGAAATATACTCACTATGGGAAATGGAAACAGAGTTATATAACAGAGAATTGAAGTTCTCATTTTCCTTCTGTTTTCTCTGGAAGAGAAAAATAAATGAGAACAGAAAAAATATTAATGAGGATGATATAAAAATAAGGGAAGAGGGTCAAATAGTTGCCCTCAATATCTTTGCAAACACCAGGGAAACTGTATTGTTTTGGCCCCACTTCTAACTTTCCTGACTTTTTTTAACTTGCCTCCATGAAGGTACTACTCTCCTCCTCCCAACTTTGTATTTTCATATTATATGCTATCCTCTCCCATTAGAAAGCAAGCTCCTTAAAGGTGGAGGCTACCTTTCTTTTTGCTTGTATTTCTATTCTCAGTACTTCGTATGTTGCATGGCACATAGATGCTCAATAAATGTTCTCTTTGTCTCTCTCTCTCTCCCTCCCTCCCCCCCCCCCCGTCTCTCTCTGTCTGTGTCTCTCTTTCTCTGTCTAATTATCCATCCATCTACCTAGTTTGAAGCCAACCTTCTTTACCCTGAATCACTGGAACTTGATTTTCTTGAGGCTGTAGGGTAGAATCCTTTGGGAACAGAGCTAATTTTAAAATGACTTAAACAGATTCCTAACAATTTTGAACATGAAGGTCCAAGATGGGAGGCACTTTCCTGAAAATGGGAGATCACTTTCCTGTTTTTATGAAAAACAAGAAACTATTTTAAGAACTCTTAGTCTTTCTTTAAAATAACCAGAAAAGTGAATTCATGACTTTTTCTTGGTTCATGCATTTGAAAACGTTAAATCCTTTCTGTCTCCAGAACGAGCCCTCTGTCCACTAGGAAGCATATGCCAGAAGAGGGGATAGACCTGATGGAAGAAAAGAAAGACACTAACCTCTCAGGTGCTATCCCTGAGTATAGCTTTGTAGTGATGTCTGTGAGAGTTAGAATAACTTTATACAAAAGCAAACTGGTTGCTTTAGTCTTTCTTTTTGTGCACCATTTATTTCCAAAATTTTTTTTTAATGTAGAAGCTCCTACCAAGGTCCTCTCTAAGTTTCCATATCTCATCTCAGATGAAAGCTTATGTTATTAAGATACTGTGGTCTAATAAATAGCTGACTGTATTTGGTCTATTGATATAAAATCTAGGGCAAGTTAAGGCTATTCTTTCAGATAAGTTAAGTCCTTTAAATCAAGTTTAATGAAAATATTTAGAAGCAGCAACTGAATTATTTAGATTATTGTTCAGTTATCTTTGGCTCTATTGTTTCCTGTGTGTGTGTGGTGGGGGAGAGGGGATGTTAAATATTCAATATAAAAACTTGGATCATTTTTTGAGCAATAGTCTTTACATAGTAGAAAGGGAACTGGATATTGAGACAGAAAACCTGGGTTTTAAGTCTTGCATCTTTCACTCAAAAGCTGTTTCCTTCTTGAGAACAATCAGGAATTGATGTCATTGTAGCAAAAAGTCAGAAGCAGATCTGGAAGGTTTGCCCAGTCTAGAAAATCATGGGGCTCCCTAATCACCCCTAAGCATGTGGACATCCACAATGAGTAGAAGCATGGTAGAGGAAACTGCAATGAGCATTACAGTGTAGGAAAACAGAAGAGATATTGTCATGAAGCATATAACCATAATGTAAGACAGAATGTGATGAAGACCCTGAGAGATAATGACAAAGTGTAATGGAGATGGAGAAGGAGAAATAGGAGAAATGCTGGTTGGAAGGTACACATCAAACCACCAGAACAGATGAAGGAACTCAACAAGATGGCAAACTTGGCCTAGAGGCATTCGTTGTATTAATGGGGAACTTCAGTTACAGTTATTTGCTAGAGTTCTCTCTGTTAAAAACAAAGCAGCTGAGAAATTACTGAATTACCCAAAAGAAAAGGAAGCCCTTTCAGAGCTTATAAGCTCTGAAGATCCTTATTCTAACTCTCACAGAAATAAGTCCAAGGCTACACTCAGGGATAGCCCCTGAAAGGTCAGGGTATTTTATTTTTATGCCATCAATTTTATCCTCTATTCTGGAGTATTCTTCCTAGTGGACAGAGGGCTGGCCCTGGAGTTAGGAAGACATGAGTTCAACTCTAGACTCACATTTACTAGCTGTGTAATACTGGGCAAATAACTTCACCCCATTTACCTTTGTTTCCTCACCTGCAAAATGAGTTGGAGAAGGAAATGGCAAGTCATTCAAGTATACTTGCCAAGAAAATTCTTTGTCGTAAAGAATTGGACATGATTGAAAAATGAGTATAAAGATAACAACCAAATAGCAAAATCCAAAATTTCCTTCATTTTTTTCCCTTCATTTTCTATCATATAGATTTCTACCAATCGATGAGCATGCAGCTCCTCTCTTGAGTGAATGTGAATCCTTTTTTAATGCCCATGAACCATAACTTTTATAAGATAATAGATTTTTGGAAGGTAGCAGAATCAAACTAACTTCCTTTCCTTTAAAGAGGTTGACTCCTTTCCTGTTGTAGAAACCTAGGACACTATTTGATTATTTCAATTTCTGGGGCACTTCTCCCATTCCCCAATATTTTTCAAAGATCATTAATTATCAGTTTAATATTCACATCTTGAGATCGTTGAAGATAACATTAAATGTCCTCACACTTTTCCTCAACTGAAGAGTATTCTCTTTGGCAGAAGTCAAATGAAAGTTTGATATAGTTCTCACTCCTCTCTGTCATCCACTTGCATCAACTCATCTGCCCAAATTGAATATTATGATGCCTCTTTAGTGCTCCTCCTGCTCCCAACATAGCTACTTAAAATTATTTTTGCTTCTTTTCTTGACCTTAGCATCTATTGCCACCCTTAGCTTGTTTCAAATTTTAGCATTTCTAGCATACAGGACTATGTTGTACTCTGGTATTTATACTCTGTTATTTGCCTTTATCTAATCTGTTGCTTCCTTTCAGCAAGGTATAACCTTCCATTGATATATTCCAGTCATGAGTCACTTTTCTCCACACAGTCCTATTTAAAATTTCTTGATTGAGTTCTGTGGGCTTCCATATTGGTCTCTCTAAAGTGTTCGCTCTTTTTTTCTTCAATAGAAATGTGTGTGTGTGTGTGTGTGTGTGTGTGTGTGTGTGACCAGAATTTCTTTTAGTATATGACCCCTCTTTGACAAACTACTTCTATAGAGGTGTAGGTCATATAATTTCACTCATTTTTTTTCCCAGAACTCTTTAGAACCCATCCTCCCAAAATTCAGATAGTACATCATTGAATGCCCTTTCACCAGAGGTGTGTTGGAGTTAGCTTGTACTGGCTCTGGAGAGCCAATTGTTAAATTTTTAGTGTGAGCCTTTATACTTCAGAAATCTGTAATCACTACAAGTCAGAGTTTGATTTATTGTTTTGTTGATGGTCTAGATTTAAACTGATGGGAAAATGCAGTTTAAACTTAAAAGTGTGTTGTGAGTACATTTTCTTTTTCTAGAGAGTGAGTTGTTAAATATTTACAAGCATATCCCTGGTTCAACTAATTAATCGTTCAACCAACATTTTTTTAGGCACCTGCTATGTGCCAAGTACTCTGTTAAACCTTGGGAATAATAAATAAAAAGTTCTTTACTTCAGGGGACTTTCCAATAGAGAATAGTATTTACAAAAGTAGCTATATATAACATAGTAAAAAACATTTTTGAGCTTGGGAATCATGTAAAGCACTTTACCAATATTATCTCATTCAACTTACAATAGCAATAGGAGATAGATATGACTATTATCTTCATTTTACATATGAGGAAACTAAGTCAGAAAGAGATAAAGTAACTTGTCCAGAGTTACACAGTTAGTGTCTGAGGCTGGGTTTGAACTCAGATCTTCCTGACTTCAGACCCAGCACTCCATCTGTTATATACAACATCACTACCTCTGTAGAGGCAGGTGCAAAATCAACTTAGTTTGTCATTATCCAGGACACAGGTGAGGAGGGACTGATAAAGGGTGGTGGTAATGTTGGTAGAAAGGAAAAGATTGAGCAAAAAATGGGGAAGTAGAAATGAAAAGATTTAACAACTGATTTGGTGTGTCGGTAAGGGAAAGGGAAAAGTTGACAACAGTGCTTAGGTTGCTAACCTGAATGACTGGGATAAAAGGGTAAGCTTTGACAAACACAATGAAGGAAAATTTAGAATAATAATGAATTTTTGGAGAAAGACAATCAGGTCTGATTTGGATACATCACATTTCAGATGTCTATGGGAAATCAAGTTCCAAAATCCAAGTCAGTAGACAGCTAGATAGTTGTAGCTCTCAATGATGCCTATTTCAAGCTCTATTAAGTTTGTGATCTTACAGAGGGACAAAGCTTGGAGTAATGAGTGGAACATGCAGAGAGACAGTTGACAGGAAGGAGACTTTCTAACCATTCAGGCTGAACAAATTCCTTTGAACCTCACAGGTCATGTAGCCTCCATACTAGAATAGAGATGCCCACTAGAACATACCCAACAAGTAACTTATCTAGCATTTATTTGAAACTACTATGAAGAAGGGACTCCATATCTCTAGGTAGTTCAATAGCTGTTTCTAGAGATCATGAGTTTTTGCTTACCAGAGGTTTCAAACAGAGGCTAGATAATCACTTGTTGGGCATATTATGATGGGAATCTGTTCTTGTATGTGAGGGCTGGGTGACCAATCAGGTCCCCTCCAACTCCTCAGATTCTGTATTTCTCCCTAATTTGTTATCCATTGTCTGTAGTATTCTCTCACCATACAGTTATTTTTTTCTCTATTTTGTTCAATTAAATTCAGAAAACATTAATACGTGCCTGCTGTATGTCCCATGTTCTTTCCATTCCAGTGGCACTGAACCCCTTGCTATTCCTTGTGTAAAATGCTCCATTTCCAGACTCCATGCATTTTCATTGGCTGACCCCATACCTAGAATTTGCTCCTTCCTTATCTCTACTTCCTGGATTCCATAATTCCTTCTGAGTCCCAGCTAAAATCTAACCTTCTGCAAGAAGTCTTTTCTAATCTTCCTTCACTCTAGTTCCTTCTCTCTGTTGATCATCTCCAGTTTATCCTTTTGGTACATAGTTGCTTGGATGTTATCACCACCATTAGACAAGAGCAGAGCTTATCTTATGCCCCCCCCTTTTTTTTGGTATTCTCAGCACTTTACACAGTGCCTGACGTACAGTAGTGTTTTAGATGTGCTTCTTGACTGATGGACTTCCAGGAACTGTTTTAGGTCTGGGAATGCAAATATTAAAAAATAATTCCAGCCCTCAAGGATTTCATATTCTTTTCCCATTGATCTTTGTTACTGTTGTTAAGTCATTTCACTTGTATCCAACTTTTCATGATTGTATTTGAGTTTTCTTGACAAAAATATTGGAGTTGTTTGCCATTTCCTTCTCCAGATCATTTTACAGATGAGGAAACTGAGGCAAAAAGGGTTGAATGATTTGCCAGAGTCACAGCTACTAAGTGTTTGAGGTCAGATTTGAACTCATAAAAATGAGTCTTCCTGGTTCTAAACCTAGTACTTCATTCACTGTACCGTTTATGCTAACTACCATGTTTTCCCTTCTAGTTTATATATTTCCCACAAAACTGTATGTTCTCTGTATTGCTAGTTCTTTTTTATCAAATCTGTTCTCTTTCAGTGATGTATACCTTTCTATTGATGTATTTCAGTCATGAGTCACACCCATGAGAGCAAGTTCACCTGCTTACATGAAGAAATCTGTTTCACTTTGCTCATAACCTAAACTCTGTGTGAGGGTATTTACGGCCATAGTTTTTCTTTTTCTATCCACTTTGCTTATAACATCTCCTGTGTATTACTGGTCCTATCCACTTACATTTCACTTCCTAAATTGTTTCTTGTACTCATTTTGAGACCTTCCTTGACTAATGTATGACAGCAGTTTTCTTCTTCCACCTACACTAATGGCTTAAAATCCCCTCAATAAAATCTACACATTTATAGACAAGTATTTTCCCATTGGTCATTGTTGGATACACTCTATCTCTTAATAAGGTTCATCTTTCCTATATCTCAAGACATGAGCTACAAACCCAAATCCTTTTTTCAGCATCAATCTGTTTATCCAAATGTTGACTTTCAAAATCTTCTCTTTGTTCTGAAGCCCTGACCTTCTACCTGTAGCAGTGATGAAAACATTACTTGTACACCTGAGCTCTTCAGCTTCTTCAACCAGTATGATAATCCCTAGCAATGCTTTGTAGGCTTCTTCTGGCTGTATCATTTGTCTCCATCTGAGTAGCCAGAGGTGGACATTAGTCACCAATGTTGACAACTCAGAGGAGGCTCTCCAACTCAGTTGATCAACATGATTTAAGAAGGCAAAATGACTATTTGTATCAGAATGACACACGACCAACTCAGGGACCCTCAGCAGGGAGTCACCTACCATCATGCTTTGTCCATTCATCCTCTGACCAGAAATAGATGGCTTTTTTCCTTGTGGTACCAGCATATACTTAGCATTCCTTGGAGGATCTAAAAGGAAGGAAATATTCTCAGTTAATTTAGCTCTGTCCTTCATGTGGAGATTTCTATTTATTGGTGCTTTTTTAAAAATTCTTTTCTGTTTTCCATGTTCCTTCTTCCTCATACAGAATAGAATTCCTCTATTTGGATTGTTTTTCTTTCCCTTTTTTTGCCTCTTCTTGCAGTTTTTTTTTCATTTCTTTATGAAAGACTTTACTTCCCCTAGTAAGTCAGAAAATGGAGAAGTGTTTCTTTTAAAAAATTCACCTCTTCTAGTAGGCAGATAAGTGGTATGGGGTAGTTTGCTAGACTGGGAGTCAGGAAGCCTTGACTTTAACAAATACCTCAGACACTTCTAAACTGTGTGACTCTGAGCACGTCACCTGCCTTCTTCCGGTCTCAGGATCCTCACCTGTAAAATGGGGATAATAATTGCACCTATATCACTGAGTTGCTATAAAGATCCAATAAGATAACATGTGAAATATTTCACAAACCTTAAAGTACTGTATGAAAATCTAGTTACTATCTGAATAAGAATACCAGCCTACGTTTTGAGCACACAAAGTGAGGAGAAACACCAATGTTGCATTGCTCACTTGTCCAAAAAAATTCCTTTACTTCCCATCCTTCCTCCTTTTGTTCTCTGTCACAACTGTCATTGTGAAATACCTGACAGCTACACCTGTGCCTGTGCAGAGGCACTGTAATGGGCTTCCAGGTAAGGCTTTATCTATAAGGATTTAATGTATCATGAAATCAGGCAGGGAGGTTCAGTGCACAACATTGGACCTGGAGTCAAAGGAACTGGGTTCCAACCACACTGTCACATTTTACTCATGTGAACTGGAACAAATTATTTTTTCTGAGGCTTCATTTTCCTGAACTGTAAAGTAATGAGTTTAGATTAAAATTTTTCTTTTCCTTTTCTACAATATTTCACACTGTTTTCACTCATATTATTGGATACTTTTGATCTTCAGTTGACCTAAATGAAAATAATTGCTTCTGCAGCTGTTGCCTAGAAGATCTTACATAGAAATTGAACATCTAGTCACTTGTTACATCTTCTTTTCTTGCCTTGCCTCACAATGTTAATTTGTTGATACATCCCATCTGCCATCTTGCCTCTTAATTGCTAGGTATTGGGGAAACAATTCCTGTCATCAAATAGCTTCCATTCTCCTTGGGGTAGGAGAGAAGGGAGAGCCATACAAACATATATAAAGATAACTTAATACAAAGTCATTTTAGAAGGGAGGGAAACAATAATGGAGATCAGGCAAGGATTTACAGATAAGGTAGCATCTTAGCTGAGTTTTGAGATACGATAGGGGTTCTAAGAGAGATGAGGAGAGATTGCCTTGAAGACATGGCAAGGTTGAAAGAAAGTGGTGTAGCTTGTGCAAAGGTATAGAGATAGGAGATGACATGTCAAGATAAGGGATAAGCTAGTAGAATGACTGAGCTGGAACATAGAAGACATGAAGGGAAATCATATGAAAGAAATCTGGAAAGGTAAATGCAAAACAGACTCTGGAGGGCTTACAATGGCATTTAGAGAGGTTTGCATATTATTCTGAAGACAGCAGGGAATCACTGGATCTTTTTAGTAGGATAGTGAGGTGGTCTCACTTGAAATTCAGTACAATTACACTGGTAACTAGTGGAGGGAGAGAGATCATTTAGAGATTGTCTTGATGCTCTGGGCCAAAACACGACAAAAGCCTGAATTAGGGCCATGGCTATGAGAGTAGAGAGAGAGAGAAGAATTCAAGAGAATGGGTGGAGGTCAAGATGCAACAACTGAATAGTAATGAAGTGGGGGTGGATGACCAAAAAAGTTTGGAGCACACAAATCTATAGGAAAAAATTCAAATATAATATTTGACATTTAAGGTCATTTTATGGTCTGGCTCTTATCTTCCTTTCCAGTCTTATTCCATGTGATTCATTTTCCATATTCTATGTTCCAGTCAAGTTGGAATACTAAGCTTTTCTTCAATTGTATCCCACCCCCTCTTACCTCTGTTCTGTTACACACTTACCATGTCTCAGCTCTGTCATGTACTTCCCTGACTTTCCCTACTTATCGACTCCTTCCCTTCCTTTGAAATCCCAGCTCAATTGCTATCTCTTCTATGAAGTATTCTTCAATTCTCTCAGAGAGAAGTGGTTCCTTCTCCTAGAGATAGAGATAAAGAGACAGATGGACACACATACAAATTCTATATATACACAAAATAAAAACATGATAATTTTTAGAGTAGATGTGATTGGCAGCTTGGGAGTGAGGGAGGAAGACTAGGAGAGGTTTCATATAAAAGTGACTCAAGCAGAATTTTGAAGGAAACAAAGTATTCTTCAAGATGAAGATGAGGGGAGAGTATACTCTAGGTATGAAGGACAGCTAGTGGAGAAACGCAGAAAAAGAAAATGGAGAGCTATGTATGACTAAGGGGGATAGGTTACCTTGAAAGGTAGTGAGTTCTCCCTCCTTCCAGGTCTTCAAGTAGAGGTTAGATAATCCCTCATTGAATATACTGGGCTTACTTATTTTTTAAAATATGTATGTATTGTTTTTTGTTACATTTGAATTCCAAGTTTTTTGCCTCCCTCCTAACCCTGCACTAGAGAAGGCCAACATTTCACACACACTCGCACATATAAATAGATATAAATATACATCATATATACATATGTACACATATATACACATATGTGTGTATACACACAGTTACGTTTACCAGTCCCTTCTCTAGGAGTGGATAGTTTCTTCTTTCATATGTCCCTTGTAGTTGATCTATAGAGTTGGGCTTCTTTTTGTATTTTAGTTGGATTGCTGAGGTCCCTTCCAATTCTAAGTTTCTGGGATTCTTGGCTTCAAAAAATTTAACATCTACTAAGGCAACTGCATGTATATGCAGGATATTTGGTAGGAAGATAGCTGGCAGAGGTAAATGATTCCCCTACCCCAGAAATGTGACAGGTTTGAAATCATTTTCCAAGAATGTTCTATTCAGATGCTTTTCCATCTTTCCAGAAATATCTTTGGGATCTTGAAGTCCACAAAAGTAATTTAGGTTTTTCAAGGCAAATGTCAGCAGAGCCCAATTTTTAGCAGGTCCTTCAATGGAGAAAAGATATAGGGATGTACTATATATTAGTAGATGCTCATCTCCAGAAGATTGGCTACCACATGATTTTTAAAATTACCTTTCATTTGGCATCAGAAACTCATTAACATAATCTGCTAAGGCCAGAAGAGTTGTATTTCACTGGAGAGATTTAATACATCACAAAATCAGGCAGGGAGATTCAGTGCACAGAGTTAGAGGAACTGAGTTCCAACCAGACTCTGTTACATTTTACTCATGTGAACTGGGACAAGTTAGCCTTTCTGAGTCTTCAGTTTCCTAAACTGCAAATCAATCAGTTTAGATTAGAAGATCTCTTAGCCCCCTTCCAATTCTAAATCTAAGATCCTATGCAAGTCATTGAAATGAACACCCAGGGTAGTACTGAAAAGGAAACAGAATCATACAATACAAGTGTCCCTAAAAAGATCGTGTGTAAATCAAATATTGTAAGCAAATTATATTTTAAATGTATCATGACTAGATGGTACTTTGGAGGATTAAAGAATCACAGGATTTGAGAGTTGGGAGCTGAGATTTTTAACATTAAGTCCATGAATTTATTTTTAACAAATAAATCTGTGTAATACTATAAACTTTATTTTAAAATATTTACAAACACAGTTCTGAGTAAAGGGTCTATAAGTTTCACCAGACTGCCAAAGGAACCCATGATCAAAAACAAAATAAAACAAGATCAAAAACCCCTATCTGGGATGCTCCAGTATAACATACTCAAGAAATGATCCTGTAGCCTCTGCTTGAAGACCTCTGAGGAGAGGAAATTCACAACTTCCAGGTTCAAATGTAAAATTCTCAGTTTGACTTTTAAGATCCTTCCCAACCTGGCCCCTGCCTTCCTTTCTAGTCTTCTTACAGTCTTTTCCCCCATAAGCATCCAGGGATCTATTGACAGTGGCCTCCTTACCTTTCCTTGAACAAGACACTCAATCTCCTTCAAGACAGCTAAAATACATCTTCTACAAGAAGTCTTTCCTAGTCCCTGTCAATACTAGTACCCTTTTTCTGTGATTACCTCCAATTTATCTGCTCTCCATCTAGTGTACAAAATAGTGTCCTCTACTAGATTATGTGCCAGATGCTATACTGTGTGCTGTCCATAGCACTATAGTAGGTATCGAGGATACCAAGACAGAAATGAAACTACCTACTCTCAAGTAGTTTGGGATGGGGGAGTGGAGAGGGACACATAACCCCTCAAGGGCAGGGGCTGTTTTTGGCTTTGTTTGTAGCCCCAGTGGTTAGCACAGTTCCTGGAACACAAAGGCTTATTGATATCTTGTTGAGTCACCCAGTCCCAATTATGGATGGCTATAATTGGTAGGATAGGCTAATGTTGCTCCTTTGTCTTCTGGGATCAAAATTCTCTTCTATAGGACGTTCACATACCTGAAGTAATGTCATGTCTTCTCTAGGCTAAGCGCTTAGTTCCTAGTTTCTTCAAGGACAGGGAAAATATTTTAATGCTCTTTATATTTTTTTTGAAAGTACCTAAAACATTACTTTATACACATTAGAATGAATATTTGGTAGGGACAGAGAGTCTTGTTTTGGTCTTTGTATGTACAGTGCCTGGATAAGTAGCTTGAATGTAATAGTTGCTTAATAAATGTTCACTGAAGGAACGAATATTAGGTGCTTAATATATACCAACTGAATGAACCAGAACTCCTCTTTCACCAACCATGCTAGCTAACAATGATCCATAAGTGGCCATCAGCTATATTAAAATTTTCCTGCTCCAGGAAATAGACTATGAAGACCCAACAGTTTGTCCCAAGAGGTAAATGAAATTGTTTAGAAAGGGCACATTTGTGGTGAGTATGCAATCAGGACAGATTCATCTCCATCTGTCCAGTACAGGCAGATATGTTCTATTTTGCCTTGGGGAGGGAAGGGGTGGAAGATGAGAATTTATGAGAAAAAAGCAGCACATTAGGATGATCAGGGGCAGAGTCAAGATGGCAAGGTAGAAGGACGATCTGTAAGAGCTCTTCCCCCACAGTCCATAAAATAACTATAAACAAATCTTAAAGCAGCAGAAACCACAAAACAGTAGAGTGGAAGAGATTTCCAGCCCAAATTAGCCTGGAAGGCTGACAGGAAAGGTCTATGGCACTGGGCTTAGAACAGAGAGGAGTACAGCCTTGGCTGTGGTGTGGCAGGGACAAGACCTGAGGAGTCTTCAGGATGCCACCTGCAACAGCTGCGATTCCCAGATCCCTCAACCCATAAATGCCAGAGACAACTTCAAAGGTCAGTGAGAAAACTCTTTCACTTGGGTGAAAAGGGAACAGGGTCCTCCTGCCCTAGCCCTGGCTCCAGGCAGCCCCAGGCCACAGCATCCATTTTTGGAGCCTTCAGCCTAAAGACCCTTGGGGAATTGAGCCTCCAGTCTGGTTCTCAGCCCTGAGTGGTGGCCCTGGGACGAGGAGGAGCATTGACCTGGTGGAGCTTGTGGGAGCTCTGAAGAGGGAATTCTACTCTGAGATCCTGGACAGAAAAGCTTTTGGTAACTCCCAGACCAGAGTGCAGGCCAGGAGAGGAGTAAATTCTTCTCTCTTGATTGTGCCACCTTGGCAGAACTGAAAACTTACAAGTCCTCAGAGTACACCCTCCTCTTGATAAAGGCTCAAAAAGTCAAGTAACTAGCTGGGAAAATGCCCAAAAAAGGGGGAAAAATAAGACTATAGAAGGTTACTTTCTTAGTCAACAGGTATTTTCTTCCATCCTTTTGGATGAGGAAGAACAATACATACCATTAAAAGAAGACATAAAAGTCAAGGCTTCTGCATCTAAAACCTCCAAAATAAATATGTAATTATTTCAGGCCATGGAAGACCTCAAAAAGGATTTTGAAAATCAAGTAAGAGAGGTGAAGGAAAAATTGGAAAGAGAAATGAGAGTGATGCAAGAAAATCATGAAAAGTGAGTCTATAGTTTGCTAAAGGAGACCCAAAAAAATGCTAAAGAAAATAACACTTTTACATATAGATTAACTCAAATGGCAAAAGAGGTCCAAAAATGCCAATGAAGAGAAGAATGCTTTAAAAAGAAGAATTAGC
Organism: Bettongia penicillata ogilbyi; assembly: GCA_023548195.1. Taxonomy (NCBI): domain Eukaryota; kingdom Metazoa; phylum Chordata; class Mammalia; order Diprotodontia; family Potoroidae; genus Bettongia; species Bettongia penicillata. The sequence continues at coordinate 1,925,352 of JAJHZJ010000300.1, forward strand.
CAAATGGAAAAGGAGGTTCAAAAGTTCACTGAAGAAAATAATTCTTTAAAAATTAGAATGGAACAGATGGAAGCTAATGACTTTATGAGAAACCAAGAAATTACAAAACAGAACCAAAAGAATGAAAAAAAAATAGAAGACAATGTGAAATATTTCATTGGAAAAATAACTAACCTGGAAAATAGATCCAGGAGGGACAATTTAAAAATTATGGGACTACCTGAAAGTCATGATCAAAAAAAGAGCCTAGACATTACCTTTTATGAAATTATCACGGAAAACTGCCCTGATATTCCAGAACCAGAAGGTAAAATAAATATTGAAATAATCCACCAGTCACCTCCTGAAAGAGATTTGAAAAGAACAACTCCTATGAATATTATAATCAAATTCCAGAGTTCCCAGGTCAAGGAAAAAATATTGCAAGCAGCCAGGAAGAAACAATTCAAGTATTGTGGAGATACAATCAGGATAACACAAAATATAGCAGCTTCTACATTAAAGTATAGAAGGGCTTGGAATACAATATTCCAAAAGTCAAAGGAACTAGGATTAAAACCAAGAATCACATACCCAGCAAAACTGAGTATAATACTTCAGGGGAAAAATGATCATTCAATGAAATAGAGGACTTTCAAACATTCTTGATGGAAAGACCAGAACTGAATAGAAAACTTGACTTTCAAACACAAAAATCAAGAGAAGCATGAAAAGGTAAACAGGAAAGCAAAAATCATAAAGGACTTACTAAAGTTGATCTGTTTACATTCCTACATGGAAAGGTAATATTTGTAACTCTTGAAACTTTTCTCAGTGTTTGGGTAGTTGAAGGGAGTATACGCACACACACACACACACACACACACACACACGTATATATAGACAGAAGACACAGGGTGAGTTGAATAGGAAGGGATGATTATCTAAAAAAATAAAATTAAGTGGTGAGAGAGGAATGTATTAGCAGGAGAAGGGGAGAAATGGAATGGAGCAAACAATCTCTCATAAAAGAGGCAAGAAAATGTTTTTTCAATGGAGGTAAAAAGTAGGGACATGAGAGGGAAAAAGTGAAGCTTACTCTCATCAAATTTGGCGTAAGGAGGGAATAACATGCACACTCAATTTGGTATGAAAATCTATCTTACACTATGGGAAAGTAGAGGAGAAGGGGATAAGTAGATTGGGGGGGTGATAGAAGGGAGAGCAAATGGAGGGAGGGAGTAATTAGAAGTAAACACTTTAGGGGAGGGTCAAGGCCTAAAGAGAGAATAGAATAAATAGGAGGCAGGATAGGATGGAGAGAAATATAGTTAGTCTTTCACAACATCACTATTATGGAAGTCTTTAGTAAAACTACACATAAATAGCCTATACTGAATTGCTTGCCTTCTCAGTGGGGATGGGTGGGCATGGAGGAAGAGAAAGAAGTTGCAACTCAAAGTTTAAGAAATAAATGTTGAGAATTGTTTTTGCATGCAACTGGGAAATAAGGAATGCAGATAATGGGATCTAGAAATCTATCTTGCCCTGCAAGAAAAGAGAGACAATGGGGATAAGGAAAGAGAGGGGTGTGATAGAAGAAAGGGCAGATTGGGGGAAGGGGGAATCAGAAGGCAATGTGTTTTAGGGTGGGGGAGGGGAGAGATGGGGAGAAAATTTGGAACTCAAAATCTTGTGGAAATGAATGTTGAAAACTAAAAATAAATAAATAATTTAAATAAAAAGAAATGCCTTCTATCAATGTGGATCACCCTGGAACACTAAGAAGGAACTACCCATCATCCCCTAGCTATTATGATCACAGGCTGATCTTGAGTCAAAGGCCAGCCTTCTAGTCACCCTACCTTTCTTTGGAATGGAATATAGTGGTGCTATCAAAAATATACAATATAAGGAAAACAAATAAATACAGAAAATATAAAAATATAAATTTATAAATATAAATATTTTGTAAATATATAAAAATTAATACATAAAGTAAAAGAAAAGAAAGAAAATTAGGATGATCTTGCAGGAATTTGGAGTTTGAAGGTCATGGAGAAAACATGTTCCCTTGTTCTTTTCTCCCTGGCTCAGAAATCCCTTGTATATGGTAGCCATTAGAAAACAGGATAATCACTCATCTCTATTAGCCCAGCTGTGTTTGGGGTGTGTATCTTCTTTTATGATCTGCTTTACAGAGGAAAGTATCCTTATATCATGTAGGCCTCCCAGAATTAGTTGTTGGGGAGATTTCAAAGTTGGCCAGATAAATTTACAGCATATAGCTTTGGCTGCTCTTAAAAGGAACCTATCCAGGTATTTTGGAAAGAATTTTTGAATAATTTCCCTGTTTATGGTTGTTTCTAATAATCTTTGGGAACTAGAAACTTTAGTCTTTGTCTTCCAAGTAAAAAAAAATATTTCCCTGTTGGGCAGATGGTTATTTTGTTTCTTTCTGTGACTCCGTACCTCCGTCCAAGAGGCTGATGGATGCTATCCTGGCTTACCTGGTGACTGCTTCTGGAAAGGATATGTCTCCCTCAGAATTCTTGGTGTGATCACATGATTTGTACAAATTGGAAATTCAGGCTTGCTTTCTTGCACTACAGCTTGTTGCAGAGGGGTTCAAATCTTGCTTTCCTGCCCTTAATTATTCCTACCCTAATTCTTTAATTCATAAAAACACTTACAGAATTGTTAAATCTCTCCTGGAGAATCTCAGAGAACAAAAAAAAAAGTTACCATGAGGGAAACTTAATTGCATGCAGAAGATTTTCTAACTTTTGTTTCTTGAGTAGACTCATGCATTTCAGGCAGCAACTAATTTTCACAGACATAAGGATAGAAAAATTTCAGACCCAAAGACAGGAAGTTCTGTAACTATAACTATAACTAAACTGTAACTGTAACTATGAACATAATACTGAATCTCAAAGGTGTTGATATAGATGCTGACTCCTACACAAGGAAAAGGATCTTAAATTTGCCTGTACTTTGAAGTATTTGTGCTAGATTTTGAGTCAGAAAGACTTGGGTTTAAATCCCACTTCTTATATTTACTGGTTGTGCATCCACAGACAAGTCACTGAGACTCTCTAATCCATGAGTAGTTTTCTAAGTCTCGAAGTTATAGACCAAAGAAATGATGGATTCTGGTCAAATGGAAACTGATTTTACACTTGACTAAATTAGCTGATCAATGCCTCACTTTTCCTAGAAGAAACAATACCATGCTGACTCAGATCCACTGATCGATCAGTACAGTTGTTTTTTTCCCTGTCTGTCAGTAGCAATAAGGACTACTTTTTGGCAACGGATTGAATGTTTAGGATAGTAAAGGGATAGGAACTCAATTGATGATCTATAAATATAATTCCCAGATGAAGAAACTCTGTTTGCTAATACAGTTAAGCATCCTTATTTTCCTTTTTTGCAACTTAGAGTCTTAACTTAGGTTAAGACATAGGTTAAGTGACAGATAGGTGTAAAAGGAGTGATTTGAACTCAGGTCTTCTTGATTACAAGGCTCACTCAGAATCCCGCACACCACACTGTCACTCTAATAGGAGAGTTATAATGAACATCCCTCAATAACCATTTATCAACCTATGCATTTCTCTGAATATTGATAAATCTATTGATATTTTCTATTCTCTATATTTTGTTCAGAAACAATGTTTGATCCACTAGCTGCCATGGAAAGAAAATACTTCTCTTTATTTGTTCAAATATAACCTCTTTCAATCTATAGGGAAAAAGAGACAACACAAAAAGTGAGACAAGATTAAGGGTAGAGGGAATGTCTAGATTTAGGAAACAACTTCACATTTACCTGATTCGTATCATTTTGTTTGTTTTTATTCTACCTTGCGTTGGCTGCTCTGCCTGGTTTCAACTCCACTAAAAAGATGACCCCTTACTAGGTATTCCTTGGTGTTGTCCCCTCCCCCACACTTTCTCACCTCCTTTTATGTATTTTCTCCCCTTTTAAATTATATGTTTGTGGAGGGCAGGGTCCATCTTTTTAGAAATTATTAAACATATCCCCAGCACTTAGCAAAGTGCCTGACAAATAGTAGGTGCTTAATAATTGTTGATTGGATTGCATTGGATATTTAACTTTAGTTAATTCATTTTTCCTCTTAATTTTCCCCCACCCCTTAGTATATGTGTCTAGTCTTTTTAGTTCCCATTTTACAGATGAGGAAACTGAGACTCATAGAGGAAAAATAACTTGCTCATAATTATAGTAACGAATAAACAACTTCATAAAAGGAAGTCATTCTGTCCTCTTGAACATTTTTTTCATTGAGCAAACATTTATGTTTAATGTAGTAAACCTGAAAGGCGACATGGTGTCGTGGAAACCAGGTTGACTTCAAAGTCAGGAAGATTTTGGACTCTAACATATACTAGCTGTATGGCCACAGATAAATCACTTTATCCCAGTGCCCCAGGTGCCTCTCTAAAACCGTAAGTTGCAGAACATTTGCTGGTCTACATCAGTGGAAGGAATTTCTTAACTGGAAGTTCTCCATAAAACTGGAATCACTGGTATAAATCTTCTTCTAACACATTTCCCCTTTCTCCCTGACAAAAAATTCTTTCAGTGTGTTTGGTACAGGTGATGAATAGAAAGAAAGATACAATATAGACTCTATTCTTAAGGTCCTTAAGCATTTAATAGTTGTGTGACCCTGAAGAAATCAATTAAGTTCCCTAGGCTTCAGTTTTTATATCTGTAAAAGAAAGGAGTTGGAGGTAAGGGCCTCTAAGATCCTTTCCCGCTCTAAATCTATGATCCTATAATCTCTGTTGTTATTTTTGATTCTTTATTCCTGAAGAGGACAAATGACATCAAGAGGGTGTTGTCTTGACTTGCAAGTGAATTGGATTTAAGTGAGGCAGAACTGTGCAATGTCACCAGCCTCACTCTCTCTCACAGAGTCATGGGAGTCCAGTGCAAGACACAGATTAAGACGACAACTTGGGATGGCCAGATGCAGTTGGGAACTTTGGCCTTTTTAAGCTCAGGTCTTTCCCAGGCTTCAGTTTGTCGGAGACAATGCCCATTCAGTAATTAAGGCTAGGTAACAATGGAGGCTCCTAATTATAAAGTAGAAAATATAAAAATTAAGATGATACGATGGAAAGTGAGAGCAGTATTAAGGAGAGGTTTGGGCAAAAGCCTATAAGAAATTTGAGAAGGCAGAGATATCTTTCATGGTGGGGGCTAGGAGGGAAGCTGAAGGAGTCCAGGAAGGCTTCATGAAGGAGGCAGAAACTGAGTTGAATCTTTAAGAGAAAGACTCCACCAGAAGCATATTAGAGGGAGTTCACTCAGGAATCAGAGATAGCAAGTTCAAAACCATGGAAACAAAGGAGGGACAAATTAGAAAATGGACCAAGAATATCAAAATCATGGAAACAAAAGAGGGACAAATTAGAAAATGGACCAAGAATATCAAAATCATGGAAACAAAAGAGGGACAAATTAGAAAATGGACCAAGAACATCAAAATCATGGAAACAAAAGAGGGACAAATTGGAAAATGGACCACGAATAATCTAGTTTGACTAGAATCTAGAGTTCAAGCAGGGGAACAGCACGTGATGCTCATTGTACACACTTCCTTTGAAGGAAAACGAAAATAGGCATTTTAAAAAAAATCAGAAAAAATTTATCAAATACTTAATACGTGCAAAGGCGTTGTGTAAGGCGCTGGAGACACAAAAATGGAAAATGATGTGTCGCCTTTCCCTGGGAAGCTTCAGGATGAAATAAGCAGCTGATAAAGGAAATTGAACAACTGCTTAAGAAGAGGGCACCTGAAGAGGGGATCTGGATTTTTGGAGTATGATTTAAAGTATAGGAATGACAGAATCCTGGCCAGGAATGAAGTATAACTAACAAGGAATATTAAGAATGTACTTGCTTGAACTCTTCACCTCTGATCAAAAGGACTTTAAATTGAAAAGGAAAAAAAAAGGGAGAAGAAAAGTGCTTCCATACATAAACCAAGCCAGATATTATAGAGAGAGATGCGTAATAATTCAACCAGCACTAAAGTCCACAGCCTCAAATGTCTATACCAAAACGTGCAAAGCAAAGGTAATAAGTAAGATGAACTAAATATCCCAGCACAAAGGAGGAACAAAGTGGCATTGTATATTAAAATAAAAAATAATCACATGAAGAAATCTAGGAACTAGAGTCAGGGAATTGGGGAGCATTTTGGATAAAGATAGATAAAGGCTGAAATAGAAATGATATCGTCATTTAAGAATAATATAGACCACTTGGACAGAAAGAAGAAAATAAATGAGTAGTTCAGAAAATAGATTTCAAGACACAAGTATAGTGGTGATAAGAAACTTCAATTATCCAGACACCTGCTATAGCTCTCTCAGATAAAAGTAAAGAAGGTCATAATTTTTGATTTGCCTTAATGATGTCATTTTTTAAAAACTGGAGGAGGCAGCAAAAGAATATTCTAGTCTATTCTTACTACCTAAGAATTCACATCACTGGGCCTAGATAAATATCCCAGGATACTAAAGTAGATGGCAAATATGATTCTTAACCTACTGTCATAGATATTTTTAAAAAAGTAGAATTGTGGAGGGCCACTATATGATTAAAGGAAGGCAAATGTCTTTATGAAAATAGGCATTTATTAAGCATCTAATCCATGCTAGACATTGTGCCAAGCATCTTATAATATCTCATTTGAATAGCAGGGTTTCAAATGTCACATACACTGACACTTGTGACTACTTTTTGGGTAAATTTTGCTTTACTTTTTTCCCTTTTCCTATCAGTAAAAGTTCAATGGGTGACATTGGGAAATGATTGTGATAAAAACAAACAAACCAAAATATGTGAATAAAACTTTTAAGAAAGTAGAATCTGATTATAAATGACCTTCTATGCTAGAACCAGAAGTTACAGCTCTGCATTCCATAGCACGCTGAGCTTTACAAAACACTTTCCTTGGGAGGTATCAGTATTATTATCCTTATTTTACAGATGAGAAAACTAAGATTTGCTCCTGGTTTCACCACTCCTAAGTTGCAGAAGTAGGATACAAATCAAGGTCTTTTGGCTTGTAGCACCATTTTATTTCCACCATAACATGGGATAGCCAATAGGGATCCACTATTAGTTTTTGAGAAAAGAAATAACATGATCACTGCAGTGCTTGAGGGAGATTATTTGGGTAGAAGGACAAGGGACTGTGGGCAAAATATGAAGTAGGAGATTATGACAATATTCTAAGGGAGAGGTGATGAGGGCTTGATTTTGGATTGTAGAAATGGAAAAGAGGGGATATATGCTGGTGAAACTCCTCAAGTCATAGGACAATTGATTGACATGTCCTCTTAGGGATTGTTATTGCTTATTTCCTTACTGTTCTCAGAGTAAGAGATGGAAACAGAGAATGGAATGTATGATACTATAGCATGGAAATGGCTCAGAAAAAGTATGGTGAACCTAGGCAAGATAAGATGAAATTCTCACCAGTTAGAATTCAGAGTCACAGGAGTTATGTTTTCAGTTCCATAAGGAGGTGTAACCTGAGAGCATTTATTGAACATCAACTATGGGTCAGGAACTGTATCAGGTACAGAAATGTGAAGAAAAAAATATTTAAAGATTCAAAACCAAAAATGAAACAATCCTGATCTCAAGGAATGATGAATAAAATATAAAAAACCAAAACCACAAAACATATATGGTGGATCCTCAACATTTGTGCATTTAATTTTCATGAGGTGATTTTATTAGTAGCCACATTTTTACTTTAACATTGGAAACTCCTTACATTAGCTTTCATGCACAATAAAGGAAAAATGAGAAGCATGATGTCTATAAGTTTGTGGAGCATCTGGTATCCTCCTAGGCACTTCACTAGTCTTGTTTACACTATCTCTGGAAAGAGTCCCCTGGGCATTTGTTGCTTATTTTCATTATTTGTTTTTAAAACTTAAGTTTTGTATTGCAGGGGTGGAGCCAAGATGGCGGTGTAGAAAGACTCACATACACTAGCTCCGAACCCATAGCCCATATATTTCCTGCAAGAACTCCCCATAAATTCTGGAGCACTGCAAGAAAAGATTTCCATTCCAGAGAGCCCTGGAGAGCCGTCCCCAGGGGTCCATCACACCCCAGAAAGCAGAGCCCACCCCTGCTCTGCCCTGGCCGGGTGGCCCCAGAGGAGCTGATCCAAGCAGGCTTCAGGGATGCAATCTCCGGCAGCCAGGATGGTCCCTCCACCCACAGACACTACAAGTCAGTGAGAGAGACATCTGGGCTGGCCAAGAGGGGAGTGGGGTGCCTCCGTGGCTTGGGCACCCTCGGGAGAAAGCAGCAGAGGGAATGGCAGAGGCAGTGGCAGAGGCCGCAGCGGCCCTGGACTCCCCGAGCAGCAGGCAGAAGTTCAGGGCCATTACTGAAGGTCTCTGCATAAAGCCCCTGAGGGAACTGAGCCTGGGAGGCGGCCCTGCCCCCACCCAAGCACCAGGACTTAAGCTCACATTGAATAGCAGCTGCACATGCCACAGAAAGCCCATTTGAATCTCAGACCCCAAGCACTAGCTGGGTGGCTCTAGGTGGGGGTGAACAGGAATCTCAGAAGTCAAGTAACTGGCTGGGAAAATGCCCAGAAAAGGGAAGAAAAATAAGACTATAGAAAGCTACTTTGATGAGGTATAGATGTTCCCACCTTTCAATTCTGATGATGAGGAAATATTCTTATCATCAGGGAAAGACATTGAGGTCGGGGCCTCTGTATCCTAGACATCCCAGGTGGATGTCTGGTGGGCTCAGGCCATGGGAGAGCTCAAAAAGGATTTTGAAAATCAAGTTAGACAGGTGGAGGAAAAACTGGGAAGAGAAATGAGAGAGATGCAAGAAAAGCATGAAAAATGGATCCATACCTTGCTAAAGGAGACCCAAAAAAATGCTGAAGAAAATAACACCTTGAAAAATAGGCTCACTCAATTGGCAAAATAGGTTCAAAAAGCCAATGAGGAGAAGAATGCTTTCAAAAGCAGAATTAGCCAAATGGAAAAAGAGGTTCAAAAGCTCACTGAAGAGACTAGTTCTCTCAAAATTAAAATGGAACAGATGGAGGCTAATGACTTTCTGAGAAACCAAGAAATCACCAAACAAAACCAAAAGAATGAAAAAATGGAAGAGAATGTGAAATATCTCATGGGAAAAACAACTGACCTGGAAAATAGACCCAGGAGAGACAATTTAAAAATTATGGGACTACCTGAAAGCCATGATCAAAAAAAGAGCCTAGACATCATCTTCCATGAAATTATCAAGGAAAACTGCCCTGATATTCTACAACCAGAGGGCAAAATAAGTATTGAAGGAATCCATCGATCACCGCCTGAAAGAGATCTAAAAAGAGAAACTCCTAGGAACATTGTGGCCAAATTCCAGAATTCCCAGGTCAAGGAGAAAATCTTGCAAGCAGCTAGAAAGAAACAATTCCAGTATTGTGGAAATACAATCAGGATAATGCAAGATCTAGCAGCTTCTACATTAAGAGATCGAAGGGTGTGGAATAGGATATTCCAGAAGTCAAAGGAACTAGGACTCAAACCAAGAACCACCTACCCAGCAAAACTGAGTATAATACTTCAGGGGAAAAAATGGTCTTTCAATGAAATAGAGGACTTTCAAGCATTCTTGATGAAAAGACCAGAGCTGAAAAGACTTTCAAACACAAGAATGAGAAGAAGCATGAAAAAGTAAACAGCAAAGAGAAGTCCTAAGGGACTTACCAAAAGTGAACTGTTTACATTCCTACATGGAAAGACAATATTTGTAACTCTTAAAACTTTTCAGTATCTGGGTAGTTGGTGGGACCACACACACACACATACATACACACACACACGCACATGTACACCTGTGCACGCACACACATATACACACATGCACGCACATACAGAGACAGAGAGCACAGAGTTAATTGAATAGGATGGGACCATATCTTAAAAGAAATTAAGGTAAATGGTGATAGAGAAATGTAGTGGGAGAAAAGAGGGTGAAATGGAATGGGGTAAATTAATTCTCATTCAAGAGGCAAGCAGGAGACTTTTTAGTGGAGGGAAAAAGAGGAGAGCTGAGAGAAAAACATGAAGTTTACTCTCATCACATTCGACTAAAAGAAGGAATAAAATGCACACTCATTTTGGTATGAAAACCTATCTTACAATACAGGAAAATGGGGGAGAAGGAGATAAGCAAGGGGGGGGGGCAATGATGGAAGGGAGGGCAATGGGAGGAGGGAGCAATTTGAAGTCAACACTCTTGGGGAGAGACAGGATCAAAAGACAGAATAGAAACAATGGGGGGCAGGATAGGATGGAGGTAAATATAGTTAGTCTTACACAACACGACTATTATTGAAGTCATTTGCAAAACTACACAGATAAGGCCTATATTGAATTGCCTGCCTTCCCAAAGGGAATGGGTGGGGAGGGAGGGATGGGGAGAATTTGGAACTCAAAGTTTTAGGAACTGTTTAGTATAGTTCTTGCTACTAGGAAATAAGAAATACAGTTAATGGGGAATAGAAAGTGATCTGGCCCTACAGGACAAAAGAGAAGATGGGGACAGGAGAAGGGCGGGAGGATAGAAGAGAGGGCTGATTGGTGATAGGGAAAATTAGAATGCTCGGTGTATTGGGGTTGGGGGAGGGGATAAAAGGGGAGAAAATTTGGAACCCAAGATTTTGTGAAAATGAATGTAAAAAGTTAAATAAATAATTTTTTATTAAAAAAAATAAAATAGTGAGTTCTTATCCCCCCCCCAAAAACGTTTTGTATTGCAATTATGCACCCACTGATCTGATCAAGCTTGTGCGTCTTTCCAGACATGCAGGACAGAATACAGGATGGGATGTCAAGACTGCTCCAGTCTTGGTGACTTTTGACAGTAGTAACTAAAGTGCCATTACCCTAGTAGTCTGACCTTTGGGTTTCAGAGGGTGGTCAAGGTTTACATCAGTATAGTACTCTCACGTTGACTCGGTGGAAAGTAAGATTCAGGTTTAAAAATGTTTTCGGTTTAAGAATTTAATTTGCCATACAGTATTTATAATTTTTCGGTAATGTTCAACTTCTGTGACCCCATTTGAAGTTTTCTTTGCAAAGATATAGAAGTGGTTTGCCATTTCCTTCCCCAGCTCATTTTACAGATGAGGAAACTGAAGCAAACAAAGATAAGTGACTTGCCCAGGATCACACAACTATTAAGTATCTGAGGCTGGATTTGAATTCAGATCTTCCTGATTCCAGGCCTGGAGCCCTATCCACTGCACTACCTAGCTACCATTCAAACAAGATGGAGTGACTTTCCCAGGGTCACATAGCTACTAAATGTCTGAGGCACCATCCCTAGATAGTATATAGTGTCATGCCTAGAGTCAAGAAAGCCCCTCATCATGAGTTCAAATCTGGCCTTTGCCAAGAATATCCCAAATAGGGTCATGAAGAGTCAGACATGATTGAAATGACTGAACGACAACAAATCCATGGTACTGTAAATTTCATGTGTGATAAAAGGAATCTGTCTTAAATCAATGGTTTTTTATTGAGATGTTAGCATAAAAGGTTATAGAGTTCTAGGGAATTACTAGTGAGAAAAAATGTTTTCCATATAGCAATTTTATTTTACATACTTCATTTTATGAGTTATTTCATAATTACTGTGTTAATAAAAGTGTATATTATCAGAATTAATGTCTTGTTATAAAGAATTGTATGAAGAAAAGTGTATTTTCAGGAATCCTTGATGAAAGTTTACAGTTTTTAGTGGTTGCAGGAACCTGACCTTCTATTTCTTACAGGTTCAATATATCCGCATTCCTGTTATTTATTTTTGTGCTGTCTTCTAGACATTACCCCTGTGAAGGCTGAGGATTGACTATATTAAGTGCTTATGTGCAGAACAGTTTTATAAACATTAGGGATATAAATGAAAAAGGAACTCACATTTTAATTGGAGAGGCAGGGCAAATAGGTCCAAATAGAGGTGTGGAAGTCCATATGGTGATATCTAGGGTAAGATTCTGATATAGCAGTTGCTAATGCCTAATGAACTTAAGGCCCAGGTGATAAGGCCCAGTTATTCACCATCTTATGGATAGAATTGTAGCTGGTGACTCCCTATTCGTTGAAGTACCAGGAGCCACTATGACCCTTCGGTAGTCAGGAAGTTGGAGGTGTCCAGCCCATGATGAAGGGGGAGTAGGTCTGAAGGTCAGAATGGAGCAGCAGATCTGGGATTCCTGCCACTGGGGTATAGACAGAGGGAGAGTGATTGATATCCAACTGGGAGGGGAAAAAAGGAAGGGTATTTAGCAGTAAAGCTAGGAAGTAGGGCATATCTTAGTGGGATATGAGCAGGGTGTGAACCTGGGTGGAAAAGACAGTGTGCTAGGGTCTTGTCTACTCTGCTTTTCCTGATACCTGCTGTCATATAAGGGGAGGAGTTGTCATTTATTGAGAAATAAGGGCTTTCCTGGCTTTGTCTTCTCTGTGCCCTTCAGCACCTAGAAGATGTCAACAGCTCACAAAAACCTGTGAACATTTATATGGTACTTCAAAGTTAATATTTAAAGCATTTTAGATACATAATCTCATTTGATCCCCAAAACAACCCTGTGGGATAAGTTATATAGCTTTCTAATCTTCACTTTATGCACTAGAAGACTGAAGCCCATACCGGATAATTGACTTGTTTAGCTAGGGTCACAACTTGTGTCAGAGGTAGCATTTGAATCCAAATCTTATTTCCAAGTCTAGTGTTCTATCCACCACTCTACCCTTTTTTGGACCTCAGTTCCATCATTCAGCATCTTGACTGTTTTTCCTATCTTTGTGTCATCTACAAATTTGTTAAGCATGCCACTTACCCCTTCCTCTAAGTCACAGAGAGAAGCATCGTCAACGTGTATATATATATAGATCATACTTTGGATCTGGGCCTGAATGAGTCTATTCCTCTGCAGCCTCTAAATATACCCTACTGAGTGTCAAGACATTCATTTCTCTGCATTAGACTGTGTCTTATTTCACAGGATTTCAGGTCATATGATTTTAAACCTTGAGATCATCTTAGAGACCCATTCCAACTCCTTTATAAATAGGTAAAGAAACTGAATTACAAAAAATTGAAGTGATTTGCCAGTGTTGCACAACTAGTAATTAGCAGAATGACGAGAGATCCAAACATCCATTCTTTGACTCCAGGGGGTGCAGCAGTACCTAAGCTAATATAAAAAGTAAAAAATGCAGTCAAGTCATCTTTATAACACCATATAATACCCAACCTCCATAATTAATGAGAATTTGACTGATTAATCGTTTTACTCAATAAAATAAATCTAGACCATGTATTCTGATGGGGAAACAATGGGATCAGAGTAGAAGAATACTATTTTTACCCTATCTCCTCTCATTAAAAGGTGGTTAGAATATGTAGAAGCTGTGAATCAAGCCATTAGTTTGTGGATCTGTATGATTATAAGTGTTACATTTGTCTTTAGTGTGAATTTTGATTTAGGGAGCTAGTAGATACTATGTATTCAGGTGCAGTTTGGAGATGAAAACTTCCGCCTAATAACATTAAGTACATGCTGCATCTGCATGCCCTCCCTACAGAGTGATGCCAATATCTGGGAAATTTAATGAAAGGCTCCTGTAAGATTCAGTGTCCAGGGATGTGAAAGTAAATGTTTAATAACCTTCTCTTTGAGGAAAAAAATGTACAAATAACACACTTTTAAATTTAGTCTACGTTATTAACATTGCTTCCTCACTTTCTTAAGTCTCAACAATTAAAATAATAAATCAAGCCTTATTGTAATGTTTGCCAGTTTCTGAGCCAATTTGTGAGCACTGATAATTTAACCGTTGACTCTCCCCAGGCTCCAGCATATCTCTGAGTATATCTGAACGGCACTGTTCTCAACCTCCATTAGTCTATGCATGGAGTAAGAGAGAACATGGCTTGGGGGAGATTGCAAGTTGATTCAGAACCAGAGAATGAATAAAATCAGAGTGTAAGTATGATTTGATTAGTAAAACTAATTGTGACCAACACAGCAGGGACATGAGGGCTCTCTTTGAAGGCTAGACCCTCAGGGCACAGCCTCCTTCTGGTCTTCTATAACCTTTTAAGCAATCAGTTGTCATGGCAAGTCACATACATGTCAATTTCCCTGAATGCTAGAAATATTTTAGTATAGGCAGTGAAATAGGCAAAGCTATTTAATTGAATCAGAGTTTCATTGAGTCTAATGTTTGGTTTAGATACGGTTTAGACTGGGTTCTGAACTCCTGGAAACCTATGGGTTTTTGTTTAGGGGCTATGACATCTTTTATTTTTTCCTCTACTCACTTCAAGTTTGCTATAAATGGCATTCAGAATGTTTTGCAAAAGTTGGCAGATACTCAAAGCAGATCTGAAATTAGACTCCAGATGGAGACACCTACATGAATCGACAGGAAGAGATAGAGTGGAAGGCATGAAGAAAATGTCACTACTCCCTCCCTTCCCTTCAAGTTTAAAGGCAGAACATGTAAACATGCAGATAGCAATCTATTTTATGAACATTATCATGTCATCCATGAGAACTATGGCATGACTGGTGTCTCCTGCCCATCTGTGCAAGAAGTTCTAGATTAGGCATTAGAGCAGAAGTTGTTTAAGGAATTTTAGTAATGTAAGCAAAATGGACCTTTTATTTTTGTCTTAGACCATAATATTTGGATTTGCTGGAAGAGGCCATAAATAGATTGTTGCCTTGCTAGGCTTCTTTCTTGGGGAAACTTGCGTGATTAGAATTGCAGTAAGAATCAAGAGATGCTTTATGTAAAAGTGCTTAAACATAAGCTAATTATTAGTGCCATCATATTGAATATGTAATCACCATTATCACATGACCTCCAAAGTTGCATACAGCTTCATATCTATGCCTCTGTTACCCAGTAATTCCGATTTAGTGGTTCATTCATTCCTTAGGAGTCTGAGATGATTGTGCAAGGTAAAAATTCTTTAATAATACATTGAACAATAAATTAATGCCAATTTTTGTTACAAATATATTTTTGCTCTATGACAACAAGCATGTGGATGTTTGATACATTACAAGTTTGTTTCTGCAGCAATTCTAAACCATCATGATGATATACAACATTGTAACAATGTAGCAATTACATCAAACTCTGATTGCTTCTGACTAGACATGATATATTTTTGCAGCTTCTCAACCCGCCATCAAGTTGTTTACAAACTATTATGAGGGTTTGACATTTGAATTAAAATCAATTCCAAATGGATGGTCAGATGTATGTGCCATGCTCTCATTTGCATTATCTCCTTTGTACCAAAGAGTAAGACAGACAGATACAGTGTAACCAAAAAAGACCAGACACAGACACAAAGAGATAGAGACAGAGGCAGAGATAGAGAAACACAGAAACAGAAAGAAGGAAGAGAAAGAAAGGAAGGAGTAAAAAAGAGTGAGGAAAGGTAATGGAAGGAGAAAGAAAGGAAGAAGGAAGAAGGGAAGGATAGGGGAAAGAGAGAGGGGAAAAGAGAGGGAAAGAGATGAAGAGAATGAGAGAAAAAATAGAAAAGTTTAGGAGGAAGGTGGTACAGTGAAAAGATTGGACTTGGAGTCAGAAGATCAAGGTTTAAGTACTTGCCCCCCTACCTGCTACCCACAGAACTCGGCAAGCCATTTGCCATATTCTGGCCTCAGTTACCTTATTTATAAAACAAGGAATTTGGACTAGACAGTATTTAAGATCTATTCCAACTCAAACCATTTGATCTTATGAAAGTCATTGCTCTCTGGGATTATACAATATAAACTCTTTGTAAGATGAACCCAAGGTTTATGATTTTCAGGGGGCAGTGGTTTCCTATTGCATTGCTCAATTTTGATCATATTTATGTGGTGATTGTGGTAGCCCTGCATCTGGCTGGCTGCCAGCATCTTGTTTTGGAGGCTGCCTTGTGAGCTGGGGAGGTTAGGACCTTAGGCACACAACTCCTTTCCAGTTTCCTCTAACTCTTCAAGCAATCAATTGCCAATAAACTACACACAAGTCAGACTCTATGAGGGGCAGAACTATGGTACTACAGTAAGTGAAATAATCAAAAATTATTTCAAAGTTAGCCATTCACAGGTACAAAGAGCAGGGAAAGAAAGAGTTTGGCATTGGTTTTGGAGTCAGTTTCTAATGATTCTTATATTTGAGCCTATGCTTCTCGTCTCCAGTCAGTTATAGCTGACAATTTTAGTGCTTAGGGCAAACATCACAAAATGTCCTGAGAAAGCAGCACAGAATATACTTTAAAGTCAACTTTAAAAATCAAATTTAAGTGTGATGAAAAAATAAACTCTGGGTCACTCATCCTCTACTAGCTTTCAACAGGAAGTTAGATGGTTAGTGGATAGATAGAGTGTAAGGTCTGGGGTCAGGAAGAACTAAGTTAAAATCTGACCCCACCTGTGTGACCCTAGGAAAGTCATTTAACCTCTATTTATTTGCATTATTCCACTGGAGAAGGAAATGTCAAACTACTCCCTGTATCTTTGCTAAGGAAACCCCAAATGGGGTCATGAAGAGTCAGGCACAGCTGAACTAGACCTTCCTTTTTTAACTAATTATTTTTCCTATCTAGGTAAAAAGGTTAATTGGTTCTATGATGTTGAAGGAATGAATGCTCTCAGAACTGTCTAAATTGATGGCTCTGAGGTAACAGCCCTAGTAACTCATCCTTAATTATAATTCTGTCTCTAGTTACCAAATCCAGGTTCTTTTCAGTGCAGGATCCGCTGGCTTGACTTCCAAACAGCTCCATATTGCTCTGACCTTCTCTGCCTGGGTTCCCTGAGAGTATGGCTTGTCATTCCAAAGCTTCTTAAGAAATCTCCTCTATTTTCCTTGTGACCTTCTTCCTCCTTCTCTGTTCTCTGACCCCAAGGTCAGCCTGTCTACACTGGAGTGCACGGGAGATGGTCGCACTGTTTGCCCAGTCATCCACTTGCTGTAGCTATTGTGAGATACAAGGTATAAAAATATCTACACCCAAGATACCACACGCATCAAATACCAAAATCTGAGGCCCTTTGCCACTGTGGTAAACTGTTTATCAACATTAAGTTCTGAATAAGAGGGATTTTAAAAATATTATAGCAGAACGATGACTTTCTATAGTTAACTTGCCAAGAAAAAAGCAACTTAAGCTAGTACTCCGAACCATTTATAGGGCAGCTCTCACTGAGGAATGCAAAGCATTTCATAATGATGAATTTGGGTGATTAAAACCTGATACATAGGATAAAATCCATTAGGTTTATTTTCTCAGAGGGGAAAATGCAGAATGCAGAGCATGAGTATCTCAAGTACAAGTTGTGATTAAGTCTCTAAGTCCTGACTTCCATTTCTTCATATCTGCCATGGTTCATACGACTATAAATTTCAAACTAGAAGGAAGGATAAATGAGAAAACTGGAGCTTAGAATGAAACAGCTAGGTGGAGTAGTGGATAGAGCACTGACTGGATCTGGAGTTAGGAGGGTCTGAGTTCAAATCTAGCCTCAGACACGTCCTGACTGTGTGACCCTGGGCAAGTCACTTAACCCTGTTTGCATCAGTTTCCTCATCTGTAAAATGAGCTAGAGAAGAAAATGGCAAACCACTTCAGTATCTTTGCCAAGAAATTCCAAATGGGGTCACCAGAGTTGGACATGATTAAAAAAATGACGAATTCAACAAAACTTAGAAAGTTTAAGGGATATCCTCAAGGTCATGCAGGTAGTAAATGGCAAAATAGGATTCAGACCCAGGCCAATCCAAACCATGTAATATTTCCACTGCACATTAAACCCTAACCACTTTACCCTTCAGTCATTGCTTATCTGATGATGCATGTTTTAGCAAGTGTAATTTAGTGGAAAAGCAAACAGATTAGAGAATAGAAAATCTTAGTTTGAAACAACTGACTTCGAGTTCCAGTTCTTATTGTTTCGTAATTTTCGTATATTGGGCACAACACCAAGTCTCTCTGATCCTTAGCTGTCTCATTTGTAAAATGGATATTATAATACTGTGGCATAGAACAGGACACATTCTTGGTTTGGTACCAGACAGTTGATGAAAGGGAGTATATGCACAACCTCTGTCCCCTAGAGGTTTCAGGAAGCAGTTATTTGAATAACTTCCTCTCTCTTTGGTCTCCCAGGTAGAATTATGGGATGGTGGTAGAGCTCAGAGTCAGATGAGAACTGATTGCCCTTTTAAACTTATAGGGTCATTGCAGATGCTCATTTGGGCAGAAGAAGCAGAGTCCAGATACTAGGGGGAGAAAGTATTTCAATCTGTGATGTCTCCATAAAGCCAACATGATATTATGGAGAGGCAACCACCTCTACAATGATAGAGGTTATTTTATTGTCTGGCCGAGATATTTTATTGATGAGATCTAAAGCTAAAAGGACTACAGAATAAGGGAAGGTTTTAGAAATAATCTAACTTTTCAAACAAAAAAAATTCATCTCTTATCTCTGAGTCATTTTATTGGCTGTCCTCTAAGCCTGATAGGCTTTTTTTTTTTTACTTCATCTCTGCCCCCTTAGAATACCAACTTACTTCTAAATTTGGCTCATGTGCTATCTTCTAAAAGAAACCTTTCCTGACTCCCCAAACTCAATAGTGAGGTGGCATAGTGGATAGAGTGCTGAACTTAGAGTCCAAAATACTTGAATTCAAATCCAGCCTCAGTCACTTACTGTGACTGTGACCCTGGGCAAGTCATTTCACTCCCAGGGTTATTGTGAGGATAAAATGATATAATATTTGTAGTGCTTAGCACAGAGTCTGGCACATATTAGGTGCTTAAAAATGATTGTTTCTTACTTTACTCCAATCACCTTATTTCTGTGTTATATAAAACACATATGCATGCATACATTATATGGATGTATGTGTGTATATAATCATTCCATTTCTGTTGTTTTTCAGCTGTGTACAACTTTTTGTGACCCTATTTGGGGTTTTCTCAGCAAAGATACTGGATTAATTTGCCATTTCCTTTTCCAACTCATTTCAGATAAGGAACTGCGGCAAATAGGGTTATGTGACTTGCTCAGCATCATAGAACTAGTAAGTGTCTGAGGCCAGTTTTGAACTCACTAAAATGGGTCTTCCTGACTTCAAGGCCAGTGGTCTATCCACTCACCACTTAGCTGCCCTTAGACATTATATTATATTGTGTCATTATGTTATGTTACGTTGTCATGTCATTTCATGTCACATCATGTCACATCATATCACGTCACATCACATCGCATTGCATAGCATTGCACTACACTATGTTATATTTATGTTATATTATTATATTATGTTGTTTATTCTATTCTATTATACTATACTATTATAGTATATTCTATATTATTATATTGTAGATTATATTATATATTACTATATTATAGTATTATTCTATATTATACTATATTCTATTCTATTATACTATACTACTCTATTATACTATACTAATGCTTGTTTGGTTGGTTGATTTAATGAGCTAGGGAAGTTAGTACAGTAGAATCTTTGCCTTTTTTCACCACAAGGAGGGAGATAGCTGTGAAGCTTAGGGCACACATGTGTAACTATATAGCTGGCAATGTATCATGGACTTTCTGGTAACTGTAGTAGGTTGGTTGTTGTAGATACATTGTGAAGTTTCAGTTCCTGGGTCTAGAAAGTCATTGCAAGGAGACAGTATGCTTGAGCTGTTTTCCTTTCTTTAGTGAACTGATTATGGAAAAGACAGAGCTTCAGACGATTGACTAGGAAGACATTACAAATCCCTTGACACTTGTTCTCATCTTAATATTTTTTAAAACAGTCAATATTTTTGCATGCTAAAGAAAGAGGATATGGCAATCCAGTCATTAGTTGTTGGCCTCCCTGATCCTCCCCTCCACAGCAAGTGTATTCCCTAAAGAGTCTTTGGCCTTTGCCCTATGATGCCAGCTGCAAGTTTACGTGGGGGCCTTATCCAACATAGTTTGACCAGCCCAGAAAAGGAAGTAAGTCAGTAGCAGTTAGCTGTGTTGGAGATATGGGTACTAGTTAGGTTGGAAACTCTAACTCATACATCTGAATGAACTGACCACAGTTTCTGTAAGGATGATATCTGGAAAAAAACAGACCACAGGAACTAAATTCACTTTCAGAGGGTGATTATAAGACTACCACAGAACCATTAAAAAGGACACAAATCTTAGAATAAAGACACCTGGATTCTAATCATAGGATCACAGATCTAGGGTTAGGAGAGATCTCAGGGACTATCCAGTCCAACTCTCTCATTTTACAGATGAGGAAACTGAGGCACAAAGATATTAAGTCAGTTATCAATAAGCATTTATTAAGTTCTTATTATGTGCCTGATACTCTGCTAAGTAAAAGGTAAAAACGTGAAAATAGCTTTGGCTCTCAAGAGACAACATATAACCCTTTCATATAAAACATTTAACAATACCACTTCTAGAGTTGTATGCCAAAAAGATCATAAAAAAGGGAAAAGGACCTACATATACAAAAATATTTATAGCAGTCGTTTTTTGTAGTAACCAAGAATTGGAAATTGAGGTGTTGCCCATCAATTGGGGAATGACTGAACAAGGTGTTGTATATGAATGTAATGGAATACTATTGTGCTATAATAAACAATGAGCAAACAAACTTCAGAAAGACCTGAAAAGACTTACATGAATTGATGCTAAGTGAAGTAAACATAACCAGGAAAACATTGTATACAATTACAGCCATACTGTGTGATGACTAACTTTGATAGACTTGGCTCTTTTCCGCAATGCAAGATTCTAAGACAACTCCAAAAGACTTATGATGGAAAGTGCTATTCACATCCAGAGAAAGAAATATAGAGTCTGAATGCATATCAAAGCATACTATTTGCTCTCTCTCTCTCTCTCTCTCTCTCTTTTGTTCCTTCTTTCTTGTAGTTCATTCCTTTGGTTCTAATTCTTTGCAAAATGTGAAAATGTGTTTAATGTGAATGTATATGTAGAGCCTATATATCAGATTGCGTGCCATCTTGGGGAGGGGAAGGAGGGGAGGAAGGGAGAAAAATTTTGGAACTCTGAAGGTGGTGTAACTGAATGTTGTAAGCCATAAATAAATAAGTTTTTAAAGAGAGGCAACACACATGTGTACACATGCAATATTCAGAGAACCACATTGCAAGGGGGTTTCAGTATGGGGAGCTATAAGACCCTTATTTCAGTCTACTGAAGTATCCTTTCTGATTTCATCAGTACTCCAGATGACTCTTGGTGAATTTTGGTTGGCAAAATGTTCTATTATTTCTAGTATCATCTATGATGATGAAAAATCATCCAGATGAAGCACAAGCTTTTCTCTTTGGCCTTCCTATCATTGATGTATTGTGCTAGATTAACTCAATGGGTCATAGATCTGAAATAGATCTCAGAAATTGTCTAATCTGGACCCTTTCTTTTGAAAATGCAGAAAATGATGCCTAAGAGAAGCGACTTGGCTGATGTCACACAGCAAATTCATAGTAGGGTTGGGGCTAGATTCCAAATCTGCTTCCCAGAAGATCACAGATCTAGAGCTAGAAGGAACCTCTGAGTCTCTTTCATTTCACAAATGAGACAATTGAGGCCTGTAGAAGTTAAGGGACTTGCCCAAGGTCATCCAAATAGTTAGAATCAGAGTGCATGCCCTCTTGCTCCATAGCCAGAGCCATCTATTGTACCCCACCACACTTTGCCTGACTTGGTTCAAAATTGACCTTAATATGGGAATGACAATGATAATAATGATAACTCATTTCTATAGTACTTTCTGGTTACAAAGCAGTTATCTTAGGAACATTGGTTTAGAACTAAAAAGGACTTTATAGTTGTAAGGGTAATTTAAATGGGAAGATCTTTCCCATTCATTAATAGGCCCATGTGATCTACTGAAATCACATGGAAGCCTAAGTCACAGGTGATGGGAGGAACTTGCTGAATGGGTGGAACAGGAAGGGTAGAGAAGAGCTAAGAGGAGTAAGAAGTAGTCAAGTTAATCAGAGCTGGGAAGGACACGGGCAAGCAGGCACAGCTAGGCTCATGAGTATTTGTTTGTGGGAAGGCCCCACAGGGGCAGGGGTGAGGGGAAGGTTTAAAAATGTTGTTGGCCCCTGCAGTGCCAACGTGTACTGACCTCTTGGTTACTATGATGTATTTAACTTTCTGGTGTTGGGATTTGGCTTTCTAGTTTCTGAATAAATGGTTTTTTTTTCCACCTATATGGAGAGTCTGTTATACTTTGTGATTCAGAATTATGCTGGCATATAGTTTCCCTTGGTGCTGTGAATATTGCCTGGATGATACATTTGGCATCATGAAGAGGATCACAGGGTGTAAAATGTCTATTTGGAGGCAGAAAGGATTTAGAGGAATAAATGGTTATCCCAGGATGGATTTACTGTGTTACTCCCTAGCAAGGGAATGGACTAAAAGCACTGGACCCTGTGAGAACTGGGAAGCGAGGAAACAGGAAAGGGCACCTAGAGACTTGGAAAGTTGTTTGCAAGGAATACTAATAAGACCAGGGAAAGAATTAGCAGGGGAGTTTAAGGAGAGGTGAGATTTTATTAATTATGTGTAAAAGCAGAGATGAACTGTGAAGGAAAACATTCAGATGGAAAAAGAGTTAGCTAGTTTGCATGGGAATTCTCAGTGTTGGGGCTCTCCTTTAAAAGAGCAAGCTGAGGGGGTCTCAGGTGAAAGAAAAGGTTATTCATTTAGCTAAGAAGAAGCAGAAGGCTAGCAAAAGAAGTATGCATATAATCCCTGTGCAGACTCAGCCTAGTTGCCATTATGACGGCTGCCAGGAGAATGTGTGGACAGAAAATGTAATGAAGTCAGAGTTGGAAAATGAAGCAATGTTGCATAGGCAGACTTCTCAGGCTGACAAAAACATTGAGGATTTTACTTATCAGAAGGTCACAGATATTTTGAGTCAGTTCACCCAAAGGATGGGAGAGTCGTTCATGTCTTGGATGGTGAGAATCAGTGATGAAGGGGCTGGAGGAGTATCCATAGATGGTATGGATGGTTTGAAATTTATAAGTATCAGAATCCTTTTGTACAACAAATCTGTTGGCTGCAGAAGGATGCAGCAAGTAGTATTCTACTGATTCTATGGGACCTAGAGGAGATAGACCCTGGTATTGACTTAGGGATTATATAAGAAAGTTAAAGGAGGTAATGAAGACTGCCATCATGATCAGAAACACAGATGTGTACTATGATACCCCTTGGGAGTTTACCATAGGAATATAATAATGAAGATGTCTCCTCCTGCTTACAAACAACTAGGTTTGACTTTAATAATTGGGGAAATAGATTACCCTCTTTCAGAGGTTCTGGACAAAATTTCACAGTTAAGTGACTTAGGGCACTGGGAAAAAGATAAATTTCCTTGATAGAGAAGAATAAATAACCAGCATATTCAAAGTCAGAATAGATTGACAAGGAAAGAATTGTTTGCTATTCTATTTATAGCAGGAATATATTTTGGAAGCATAGATAGTATTCCAACTAATGAACTACACAGAATGTACCAAGAAAAGGGGCTTGATATTAGATGGAATAGAAGTAAGAATTGCCCCTACAGATCTTTTTGAATCCTTGTATCCAGGTTTGTCACACCTTCAGGGAAAATAGGAAATTGGCTGAGCCCCAGTTCAGATTAAAGAAATATGCAGATGGGATTAAAGACCCTATATCAATTTGACCATATATCGGAAAATGGATCAAATACTGTAACTAGGACATTAATAAGTATGGAGCAGAGGACTCCCTTATATATTGAAACTGTAATAAGTTTAAACATGGAACTCCTATCACTATCACATGACTGGGAGGGGCTGAAATATCAACCAGACAAGTCAAACTAATGATGAAAATTGGGCAATTACCTAAGAAAGAATATACTGTGGCAATTGTACCCATTCCTGAATACATCACTGAAATAAGTATATTGAGAGGTATGACTTTAAATTTACCTGAGGGGAGATACCAATTTGCACTAAGGAAGATAGGAATTAATATCGTTTTAGTGGGTAAAAATAAAAATGAATCCAAATACTTTGCCTGAACCTTTGAAGTAATTACTTTAAAGCAATATCTTGTGCCACGTGGGAAAGATGAAATTACCAATACTATAAAGGCCTATATTGAGACAGGAGTATTAATTCCTACAGCCACTTGGTGGAATGATCCTGTCTGACCAGTATGAAAGTCAGATGGGACACGGAGGATAACAGTGTATTCTAGACAATTGAATAATGTGACTCCTCTTTTGTATGCTACTGTTCCAGATACCATTACCTTAACAGAAAGGATCCAGAAATAGGATGAGACTTGGTATACAGTTAATGATTTAGCCAATGCTTTCTTTACTATCCCAATAGATTCTAAACAATGGGACCAAATTGCTTTCACTTGTCAGGACCAATAATATACTTTTACACACTTGCCACAAGGATATTTGCGTAACCCCACTATTTGTTATAGGATTGTGGCTGAACATTTAGATGAATTAGAGCTACCTGGTGTACATCTTACCCACTACACAGATGATATTATGATACAGGAAAGAAATGTAAAAGAAGTGGAGAAGAGCTTGACACTTTTCATTGAGACTATGAAAAGCAAAGTGCGGGAAATTAAAAGTACAAAGATTCAAGGGCCGGCTCAAACTGTAAAGTTTTGGGCTATACAATGGAAAAAGGAGCTGTGAGAGATTCTCCCATAAACCTGTCAAAAGATTCAGGATTTTCCTATCCCCATCAATAAGAAAGAGACCCAAAAGTTTATCGGATTCTTTGGATACTGGTGACATCACATACCTCATTGAACACAAATTTTGAAACCCTTATATAAAATTACTAGGAAAAAATATGAATTTGATTGGGGACTTGAGCAGAGTAAAGCTTTTGAAGAAGCAAATGCCAGTAAACAATTGACTCTAGATTTATGGTCTATGCAAAGTGTCCAGATGGAATTACAAGTGACTGTACAGGATGAATATACCAACTGGAGTTAATGCAAAGGCAACATAGGTACCCTTACGATTGAAGGGGTCTAGGGAACTCCCTTCATCTGGAATTCAATATACCCCTTTTGAAAAACAATTGTTAGCTGCATATTGGTCTTTGGTAGAGACTGAACAACTGATTTTGGACCATGAGATAATATTGAGGCCTGAAATCTTGATTATGACCTGGGTAATGAGTACCCCAGCTTCTCACAGAGTTGGACATTTTCAAGAGGCTAACATAACTAAATGGAAATGGTATATTCAAAATAGATCTAAAACAGGCAAAAGTGGCATTTTTGATTTATACTAATCTATAGCAAACATAGATACTGAGGGAAATGATACACCCCTTGAACCAAAGTAACAGTGGTTACAGTCCTTGGTAAAATGGAATGAGAGGCATGATGGATTAAGTGAAGTACAAAAACAGACATGCATGGTTTATTGATGGAGCAGGAAAATATTTGGGCCACAAAAGACATTGGAAATTGGTAGCCTACAACTCATATACTAGGAGGACTTTGGAAAGTACTGGGATATGTGGAAGTAGTCAATATGTTGAACTTATGGCAGTACATCAAGCTATTAAAATAGAGCAAGGAGAATAGTGCCATATATTCACTGATTTGTGGGCAGTAGTTAATGGGTGAGCTACATGGATACCCATGTGGAAAAATCAAAATTGGGAAATTCATGGCAAACCAGTGGGGGGCAGAGAATTACAGGAAGATATATGTGACATGGCTTTGGTTACTAATTTGTCAGTTTTTCATGTAGTGGCCCATATCACACCAGAATGTGAGTACAATGCACATATCAACTAGCAAAGATTGCTACTCAACATATTTTCCATACTTTGATACCAACTGATAATCCAGTATGAGCAAAATGGGTCCATCAAATGGCCAGTCATTTAGGGGTTCAGGCCACACACCAGTGGGCACAAGATCAAGGTATTAGTATCTCTCATTTACTGTCAAAACAAGTAGCAGAGAAAAATTATATAAGTCAATTGGAAAAGGAACTAAGTGTTCCTTGGATAGTAACTAGAGAGATAGCAAGGGGAAATGTACCAGCCCAAATTTGGCAAATAGATTATATTGGATCCCTACCCCAGGATAAAGGATGCAAATTTATATGTACTTGTATTGACACCTATTTATGTGTACTAGTGGCTTATCCCTATAAGAATGAGACCCAGAAAAACTCTAGATATCGTAAGTCTATAGTATGGGACCTGAATACAGATTCAAAATGACAATGGGGCATATTTCAAAGGTAATGAAATGAAGAGATATTGTGTATTAAACAATATAGAATGGATGTATCATGTTTCATATTATCCATAAGTATCTGGGTTAATTGATAGAATGAATGGATTATTGAAAAAACAATTAAGGAAGTTAAGTTCTAATAATTCTTATCAACATTGGAAAGATAATTTGTTCACTACTTCACATAAATTGAATAATATGCCACTGAGAGAAGGTACACCTCTAGTTAGAATGATGACCCCAAATCTGCAAATTAGAAAACAACAAACACATAAGATCACAAATATTCCATATTGGACCCTGCACCATGTTCCAGGACACCTAGTCTGGCAGGGTATGATTTACATTCTTTAGAGGACTTTAGGTTGAATAGAAAAGAAATAAGAAAAATCTCTACTGGAATATGCATGAGAATCCCAAAAAATCATTTTGGTTGGATATTATCCACATCAGGATTAGCAGCTCAAGGAATACATGTATTGGTTGGAGTGATATCAAGGAGAAATTATTGTGACATTCTAAAATTTAGGTGATGAACCCATATTGTTTTGTAAAAATGATAGAATAGATCAAGTGATTATTATTCCTTTTGAAACAATACCCCTTGTGGAAACTGACCCTTCTGAAATAACTAGCAGAGGAACTGAAGTATTGGGTTCTGCAGATAGAATAAAATTGGGAGCTAAAGTATGGGTAAAACAGAAGCTAGATGATGTTCCCAAGTCTGTGGAAATTATAGCACATGGGAAGATAACACTGTAACTGTTGTTTATTCAGGAGAGGAGGATTACCAAATTGTACCCTTAACTCATATATTCTACCATGAATGAGGCTATTATAGTGGCTGGCCCTATATCTATCCTGCTTCTGGTTATTGTTTCCTTGTTTCTTTTTGGCTTTTTGTCTGTTAAACTTGTTTGCTAGATTTATTTCCTACAGGCTTAGTACCCTGCATCTGCAGATGCCTGATCTCTTAAGCCAGATGTCACTCCTTGTCCACAATTGTGATGTGTCACCCCTGGACCTGGTGTCAACCAAGTTCCAGATGCCAGCTAAAGAACTGACCTCTTGAACGGGACCTCTTGGGAGCAGGGACAGCTGTACTTCCAATTTCAGTAGGAAGTAGCTATAGAAGAAGAGACCTTTGCCCCTTACCACAAGATTTTAGGGGTCATTCATTTGAGGGGGGGATGATAGAGTGCTTGTGCTCAAGCCCCACCCTAAGATTTTTTTGTGTGCTTATTTTGTGTGATTCCTGTTATATTGTTGTAATATTCTGTTGACACCACTTGACTAAGATATTACTCTATATGCTAATTTTCTGTTATCCCTGTTACGATTCTTTTGGTACCAGTTGCCCCACTGGCCTTTGTAATGAATACAAAAGATCTTGGGACTGAATGTAATGGTAATTTAAATGGGAAGATCTTTCCCATTCATTAATAGGCCCATGTGACCTATTTAAATCACATAGAAGCCTAAGTCACATGTGGTGGGAGGAACTTGCTGAATGGGTAGAACAGGAAGGGTGGAGCAGAGCCAAGAGGAAGTTGGTCAGGGTAGTCAGAGCTGAGAAGGGCACAGGCAAGCAGGCACAGCTAGGCTCATGAGTGTTTGTGGGAAGGTCTCAGCAGGGTGGCAATGGCAGTGGGGTTGGAGCGAGGTGGGGGAGGTGAGGAAGTTTGGAAATGACTATATCCTCTGTGGTGCTAATGTGTATTGACTTCTTGGTTACTTTGGTGGATTTGGTTTTCTGGTTCTGAATAAATGCTTTTCTTCTGCCTGTTATATGGAGATTCTCTTATATTTTGGGATTCAGAATTATGTTAGCATATTCATAGTTGCCTTCAGTGCTGTGAATATTTCCTGTATGATACAGCTGTTGTGTCTGATTCTTTGTGAGACCATGAACCATAGCACACTAATACAGTCCATGGAGTTTTCTTGGAAAAGATGCTAGAGTAGTTTGCCATTTCCTTCTCCAGTGGGGCAAGGCAAACAGAGGATAAATGACTTACCTCCAATCACACAGCTAGCAAGTATCTGAGACCAGATTTGAACTCAGATCTTCCTGACTTTTTTTTTTTTTACTAAAGGTAAAAGGACTATTTATTTTTGAAAGCTCAATCAATAAACATGTATTAATGTCTAATATGTGCCAGGCACTGTACTAAGCTCTGGAGATGCAAATGTGTAAAAAAAGACAGTTTCTGCCTTCATGAAGCTTACCATATAATGGGAGGAATTAAGACACATTAGTAGGATGTCTTTTGTTCTCAAAGAGGACCAAAATGACTTTACTATGTTGGTGGCAAGGTAAATGTACCCAGTTGTGGCTGATCAGATCAATATGAGTTCAGAAGGCTCTACCACAGGTCAGGCACAAATAGTGCATGTAAACATTTGGAGTGGAGATGTCTCTAAACTTGCACATCTCATATTTCTTTTGAATTACTTCAATTCTGCTTTGCTCATAGAGCACATCACCCTCTTTCACATGGTCATGCCATGTAGAGCAGTCCTGTGCCAATGTCTCTCCCATGTCTCTCAACTGAGAGAGACTTTAAATGTGTCCTTGTTTTGCTTCTTCTGACCTCCATGTGAGTGCTTGCCCTATGTGAATTCTCTATGAAATAGTCTTTTAGGTAAATGTACTTTAGGCATTCGAACTATGTGGACACGCTAGGAAATTTAAAAAGGAGGGAGTGGGGGAAGGATGAAAAAGGGAGTCAAAGTTTCAAGGTGGTATAGCCAGGTAAGAGATGAGGAGTACTAAAACACTATTTAAAAGTGAGTTATTTATTGAACTGAATCCAATGTATATGAATATACTTTGTCAGTACAAACACAAGATGAAGGTGATGATAGCTATTAGACCCTCTCTTTTCCAAGACATTTCTCTAAATCACTTGCACTTCTTCATGCTTATATCATATTTCAAATGGATCTCATTGTATCTGGAATGTACCACAATGACTTTTGAAGCATGCAGGCAGCTAAAGACAGAGCACTCTGGACCCAGCGAATAGAGTATTTTAGATGGTGGTTACCGTTTGGTTTTCTTTATGGGTCCCATTTCTACGTAGGCTTCCACTCTTCACTTCCTCATATTGTGACTATATCTTGACTCCTCTTGAGTGGTGTTGGGACTTAGTTCTTTGGTTAGGCATCCAGGTATCTGACCTTCTCATGGATTTGGAGCACAAGATAGCAAAGGGTGGTAGTAATTCACCTCTTGAATTTGAAGGCAAAAGAACTGGGTTCAAACCTGGCTTTGTCCTCTGACTCTGATAGGTTAACTTTGGCCTTACCTTCCCTAGAATCAGGTCTCCCTGGCTATCTCCTTGCTCTGCTACCAACCTCCAGCTATTATCCTTATCTCTCTACCACAGTAGCTTTTGATGCTGACCAGAACTCATCTGATGGATGATCTTTTCTATTATGAGAATTCGTTTCTATAGTTGTTTAAGGCAGAGAATAAACATTTGTTAAGTACCTTTCTGTTCCATGCATTATGCTGGGGATACAGCATAAGATCTTTCCCATTCATTAATAGGCCCATGTGACCTATTTAAATCACATGGAAGCCTAAGTCACATGTGGTGGGAGGAACTTGCTGAATGGGTGGAACAGGAAGGGTGGAGCAGAGCCAAGAGGAAGTTGGTCAGGGTAGTCAGAGCTGAGAAGGGCACTCCTACTCTTCAAATTTTTTTTAATGTTTACAAAGTAGTCTTCTCACATCTACTTTTAGAAGCAGGTTATATATGGATTATTACCCCCAGTTTATAAAAGAGGAAATTGAGGCCTGCAGAGGCAACATGATTTTCCTCAGGTGACACAGTTGATTAATGTCTGAGATAGGATTTAAATTTAGGTCTTTTGACTCTAAGTCTACCAGTCTTACCATTATAGCATACTATCTATTACCCAACTTATGTGGAGGAGAACATGAATGAGGATGAGGAGGAGAGAGTAGGTTGGGGTCTCATGAATCTGAGCATTGAGGAAAGAATGACAGGAAAATATTGCCTATTTTGAGCAGACATTAATTACCATCCTCTATGGCCTAAGTCCCTTCCTGCTTCCAGGTCCCAGTCTCCCCCAGCAATGATATGAGAGCTGCTTACTCTAACTCCAGGGCCTCATTAGGACATTCTCCAGGAAAGCACCCTAGTCAGGAGGACCTGGGAAGGGGCAGTCAACATGTAAATGAAGGTAATTACCCGGCAAATGTGACCTCAGTAGAGCTTGTCAAACATGTTGAACTATTTCCCCATCCACATTTGGGACTATCTGTAGACCAAAATACTTCCCCCCTTTGGTTTATAAACCCATGTGGATTGGGAGGCAAATTTATTCCTGAGGTTCTGATTCATTTACATTGAACTCTCTACTGTCTTATTTTGTAAGAGTGGTTTGAAGTTTAAGAAGCCCCTTGAGACTTTTCTATAAAACCCTTTCAAGCCTTTGTGTTCTTAGGAACAGGAAATTATGTTTGGATAAACACAAATAAACTGAAAATCCCAAAGCTGGAGTTCGGTCTGCAGCCCACAGAACCTCTGATGTTTGTACAGACTAAAGCTGCCAGTGAGATTTGGACATCCTGGTGTCGATGAACAAATCAGGCTCAGAGAAGTATATGACATGGTGCCAGCACGATGAAGGAAGATCTTGGATGCACTCAGCAGTGTAGAGGAGAGCTTATTACCTACCTGTGTGACCTCAGGCAATAATGGTCAAAGCATACTTTACAAATATCTCATTTTGTGCTCACAACAACCCTTGGAAGGAGGTACGAGTATTATTCTTATTTAACAGATAGGGGAACTGAGGCAGAGAGTGATTAAGTGACTTGTCCAGGGTCATACAATGTCTGAGGCAAGATTTGAACTCAGGTCTTCCTGACTCTGGGCAGTTAGGTGACACAGAGGAAGACACATCTTCTGAGTTCAAATCTAGCCTCAGACACTTCCTAGCTGTGTGCCACTGGGTAAGTCATTTAACATTGTTTGCCTCAATTTTCTCATCTACAAAAAATGAACTGGAGAAGGAAATGGCAAACCACTTCAGTATCTTTGCCAAGAAAATTTCAAATGGAATCATGAATGACTGAGTAAAGGTTGACTCTAGGTTGAATGTTTTGTACCATCAAGGCTCTTTATAAGGCAAGTCTTTTAACATCTGTGGACCTTGGTATCTTCATCTATAAAATAAGATGGTGAGAGCAAAAGACCTGTAAGGTCTATTACACGTGTAAATATAATTTATTTGTCCTATATTATATGATTACACACTCAGACCACAGTAGAATCACACCTACAAGAAGAATGTGGAGGGAGGAAGGCAAAAGGAAAGAAATGAGGAAGTGGGGTATAGTGGACAGAACTTCAGACTTGGAATCAAGAAACATCAGTTCTAGTCTCAATTCTGTTACCAAATAGATTGTGTGTCCTTGGGCAAATTACATGTCCTTTTTGTGCCTAACTTTCTTCACCTCAACTGAGGGAGTATGATCTGTATCAGGGAAACTTGATCTATAAGGTTATTTCTAGTTCTAACATTCTGTGACTTTAAACTTATCAAAAGAGAATTGGGAAAATGGGGTTTTTTTTTGTCATGAAATTTCATGGGAGAATGAGAGGCAAGCCTGGGAGCAGGAAAGAAAACGAACCTGAAGTCTGACTAAAACTGAGAACTTGTAAGGAAATAGAAAAGAGAGAGGGCCCATTTATTCCTCTACAAGTTGGAGAACATTCCTCTGCCCAGGCTGCTGATTCAGCTTTGCGTGAACCCATTGGCCCAATGCTGATAGTTGCCATAGAAATTAATAAATACACTCTTTGGGTGGATCCTGGTCTCTTCCAGTATGTTTCGCATTACAGATAATGTGACATATAGATCTACTCTGTACAAAGTCCCAATTTGTGTGAAGACAAAGCTGGGGCTGCCTGAGGTATGACTAGCATCTGGTACAGTACCAGCAGAGCCCAATACACAGGGATGTATGCTTTGATTCAAGAAACAAAGTAGTACCTTTCTATTTGGTGATCGTAGGAATTGATTTTTTTAAAAAAAATATATGTCAGAAGGCTCAGAATTACCTTGTTTCCTTACCCTCTGATTCTGTCTGATTTATGCTGAACAGCCTGGTGAAACTTATGGGAGATTCTGTTCCAGGGTCCCATGAAATAACAGATGAAGTGGTTCTCTGATGTATATCATATACATGTAAATGTAAAACATAGATTGATATATATGTGTATATATGTATATATACCTGCATAACTATGTGTATATCTATCTATATCCAACTCTGTGTGTGTATACCGTGTGTACATGTTTGCATTAAAACATATATCACATGCATGATATATACACACATGTATTTACCATGCAGGTGGTAGTTATATATTTATACATGCATATACCATATGCAGGGTATAGGTATATGCATGATAGATGTGCATATGCATATATGATGTCCATATACACATAGATATATATGCATACATTATACATGTTTATGCATGTGTATTTGTAATGTACGTGCAGGTATATAATGTGTATGCACATACACATGTGAACAAATAAATGAATGACAAATGTTTCTTTATTAAGCTCTATGTGCCAGACACTATATGGGATACAAACACAAGCAACCATTACTATTGTCTTTAAAGAACTTGTCTTCTAATGAGAGAAGACCATATATAATGGGGATGAGTGTGTGTGTGTGTGTGTGTGTGTGTGAGAAAGAGAGAGAGAGAGAGAGAGAGAGAGAGGGAGAGGGAGACAGACAGACACAGAGGAGCTGGAGAAGAACATGTACCCTGGTAGACTTTGAAAATGACTGAAAAGTTGTGTGGAGGCCTAGTGTGGGGCATGATAAGATAAATGGGAACCTTTTGGAACTCAAAGCCTTAGGGGCAGTCCAAGGTTGCAGTGGGTGGGGATGAAGAGATATTTCTATCTACTTCTGTGAATATTTACATAAAAACAAGCTATCAGAGGTTTATACAAAACAGCAACTTTTAGGTTACATCTTCAGGTTGCTATAGATTCAGTTTGCCCTCCCACACTTTCTTTATCTGTACCCACATTCCTGAACAGTGAACAGTGAGAATCCTTTTCTCCAGTCTCCTTGGTTCTCAGAATCAGAGTAGGGCTCCATTTCTTTCCTTCCCTGTCTTTTCCTCACTCTTCAAATCTAGTCAGTCACTGAGTTCCATTTATTTTTTTTTATAACTGTTGCTGGCAAAAAATCTGATGACAATTGCCCAACCCTCCGAGCTTCTTCCAGTCTTAATGAATGATGCTCCCTGAGTAATATGCATGGGATAGGACGTTATGGGATTTGAAAGAAATTCTCTTATGTTGAGCTGGTCCAGGGTGAAAATTTTCTCATACTTCCTCGAAGGAGGCTGAACAAAATCAGTTAAAAAGACAAATGCTTAAGAATTTCCTGGCTGTAGCTATGGGTTCCAACTAGGAAAAGCAACATAGCCCTTGGAGCTATGAGCTACAAGTTTTGAGACCTATTATTATGTGGGGAACACATTGCAAAAGATTACATAAATTAAAAAAAATGAACTAGGAAGGACCTTAGAGATCATTGAGTCCAATACCTTCATTTTGTATATTAGAATCCTAAGTCAGACAGTTGGTGGTACAGTGCATAGAGCCCTGGGTATGCAGTCAGGAAGACCTGAGTTCAAATGTGACTCCAGACGCTGTGTGACCCTGAGCAAGTCACTTAACTGTCTCATTTTCTTCATCTGGAAAAGGAAATGGCAAACTGTTCCAGTATGTTTGCCAAAAAACAAAATAAAAGCCCAATGGGGTCATGAAGAGCTGTATACAACTGACGTGACTAAACAACAAAATAACACATTGAGACTAAGAGAAATTAGGTGATTTTCCCAGGGTCACAGGTGGCTAGGATGAGATTTTGACCCCAGGTCTTCCTGATTCAGGGTTCCACTATACCATGTTGCATTTTAGCAGAGAACCAACAGATGACAGCAAAATGGAGACAGACACACCAGGCAAGTAAAGGCTGGCCAACTCTAACCCAACGAGAAAACAAATTGCAGCATCAAAGCATCAGAGAGAGGAGTTTCTGAAGGCATATGAAGCCTATAGGAGTATTAGTTTCCTTGGCTCAGTGTGTTGCCTCTATGGGTGCCTCCTCTGTACCTGTCCTTACCAGGGATGGGGAACCTGCAGTCTCGAGGTCACATATGCCCTTCTAGGTCTTCAAATGCAAAGGATTCAGTCAAAGAGTTGCACTTGAGGACCTAGAAGGCTACATGTGTCCTCAAGGCTGCAGGTTCCCCACCCCTCCCCCATCAATATCTTCTAATGTTTTTTCTCCTGCCATTGGAATGGGAATCTGTGGGAAAGTATATTTGAGTATTTGGGAGTGATTTTACCAGCTAAATATTTTGCCATCCTGGTTAAATGAATGTATTTGTTTCAAATGAGTGTCTTCTTGATCTGATAAAAAAAAAGTAGAGATTTGCGAGATATAAGTTTGAGTTAATGTTGATCCAAAGCAGGTCTTGAAATAAACATGGTTTTCAAGAAGCACACAATTAAAAAGAAACCTTAGCTACACAACGAGGTATCTATGTGGTGCAGTGGATAGAACACTGGCCCTGAATTCAGGAAGACTCATCTTCCTGAGTTCAAATCTGGCCTCAGACACTTAATAGCTGTGTGATCTGGGGAAGTCACTTATCCCTGCTCACCTCAGTTTCCTCATCCATAGTGAGCTGGAGAAAGAAATGACAAATAATGTCAGTATCTTTACCAAGAAAATCCCAACTCATGAAGAGTTGGACATGACTGAAAACAATTGAAAAATTACACAATAGTTCTCGCACCTATCTCCTTTTTGTTTCTTATGTCTCTGCCACATATCCAGAAACTGATCTCCTAATGTCTACATTACTGAAATAATTTGCTATCTCCATATCTTTAGTCCGGGGGTGGGGAACTGGTCATCTAGGTCCTTGGGTGCTGCCTTTTGACTGAATCCACAATTTACAGAACAAGTCCTTCCATGAAGATTTGTTTTGTGAAGTTTGGATTCAGTCAAAGGGCCAACTTGAGAACCTAGAGGGCCACATGTGGCCTTGAGGTCACAGGTTCCCCACCCTTGTGGTTTAGCCCTTCCCACCTGGAATCTATCCTATCCAGGCCAGCTTTCCATATCATGCTGCCATGTCCCAGGAGAGTCCATTTAGTGTCAGCTAGAAAAACATTTGAGAAAGGAAGAGAGAAGTCTAGGGATGCATTTCCTTAAATTTTATTGCATTGATATTTTTTCTTTTTGTGTCTATCTTATTTCCCCAAATAAATTATAAACTCCTTGAGGCCAGAGCCTTGGTCCTACATATTTTTTATCCCTGGAGCCTAAGACAGTATCTATCATGATAAGTGTTTACTGAACATGACAATGCATATGATGGTAATTCTGAAAACCTACATGACTCTGAAGCAATTTTTGATTTGCAAGATATTAGAATTGGGTGGTCCAGACGTCATTGAGTCTAGCCCATACCTGAACAAGAATTCTTTTTACAACATTCTTGACAAGTGGAGATTCAATCTTTTTTTTTAAAAAACCTCTTAGGAAATCCACTGTCTCCTAATGTAGCCCATTTAATCCTCAGATAATTCTAATTGTTAGGAAGCTTTTTCCTCACATCAAGCACATGGTTCTTCCACAAAGTCCTGCTTCTTTATCACCTTGGTACATGGAGGTAACTGTTAGTTCCCAGAGGTTATGCCACTAAAGCAGAAGCTCCGGCTAGAAAACCTTCAAGTTTGGTTGGAGCAACAGATTATATCTTCTGACCAAAGAACAAGCCTAGATAAATATTAAGAAGTGGAAAAGTATAGACAAAGTCAGCAAAGAATTAGTGCTTCAGTATTGTTGGAATGTAGAGTTCAGGAAGGGAAATAATTTGAAATAAAAGTGGAAACCTTTAATTTGGAGTAGAATTCTATAGGCCCTTAAATGCCAAATTAAGGGGTTCATATTTCACCCTACTTAGAGGCAATAGGGAACCATTTCTCTTCCACAGAGACCTTATCCTCTCTGATGACTTCTTAACTTCTATGCTAACTTGAAAATATATATCTCTACTCATTTCTCACTATCTTTGCATATAGGATAGTGTTCTTATTTATCTTTTTGTGCATAGAAAAAAGAAAATTTATTTAAAAAACCAGGAGGCTTCTACTGGGAATACTTTCTCATGTGAACTATTGATGCTACACAAGCAAATCTCCAGTCTCAGAATTTCCTTATTAATCATAAGAACCAAGCACTGTGCCAATATAATACCTGTTCATTGTGTTTCCCAAGGACTAAAAGGGGTACACACTGGAGAAGCAGAATTGTGTGGTAGAAGAGCACTCCTGATCAGAGATCATATTAGTTCAAATCTTGCCTGCAACACTTATTTAACCCCATGTGAACTTCCATTTGTTTTTGTTTTTTAATCTGTAATAAAAAATATAAGGTTCAAACATTTATAGTTGATGAATAATACCTGTAGTATTGATGGGATAAGGTTGTTGTGAAGTTCACATTAGTTAATGTAAGGAACATGCTATTATCATAGAACCGAGTAAATGAAAATTATTTTTAGTAATGTACGTTAATATGAGGCAGTGGGTAGAGAACTCACCTCAAATCCTCCTGTTGGACACATTGGCCCTAACCTTATTCTTAGTTCTTCACCATGTCCCCCAAACTCTTCAGCCTTCAGCTGTTTCTCAATCAACTTTGCATTGGCTACACTTCCCTCCCTTTCCTTTCCCTAACCCCTTTGTGAATTGGTTCAACTCTGCACTATATTCCACACTAAGATACCTTGCTCCCTTGCCAATTTCGCCTTGCTCAACCTCAATCCTGGAATACTCTCAGCCTCTGTCTCCACTCCCATTCTGCAGAATGAAGTTGGAGAGAATCGTAAAACCGTAGTTGATTGGGCCCACTGTAAATCTATGCTTCATAACTGAAACTGGGCCCTCACTAAAGAAAGGAAATCTTTTTCTATCTCTAATGTGATATTCTACTCATCACAGCTTTTCCAGATTTTTTCATCCCTCTTCCAAACACTCATAACACCTATTTCCTTACTCTCTCAGCTGAGGACCTCATTTCACTGGGGAAAAAATGAATTATTTCACCAAGACCTTCCTCTTTTTAATTTTTTTTCTTCTCATCTCACATCATTCACACATCTCTCCTCCATATCTCTAAAAATACCCTGGTTATTTTACTAGGTGTTATATTGGCTTTTAGTCTAAGAAGCATTGTTATAGATCCACATAGTTGTTTACATTTGGAAAAACACAAAGGTTTTCTTTTTTATTTTCTTTCCTTCTTATTTTTCTGTCTTCCTGTTATTTATGGGTATGGGTGAAAGGAAAAAAGATATGGAGTAGAAAAAAGAATGCAAAGTACCAGGGAAGGAAGACCATGAAAGTCATTGTTGCAGATTTCATCCAAGGCACCAAATCACATTTTGTGAATTCTAACTAAAACTTTGGATTTGAGGTTAACGTTCAGGTTGGGAATTTTTATGAATTCATCTCTATGTCATAGATCATAACCCTTCCTTGCCCCATGTGCTTCTTGTCCATGTTATCCCTTAAATCCTCAGTACAGGTTCCAGTTAACCTGCTTGGGACCATGAGACTGGCAGTAACAACAAAAACACCAGCCCATGTTGTTACAAACCGTATATCTCATTGTTCAAAATGAAGAAACTGACTGATTAGGAGCAAGGTGGCACATCCCACATGATCTAACTCCTAACCCAATGGTTCCAATCCTACTAACTATGGATTTTTTGTGAACCTTGTTGCCAATATTGGTCTATGTTTCCTATTCATTGGTCTACATCCAGTCATACATTTTCTCACATAACAAATACTAATCATGTAACTACTGTTATGTGGTACTTCTGAACCAGAACTTGTACTCTCAACCTGGGAGTATGAACTCTGATTTAGTGGTTATTCATGTTAATCTACTGAGGCTCAAGTACATCATACCACCTCTTAGCTCTCTCCATGCCTTGGTATTGAACAGCACCCCCAACTCTACTTTCCAACTCTAGAGCTAAGGACATCAGTCAAATCAGCACTACCATTCCTAGAAAGGACATGTCAATTATTCACCCTATTACTCAGATCATTTCCTTAGATTTCCCTGTTCAAAACAACCCTTCCTAACATACCCTACATATGTTGTCTTCTACTAGAATGTAAGGTCCTTAAGGGCAAGGACTGGATTTTATGTGCGTGTGTATTTGTATTCTCAATGCTTATCACAGTGTGTGGCACAGAGTTAAGAGCAACTCAAAGTTGTTCTTAAAACAATATTGTTGTTACTGTATACAATGTCTCCTTGATTCTGCTCATTTCACTCATCATTATTTCATGCAAGTCTATTCATGTTTTTCAAAGATCACTGAGATCTTCATTTCTTATAGCACAGTAGAATTCTATCACAATCATATATGACAATCATATAATCATCTGTTTACCTTTCTATCATCTATCTCTTCAATAGTCTATCACTAGATGCCTCTACTGTATACCATACACATTAGCTGTATTCCTGATCAGTCAGAATACACACACACACACACACACACAAATATTATTGGGGAGTCTTTGTGTTGTGTTTAAAACTTGGGATTACTATGATATAGGACATTCCTTACTTGTATAACTTGAAATCTTCTTTTCAATGATATTTTTGTTCAGTTTTTCTCTGGGGATATGCATTGTTGTATTCATGTTATAGGAGTGTGTGTGTGTGTTCATGTTTATCTGGTATGGCAAAACAAAATTTAATCAATAATATTAGTAAATGTAATTCAAAAAGCAAAAACAATGCAGGAATCTGTGATTCTTAATTGAAAGACTAGGAGAAACTCTGTTCCCTACATATACTTTGACTGCCATCTTCTGGTAGCTTGTAAGAATAGTCAAGCAAATGATTTGGAAGAAGGTAAAGGTTATTTTTCTTTTCTATTCAAAGTAGTAAAGTATATGAGTGGAATTCAATTTTTAAAAAAAGCATTAAAGAATGATCCTCACTCATTGTCTTGGAACCAATACCATGATGTTTCAATATAATTGGATACTCAGTAATTCTGGATAGCATACTATAGAAATATTTAGTTTATATGTTTAAGCAAACAATCACCAGGTTGTGAGTGATATAAATACATTGGATTTTCTGGTTTTTATTAGATGTATGCACATGCATGAATGGGTTTTTATATACATATATTTGTATGTGTGTGTACACACACATATATATATACACATGCATACACATACACACCACTACATGCATACACATGCATGCTTGTGTCTTGATATCATAGATCTAGAGAGTTGATGGTACCTTGTCCAAGGTTTTAAACCTGTGGTCTCAGATTTTGCTTTTAAAAATATTTTGATAATCAAATAAGGTCACATATGAGCAATGCCTAGCAAACCTTAAAGTACTATATAAATGCCAGCTACTACATTTCAATATAATTGGCTTCTCTTATGATCCTACCTATTTCATTTCATGCATTTAAAAAATGATTGTCATGGTCCATAGTTTTTGCCAAAGTGCCAGAGTATTTGTGGAACACACACTCCCGCGCGCGCGCACACACCCACACACACACGATAAAGAATCTGTGACCTAATCCAAACCTATTATTTCCTAGATAAGCACTTTGTGGCCTGGAAAGTGTGGATGACTTGCTCAAGGTCACATAGGTCGTGAAAGGCTGAGCTGTTACCTGAATGAAAGTATTGTGACTCCAGGCTCAGTGCTCCTTCCCCACACTACACATCACTGGAGAGCGCCAGGAAGAACCAGTGTTTTCATCACAAAGTCATTTGGTTATAAACATTTGCTTTGTATGAAGGCCTTTACATTGCCCAATTCAATTTCATTCAATTTAGTGAGTATGAAGTACTTGCTCTATTGTGCACTAAAGATACAAAGAACAATCCAAAAACAGACTTTATATGTTTTTACTAGGGGAAACATGCTTGCAAATGTAAATATGTATATGCACACATACATATATGTATACACACATATATATATATACATGTGATGTGTGTTATGTTATATATAGTACATACTATACATACTATATATCTTATATTATTAATTTTTGTGAATCTTTATATGTACATATGAAAATGTACATATACATATAACACATACACACTTACATATATATTATATATGGAGGCAAATTTTATGGAGAAAGAGAAAGCGAAAAAGAAGATAGGGAGAAGAGAGGAGAGGGGAGAGAGAAAGAGAGACAGAGAGAGATGGAGAGACAGATATAGAGAGAGAAGGAAAGAGAAGAGAAGAGGAGAGGAGATCACAGTAATAACATAACTGGAAGATTAGGAAAGACCTTGACCAGGTGGCACCTGAGCTAAGCGTTGGAGGTTGCTAAGGATTCTCAAAGATGGAAATGAGGAGTGAGACTACTCCAGGCAAGGAGGACAATCCATGCAAAGTCATAGAGGAGGGAGATGCAATGATTATATACTGGGAATGCTTTATTTGGGAGGAACATAGAGTGCTAAAGGCAAAAACAGGAAACTGGTTTAGGAAGATGGTTGACAGGTTTTGAAGGACTTTTAAAACTAGACAGGTAGGATTTTTATTTCATACTAGAGGCCATAGGGAGTCACTAAAACTCAAATGTCAGATTATATGAAAGATATTGGATAGAAAATTCAGAATGCACAGTGTGCTGGGGAGACATGAGAAATGCCTCTTTAAAAAAAAATCTCTATCACTTCCTATTTATTCCCCTCTAGTTATCCTTCCCCCACCAAACAGAAACCTTCCCTTATATCAGATCAGCACCACCAAGAAAAACAAATCAATACATGGCTATGTCTGGAAATGAATATCTTATTCTCCACCTTTA
Organism: Bettongia penicillata ogilbyi; assembly: GCA_023548195.1. NCBI lineage: Eukaryota > Metazoa > Chordata > Mammalia > Diprotodontia > Potoroidae > Bettongia > Bettongia penicillata. The sequence goes on from JAJHZJ010000300.1 coordinate 1,966,789, forward strand.
GATAATCATCTCTCTTGCAAAAGGTAGGAGGAATATTTCATTTTTAGTCTTCTGAAGTCATGATTGATTATTGCATTGATAGAGATCAATAGTCTGTCAAAGTTGTTTTCTCCTATGTCATCATGGTCATCATGCAAATGGTTCTCCTGTCCTTGATAATTTAACTCTGTATCAGTTCTTACAGGTTTTTCTGAATTTTTCACATTTGTCATTTCTTATAGTACAATAAGATTCCATTTCATTAATTCCTATATCACAATTCATTCAGTCATTTCCCTTCTGGAAAACGAAAGGATAGTCATCAATAAAATAAATTGGAAAAGCATCAAAGAAAATGGAATAAAGAAGTTAAGAAGGGGACACACAAATCAATTTTGTTACTATCGTGTCAAATTTAATGTAAACTTTCAAAAGACAACAAGCTTTAACAGAAGTTTGCAGTTTCCAATACAATACATTTTTCCGTTGTTCTTTGTTCATCATATGCCAAGCACACTAATGTTTATTAATGATTGATAAATTAATATAAAAGAACACTTAGAAAATATATCCTTTTTATAATTAAATGATCACTGTCATCGTTCAGTTGTTTCAGTTGTATTTGACTTTTCATGACCTCATTTGGTTTTTCTTGGCAAAGACGCTAGAATGGTTTGCTGTTTCCTTCTCCAGTGGATCAAGGTAAACAAAGGCTAAGTGATTTGCCAGGAGTCACAATAGCTAGTAAGCATCTGAGGCAGGATTTGAACTCAGGTCTATTCTGACTCCAGGTACAGAGCTCTATCTGTTGAACCACCTAGCTGATCTCATTCTCATTTCTCCAGAATTTATCATCTTAGTCCTTTGCTTGAATTCAGGAGACCAAAAATACAAAAGAAGCAGCAATAATAAATATTGACAGGTCTCCAAACAAAAGGGCACAAACAAAAAATACTTCAGGGGCAGTTCTGTGGCATATAGCAAAAGAAGAATATCTCATTTGGGAATCTTCTCTGAGACACTGACCTCAATAAAAAGATGTCTAGTTTGTAAATAAAAATTTTCTCTTTGCCCTGGCACTCTAACCCAGTGAGACATATGGTAGGACCCCCTACCAACATCTTGAGAGACTCATATGGTCTCTTGGCAACACATTTATCAATCAAAACATAGGCACAGCCTCAACGAATTACTGAGAACAGAGTTTCTGCTGTGGCAAAAAGCACTCAATGATTTGACGGTAGTGTTAATTTTTAAAAATTCATTTCTCCCAGGTAAAATTTCCTACCATTAACAGACACCAGTCTTCCAAAAATAAACATTGTCAATTTAATCACAAAACAAAAAGGGGAATACTACTCCCCCAAAATAACTGAAATAGTCATACGATATGATGTAAACCAAGCTCTCTGTAAACCTTTAAGTGATATATTATTATTAACTAGGTGGTAGAATAGTCAGAGAGCTGAATTAAAGTAAAGAAGATTTGAGTTCAAATCTTGCCTCAGTTAATTAGCTATGTGACCCCGTGAAAGTCACAATTTCTTTCTATTTCAGTTTATTCTACATAAAATGGAGATAGTAATAGTACCTACCTCCTAGGATTGTTCTTTTTTATTTTATAATTTAAATTTTTTGGTACATTTTAAGTTCTGAACTGTCTCTCTCCCTCCCTTGCTCCCCACCCATCATTTGACAGAGGCCATCATTTGACATATACATATATGTACATACACACATTTATGCATATGATATATAAAAGCATATATGTGAAACCATACTATTCATATTTCTGTTTATCAGTTCTTTCTCTGGAGGTGGATAGCATCTTCCTTCATAGGTCCTTGGTAATTGATTTGAGTATAATATTTATAATAACTTAGTAGTTCATATTTATTCCTCAAACAACATTGCTATTACTGTATGCAGCATTGTCCTGGTTCTGTTCATTTTGCCCTTCATTATGTCATGCAAGTCTTTCCATATTTTTCAAAACTCAACCTTCTTATTACTTCTCATAGCACAGTAGTATTCCCCTACAATCATATATCACAACTTGTTCAGCCATTCCCCAACTGATGGGCATCCCTTCAATTTCTAGCTCTTGCACCCACAAAGAGAATTACTACAAATATTTTAGAACATATAGGTTCTTTTCTTTTTTCCCTGAATCACCTTGGGAAACGGAACCCAAAGCAGTATTACTGCATCAAAGGGTATACACAGTTTTATAGCTCTGGGCATAATTCCATATTGTTCTTCAAAATGGTTGGTTCAGTTGACAATTCCACCAGTAATATATTATCATTGAGTCCTTTCAATCATGTCTGACTCTCCATGACCCCATGTGGGGTTTTCTTGGCAAAGATGTTAGAGTGTTTTGCCATTTCCTTCTTCAGCTCATTTTACTGATGAAGAACTAAGACAAAGAGAATTAAGTGCAAATCTGCCTAGGGTTTCAAAGCTAGTAAATGTCTGAGGCCGTATTTGAACTCAGGTCTCCCTTGCTCCAGGGCAGGCGCTCTATGCACTGCACCACCAAGCTGCCCTAGCAGTGTCTTAATGTCCCACTTTTTCCACATTGTCTCTAACATTTGTTGCTTCCTCCTTCTATCATTTTAGTTAATCTGACAGGTGTGAGATGATATCTCAAAGTAAAGATTTAAAGCATTTTGTAGCTTTGATTTCTTCACTGAAAAAATTGCCTGTTCATATTCTTTGACCGTTTATCAGTTCTCCCAGGGTTGTTCTGAGGATTAAATGAAATGCATATACAAAACATTTTGCCAACTTTAAAGTGCTATTGCTAGTTACTGTTGTTGTTTTATCATTGTATGCAAATAAACATATAGTTACTTTGGGAGGGGGAATCCACCAGATGTCATCATTGAAAGAAACCTCAGAGATCATTTATTCCAGTAAATACCGAAATATGACCCTCCTACCTCTTCAACAAATATTCATCTAGCTTATGATCAAAGACCTTCACTGAGGTCTGCTCATTAGCGCATTACCACTTGAAGGAGTCCATCACACTTTCAGAGAGATCTAACAGTTGGAAAGTTTTTCCTTCAATCAAGTCTAAGTTTGCCTACCTTCCTTGTCTACCTACTGATCCTAAGTCTGCTCTATGCAGGCAGGGAGAACATACTTAATCTCTTTAATTACATGACCACACATCAAATACTTTTGTAGGAAGTGCAGTGAAGTGTGCCTCAACCTTAATGCAAAACAAAAAGTCTAACAATTTTAATGTTGGCCAATATGTATTTTTTTAAAATGGGACCTAGGAGTATAGGGGGGAAGAGGATGGGGAGGAGCTTGCCTTCTTTATCTAGCCCTCTAGTCTGATTTTTACTTTCATTTCCTGGAGAAGTTCTTCAGAGAAAGTTGACCTTCCTTTTATCAGCTATCATAAAGCTCCTATAGGGTGAGGGTTTTTTAGTGGTGCAGGGACAGGGGGTGGAAAAAATGGAACAAGTTCTTGAAATAAGTTCTGGAATACAGGGGTATAGTTGATATTTAATGGGCCTGAAAAAAACATTTTTAAAAATTCTAAGTGCCTTGTTTGAGACAAAGGATGCTGAATCAGTATCAGGAGAAATGTAGTCAAGAGAATAGGCTTCACATTAACCTGGAGACTTCTGTTAGTTTCTGATAATTTTCTGGATGGGAAGGTACCTCACAGCATTCAGCAATGCACTAAAAGGGAACAACCCTACTCATGTTAGGCATTAGCTGCACTTTACTGATGAAGAAACAAAGACACACTGCTCAGGGGCAACAATGAACAAGCATTCATTAAATACTTATGTCCCAGGTACTGTCCATGGTGTCAGACGTACTACTGAACAGCAATGTACCAGGTACTATGCTAGGTGCTGAGCATACAAAGACACAAAAGAAACGGTGTGTTCCCTTAAAATGTTCATGTCTGTCAGGGAGACAAAATGTACACATATATTAAAATATATGTGAATTAAATATGAGATCATTTTGGGAGGAGAGGGAATCATGAAAAACTTTTATGTAGAAGGTGAAATTCAAGCTGACTCTTGAAGGAAATGAGAGATTCTAAGAGCTGAGGATGTGGAAGGAGTGAATTCCAGGGAAGCAGAACAGCCTGTGATAATCACAGAGATGAGAGGCATGAGAAACAATAACTGGACTACAGCCTGAGGGAAGAGCAGCAATGTATAATGGAGTTCTTGCAAGGTAGGGAAGGGCTATATAAGCCGCACAGAGGAGTTTATCTTTCATCTTAAAGGTAATAGGGAATCATTGAAGTTTATTGAGTAGGGAAGAAACTTTATCAAACATATACTGTGTATGAAGGATTGATGGGAGGAGGGTGAAACTCAAGGTCGGAAGACCAGTTAGTTGGTTATTGTAGTGGTCTGGGAAGCATGAGAAGGACCTGAACTATGATGGTGTCTATGTGAATAGAGAGAAGGGAAAAGATGCCAGAGATGTTGCAGAGATAGAAAACATAAGATTTAGGAACTGATACTATGTGAGCTAAAGAAGACAGAGGACTCAGAAATAATACTGTGATTGCTTCTTTATTGATCTCCAAGCCTGAATTTCTAATTACTTATTAAACATCTTTAGTACCTTAAACTCAATATGTCCAAACTGAACTCATTTCTCCCCAAATGTTCCCTTCTTCCAAATTGCCCTATTACAGTCAAGAGCACCACCATTCTCCCCCACTCGAGTTTATAATCTAGGTGCCAACCTCAGCTCCTCATCCTTTTTTCTCTCCCATATCTAATCTGTTGTTAAGGCTTCTCAGTTTTATTCTTGTGACATCTTTGCCATATACCCCTTTATCTCCTCTGACATTGACACCACCTTTGTGCGGTCCCTTCTAACTTCACACCTGAACTAATGCATTAGCCTGTTATTTGGTCTGTCTACCACAAGTATCACTCCATTCCATTCCATTTTCAACTCAGTTGTCAGTGATCTTCCTAAAGCACAGGTCTGACCACACTACTCCTCTATACAATAAAACCCAGTAGCTCCCTGTCGTTTCCAGTATAAAATAAAAATCCTTTAGCATTTAAAACCTTTTACAACTGGCTCCTCCCAAACTATTTACACCTCCTATGCACCACACCCCCATATAGTCTAATCCAGTGATAATCCAGCTTCCTTGTTGTTCCAAGAATAAGATACATTCTATTTTCTCATGGGCATTTTCACTGTCTCTCTTCCATGCATGGAAAGATTTCCCTCCTCATCTTTGCCTCCTGGCTTCCTTTCAGTTCCAACTAAAATTCCATTTTTACAGGAAGTCTTTCCTGAGCCCTGTTAATTCTCATGACTTTTCTTATGTTGATTAGTTCCAACAGATTCTGTCCTTAGTTTGTTTATGCATAGCTGCTTATATGTTGTCTCCCTCGTTAGATTGTGAGCTGCTTGACAGAAAGGATTGTTGCTGGTACATAGTAAGCATTTAATAAATGATTAATAACTTGATTTTTTTTGTTGTCTTCCGTATTAGTCTACAAGCTCCTTAAGAACACAGTCTTTTGCCTTTCTTTGTATCCTTAGCACTTAGCACAGTGTCTAGCACATAGTAGGTATTTATAAATGTTTATTGACTAGTCCCCTTCACAAATATAGGAAAGTTTGCCAAGTGGGCTGAGCTTTAGAAACAGAGAAATTAGGAATAGGCAAGTTTTTGAGAGAAACATAAGTTTTAGTTTAAAAATGTTGAGTTTGAGATGCCTTCAGGCATCTAGTTTGAAATATGCAATAGGCATTTGGAAATGAAATACTGAAACTCAGTCCAGAAATCAAGCATTAAGTATATAGATCTGGGAGTGATTAGTACAGAGTAGATCAGTCCAGAGATAATAATTATGCCTCTGGGATCTAGTGAGGTCATTGAGTGAAAGAGTTTAAATGGAAAAGATGGGCCAGGACAGAGCATTGGGGCACACCCACAGTTAGGGGGCACACAGCTAATTCAATTCAGCAAGCGTTTATGAGTCACCTACTATGTGATCATGCAACCCCCATCCTCCTAGTCAACCAGGTTCACAACCTAGGTGTCTTTCTCACTCTCTCATTCCCTCATATTTAATCTGTTGTAAATGCCTGTCAATTTTAAACATCTCTCATATTCCTCATTCCCCTCCTCTCCTCTGACACTGCCACCATCCTGGTGCAGAACCTCATCACCTCACACTTGGAGTATTGCAATTTTACTTCTGGTTGGTGTCCTTGCCTCAAGTATCCCTGCTCTCCTGTCTGTCCTCTTTTCCGCTATCAAAATGATCTTCACGAACTTTAGACATGGGTCTGACCATGGTTCTCCCTTAAACAACAAAATCCAGTGTCTCCCCATTTCTTCTAGGATCAAATAATAAGTCCTCTGTTTGGCATTCAAAATACTTCATAATCTGACTCTCTCCTGTCATTCCAATCTTCTTACACCTTAATTCATTCCATATACCCTATGATCCAGTGACACTACCTCATTACCACACCTCAAACAATATATTCCATATCCCCACTTTGGGCATTTGGATTGCTATTTCCCATGCGTGGAATTGTCTCTCTTCATCTCTTCCCATGTTTCTTTCAAGTTTCAGCTAAAATCTCATCTTCTACAAGAAGAATTTTCCAGTCCCCTTCAATGCTAGTACATTCCTTTGGAACTTACTTCCAAGTTATTCTGTGTAGATCTTATGTGTACATGTTTCCATGTTGTTTTCTCCCATTAGAATACAAACTTCAATGAGGGTGGAGACTATTATTTTTACCTTTCTTAGTATCCCTCCCACTTAGTTTTAACTTCCTCATCTGTAAAATGGAAGAGATTGGACTTGATGGTATCTGTGGTTCCTATTATTCTCAGCCTATGACCTTATCCTCCAGGTTGTTCACTTTTTAAGAAAAACAAGGCAGAAGACAGTCTAGAAACTTGAAAGGAAGGATAGCAGAAAAAGGGCAAATTATTTTATCATAACTAGAATACAGGTTTTCAACATCTTTAAAATCATATATCTCTTATGCCAAGTGGTTAAGAGAGAAATACATTATTTTGCACTCCTGAGAGACATTTCATAATTAATTCATTGTTGGTGGAATTGTGAACTGATCCAACAATTTCAGAGAGCAATTTGGAGTTATGACCAAAGAGCTGCTTGTTGTCCTTCATCTTTGAAGAGGACCAAAGCGACATCACCATGATAAATTGAAATTTCAGTGTGTTCAATTGTAGCTGATCAGACCAATACCAGCTTGGAGTGTTCTACCACAGGTTGGGCACAGATAGTCCATGTGAATATTTGGGGTGGATATCCCAAATTTGCACATCCTGCATTTACTTTGTGCTGTCTCAATTCTACTTTGCTCAAAGAGCACAGCACCCTTTCTGATGTGGGCACGCCATGCAGAGTGATACTGTGCCAGTGTCTTCCATGTTGCGCAGTCAAATTCAACATTTTTGAGAAAGACCTTGGGAATGTCCTTGTATTCTTTCTTCTGACCATCATGGAATCACCTGCCCCATCTGTGTTCTGCATAAAATAGTCTTTTTGCATTGGAACAATGTGGCCAGCCCATTGCAGTTGCACTCTCTGAAGCATAGTTTGAATACTTGGCAATTCAGCTTGAGTAAGGACTTCAATGTCTGATACCTTATCCTGCCAGGTGAGCCTCAGAATCTTCCTAAGACAGTTCAAATGGAAACGATTCAATTTCCTGGCATGGAAATGGTAGACTGTCCATGTTTCACAAGCATATAACAATGAAGTCAGCACGATGACTCTGTAGACCCTCAGTTTGGTAATCAGTCCAACTTCTCTTCTCTCCCAAATTTTTCTTCAGAGCCTCCCAAACACTGAGCTAGCTCTGGCAATGTGTGCATCAACCTCATTGTCAATGTGCACATCCCTGGAAAGTATACTACCAAGATAAGTGAACTTATCCACAGCATTCAAAATTTCTCCATTTATTGTAACTGATGATTCCACATATGGATGGTGTGGTGGTAGCTGATGAAGCACCTGAGTTTTCTTGGTGTTAATTATTAGGCCAAAATTAGCACAGGCAGCAGAGAATTGATCCATATTTTGTTGCATCTCAGCTTCAGAGGCTGCATTGAGCTCACAGCCATCTGCAAACAGAAAATCATGCACCAACACTCCCTCCACTTTGGTCTTTACTTGTAGCCTTTTCAAACTGAAGAACTTGCCATCACTATGGTGCTGTGTTCACCCTCATTGAAAGCATTTGTCAACATGGCTGAAAACATCATGCTAAAAAGCATGGGAGCAAGCACACAGCCCTGCTTCACTCCACTGGTGACTGGGAAGGCCACTATCCAGAAATTGAGCAAACATGTCATCATGAAATTGACTTACAATATTGATGAAATTCTCTGGGCAATCAAATTTTGACATAATTTTTCATAATCCCTCATGACTAACAGTGTCAAAGGCCTTGGTCAGATCTATAAACGTTGTGTACAGACCTCTGTTCTGCTCCCAGCATTTCTCTTGGGGTTGTCGGGCAGCAGGTTCTGAATTTCCCCATCATTTTCATCAAAATTTGATGTTTGTGAGTGTTCTGACCCAGATGAGCAAATGCAGTGCTATACACCAAATCTCTGAAAGCTGCCCACTCCTTTACTGCTCCACAGTTGCCAACTGTGTGTTGGCTCAACTTTCCCTCCAAGTCAGCAACAAAGTATTCAGAGAAGAGCTCTAATTTGTTGACATTGCTTCTCCTGGTAGTCATTTTGCCTTGGGGTCAGTGCTTTTTATGAATGTGAATATTTAACTTGGAAAGGATAAGGATATGATCAGTCCAGGACTCTGCACCACACATTGACTTTTGTCACTCTCACATCTTGTCTATTTCTTCTCCTTACAATCATATAGTCTATTAGATGCCAATGTTTGCTGTGAGGGTGCATCCATGAAATTTTACTGCTGTTAGGTAAAGGGAAGACAGTATTTGTGATAAGATCATGCAATGCACAAGTCTTCAGCAGTAAATGACCATTGCTATAGAACTGTGTATGCCTTTTGCCCCAGAAATACCACTGTTTTCAAGCTGATCAAGGAAAAAGGAGAAAAACCCTCTATGTGTTCCAAAATATTTATAGCAGTTCCCTTTGTGGTGGCAAAGAACTGGGCATGGAAGGGATGCCCATCAATTGAGGAATGGCTGGACAAATGTGATATATGATTGTGATGGAATATTACTAGGTTATAAGAAATTATGAGCTCAATGATCTTAGGAAAATATGGATAGACTTGCATGAAATAATGAAGAGCAAAGTGGGCAGAACCAAGAGAACACTGCACACAATAATAACAATATTATTTTAAGAATAACTTTGAGCAAATAAGTAATTTGGGCTATTATAAACACCCAAATTAACTATTAAGGACATATGAAGGAAGATGCCATCTGTATTCAGAGAAAGAACTGATAAATAGAAGTATGTATAGAACGATTTTACATACATACCTATATATACCTATATATCCACACACACATATCTGTGTATAATGGTAACCACCTCTAGGGCAGGGGGAGAGGAGGAAGAAAAAAAGGAAAAAAAAGAAATTTACATGATAACTTTATTATATATTTCAAAGGAATAGCAAGTTCATAGTAGATTGTCAGTTTTGCATGCAATTATCTTTTTTGAAAAAAATTATACTATGTTGTGGAAATGTTTGTTTTTTTCATTCAAAATTAAAAATAAAGGAAAATATTAAAAAAGAGAGGATATCCACACAGATAAATAGATTTAGAGCTGGAAAACACTTTGTGAACTCTAGTCGAACCCAGGGACTCGACTCAAACTTCTGCTTCTTTTCCACTATGGCACATTGTAATTCATTATTCACACTCCCATTTATAGGCTTTGTGTGTGTGTGTGTGTGTGTGTGTGTGTGTGTGTGTGTGTGTGTGTGTGTGTGTGTGTGTGAGATTTCCTTTGGGGTTGAGATTCACTTGCTACCTGGGTGAGATGAATCAATTATCATATTGATGAGGAGCAAGGGGATGGAGGTGATGATTTGTGTCTTTACTTTCCCAAAGCCATGTTTAGTTGTGTGTGCATAAGCTTCTACTGTCAAATGTTGGCAAATGTTACTTTGAAAGAGTTCTGTTCACACCTTAATATAAAGTTTGGAACCACAAGAGACCTCAGGAGATATTCTAATTTGATCATCCCAAATTACAGAGGAGGAAATTGAAGCACATATTGAAATGTTTTGTTCAAGGTCATAAAGTTAATCATTGCAAAGATGCCATGGCAAAAAGCATGTTTTTTCACTCCTAATATATTGCTCCATCAAACTAGCTAGCAATAGTCAATCTCTAGCCAAACTGTGAAGCATAATATATATATATATATAATATATATATATATATATATAGTTTCATCTCCAAAATTCCTAATCATGAGTTTTCAGTGATCCTCAAGCAAGAGAATGTAATTGAACATTATCAGTAAATATGGTTTCTGTGAAAGGGCAGCTTGGTCCTGTGGATCTTTGATGCACCCGGACTCCAATGCTATAGAAAATGATGCTTGAAATCAGATAAAATTAACATGATTCATGAGAGTAAACCGCAGCTATAGTTTTTTGTAATTTGAGACCCTCATATTTCCAAGGATGAGGTTGGGAGATATCTAAAAACTAAGCATCAGAAAGACCGAGCTGTTCATTTAAACACATTTGCCTATTTTTAGCAAAGAATCTAAGATAAAGCAAAGACAGATTTAGAATTATTGGTCAAGCCAAGTGGCCATTATCCTTTGATATCCCTTCACACTACCATGCAGAACATTTGGATCACTTTATTTAATGTCAAGTTAAAATTGGAGACTTTCTCAGTACTCAATTTTGTATGAAGGACTACAGATGAAGTGTCTTTTCAATCTGGCAATAGATACATCCACGGTCCTTGTCTAGTTGTGGTACCATGGAAACAGCAGCAAGAGGATCCTTATTCTGACTTATTAACTATGTGACCCTAAACAAGCTCCTTAACCTCTCTGAGGTTCACATGCTTTGTTGTCCACAAGTGCTTGTTGTGAAAAAAAAAAAGTGCCTTGGAAATCTTTAAGAACTACAAAATGTGTCAATAGAGGCTTAAGTAAAAAAACAAATGGAATGAGGAGATGTAAGTCAGCTGTTGCATTCACTTCTGGGCACATTTTGAGAGGGATCCTGACAAGCTGGATATTCCCAGGGACAGTGAAAGAATTTGGGATGCTTAGTCTAGAGAACAGGTCTTCTTTTTGAAGATGTGATAACTGACTGAATATTTGAAGGGCTGTCCTGTAAAAGAAGATTCTAGATGTTCTGCATAATTTCACTGGACAGCATTAGGCCCTTCATAAGAAGTCACAGGAAATCACATTTTTGTCTCACTATAAGGAAGAACCTCCTAACAACTGATTAGTTATTGTTCCATCTTTCTGGCTGTGTCCATCTCTTCATAATCCTGTCTGGGGTTTTGTTGGCAAAGATACTGGAGAGGTTTTGCCATTTCTTTCTCCAGCTTATTTTACAGATGAGGAAAGTGAGACAAATAGGGTTGTGACTTGCCCAGGGTCATACATCTAGTAAGTGTCCAAGGTCAGAATGGAACTCAGGAAGAAGAGTCTTCCTGATTCTAGACCCAGGACTCTATCCACTAAGCCACTTAGCTGCCCCTGGCACATAATAGGGACCTAATAACTGTTTGATGACTTCCAACATCTTCCCATTCTTCCTAAGTTTTAATTTCCTCAAAATGTAACAACATTGAATTTTGAACATTATATAGATTAAAGGTCCAAGCAAATAAGGCCAGGGGTTCAAAGCTGACTTATTGTCAAAATTATAAGACAAGCCAAAATCTCAATTTTTGGAACTTTAGTATCCTCTTATTTTACATTTTTAAACACCATGTGCTTTTACCGTTCTTCTCCAAAGTACTGTATATTATATTTTGGGGGATTTTCTTTTAAAATTAAAATAGGGTTGGATTAAACAGCAACAATTCTTACCATCTGGTTGAAAAGAAGCCATTTCTAATTGAAAATTGTTTCCATGTGGCAATCTAGGTGAGCAGACTGACACCCACATTGGAAAGGAATTATAGTGATATAAAATTAATTTGAAAGTCTTGTGACAATTAGAATCATAGGGATAAAAGGTACCTTAGACAGGTATAACCAATATGTGGAAAAATATATTCTCTCTTATATGTAACACAAATGATCATCCAATTTTTTTATTTGAAAATTTTCAGTGAAACTCACTAACTCCCCAAAGCCCATTTCACTTTTGAACAGTTACAATTATTAGGAAGTTTTTCCACATTTTTTAAATTTCTACTCATTACCTTACTTTTGTCTCCAGGGGACAAATGAAACATGTCTATTCCCTCTTTTATGAAATAGTCCTTCATGTTATTATAAAGAGCTATCAATTTTCCCCAAGCCTTCTCAAAGCTAAACATTCAAATTCTTTCAACTGATCCCCATAAATGTCTACTCAAGGCCCTTCCCCATCCTTTGGACATATTCCAGTCACACAATATCCTTATACAAAGGACTAGTCACAATACTTTTGATGTATTCCAGTAAATACACAGTATAATGGCACTATACCATCCCTATTCCAAGATACCATCTCACTATAAATGCTCACTTTGTATTATATTTTTTTTTTGGCTAATCATATAGCACTAATGCATCATATTAAGCTTGCAATCCTACCAAGTCCCCAGGTCTTTTTTTTACCATATAAACTTTAGATTAGCTACACTTACCCAATCATGTACTCAAAAAAGTTGACTTTTTGAGCCCAAGTATAGCATTTCATATTCATCCTTATTAATAGTAAATAACAATAGCTAGCATCTATATAATACTTAAAAGCTTGCAAAGCACTTTGCATACATTATCTCATTTAATTCTATTAATCATATTAATTAATTTGGCCAGTGAAGATCTTTTGGAAACCATCATCCAGTGAATTATCTAACCCTATTGGCTCTGTATCATTTGGCATTTGATAAATTATGTTATTGATTAAAATGTTAAATAGCACAAGGCCAAACATAGACCCATGTATATAGTATTGCTAAAAACAGAGTCCCTCTAGACAACTTAAGAATTTATACTACTAGCATACATATGAAGAAATCTGTTTATCACAGGCCATGTGTACAGGGTCAAAGACCTCCTTGACCTGGGAAATCATAATCTAACAATGCACTGCACACAGTAGACACAGTAAAAATGTTTCCTGCTTGTCTCTTCTTTTATAGAGAAGCAGGGAAATCAGAGCTCCTTTAAAAAGCACTCTGTACCTCATTCAAATTCATACTTAGACCTTTAAACTAGAATTAACTTGTAAGTGTCTGAATAAAATTTGCTAGGAGAAGAGTTAGCAAATGAATACTTTATTAGAGATTCATAACACTTATAAAAGAAGTCTTATTTCATTATAGAATTACCAGGACTTTAAAATGATCCAAACATTTTTATTTTTTAGTTAAGATACACAATAGTTTTTAAATGCCATAATTTTTGTTCAAGTGTTTGTCATTCATTTCACAAATCGAGTATGCATTTAATCCACAGAGATAAGTATTCACAGTAAAGATAAGTGTTTAAACTTTGTTCTTAGCAATTTAAAAGCATTCATTACAAAAGCACCTCAATAACACTTTATTATGAGAAAATTGTTTGATTTAATGTCACCAAGCACAGAACTCAGATGTCTTAATGGGAAAGAAGACACCAGAGCCAATCTAGCCCACTTACTTCATGTGATACTAGCTAAAAGAGACTACATCCTTATGGCACAGTGTATAACTCTGTAATATACAAGTCATAATACAAATATGAATAAGTGGCATACAAGGAGAAATGGCAGATTTTCAAAGAGAACGGGAAGCTTCAGAAAAGACATATGTCAGGGTAATATATAAGGAAAGAGGACACATTTCCATAAGTCACACACACAAATGAATCAGACTATAGTCATACCTCATATGCTTCACATCAAACAGACTACAGTTTACCTGTTGACATATCAGGGCATTAGGAGAAATATAATTTGCCCTTTGATCAGCAAATATACCAAAGCTGCCACAGTTTATGACTCATCTATGGTTTATGACGTGGGTTGGCTATCTTGGCTTAGTTTTTATACTCTAAAAATATCTAACATATGTGGCACCATTTGGGATGGAGTCAGTAAACACACAAAGGGCTAAGGGGCACAGGGACCCAAAGGTCCTATTATTCTAAAGGAATTTTTCCCAAGACAGGCAGAAAACATCGTGTTGAGATAACATGGAGAGGGCTGTCCTATAACTCCCATAGTGTTCCCATTCAAGCCTTTAGTTCATACATTTTGGTATCTTTCCAAAAATAATAAAGGTATATTGGAATCAATATCTGCTGACTCAACCAACAAAGGCTATGTAAATATATATATATTATATATATATATATACACACACATATGTGTATACACAATATATAGAAGCACATATGTACACAGTTGCGCATATACATATGTGCATATGTACATACACATGTGCACACATGCATATGTTAATATTTGTATATACATATACACCAGTATATGTGTGTATGTATGTATATATGTATGTGTGTGTATATATATACACACACACACATACTTTAATTAAAAAACCTAGTTTTTGTACATCTATCATCATTTCTAGGACAATATTATAGCATTAAAATTTTACAGACAGTTATTTTTAAAAAAATCCATTCAAATTCAGCTTCAGAAAAATAAAAAAAACTATTCAGAATAAAAGTAAACAATTTATGCCACATTTGTGCACATATTTACACAACACACTGAAACATATCTTGAGACATAAATAAATCTAAAAGAAAAAAAAAAACTAAAGGAGCTAGATATCAGTTCCAGTGTTCATCAGCGGATGTGAGGGCCTCACTTCAGCTGGGGGCAAGAAGAAAGGCTATTCCTTTGACAGAGAACTATGGTTCATTTCATATATGAGCTTCTCAAGTAACCAAAGTAGTATTTTAAGTGACTGGGAAGAATCATTGTGCCTCCAACAGGAAAACAATTGACTTCCCTAATATCCAGGAAATATGAAGATAAAGTAATGAGATTGGGTTCTACATATGGCTTGGGGGTATCAGGTTTTTCTGGAGTCAAACCTCCCTCGTTCAGGTTGTATAAAAAAATCTCACATATATGAAATTTTATAAATGAGAATGAGGGAACTATTTGATATCTATTTAGTTTAAACCACATTTTGTAGGGAGACTTAAAAAGCAGCACATAAAAGAAATAAGGTCCAGGGATTCCAGTGACTATATATATTTAAGAGACACCACTTAATAGCTAATGATACTCATAATAGTTGCTAGCATTTACATAGAATACAAGATCTCCTTTGATCCTCATCACAGCCTGTCAGGCAGGAACTACAAATTTTATTGCCATTTTAGAAAACAGGCAGCTGAGGGTCAAAGCAGTTAAGCGATTTCCCCATGGTAACATGCTAGTAAATATTGGAGGTGGGATTCTGAACTCAAGTCTCTTTAAGCTGCCTCTATCCACTGATTCTCAATTTTAAAGTGCAGGTTTGTAAGAGTAAGAAGCCAAACTTTACTGTGATGAAAGGTTCTTCATCTGTTAAAATAGTTTTAAAATTAAAATTCCAGCTAGGATGTGGATGAAAACTTTTTCCATAGAGTGTCTTCATATACAAAAAGACTTTGAGAATATATCACGGCTAAAACGATATGGTACCAAAACTGGTCACACACATATATGTACACAAACTAAACCAAAACATGGAGAGCTAACTGATCTGGAGTGTTATGGTCGCCATCTTCGTAAAGCCAGGGCCAGACTGCAGCCGTAACAAGCTGTTGTCACAAAGGCAAAAATCTAAGAAGAAAAATGAATACATTAGAAATGACATTGTGTCTTATAAATATCAGCTAGCATAAACTCTTAGGTCACCTCCCACCTACTCAATAGTTTTATATTTTCATCATAGAATTATTAATCATGTTCTAAATGAATAGTGTTACTCTCACCAATCACTCCCAATCAATTCTGTTTTCTGTATTTTTATTTTGAATGATAGTTTCTCCTACTTAATGTAAGCTCTTTAAGGGCTAAAACTATATGTGTACTTCTTAGTGTACAAATACCATAGGCAATTATGGCAGAAATGCTTGATTGTGATTCTCTTTTAAAAACTGAATTAAATTTTCTTTTTTTCAATGATCAAGTATTTATTTTTCTCTCTTATACTCCTTCCCCCACCCTAAAACCTGGTAACAAATATGCATAGTCAAGGAGGAAAATCATATATTAGCTATGTCCAAAATGTGTCTCATTATGCATATTAGCTGATCACATGTTAATCATGAAGTGAATAACATTCTTCATCATGAGTCCTCTCAGATGTTCTTAAATTTGTAATAAACTAACTGACTTACCTGAATAGACCATTTTTAAATATTTTTAAACATGTTTTACAGTCAAATTGATTCTTTCTAAGCCCAGTTACAATAGTTCTGACTTTTAAGAAGCACTACTCTGCCTACCATCATTACCCTCCTATTAAAATTCTTATTTTAAATAATTTTCACATTTGTGAATGGCCATTTGGTAAACATCTGGTCATACTTCGGGCTCCTGAATGTTTGTCCCCCCAAAAAAATCAAAAACAAAAACAAACACCAAAGCAACGTACTGAAAGATTCACAATGGGATGACTTTCAATGTACCTATTTATCTGTGCATGGCCAAGAAGGAGAGCAGCTGTCAGAACTCTGGTGCATATCATATTATTTCTCTTAAAAAAGGGTAAGCTGTTCTAGGACTGAACAAAGGCAACCCACGTAAATGAATCATTGAGTTATCTCTATCCTAGATTTGTGTGGGAATACCATATGTATATTCTGGGCCCTACAGAATACTAAGTATTCAACTTGATTCACCAACGTGCTTATGTATGACCTCCATTATATAAGTACTTGGCACAGAACTAGGTATTGAGTTGAATGCAAAGGAATAAAATATATAGCCCCTATCTCTGAGTAGTTACAGTTATGCTATATAAAGTGGTATTTTAAAACATTCATTATGTAGCTACTCATACAAAATACTTTCCTAGGCATTGAGAATACCAATTTGAAGAAGACAGTCCTTGCCTTCCAGGAGCTGATAATCCACTTCAGGAAGGGAAAGGGCACAATGAATTTGCATGCAAATGTAACAGCAAGTAAAATATGATGGAGGGAAAGGAGAGATACAGACAAAGAGTTTTCTGAAGGACATGGGATATGAGCTAACTTTTGAAGGAAGAGAAAGATTACAACTGGCAGACATGAGAAACAAATACAAAGTACATAAGTGTACAGAGATGGGAGAGTGTAGGATGATATTGGGTAACAACCAATAGAAGTTTATTTGTTCTCAAAGGGTAATATGAAATAAAGTTGGAAAGGTACATTGAAGCCAGACTGTGGAGGACCTTTAATTTTAGCCTTGAGGCTAAGGAGTTTGTATTTTAATCCTGTAAGCAATAGGGATACACTGAGGGTTTTGTCCAAGTGTTTCACATAACAATAATTAGAATTTTATACAACTCCTTAAAACTTTTTTAAGTACCTTCCATATCATTATTTCATTTAAGGCGATCCATAACATGGTTAGACTTGTACCTTAGAAAGATTATTGGAACTACAATGCAAAGAAGAGATTAGAAAGGAGAGAGTGGAAGAAGGGAGATCACTCATATGGCTTAATTCATAGCAGTTACTCAAATGCTGACTGAAAAAAATTACAGTGATAGAGAAAACCTTGCTGATATCACAATATACACCCTCCCTCTTATCACTTTAACAGCTTGATTAGAGACATTTTACTGGATGTTGGACACAAAAGAGTTGCCTACCTCAGTAAAAATGGAGTGCAATCTAATGCAATCCAAGTGAGCAAAAAATCTATGGTCGAGTCCTCAATCTCTGTTTCATTATCTCTTCCTCTCAACTAGCTTCTTTCCCTCTGCCTACTAATTCCCAATTCTTGGAAAACCTTACCTAGTCCCTTCCACCTCTGCAAGGTACCAAGTTTCTTCCTTCTAGACACCTAGAAAGGGAATCACCTATACTTGTCTTGACATTCAAAACACTTCACCTTCAGTGTACCACAATTTAGCTTCTGTTCCCACTACTCTACTAAAGTTACTCTCTCCAAGGTTGATGTCGTCGTCGTCATCATCATCATCATCGTCATTTATGTAGTGCTTTAGTGTTTGCAAAGGACTTTCCATGTTATTTAACTTGCTCAATTGCCTTAGTTGACAAATCCCATGAGTATTTTCCTCAGTCTTCACTTTCAATGAACCTTTCTGTACCATTTGACATGATGCTCCACCTCTCTTTACTTGGTTTCCATGCCTTTCTAACTGCGCCTCCTGAGTCTTCTCTTAGGTATGTGTGTCCCATATCACTCACCATTTTTATCTATCCTTTCACCATTGTTGATCTCATCTAATTTCATAGCTTAAATATTATCCCTCTAAAAATAACTCTCAAATTTCTATGTCTATTCTTTTCCTTGATGCTCTAGGCCCATATTTCCAAACAATTCCTAGACATTTCTACCTGGAAGTTTGGCCCCTGAAGCTCAACTCAGCCCCTAAACTGAACTCACCAGTTTCCCTACAGTACCTACCCCTCCTTCTAGATTCATGCTGTTGATTGGCACTGCCATCATTCCTGTGACTTATGTTCAGAATTTAATTTATCTTTAGTTTATTTTTCTTCCACATCCAGTCTTTTGCAATTTCTCACTTCCAACCTGTAACAATCTAGCTTAGACTTTCATCTGCTCTTTACATAGGTTATTTATTAATAGTTTCCAAATGGGACTCCTTGTTTCCAGTCTTTTATCCATCAAACTGTTTTCCAGTCTTTGTAACCCAAACATTCTCTGCATTCTGGGAAAAGTGGGCTATGACTAGCCATTCTCTGATTGTCTTCTATCCTGAGTGCATTCATGTAGCTTGTCCATCCTTCAAGTCAGAAAATGGTTTTCACCTACAACTTTATTTATTGAAAGCCTTCTCTTCCTTCAAAGTCCAATTCAGATACTCCTTTCTCCAGATAACATTCCTTGACTTCCTTGTACTGGAAGTGATCCTTTCTTCTCATCTTCCATGTTTCTATTTATCTTTTACTCTATATGTACCACCCTACACATAGTAGATAAGTTACCTGATAAATGTTCGCTGAATTTTAAGTCATTAGCTTTCATTGTGTACTTGTTCCATTCCTTTACTAAACCATAAATTCCTTGAGCATTGGAATGTTATTTTTAATGCCTTGCACATTTCAGATCCTATGTAAATTTTTACTGAAATAGACTACTGAAGACTAGAGTCACTCTGATATATTGTCATATTTAATCATGCAATTTTGTGAATGACTTTGAAGACTTTATTCCATTCTTAGAGAAAAATAAAGTTTCTGCCATTTGTAAAAATCATTTAGAGAAAACCAAGATATCCAAATGCATGCAAATTTTGACATATTTCACAGAAAATGTTGCCCATTATTATTTTGCAGACAATAACTGGTATATAGTAATTAAATCATAATTTAACTTCATCTCTAATTATCTTATGTCCTCCTCTTCTACTTGGGAAAACCCTTTTTATCTTCTTTACCTCTCCCCCATCCCCCAACTAATTGCTGGAAAATGCATCTAGTCAATCAGAAAACTTATGTTGAGCAAATACATGGAGTGTCTGGAAAGCAACACTACAGAACCACATTTCCTACCTACCTTCTCTCTTTAAAGCTTTTATACTCCCAATTTTGACTGTCCAGGAATGAATCTCTTTCATGATATTTTTTCCCCATAAAGTAACTTCTCATTTCGTACTCATCAATATTGCATTTTCATAAGCTCAATTAATGTATATGGGTGTGTGTGTGTGTGTGTGTATGTGTGTAGGGAGAGAGTGAAAAGTAGAGGAGTAGAAAAGAGAAAGAGAAGTGAGAGGTAGAGAAAGATTAGCTATATGTATATAAAATAGGAGGCACTGAAAATGAACGTTTTAAAATGTCCCTTGAGAAGATGATTTAGAAACAAAATTCTTAAATATTAAATATGGATCTAACATGCCCTTGTCCCTTAAACCATATTGGAAGATAACTAAAACCCTGACACAAATCCCATTAGAGGACAGAAGATATCCTCTTACCCTAGAGACAAGAGCTAAATTGATTATACCCTAAGTTGTTTAAATTGGGTAATATTAAAGTAGCAAGAGTTGGGGGTGGAGCATGGCTAAAGAGGAAAGAAAAAGGGACAATGACACTTACCGTAGCTGCTACATTTATATTGTACTGGTTGTCATTCAAAAGCGGTTGTATATTCACGGTCACATTGCAGTGCAAATTGTGCAGGGAAGTAGCTGCTGCTTCTAACAGAAAAGCTCCAAAGTAGAAAACAAATACAACAAAATGATAACCAAAATCCTAAAGGGAAAAGCAAAAAAAAAAAAGTTAGTATTAAGCTTAAGTTCCTTTCCCTTTTCTCTTCTCTGGCATCACCCATTCACTTGAGAATGGCTTCCCTGTTTATCGAGGTAAGCCTGGGCTCTCTAGCTGCATTGGCAGTTCCTGCCAAGCTGGGAAGTCTTTGAGTATGGTTATGGTGAAGTGTCTATTGCCCAGTGCCCAGCTTAGTTATGGCTGGAGAGGCTAATTATTAAAATGGCCATAGAGTCACCTAAATTATATAGGGATGGGGAGCTATGTTAGTGGATGGAGCAGTCAGACTGAGAAAACTATATTTCCTTTAAATATTCATGTACTCGCTTTTATATGAGGAACCATGTTATAGTAGAAAGGCCACTGGACTTGAACTTGACTGAGTCCTATGTTAGACACTTGTTAGTTACATATCACCTAGCATGTATATAGTGTTTTAAAGACTACAAAGTGCTCAATGTAATTTAATTCATTTGATCCTCACGACAATTCTATCAAGTAGACGGTATTATTATTTCTATTTTACTAGTGAGGAAACTGAGACACGGAGAAATTAAATAATTTGTCCAGGGTCATACAATTATTAAATGTCTGAGGCAGAATTTCAACTTGGGTCTTCCTGGTTCCAAGTCCCATTATTTATCCATTGTATCATCTAGCTTCTGAAATTCTCAGAGAGTAGCGGTGGGATCATTTAACCCTTCTGTGCCTTATTTTCTCGTTTATAAAATGGAGTGGCGTTCTATGAATTCTTGGGTTCCTTCCAGCTTTAAATCTACAAAACTATGACATGTAATATGTTGAAGTTGAAATTTAAAATAGCATTTAGCTATGAAACTGTAATTTTGCAATTTACTTTTGATAAAATAGCAATGATCAGACTTTATGAAACAAACTGCCTCTAATTTATCATGAGGCAGAATGGATTTTTGAGAAGTACACTTGTCTTGAAGTTTAGAGTGCTTGAGTTGGAATTCTAACCTTTTGTCTTATTTATATGACGATATGAACAAGTGTCAAAAGTAAGAATTTCTTCTTCTTAATTCAAATCAGTAATGTGTGTGTATTCATACTGACACAGACATATGTATGTATGGACATATGTATGTAGTTTATATATGTATTTTTTCCTCATAAATATTTTATTATAAGAAGTTTGGCAATTTCAGAGTGCTAATGACATCAGGGATTCCACTAGAGTATTGTTATAGGGGAGAATAGGGATATGTATTTACTTATATATGTTCATGTTTCCCACCTAAAGAATATATATGTATGCACACATACATATACATGTATGTATATAGAATATAGAACATTAGTAAACTCATTGAGGGCAGAGACCATTTTAATTTTTGTCTTCGTATTCCTAGTACCTGATACATATTACTATTTCAAATCAATTCTTCCACAGTAGAATAGAATAAACAAGGGATCTAGAATCTTAAGATATTAATATAATTCCAGTGTCATTAGCCAGAAGACCATAGTAAATACCTAACCACTTCAGACTAAGGAAAGTCAGTTTAACCCTCTCTTAGTTACACGGTGTTGTTTTTTTTTTTTCTTTTGATCTGAAAAGTGTAGGACTTAGACTAAATTGTCCTTAAAGTCCTTTTGGTTTTAAAGACTAGGATCTCATGAAATACTTAATTATTTTAGCAAATTTCCTATTTCTTGAGATAGTTGTTAGTATAAATCAAATAACATTTTTTTTCCTGGACCAGATAACAAGTTCTTTTTCTCTTTTATGATTCTAGTAAAATGTTTTCACAACAAAAAATAAGTGATGGGTGCTCCTGAATGGAACATTTCAAACCATGGCCACCAAGATAGTTGTCACCGTTGAAATTCACTTTCCATGTGTACCTTTGTTATACTTGGTATTCTACTCCTTTCCTAGCTATGGGGAGGTGCATACGTGTGGGGACAATTATTAGTGGTTGTCTCTCTTGATTTTCCCTCCATTATCCCCTTTCTTCTTAAAAGTATTGGGAAGTTCAGAAAGAAAAGTTCGTTAACATCAAACAAAAACTTTGTCCAGAGCGCACGTTTGTCAAAGGTCACCTAATTTATTATTTTGAGGCAATAGTTTCACCTTGAATGTCAGAAAGACTTTCAAATACTATCTACCTAATTGAGCATAATATAATATCCAAATGTTTTAATTAAGTGCACTTAGTTATTACCTTTTGATGTTAAAATAAACCTTTTTTGGACAAGCATTTTCCTTAGAAATTATTCTAATTCTAATTTTCTTTAATTAAGCATCAAATACACACACAATTTACATTTACCAAAATTAGGTAGGTCAAAGTTGTTCCCCACTCCTCAATCGTAATACAAAGTACAAATCCAACAAAAGTATTCACATTCCACTCTTTAGATAGATGGTTATTTAAGTATGTAATTTATCTAGTCTTTAAAAAATAAATTTATTTCATTTGCTGTGAACAGAACTGTGCTAAGCACCACAACAGAAATAATGATTTAAAAGACCCTATTCCCCATTTTCATGGGCCTCATCATCTAGTAATCATTCTATTTTCAGCTCTCCCAAACATAATTGCGCCATTTTTCAGATGACGGGTGGAAGAAAATACCACTGAAGTTATTTATCAGGTATCTTTAAAGAAAAACTCACAAGCAAAGAAAAAGAATGAAAATGTGAATTCAACTCCATATTGAAAAGGAAAACTAAATCACTGTTTAGGTTTCCAAAAATGGAAATTTTAGTAGACTATCTAGCAAAACAAAGGGTGCCCTTCAAATGTGGCAAACATATTGGTAATCATAGAATGTCAGAACTGGCATGGAGCTCCACAGCTGCCAAGTTCAAGCCACAACTCCAATAAATCTCTACTATGACACACCTACTGGTCATCCCACCCCTCTGCGAAGCCCTCAAATGAGGGAAAAAACAGACGCCATCTGCAGGTACTTTTGACAATTGTACTTATTAGCAAGTGTTGCACTAATATCAAGTCTAAATGAGCTTCTTTGTGGCTTCTACTCATTATTTTGAGTTTTTCCCTCTAACAGAACCAAAATAGAACCGTCTAATCTTTCATGACACATGACATCTCTTCAAAATATTTGAAGACCCCTGTCTTCAGCTATGCCTCCCCTGTGTTTTCTCCATGCAAAATGCCCCTACTTCCTTCATCAGAAAGATATTCATATGGCTTGGACCTAAGGTCCCTCACCATTCTGGTTGCTCTCCTTTAGACCAGGAATTCTTATTGCAGAGCTCATGAATTTTTTTAAAAATGATTTTTAATTTAAATAAAAATAAATGTATTTTAATGTAACTGGTTACCTTTGTAGTCCTATATATTTTATTTTATGCACTTAAAATTCTTATTCAGAGGAGACCATGGGTTTCATCATACCTCCAAAGGGAGCCATTTCACACACACACACACACACACACACACACACACACACATACATACACACACACACATTGTTCCAGACCCTAATGGGGCCTTTACAGGAGAAAATAATTTAGGAGTTTTTTGCCTACTACATGCAGGATGAAGTAATTAAAAGTGATAACAATCTCACAGCTGCTCCACAGAACTTGTGGAACAATGGGAATCTACCATTAATGTTTGTCCAAAGGCAGGCCATCTGAACAGAGGCAATGTTCAAGGACACACCGAATAAGCCAAGAACCACAAAATAAATGAAGAAAAATCTTCTAGGCGTTCAATAAACTCCCCAAGGATTTCAAAATCAGAGATCAACTTGTGGTATTTATGCCAAGCATTACAAAACGGTGCTGTGGGTATCTATTTAGTCAAAAGATCACAGGCTACTGTAGCAAAATGGATCTTAATAGGTTGCCTGATCTAATCCCCTTATTTTGGAATTGAAGAAACTGAGGCCCAGAAAGGAAAAGAAGTTCTATTGTTGAGTTGGGACTAGAACTTATGCTTCCTGGCTCTCAATTCAGTAGTTTATGAGACTAAATTAGAGCTAGGTTTAGCCTTGATTAACAGGTACTGCTAATGACAAGTAAAGTTCAAAAACTGCCCTCCACACATCAAATTCAGAGTCATTATGCAAGTATAATTATCTCCATTTTATAGATGTAGACAGCGAAATTCAAGAGATACTAAATGACTTGATCCTGGAGTAGGAAGTGGCAAAGTCAGGATGCAAACACTGACCTTCTGAGGCCAAATTTAGGGTTAAATCTATTCAGCCAGACTGTGTCCTTGACAAACACTGATAGAAAATAGAGATCAATCTTTCTGAATAGCATGTGGAAAGGGCTGCTAGTCACTCATTGACCTTTCTGGTCATCCAATTTATATGACAGATGATTAAAACAATATTCTTTTACACATTTATCTGAGAGGCATTCTGCAGTCCAGGCAACTAGATTATCCACCTCCTATCTTTGTACCTTTGTACTGGCCAATCTAAGTCAATGGAGTAGACTCTCCTCACTTCCACCTAAAAGAATTCCTTATTTCCTCAAGAGGTAGCTTAAGCATAACCTCCTCCCTTGAAGCTTTTCCTGACTTTCTACCACCCCAACTGAAGGTGTCCTTTCTCTCTTATTTATTCTGGCTATAGCTACATTCTGCATGTGTGTATATACATGGGTGTATAAATATGTGTGTGTGTGTGTGTGTGAATATGGATGAGAAAATATAAACTCTTTGAGAACAGTGATAACATTTTTGGCTTTGTATCTCCAGAACAAAGCTAGGTGGTACAGTGAGTGGACAGAGTGCTGAGCCTGGAGTCAGGCAGACCTGAATTCAAATGTGACCTCAGATACTCACTAGCTGTGTGACCCTGGACAAGTCATTTAAACCTGTTTGCCTCAGTTTCCTCATCTGTAAAATGAGCTGTAGAAAGAAACAGAAAGTCACTCTAGTATCTCTGCCAAGAAAATCTGAAGTGGGGTAATGAGGAGCTGGACAAAACTAAAACGATTGAACCACAATAAGCTCCAAAACCGAAGATATTATAGGTGCTTGATACTAATCCTATTAACTGATAGAGCCATAGGAGGTTCCATGAGTGAACATTAATAAACTTCCAAACTGAAGATGTCATAGTTACTTGATGCTCTTCTTACTAACCGATCAGTCCATGTATGTTTCCATATCCATATTCCCTCAAAAGTCCTGCACAGGAGTTGTGCATGATAGATCAGCCCAACCCCACTTGACAGCTGAGGAAATCCAAGATTCATGGAGCTCATGATTTGAACCCTCTCAGCTGTAAAATAAGTTCATAGTAATATCACTTGTACTATATACCCCACTGTAGTGTGAGGAAAGCACTTTGCATTCTTTAAAACACTATATCAATTTCACTTATTATCTGTCCTACCTAGATAATCGAGAAAGCATTTTCAAGTGGCAACTCCTTGTTCTTTGACCCAACAAACACCTTTGATGTAGCAAGTAGGTATTAAGCTTCGGAGAAATTCTGCAGAAAAGTTGCGTTCCTCTAAAGGTGAGCTAAGCATTCATTATTAAACTGTATAGGAGCCTCATTCTTCCCACCTCCATCCTCTCATCTTAGGTACCTATTCAATTAAGTAATTAAGAGTGTCAAGTCCATAGGTACTGATGCTCTCACACAGCTGGCTTATTGGAATATATCCTGCCCCAAATAAAGTAAAACAGGAGTAAAGGTAATTTTGCACAGTAAAAAATGGAACTACTCCTTTGTTTTGCATATAAGATGCATTGAGTACTTATAAAACCAATGAGCCAGCTATGTCAGAGCATCAGTATCTATGGACTTGACACTTTTAATTACCTCTTTGAAAGGTACCTAAGATGAGAAGAAATGGATAAGATACTACCAGACTGAATAAAAAGCATTCTGTAAAGTTTAAAATACAATATAAATGCTTTTCTTATTCTTATCAATAGTTCCAAGTTTACATTAAATTATTCATATTATTTTTTGATATATACTTTAAAATGTGTTCTCTTACCAAGAAGTTCCAGTTGGCATCAATTTTATTCACCATGCCTGAAAGGAACACACACAGGAAGAGGAGGGAAAAGAAAAAAGCTGTCACTGATACAAACATCACCCATCCTTGGAGCAGAGGTAGAGGTACATTGGAGGATGCTACCAATATCCAGACAAGTCCTCCAAATAGCTGCAAAGAAATAAAAAGAAATAATTGTTGATCAAAAGGCATTTGTAACACATTTCAATTCTTTGGTACTGTTAGTCGCCCTTTCACACATATGTTTCCAGGGATGTTATAGCCAACTCCAACTGGTTCTTGAGAAGAAACTGTTAAATTCTCAGTGTGTTTCATCATAAGTACAGTGAAAGATTGGTCACTGGGGGAAAGGTAATAAGCATTTATACAGAGTCCATGTGCCAGGCAGTGATAAGTATTTTACAAATATTATCTCATTTTATCCTCACCACAACCCTAGGAAGTAGGTGCTATTATTGTCTCCATTTTACAGTTGAGGAAACTGAGTCAAAAATAAGTCAAGTGACCTGTTCAGGGTCATCCAGCTAGTAAGTGTCGGAGGCCATATTTTAATGCAGATCTTCATAACTACAGGTTCAGTATTCTATCTACTATTCCACCTAGCTGATGAACATTTATACCTTGGAAACTGGCAATTGCTAAAATTATTTTGTTGATAGTTTAGATTTAAGAAAATGTTGGTATTGGAGACTAAACTTAAAAGTATGCCATGAGTTTTGCAGCATAACCATTCCCTTAGCAAGACAGAATCTCCTTGATGAGCAAGAACCATTTCTTTGACTTCTATACATCCATTATCTGTATCTAGCATAATGCCTTGTATATAATACTTGCTTAATGAAGCTTTTTGGGGTGAATGAGAATGGAGGAAATCACTTATTATACACTCAATCTAGAGGATTAATTTAAAATGATCGTTTAAATATATAGGTACTTAAAAAAGTATAATAAATAGATACAAAATAAAACATATTTCCCAATATATCTACGGTAATCTATTTTAATTATCCATGCTAATAATAGCAATATATTTGAACTCTAATACCTCAGTATACCCACACATGAGGAAAACACTTAAAATTAATTTGGGAAGAATGACTGCCCTAGACCAAATGAATACAGAAGAAAACAATGCAAGGGACAAAGTTTCAAAGACATCTGGGGAACATTTTTTGAAAGACAGATTTTTTTATTGATAGCTTTTATTCTCAGATATTTTAGATTTTCCTATGTCTCTCTGCCTTGCTCTAAGTTAGCTCATATTATAAGAATGGCATTTAATGATTCCAGTTTATAAGTATGTAGTAATTACTATATTCCTGGTTGTCTTTTGCAATAATGACAGCAGTGATAATCTGGAATGGTCTTTTGTTTTAGAGGCCTTGAAAACTGATCCCCAAGAATGGCTGAACAAATTGCTGTGTGTATGTGTGTGTGTGTATTGCTGAATATAATATCTTACAGTGTTACAAGAAAAGATGAACAAAATGAAAAGACAAACATAATGGATCTTTTTTAAAGCAAAGGAAAAACAAAAAGAAACAAAATGCCTTGAAAACATTATACATCTGTGGACCTTGATCTCTGCAAAGGATCAGAGAGAATGTCTTCATATCACTTCTTTGTGGTCAAATTTCTTCTTTGTAATTTGACAACATTTTGATTGTTTTGTGGTGGCTGTTCTATCCATTTACATTATTGCCATCACTCTCTATATAGGATATGCTCTGGCTACAATTCCAATTCCCACTGAAACTGGCAATCAGGTCCCCCGAGAATAGCCACTACTTCTAGGAAGAGTCCTGAGGAGTTGGGACTTGCTTTCTATTACTATAACTTCAAAGCACTCACCAGCGCCTTCCCCACAATGATTGTTGGCTGAGAGCAGTTAGTTAGCCAAGACTTAGCTTTTAGAAAAAGGATGCTTTATTAAAATGGAATAATAACAATAGTTGAAATGAAACATGTCCCCAAAAGTATGTGATACACTTTATTCACAAACACATAGATAGAGACCAGGGGAAAGTGGGCTCAAATTTAGAATGCTCATATGACAAAGAGGAAAACATGCAGCTCTTGGCTTCTGAAAGTCCTTTTCTCCCTGTAATGAAATACTTATGAATTTCCCCTGAGGGATGATAATTGAATAGGTTTCTGTTAAGCTCTAGCTAGAGTCTTAAAGCTGCCCTTTTCTCACTGTGTCTCCTTTATCTTTAGTTCACCATGCAGACATTGCCATCAGTCACCCCTATACCAAGGATGCTACTCAGATGCCAGTGAAAAAGCTGAAATATTCAAGTCCAGAATTCCCAAGGTCCTCCTCTGAACAAGAGAAATGGGAGGGGAAGGCAAGGGAAGTTAAAGAACTCTCCTCTCCCATCACTCCCAAATTATTCCTTGGGTTTGGTTGGCAGTCTTCCACCATGAGAAAACTATTTCAAACTTGCTTGCTGGTTTTATATAAACCCACATAAGGTGACTCAACCAAAGTGAAATACACTTCCTATGCAACAATCACCTCATGTAATGGCTTTCAAGGACTTCTAAACTGACCAAGGACTTTTGTACCTAGTCTAAAGCCTTTGACTGGGTCAACCAAAGTGAAACATTAACTGGTTAATATCATTACTTTTAAGTGTGGGTGGGGTAATTGTTTCATTCACTGGACTAACCCCCTCCCTTAGATATATATTGTTTTCCTTGCTCTGACCACTTTGTTTTGTATCAGTTCATACAAGTCTTTCCCTATTTCTCTATATTCATTATGTTTTGTCTTATACCAATGTAAGATTAAATTATATTCATATACAGCAGTTTTTCAGCCATTCTCAGGGATCAGTTTTTAAGACCTCTGAAGGAGAAGATGATCATGACTGCTGTCATTATTGGAAAAAGACACTCAGGAATGTAGTAATTACTATATTTTTAAAAAAACACAGAATCTAGAACTATGAGACCTCAAGGGCTTTCCCTACATTCTCTATTTGCTAGACTCTTGAAGAAAATAGTCTATACACACAATGGTGGTTTCCTTAATGGAAAGATGAGAAGGGAACAGTAGACATAAATTCAACAGTTGAAAGTAACATTTGAAACCATAGAATCCATTTTCCTCATTTTACAGATAAGGAAAAAGACTTAGAGAATGGTGATGATTTACAAAATTCCATGTAGAAAGTTAGTCAACAGGCACTCACTGTGTGTCAGGCACTTCATTAAGTAGTAGGGATACAAGGACAGAAACATACCGTCTCCATTTTCAAGGAGCACACCTTTTAATTGGGAGTAAGGCTAGTAAGTAACAAATGTATTTTTCAAGCCAAGGGCTTTGACTTCAAATAAATTGCTATATCTACTACACCATGTTTTTACAAGTAATTCTGTACACAAATTACATCTTCACACTCATACAATTGATTAAGGAGTATAGAATACACAAGATCCCGCTGTAACTTGATATTTACTGATGCTAATAAAACACCTGACTCTCTATATAAAAAACCAAGTCTTAAAGTTTACAAAAAGGTGTCTCTCTTGCATATAATAAAATCATGTAAGACTTTGATAGATACAACCATAAAAATATTTTTTCAACAATCCTCTGACTACAATTACTAAGTAAGGCGGAAAAGAGAAATACAGGCTCATTAATGTCATTCTAGCATCATGGTAGATGTCTTATACATAAATTCAAATGTGAGGAGATCTCAAAAAAAAATGGCAGGGTTCTCAAGATTGTTGAGAACTGTACTGTATTGATGGTAATGAGTCTCAGGACACTAGATCCTCTATAATAAACCACTCAAAAGAGACTGGCTTAACAACACAGAAAAACCCAAATGAGTAACGAATAACACTCGCCTATTTTATAATACGCAGTTGGATGGGAAGTCAATACATTTATCTGCTCAGGCACTGCAGACAGACAACAAATTGAGTCCAAAATTGAATAGGGAGAAATGAGATTGGAGATGAAACTTCAGTCACTGGGCAATGTTTTTAGTGATTCTAAGATATACTCTGTTTCAAATGACAACCTTTAAAATAACAATACTCTTCTGGTGACAGATATGGTTGTGAATCAAGAAATATCACAATCTCAGAAGAAAAAAACTGGAGATGACCCAAAGGACAATGAAAGATGCATGGCGAATTTAAGTAGGGAGAAGCATATTACTACTTATGACTTGCAGGTACGAAGTGGTAGAAAGCATATTTTCTAGATACATGCTATTATAAGTTTTTAGCCCCCTTTGCCTGGTCCCTTTCCACCATCATTCATTAATTCAACAAGCATTTATTAAGCTTATACTAGGCCCTCTACATGGTGTCAGGACTCTACTGAGACAAATGAAGTAGTCCCTTCCCTCAAGGATCTTACCTTCTATTTAACAATCTGCTTTTAGAGATGCAGAAGGAAGAGGAAAGGGCATAGAGAGCTAACAGTAATTTAAATGTCTATTTTTATTTGTTCTAGGTTGAAATGGCCAAATAATCTATCACCTAGTGGCCAATCCATTGGTGATAAGTCTCTCTATTCTTCGGGGGGCTTACAGGCAGCAGACTCAGTCTGTCACCAGAATAACATTTGAATTGTTTCCCCTGGCACAGTTTTCAAGAGGGTCATCTGGCCACCTCAGTGAGGCACAAGGGGAAGGTATTTGTGCAGGTAGGAACAATTTTAAGGTGAAATTGCATTAAGTATCATAAAATCAACTTCAAAACTAAAACAAAGAGAAATCAATCTATTCTCATTTGAAAGGCAGAAATGTTTAAAACAATCCTATTTAAGTGACTCACAGGTTCCTCCAAAGCACATTTAATTTTTCCTACCACCCACCCAGGGATCCATCAGAGAAATTGAATGTGCTTCTAGTGCAAAAGTACCTTGCACCCTGGGATGACTTAATAAGAATTTGATAGTGATTAAAAACAACTCCCATGTTACAACAGTATGCTGGATCTGGAAGTCATCTGAAAGTCCTACCTGACCAGTACAGCTTTTGAAGTTAGGCTGAGGCCAAACTTGAGAATAGTTCCCACTGTAGGAACCAATTTTCTTATTTTTATGAGTGCCACAAACAAGGCTGCTTGGCCACTCACTCTTTTTAGCACCACCTTTATAATCTTCTTTCCATTTACTACATTATCCTCCAGGTGCTCATCTCTGAAATTGACTTTTATTAAATAATATGCACTTAGACTAGAACTTCTCCCTGATGAGCTCAGACCATGTTATGGCCATAAATACAACTATGCTTGCAGTATTTCCTGTTTCATGGGGATAGATTTAGTGGCTTCCCTGTTTTTACAGGAAAAAATAAAAAGAAAGAAACATGAGTAGTCAAAAGGTAAAGTCTTTCAAAGCTCCCAAACAGTGGAAGAAAAAGGAAAGAAAGAATAGTAGCACAAGTACAAAGTAGGTCCTTTCTCTTGAGCCTTGAAATCCTTATTTGCCACTTTGGATTTACTCTTCCCTCTCAATCTAAGCTGTCACTGACATATGTGAGAGAGATTTTAGTTGGGGGCTATAAACCAGGAAAGCCCATGGACCCCTTTTCAGAATGGTTTAAGTGCATAAAATAAAATACACAAGATTACAAAGGAAAATGAAGGTCAATGAAATTAATGATTTAATTGTTTCCATGTAAATTCACAGACCCTCTGAAATCTATCCACGTAATAGGAATTTGGGAGGGCAGTCTATGAAGCAGAAGCTAATTTGATTTCTTACCTTACAATTCCCCCAATTCTGGCCTTCTAGTATTCTACAGAGAAGGTGGGCATTATAAAAATCCTAGCACCTACCTCCCAAGGTTGTTGTGAGGATAAAATGAGATTGTAATTATAAAGTGCTTAGCACAGTGCCTGACACAAGGCAGATGCTATATAAATATTAATTATTAGTAGTATTGTGGCCCTCTGGTATTCTAGAGAGCTCACGCTTCTCATTAATTATAGCAGCTACCTCACAGAGCTGTTGTGAGCATCAAATAAGTTAACATAGGTGAAGCTTTGTAAACACACAAAAGGCTTGACTCTAGCATTTATTTTAAATTTCCCTTAGGACATCTCATGATTCCCAACCTGTATCCATAATATTAATACTTATTAACTCATACTTATCCTATGACTTTACAATTTACAAAGCACTTTCTTCATAAAATCCCTTCGAGTAAGTAGTGAAAATATTAGTTATTAATTTTACAGACAAGGAAAATGGAGCTCAGAAGGGAGAAGTGACTTGACCATGTTCACACAATGTTCATAATCATCTAAGGGGGGATATGAACCTACATTCCCTGACTTCATAATCTAGCAGTCTTTCCAATATTCCACATTATATTATTATTATTTATCATTGTTAATAAGGAACAATTAAAGTAAGCTTCCAGGTCTTTAAAGGCAGAATCACCATTAGCAAAAACAGAGTTAATAGTGCTTTCCCCAGGGACATGAGTGGGATTGGTCACAGGGAGAACATGTGAAGTGATTGGGTTTCAATCCGGCTGGACCTGCTGTTGTATGAGAAGCCCCGAATCCTCAAGACCGAGAATCTTAGTCACTTCAGCTCTGGTGATATACAAACTGCCAGCAGAGTTCCTCAGTGACATGGCTATTGGTTTTCTCTAAAGAGAAATGACCTTTATAAGAAATAGGCCTCTTTGGGGACCTAACTTCACTTTGTGATAACCTACTTTCACTTAGGTGACTCAGCCTGTAAGAACTTTCCCCAAGAAACTAATCTCATTTATGCATTTATGGTCTCATGCAATTTTTATTGCACAACATTTTCTGTTTTAGGTCTTTGTGCAATGGACAGGCCCTGGCATACTTAAAGGGAGTGGCTTGGTTGAGTTCCCCCACCCCCACCAAAGGAAATGCAGAAAGTTTTTATTTACCAAGAACTTGCACAGAATTTAACCTGTAGAAATAAAAGGGGGTAGGTTTTTTGATTCGTTTTGTTATTACTTATGAGGGTGGAATGTAGGAAAAATATGCAGCACTATGATATACATGCTAAAGACCCAGGATGACAGGATAGGAGATCTTGGATGAATTTTCAGATATCATTTTTTTCTTCCTCCTTGGATTTCACTCCTATCTGGCAGGAATGGCCCTACCCACATTCTTCCTTCTAAATCCTATCCAAGAGTCTATTCAATTTCACATCAATTTTTTTCTCTTTCATATCTCTTTAGACTTATCTAATTATTTCCTAACCAATGATTCTGACACCTGAAACATATATAATGAAGTCTTCCTTCTCACTAGCACCTCATAGAAAGCTTAGCTTCCTCAAAAGCACAGGTTAGGTGCCTCCTGCGTAAAGACTTTCATGATTCCCTTAGTTTTGCACTTATTCCTAGAAATCATCTTGCATCATTTTATGCATTCTTTCGTCCTTAGTTACTTCTGGACCTTTTATATCTTCCCCTAGCAAAATGTAAGCTCAAGAAGGACAAGGAATTTCTTGTTTTTGTATCTCAAGTGCCAAGCTCATGCTTTGGCAAAAGTGACTATAAAGCCTCTTCCCTGTTCCAGCTTGGAAGGCCAGTAACACATTTCCCCTGTTGCAATGGTGTCAGCAAGATCGGCAGTTCTAAAGTCTAAAGACAAAAAAAAAAAGGCTCGAGCAAAGGGAGCAAAAGAAAGAAGGGATCTGAAGGTAGGCGTTGAGAGGGCTGGAGCCTCGCATCACTCTTCTGTGTAACTCTTCATTTTTGTTTCCTTCTGAGTTTCCAGAAAGTCACCTATTGTCTTCTCTTTTCAATTCTACCAACTATGACTTTTGACTAAAGATCCTTCCCTGACTCCTTGTGGAACAAAATTTAGTCTCAAACTTCCTGTCTCTGAAGCAAGCAAACATCCTTCTAAGTTTTTCAAAGGGCTTCTGCTACCAATGATGATGGTAGGGCCCTAATGTGGAAAAATCAAACCCTTTGCTCTGTTTCTCTCTGTCTTTGTCTCTGTTTCTCTTCAAATTTTTAACTTAGATGCAACCAGGAAAGACAAAGGTTGACAAAAAGTGTTTTTTTTAAATAAAAAAGGGTGATAGTTTTGATGTAGGAAGATTTATGTACATTACAGTAAATATATTTATATATGTATATGTGTGTGTGTGTGTGTGTGTGTGTGTGTGTGTGTGTGTGTGTGTATCTCACACTAACTCGGGCAGAACTCTAGCCAAACAGTTTAAGACAATAGGAGTGAAGTGATGAAAAATGAGTTATCTGAAGAAAATGAGAAGCCATTGAGTTTTGCCCTCTTATCATTTCTTATCATGACCCAACCTGACTCCTTGCAGAAACCATGCTTCATGAACTGCACTGGGGAAAATGGACTAGAATTGAGGGCATGAGTGTGGTATTGATTCCAGCCAAGCCTGGAATCTATTGTAAGCAGTGAAGAGGAAGGGGAGCCCAAGGAAGCCTAATGTAGGAGAAAGAAAGATCCTTGTAGGAACCCTGTAACTTAATTAGGGAAAAGTTTTAGTTCTGAAATCCTAAGTCCTGGTTTGTGTCACAGCTGCAAAACTCACTAGCTGTATGACCCTGGGTGAGTCGTTTAATCTTGCAAGAGTTTCTTCACCTGTAAAAGGAAGGAGCTGAACTTGATGACATCTGAGGTCCTGCCCAGTTACGTATCTATGATCCTATAATCTATATAATGCTGATACTCTTACATTACCTATCTCAAGCAAGCATTCTGTAAGCTGTTAAATTAGTAAAGATGGCAAAAGAAGAAATGGTTAATATTGGAGAGGCAATGGAACAATAGGCACATAAGATGTTTTTGGTGAAGCTGTGAATTGGGCTAACCATTCAGGAAAGCTGTTTGCAAAATGCTAAGAAGGTGGTTAAAATGCCCATGTCCTTTGACCAGGACATCTCCATTGTTAGGCATAAGGAGGAGTCCAAAGACAGAGAAGAGTTCCATATGTATACCCCAATATCCATAGCAACACTCTTTGCAGTACATAGAACTAGCAACAAAGTCAACGCACATCATTTGGTAAAATGGCTAGATAAGTGAATGAAATAGAACATTGTTACTCTATCAAAGGAAATTATTACTATGAAGAATTCAAAGAAGTCTTGGAAGTTTTAAATGAATTAATGTTGAGTGAAATAAGCAGAACCAGGAAAAGCAGACAGATGGATAGATGGATGAATACATAGATATATAAATAGATGGTATAGATATTTATATCTATAAAATGAAACACTGTTAAGAAAAAAAAATGAACACTGAGTAATTAAAATGTCCAAGCTTGTCCTTGAAGAAGAGATCAGGAGATGCATCTTCTTTTCTTTGCAGAAATAGTGTGACTATGGTTAAGGAATATTCTATGTTCTGCCAGATTTGTTAAATGTGTTAGTTTTGCTAAACTACTCTCTCAGACACACTCCTATATCCTCCCTACCACTCTACCCTTTCCT
Organism: Bettongia penicillata ogilbyi; assembly: GCA_023548195.1. Taxonomy (NCBI): domain Eukaryota; kingdom Metazoa; phylum Chordata; class Mammalia; order Diprotodontia; family Potoroidae; genus Bettongia; species Bettongia penicillata. The sequence continues at coordinate 2,002,781 of JAJHZJ010000300.1, forward strand.
TTCCCCTACTGTCTTCTTATTTTTTTTTAATTTTGGTTTCCATTGGATGATTCTCTAGATGGGGAGGGAAGACAGACATATTTGGAAATTAAGATGACATAAAAATAAAAAGTCAATCAAAATTGTAAAATTTTAAGGGGTGAGTGGTCATTTTTATATAAAGGCCAAGCCAGGTTAGGCAACCAAATAAAGACTTGTCTATATATGAAATTTAGGCACTTAATTAAACAATCCCTCAACACTGATTTACTTTTGCTATCTTTCACATTTAAATTCTCCATTGAGTTTAACCAAATATTCTAGTTCAGTTATCTGTACAACTGAGAATATGCTTAAAATAGAAAGGTTTCAGGAAGAAAATAAATGTCTACTCTTTACTCCACCTGTTTTTAGCATGTTTATACTGACCAAAATTTTGGGTGAGGGAGGACTGCTTCAATCTACTTCCATATCTCATGTCTAGAGGTAATTATTTCTACCACATAAGTTAAAATGCTCATCTGTACCAAGGATTTGGCATCAACTATGAACCCTATATTCTCTGCATTCTCACCTTGCACTTACTCCAGTCTTCTAGAATTTGATCATCTTAGTTCAGGCTCAAAAAATGCTAGGAATTTGTCAAGCAGTAGAATAAAGAAGCCCTAAGAGTCAAGTCCTAAGTTATAACTAGAACCAATGCTACCACCCATTAACAATACTCATAGCCAAGTCACTGTCTCTGGGTCTTAGATTCTTAACATAAAATAAGAGAGCTGGATTTGTGTCCTCTAACCTCATTTCTACCTTCAATATTATAGCATTCTTGAAAATGAACTAGATTTCAGAACAATATGATAAAGACTCTGGGTGAATCCTATGTACCTAGAACCTCAGAATTGGCAAAGAACTATGGTGGTCAACTAATTCAATCATTTATTTTTCATTACTTCAATTTTAATACTTTAATCATTTGTCTTCAATTTTATGTCAGTCACTTATTTTGTATTTTAATATTTCAGTCATTTATTTTTAATATATCTTCAGAACCGTCAGTTTGCTTTCCAGTGTTTTTAATCAAATAGAATATATGAAGTATTAAATGTGATTGCATTAGTTACCAACATGACACAGTCCTTGCCCTTTGGCATTACACATACAATGTGTATACATATTTGTGTATTTGTATTACGTGTATTATACATATATACATATTACATGTATATGTCTTTAGCTATATCTATATTTGGTTGTGGGATATTTAGTCTATATCTGTCTGTGATACCATTTGGGGTTTTCTTGGCAGAGATACTGGAGTGGTATCTACCTCTTTTTACAGATGAGGAAATTGAGACTTTTACAGATGAGGAAATTGAGTCACTGGAGTGACTTTCCCAGGGTCATCTGTCACATACCTAGTAAGTTTTCTGAAGCCAGATTTGAAGTCAGGAAGATGAATCTTCCTGACTCCAAGCCCAGTGCTCTAAGATGCCACTTAATTGCTTGCTTTCTCTCTCTCTCTCCTCTCCTTCCCTCCCTCCCCCCAACCCTGGTTTCCTCCCCATCCCCCAATTATTTGCATCTAGTTAACTTAAACCTAGTGGATTTTTTGAAAATCATTACTACCATTCTTACTATCTGGAAACCGCACTTCTATCTTAGTCAGATGAGCAAATTTTTTTATCCTTGGTCTAGACATCTTTTATTTACAACAACCTTGTCATATATTTTGGAGAAAATTTAATCAAAAGATTGCAGACAACTTTCCATATCACTACTCTTTAGCTCTTGAGATTTCTGATGAGGATTCCGTTAGGGAAAAGTTGGTTGAGAATCTGTAATAAGGATGTAAGTTTCTCTCTTCTCATGACATTTTATAGATTCTAAAGCTTATTTTCTCTGGGCTATTTTAAATTAGGAAATGCAGGAAAGAAACAGCTACTTTTAATTAATAAAAAAAAACTTTTAGTATTAGCAAATATACCCTCATGCTGGTTTTAGGACGCTATCCCCCAACACCTCTCTCCCCCAAATCTGAGAGTTTTAAAGGGCTAATTGACATCTAAAGTTCTATTTTGTACTCTAAAGTAGAAGTTCTTAACCTGGGGTGCACAAGGGTAGATATAAGGGAGTTCTTTCACTTGGATGGCAAAAAATGCATTTTTATTTTCAATATCCTCTAGATGAAATTTAGTATTTTCTTCAATTATGAAGGTTGGCAGCAAAATAGTATTCTGAGGAGTCTCGACATCATTAGACTGCCAAAGAAGTCTATAAAACCAAATACCTACTTCTCACGAATCCCATCTCTAACATCCGATCTCAGCTGGATAAACTGAGAAGAGCTCTTCCCCTCCCTCACTTCCACCATCCCTTCTCTTTCACACTCACTCTGTCTTTATGTGCAGGTTCCTTTCCCTACTATCTACAAGGCACACCTTGATCCATAAAAGTTTATTCCACTCTACTATCCTCAAAGCTATTATTTTATATATCTCTTCTCTCAACGTCAAACTCCTAATAAGAGTTTTCTAGTGCTTCAGTTTTCTCACCTACAATTCACTTCCTAATCCCTTTTGAAACAATTGATCCTACCATTCAACTAAAATTTATCTTTCCAAGAGTTCCAAAGATCCCTTAAGTAATAAATCCAATGGTTTTTTCTTCCTCTTCATTCTACTTTACCACTATGAACTCTTTGAAACTAATGACTACCTCCTTTCTTCTCTTGGACATCTTTTTTCTTGACTTTTATGACATTGCCCTTGGTTCTCACCCTACTTGTATTTGCTCTTCCTTGGGCTCCTTTCCTAGATCAGAACTCCTCTTCTATGTACTGAGTGTAGGCATACATCAAGGTTCTATCCTAGACCCTCTTCTCTTTCCTCTGCTATTTCTCCCTTGATGATCTCATTAGCTCCCATGGGTTTAAGTGTCAGGACTAAGCAGATAATTCCCACCTCAATAGACGGAGACAAAATATGCTTCCTGAATTCCAGTTCTACATCATCACCTGCCTTTTAGATGTCTTTATTTGGATGTCTCATAGGCATCTGATGTTTAGCATGTCCAAACCAAATCTTCTCCACTATTCTCCATTTTTGTTATCCACAGCATCATCTTTTTTATTCATATAGATTCACAACCTTGGCATCATGTTACTTTTTTCTTTTCTTCAATCAGTTGACAAGTTCTGTTGACTCTACCTCCACAGGATTTCTCTTATCCATTGCCTTGTTTTTACCCTCACCTCTAGTTTAGGCCTTTATCTCTTCTCAGCTACATTATTAAAATGGCCTCAAAATCCTACATGCAGGCTTTCCTCTATCAAATTCATTCTCCACATAACTACCCAACTGATATTACTAAATCACAAGTCTTACCATGCCACATCCCTACTCACTAAGCTCTAGTAGCTCCTCATTGACTTTAGGATAAACTCTAAAACTCTATTTGTTAGAGTTCCTCCTTTTGGTATTTAAAGTCTTGCACAATCAGAATCCAGTCTATCTCTCCACACTGATTTCTGCTTACCCATTCTATATTCCAGTTGATCTGGCCTGTGTTCTATCTTCTATCTCAATGCCTTTGCAGAGGCTATTCCAAATGCTAAGAATGTTCTCCCTTCTTAAATTGACTTCTTGGAATGCCTACTCTTATCAAGGTTCATCTTTAGGTTCTGCCTGTTATAAGGAGACTTTCATGATCTCCCACATTATTAGTCTTCTCTTACCTCAACAATTACTTTTCATTAATTGTGATTTACCTGTGTATATGTTGTTTTCTCATTGAAGGGTAGCAACTATTTCATGCCCTGTACATAGAAGGGCCTATGAATTGAATTGAATTGAATACTTCTGAATTGAATTGAATCGAATACTTCCAGTGCAGATGAACTCTGGGAACTTAATTTAACTTTAGAAACATGCTGGAGTAACTTTTAAGTCTGAAAATTTAGCCTATAATCAAGACTACAAGTAAAAGACATATTTTTAAGGGCATCCTTTTGCTATATCTACTGCAATCCCATACCAATCGATTTCACTTGCCCTACCTCAAGAAGCATTTTCTCACTATGAAACCCAATTAAGGCTTTTTCAGTAGAGTTTTAAATTTTCTTAAATGCACACCAAATATGCTAGACTTAACCAGAAACATGTAATTGAACTTTTCTAGAAGATACCATTAGAACTACAGATATATTTCACAGAGGTTCAGGACTCTACATTGTTGGGTTATGTCACTTTTTTCTTAACTAGAGATTGAAAGTGTGAATCAGATTAAAATTTCCAAAGATCATAGGGTTTAGAGTTGGATGGGGCTGTAGAGATAATTAAATTCACCCCCTCCCTTGAAAGATGAAAACACTAAAGTCCAAACTTAAAACTTGCCTCAAGGGCAAACATTCAGTAAGGGGTAATGTCAAGTTTCCAATCCAAGTTTTCTAACTGCAAACCTAGTGTTCTTTCTACTTACATAAAATTGGCTAGGCAGTTTCCCTGAATGTTCCAGGTACTTTCTTTCTTACAAGGTTATCCTGCACCAACCCATATCAGTCTCTTTCCACCTCTGGCCTTAATCTTGTATATATTGGTATTCAAATATTAAGTTGATGCTAATTGAGACCTTTTCCTTCCAGGAATTTAACTCAGAAAATATGAGACACTGGGTAGCCATGCCTTCTCAAGGTGGAATCTGAACCAAAGTTGAAGAAACTAAGAATTGCCAACGTGATTATTTT